>JAPDNY010000007.1:147938254-148603440 GCA_029375565.1 Gekko gecko | reverse complement strand
CAAAAGTGAAGTCAGGTGCAGGTAGAGATCTGCTCTCTTCATCTGCACAAGCCTTTTGTTGTAAAAAAAAAAAAAAAAAAATCAGGGGACCCCCCCCCCAGCCTCTGCCCCAGAAGTGACGGAGGGAGCCCTGGCTGTCAAAATCGGGGCCTGCCATTGTCAGTGGTTGCTTGTGTTTGACAGGCAGGCCGATCTTCACACGCGTTGCGCTCTCACCCACAGCTTGCGGAGAGACTAGCTGGCAGAAGAGGGCAGCAAAGAGGATAAGGATGAGGGGGTAGGTCACCCAGGCCAGGAACTGCATCGGGATGCTCGGGTGCAGCTCTTTGTAAACCCACTTGTACACTGTGGACAAAAAGAGAGAAAAAGAAAGAAAAATGTTCTTTAGAGGCAGCACCAACTGCAAGGAATGCAAAAAGTGAATCACAGTGGGAAGCAGTCGTTGGGTCAAACACAAACAGGGTCACCAGACCAGGGCTCTTTTGTAGCAGGAACTCCTTTGCATATTAGGCCAGACACCCCTAATGTAGCCAGTCCTCCAAGAGCTTACAGTAGCCCCTGTAAGAAGAGCTCTGTAAACTCATGGAGGATTGGCTACATTAGGGGTGTGTTGCCTGTTATGCAAACGAGTTCCTGCTACAAAAAGAGCCCACAGCAGAGTTTGCAGTGGGACTCGGGGAGGGGCTGCTTAACTCTTTCTCTTCCAACAAAGTTAGATTCCAGTGGCACCTTTAAGACCAACACAGTTTTATTCAGGGCGTGAGTTTTCATGTGCACGCACACTTTGTCAAACCATGAAATGGAATTACAGATCATACTTGTATATACAGGGCAGCCTGTTAAATTGGCATGCAAAATAGGGAAGATGTTTTTTAACAGATAAAAAGAATGACAAGCTTGGTTTCTGGTTATCATCTGTTTGGGTTCAGCTGGGGCGGGGGAGAACAGCATAGGCAATTTCCCTTCCAGCTCATCTTCCTGGAGTCTCTTTTGCTTCACACCTGCAAAGCATTCTGGGGAAAGTGATACTGAGAGGGCAAAGGAGCAGAGGGGCAAGGGTTAAGTGACCCCTCTCCTTGCTCCACTAATGAACAGCCCGGCCACAATTCTTTTCATCTTTTTTAAGGTTGTAGAGCCTCTCTCATCCCATCCATCTCACTTTTAATATTGGCTCTTTGCTTAATTTAAATGTCTTTGCATTTGGGACACAGCAGGGTATTTATTTATTTGCTTGCTACATTTATACCCTGCCTTTCCCCCAGAGGGGATCCAAAGCGGCTTATGTTGTTCTCCTTTCTTCTATGTCATCCTCACAACAACCCCGTGAGGCAGGTTAGGCCGACTATGACTGGCACAAGGTCACCCACGAAGCTTCCGCAGCAGAGTTAAGGATTCGAACCTGGGTCTCCCCAGATTTTAGTCGGATGCTCTACACACTGCTGTTTCTCTTTTGCTTGTTGCCTTCTTGAGACTGCAAGCCCGCTTACCTTGCAGGCTCTTGGCGCTGGCATAATCCACCCCCCAGCTCACCAAAGCCATGACGAGGCCCAAGAGAACCAAGAATATCCAGTCTTCTCCCAGCTTCTTGGTAACATACTTCTGGATGCGTTTAGCACAGGCTGTGGAAGAGAAAAGTGAAGCAACAGCGGGGGCTGGAATCAACTTGTCTGGACTGGAGATGATCCAGCCCAAGTGAAACGCTTTTAAAGTCCTGTCCGTTTCCCAGAGAAAGTTCAGTCTTTGCTACTGAAAGAATTGGACTGAAACGAGTTGGATGTTGAAGAAGAAGAGAAGAGATTGGATTTATACCCCGCCCTTCACTACCCAAAGGAGTCTCAGAGCAGCTTACAAACCCCTTTCCCTTCCCCTCCCCACAACAGACGCCCTGTGAGGTAGGTGGGGCTGAGAGAGCTCTGACAGAAACTGCTCTTTGTCAAGAACAGCCATGCCAGAACTATGGCTTGCCCAAGGTCATCTAGCAGGTGTGAGTGGAGGAGTGGGGAATCAAACCCGGTTCTCCCAGATTAGAGTCTGTGCACTTAACCAAACTGACTCCTTGAACTTAAACAGACAAGATATCTGAAAGTTTTGTTACTGTAGCATCCATCATCCCCCACCCACCCCCATAGCCGAGGCTGGCCTGATCTTGCCAGATCTCGGAAGCTAAGCAGGTTAGTACTTGGATGGGAGACCTCCAGGAATACCAGGGTCATGATGCAGAGGCAGGCAATGGCAAACCACCTCCAAAGCCTCGAAAACCCTGTGAGTTCACCGTAAGTCAGCTGTGACTACACAGCAAAAAAACACAACAACAAATACATGTAGGGTTGCCAGATCCTAATTTTCTGCCAGTGAGGAGATAGATGGGTCTTTCCTGGAGCTTCTGTTGTGCGCTGACATCGCAGGGCGATGGTCTAGTTTTTGGGCAAAACTCTATGGTTTGAGCCTGGTTTTGCCCAAGAACTACAGCATTCACCGCCCAGTATTGGCCATGCAATGATGTCACTTCTGGGTGGTGTCCTTGTGCCATGTTTTGGGGCATTTGTGGGCTTTTCCTTGCTGGCAGGGAGGACCAATAGAAGGGGGAAACCCCGACTGGACCAGGGGGCTGGCAATTCTAGATACATAGGATCCTGATTGCATAGGAATCATGGCACAAATGGAGGAGGATTTAAGCCCTTCCCAGTGCTATTTTCCTTATCTTTCTGCCCCAAGGTGACACTATTTGCCTTGATGGGAAAATAGACATAGGCTGCGATCACATACGCCTTTAGATCCAACATAGCTGCAAATGCCTGATGGATCTAAAGGACGCAATCAGACAGAAACATCTGGGAAGTGTCCCACAGTCATCGGCAACCTATGCTGCTCCGCCACAGAAGCAGAGTTAAAAGACACCAGGGAAAGTCCAGTAGTAAATGGGTTCCGATGGGCCACGGATGGACTTTCCCCATCTGATCACTCAAGCACACTCTCATGTCGTCGGGATGGTCTGATCAGGCCATCCCAGCTCAGTGCTGTTCCCCCACCCTCACAGAATGTGCATCATCGCATACTCCATAGGGAGCCCTCAGTGCGGAAGTGTGATTCTTCATTAAAGCGCATGGGAAACAAATGGCAAAAATAAAAAAACGAGTCACCTGCGGTTGCATCTGATCACACAGTGATGGGCTGAGCCTACAGCTTGAAAGGCCTGTGTGATCTCGCAATTGCATTTCAAACTCCTCCACAGGAGATAGCCTCGCTTCCCCTCCACTCCAACTGGCGCGTGTGACTGCAGCCATACACTGACATGGGTACCTGTATGTTTGCTTTGCCCTGACCTGGATGGCCCGGGCTAGCATTGGTGGAAGCTAAGCTGGGTTGGCCCTGGTTAATACTTGGATGGGAGACCACCAAGGAAGCCAAGGTTTGCTACAGAGAGGCAGGAAATGGCAAAACACCTTTGTTAATCTCTTGCCTTGAAAACCCTATGGTGTCGCCATAAGTCAGCTCCGACTTGATGGTGCTTTTCACCATGTTTACCTCCACAGAGGACAAATATGGTGGCTCCCTGGAGCCATTAACAAAACAAGCAAACAACTTGGCTGGCCGCTCCCAGAAGTTCATCTGATTGGTTACTCCATCTTTTTCTTTTCACACACTTGAAGGCACATCTGGAATCAACAGACAGTCCAGTTCATAGCCTAGAGAAACTGAAGTACTTGGATTTCAGTCCTCCTTAAGCCCAAACTTTACTAATGGTCTCCCAATGTGTATTTTGGCCCCAGTAACTGGCTGTAGGGGTCTAATATGCATCACGCCTATTAGGGTAGGGAAGGGGCTTTAAGTCTCCTACTCCTTGGGCTTTTCCACACTGAGTTTTTGTTGCAGCTTGATTTCTTGCCTGCATCAGTGTTTCCAGGGGTCTTTTCATAGAAAAAGAGCTGCAGGAGCTCATTAGCATATGGTATGCTAATGAGCTATTAGGCTATTAGCATATGCCATGCCTCCTGACATCACCGGAAGTGATGTCAGAAGGGGAAGCAAAAGGGGGGGAGGCATCTTCAAAAGCCTCCCCTTCCCTTCTCCAGCTGGTCTGGGTGGGGGAGCTAAGAGAGAAGGTGTTTAAAGTTTAAACTTCTTCTCATGAGAGTTGGGCCACAGAAGGAGGAAAGACAGAGAGTAGAGAGAAGGAAAGAAGGAAGGAAAGAGGGAAAGAAAGAGAAGGAAAGGGGAGGGAAAGAAAGAGAGGGAAGAAGGAGGGAAACAGGGAAAGAAGGAAAAAAGAGAAGAGAAGTAGGTGGGAAAGAAAGAGAGAAGAGAAGAAGGAGGGAAAGAGGAAAAAGAGAAGGAAAGGACAGCAATTCGGCCCCATTATATCCTATGGGCCATTGAAGTCAATTGTGAAAACATAGGGTATATTCTGGGGGCTGGAGGGGAGGGGTTTGAGGGAGGGGCTCCAAACTCACAGGATAGCTGGTGGAGCCTCTTCTCAAGATACCCACCAAGTTTCAAGAACATTGGACCAGGGGGTCCAATTCTATTGGCCCCCAAACAGGTTGCCCCTATTCCTCCATTGTTCTCTATAGTGGGAAAACAAGTTATTTTTTCCAACCATAGAGAACAATGGAGGGAATAGGGCAACCTGTTTAGGGGCCCATAGAATTGGACCCCCTGGTCCAATATTCTTGAAACTTGGTGGGTATCTTGGGGAGAGGCTCCATCAGCTACCCTGTGAGTTTGGAGCCTCTCCCTCAAACCCCTCCCTCCAGCCTCCAGAATATACCCTATGTTTTCACCATTGACTTCAATGGCCCATAGGATATAATGGAGCTGAAATTGACATTCAGCTGCCTGAAAGACTCCCCCGGATGCCGGCTGGGGGCGGGGCTTGGCTCCTGAGCTCTCGGAGCTGTGCTCCGGTGCGCTCCCCCCAAAAAAGACCCCTGAGTGTTTCCCTTTGCTTAGATACAATATCTGTCCCACTGGAGCTCCCTGAATCTGGTGACCACAGGATGGTGGAAATTAGCAACTCCCCATCACCTTGTTACAGCAAGACACTTTGCACCTGCTCTGAGGACTCTACCATAGACTGGGTAAAGTGAAACTAGTCATTTTAGACTGACTTTATTATTAGTTTATTTGAAAGTCTGTGTGCTATTATTGTCTGTTTTCCTGGTATTTTGTTTTGAGCCCTTTTTTTGACCCCTTTTGGAATCTTACCAACGTTTTCTTTTCCCCCCTCTTTTATTAAAAACTTTCTTTTTAATAAAGACTTGGGGGGTTGTTTAGTACAGTACATTTCTCTTGGATGTTTCTCTTAATCTCTTCCCTACATGCCAGACTGCATGGATACTTACATAGTTTTTCAAAAGGTATCCTCCAGGGTTTACACTCTGTTTACACCCTGTTTCTTTATCCATCTAATACTGCATCAGAAGGTTTACACTCTGTTTACCTCTGTTACACCCTGTTTCTTTATCCATCTAATACTGCATCAGAAGGAAGCTTCTCAGCAGGTCAGTCTCGATGTTCTCAGGAGGTCCCTGAATGGCAGCAGCTGTTACCAGGTTCTTTCCAGGGAACCCTTTGTCAAAGGGCGCTTCCCAACAAGGAAAGGCACCTTCCCCCACCCCCGTTTCCCTCTGTCACAGTTTTCTTCCGTCCCCCTCAAATTTTTCCCATGTTTTTTCAGACCATTGTAAAAGTGGTCTGAAAAAACACAGGAAAAAACTGAACAAAAATTGGGTGAACAATGACCAGCAATTGATACTGTGTGGGGGACTGATGCAGTTAAGAAAAACAAACATGGACGTTTTCCGCAGAGACGGTTCTCCCCACGCCTTGTATTCCTCCACTATTCCCTCTCATTTCTGCAGATGTTTTTGCAGTCTTAGGTGCAAAAACGCAGTTTGTCCTCTCTTGCTCCACAGCATCCAACTTCCCTGTTTCCTGGAACTCCCATGCTGCACCACAAGAGGGGACAAACTGCATTTTTGAGCCTGGGACTGCAAAAACATCTGTGGAAATGAGGGAAAGCAGCGGAGGAATACAAGTGGAGGCACGGTGAGAGCCGTCTCTGCAGAAAACGTCTAGGTGCGGAAAAGCCCCTTGCACCGTTTTCCCGATTGAAACAGAACCCCTGTGGCTCCTTTTAGCCCAAGTAGGGGAAAAGACAGGCACGACAAAGGTATCTGTCTTTTTCCCCTTACTGGAACTAAAAGCAGCTAGAGGAGGGGCAGCTTTGATCCATGCCTCACTGGACAGGGAAGCCTATGTATAGAAAAATATTTCTCTGATTCATTGATTAAACTCAAATGGTTGAGCTGGGAACAGACCCCTATAACTTTCGCACCTGACCAGATGGCAAGCACAAATGGCAAGCCTGGTTCTACATTTCAAAGGACACTTTGACACCTTACAGGGACAGCGTAGACATTCAGTCTCTGTCCCACACTTCAAAGCCTAGCCTACGTGACCCATCGCATGTAAGTTGTGGTGGGCATTTGCAAAGTAGACACACCTATCTGCTTTGGCATAATTGGGTACCTGGCCATGCTCAATTATGACAAAGGAGGAGGAGAGTTGTCTTTTGGCCTATCAGAAGGCACCCCGAACTCTCTTGGAAAGAGGGCCCCTTTCTAAGAGTTAGTCTCTGTTTGGATTACAATCTGGCAACACTGAATTTTGCAAGGGGGCGACACACTGACTGTGATTGCCCATTGCAAGCATGGATTTCATCTTTAAAATCCCTTGGAGAAGGGATTTCGCTTGAACTGTTATCTGCACCAAGGATTGGTAACTATGATGCTTCTTGTATGTTTTAGTTAGAGCGCTATAAAGCTCTAGGACTGTTTCTTATTTTGTATCCTAAGTAGTCTCGTGTCTTATAGTGCTGTATTGAATAAAGATCTTATATAGAGTAACCTGATCTGGTTTGGAGCAATATTGTACCTGAACTCTAAGGCTAAATTCCAGAGCCTTACCTGCTCGTCTGAAAGCTACTGGTGTGTGTTAAATCATTTGCTGCTCTACCTCAGAGCTGATAAGTTGTTAAGTTCCAAGAACCAGGAAGGAGGGGGGACCTATCCTCCGGGCTGGTTGGGAACGTTCTTAAAAATAGGTCCTGGTGGCGGAACACTGGTTTTTCAGTGCTCGTACAAAGCATGAGGGGTTGGCCCGTTCTCTCACTCCTGGAGGGGGTGCAAGAAACAGGGACCCAGTGCTTGTTGGCAGCATCTGGACTCTCTGGACCTGCTGGCAGAGAGTCGAGATCCTGTACAGCCTATCAGAAGACCAAACTTAACTGTAGCTTACCGTGGCACTTGGAGTAAGGTTCCTCTTTGATTTCAGCCTGACTGCTCCGCTTCAGGGGGCTCTGGCCATTGCCTTGGGGTTTTTTCTCACTCAGGAGTTCGGCTGCTTCCTTCTCAGAAAGACTGGGCAGCTGGTCTGTGTACTGGCCATACAGCTGGAAAAAGACAAAGTAGACCCATGCATCTGCCACTTGTCAAACTACCTGTGAGGTGACAGGGACAGAACAATAGAGGCAAACAAAGCAACAGGCACAGATCCCACAAGCTGCTCACCAGCATTGGGAATCTTTCCACACGTGTTCCCCAGAGAGCACTACGGTCAGGGTCGCAAAATTGTCTGCCCCCACCCCCCCAGTCCTAAGGATGCCAGGCTGGTATCGACCAGGAGCAAGGCCTTTTCTGTGGCAGCTCCAACTAATGAGCTTCCAAACGAGATCAGGGCCCTGCGGAACCTTTCACAGTTCCGCAGGGCTGCGAAAACAGAGCTTTTTTGCCAGGCATTTAGGTAAGGAGCTGTGTTATCTATGCCTGGTGCCAATTCTATTTCCAGCCTGAGCCCGTCGAATGTACTTTACCCCAGCTATACCACCATCCTTATGCTAATGGTTTTAATAACTTTTGTGTATTTTATATGGATATTTATATTGTTGTCTTATCTATTGTTTCTTATGTAAGCCGCCCTGAGCCTGCCTCGGCGGAGAGGGCAGGGTAGAGATCAAATAAATAAACAAATCTGTAGTTCACATCAGCATCCTAATGTCCAGCTGGGGCAAAAGTCCCACACAGGAAATGTACTCACAGAATGCTGGTAAGATAAATGTTTTCCTCAATCCCTATGGGATGTAGAGACTGTTCACCCATCTACTTGATTGCACTGTACAGGTAAAGGCAGGGATAATCTGACAGCTGAAACAGATGACCCAAAAATCATGCATCGCATTCTGTCCATAAAATGTAATGCAGTTCTGTCCATAAGCCTCAATTTGTCTGAGGGCTCTGCAAGGAGAGGTGTTCAGCTCTTTGACCTCCTCTTGGTTGTGCTACTTGAAAATCAGGCTCCATGCTTTGTCATTAGCACATTAAGGGGTATGTGTGTGCATTTTTAAAGGACAGGGATTGTTTCTCCTGTCAATAACAAAGCAGGAAGGTAGGTTTTGAATAGCAAAACTGAGTGGAGGTTGGAGGGTTAAACCCCCTCTCCCTTCCATGGCCCCAAGGCAAACTGAGGCCGTACAAAATCCGTAGCTTGCACTTTATAGATAAAATGTGCAATCCTCCCCTTGTCTGTTTCAGCTTTCAGTTCACTGAAAAACAATGTATGTGATTCAGTGTGAAGCCCATTCACACATGCAAACAATTTCATTATTTCTTGCAGCATTAATGTACTGAAGAACTTGCTTATGTGACCTAGCCCATATTCTTCCGGGCCAAATGATATATTACATAGTAGATTTGTTTATAAAAGTTTCTGAATTTTTTTTAAAGAGTAAAACGTGGCCAGGGGAAGCCACAAAGGGGGAAGTGCTTAACCCTTTCCTCTTAGAGATTTTTTCCTGACCAAAATATTGCTTTCCCTATGCTGCCATTCTGCTTGGGGAGGGGGGAACCTGAGTACAACATGCCCAGAATATGTTTGGAAAATTCACCTTGCTAGTTTCCAAAGTAAGTGCAATTCATGGATGGGGTATGTGTGTGTGTGTGTGTGTGAGGGCAATGGGCCTGATTTTTAAAAAAATAATAATCCAGATGTATCACATTACTTTTGGACATCTACCAGATACAGAATCCATACCAGGACCAATGACTCCAAAGGAGTCACTGACATTAGTATACTGTGACACCCCTTTCCCACTTACAGAGAGCACCTACCACCCTCTGCACATCTCTCTCTCTCAGGTTCAGGGTTAGGACATCACAAGTTACCCTTCTCGTCTTTTATAAAACATAGATACCCTTGACCATTTCCCATCTCTGGTCCTCTCATTCACAGATACATCAGCAGAACAAAGTTTGAGTCGAGGGGCACCTTTAAGACCAACAAAGTTTTATTTGAGGTATGAGCATTCATGTGTTCATACACTTCCTCAGGGATCTTTTTGTAGCAGGAACTCCTTTGTACATTAGGCAACACACCCCTACTGTAGCCAATCCTCCAAGAGCTTACAGAGCTCTTCTTATAGGGGCAACTGTAAGCTCTTGGAGGATTGGCTACATTAGGGGTGTGTCACCTAATATGCAAAGGAGTTCCTGCCACAAAAAGAGCCCTGCACTTCCTCAGATACAATGAAATGGAATTTACCAGTCCACACATATAAGGCAGCGGTTGACCAGCAAATCAGCATACAACATAATGAAGATGTGTTAACAGAAGCAAGCACGAATAACAAGCTAAGTTTATAAGGTCATAATTGTGCGGATTTAATTCCGGGGGAAACAGTGAAGCAAATAAATATATCAAAATTGGAGATAGATGTGTAAATGTATCCTTCTTAATCGTGGAGTGCTAAGAGTAATTAACGGAGACCTTGTTGTGATCCTCCATCTGTCTCCTCTCAAGCATGAAGGTAACTAATAGCATCTTTGGGATGGGGTGATTTGTAGCACTGTGTTATGTCTCCTCTGTTACCAGACCGAGAAATGCATTCCAATATACCATTCTAATATTCA
Source organism: Gekko gecko (assembly GCA_029375565.1). NCBI lineage: Eukaryota > Metazoa > Chordata > Lepidosauria > Squamata > Gekkonidae > Gekko > Gekko gecko. Next base: position 148,593,475 of record JAPDNY010000007.1, on the reverse strand, counting down.
TTGCATTACACTACAATCACTAGTCTAATCTGCTATTCCAAATAAATAAAAGAGGATGTATATCCCTCTTGGTGAGAATACACATGTAAGAACTGAATGAATTTAGCATATATAGTGAGATAAGAAAACAATAACCCTGTTAAGTCTGGAAGGGGGGTTCCAAGTGCAATAACTTGTCATTCATCTATTTCCCTTTCCAGTCTGTTCCTGAAGTTCCTTTGCAATAATACAACTGCATATATCAGCAGATGGGATAGCCACCTTTAATAACAGGCACTCACTCACACAGAGTTATTGGGTTGGGGCTCAAACACTGTTCAGTTCACAAGCTGCCACCAGTTCATATTCTATCATGCCTATATAGATCGATATATTCACTTCTGTTTGTGTTTGTGTTTCTCTTCCTTAGACAGGCAGCCCATAGGGCTAAACAAAAGCAAAGAAAATAATTTTTATTTATGCTATCAACATAACACTGAAGAAAATAAGGTAGAAGTTACAAAGTTTCGATTCCATCGAAGTGTGGTCCTATTCCCACAGCTGGGATTCTTTGGTTACAAACCAGCTGTTTTCAGCCCATTCTAAGCAGCTCTTCTGCAGAGTTTAATTCAGTTGGACATCATCCTTTTCCCCCGCAACTCCCCAGCTACTAACTCCCAACTGCCCGTTCTTAACTGCTGTTTTCCAACTATCTCCCCAACATTCCATCAACTCTCATTGGTCAATCTTAGGGAGAGGCGGAACCTAGCCTATCCATCACATATACATTACTGCTGTAGCGTGAAATCCCAAACATATGGGCATTCCCGCCCCCATGGCAGTCATATTTCAGCAGTAAAGTATAAATCAAGCCTAACTAGTACATAAGAACATTAGAACAGTCCTGCCAGATCAGACCGATTGTTCATCGAGTGTAGCATCCTGTTTCCAGCAGTAGCCAGTCAGATGCCATAGGGAAACCTATAAGTGGGGCCACAGGAAACAGTTGTTGACTGCTCACCTAGGGTTCCAACTTTGGGGTGATGACTTCCAGGTGGAGCCTGGAGATCCCTTGGAATTACAACTCATTTCCAAATAACAGAGATCAGTTCCCATGGAGAAAATAGATGCTTTGGAGGGTAGAGTCTATGGCCTTATATCCCAATGAGGCCCCTCCTCTCACCAATCCCCCCCAGGCTCCAACCCCCAGATATCCAGGAATTTCCCAAACTGGAGTTGGCAACCCTATTCTAATTATCTAGTTTTTGTAATTTCAGGCTTTAGCAAAGCCAAACTAGACAGACACACAAAAAAACAAGTTCACAAGATTCAGAGAACAATGAGAACGTAATAAAAATCATTTATCTTCCGAATGCCAGTGATCAACAAGAAACTAAACATACTGAGAGTCCCGGGATACAGAACTGCAATTTCAAAGAAAAACAATGAACTGTTCAGCTCGTCAGCTTGAAGAATGGAGCAATTTTACCCGGCCAGCAGCGGCTCATCATACTTCTGCCAAGGAGGGAGCTCAAGAAGTTCTATGATTCCAACGCCTTTTATGAAAAATAGATGTTTACCGTCATGCAAACAGCGCAATCCTAAGCATGTTTACTCAGGAGTAAGTGGCCTCGATCACTTAGCAAGCGTGCCTAGGATTGCAACCATGATAATTTATGACTCATCTGGGATTTTTTTTTCGCTCTACGTGCCAATACGTAACGTACTCGCCAAGGGGGAAAAAAGAGAGAAATCTTCTTTTAACCACAAACTTAAAAACACATTTCCAGTTTCCTGCAGAAGTCGCCCATCAGCAAACTGTCAGGCAGACATTGGGAACGACTTGAGGACGGTTACAGTGCCGTAGCCTCTGTCTTAGGATCTCCGGGGGAAGGAGAGAAATCTCAGGACCAGGACGCAGAATCAAAAGTCTTGGCTGGGAGACTCTGCTGTTTGCTTGGCCTAGAATCCTTCTCCACTTTACAAAGCAGCCCCCACTGGTGCCCACCTCTCTGGCTCTGCCTTAGGATTGCCGACCTCCGGGTGGCACCTGGAGATCTCCTGCCATTACAAGTGGCCTCCGGATGACCGAGATCAGTTCCCCTGGAGGAAATGGCTGCTTTGGAGGGTGGAGTCTATGGCACTGCACCCTGCTGAGGCCCCTCCCCTCCCCTAACCCCGCTCTCCCCAGGTTCTACCCACACCCCAAATCTCCAGGTACTTCCCATCCCAGAGCTGGCAACCTGAATACCTGATCCTATTCAATTAGATGGGGTTACCAATCTTTTGAAAAGCAAAAAAGAGAGCATATTTCCCGAATGATGGCTCCAAACAAGGGATCGCCGTAGCAGATCTCATTTGAAATAGTCCTCCTGTTTAGGGTTGCCAACCTCCAGGTGGTGGCTGAAGTTCTCCCACTATTAAAAATGATCTCCAGGCAACAGAGATCGGTTCCCCTGGAGAAAATGGCTGCTTTGGAAGGTAAACTCTACAGCAGGGGTGTCGAACTCATTTGTTATGAGGGCTGGATCTGATATAAAAGAGACCTTGTTGGGTCGGGCCATGCGTGTCATAACACGTAATGCCAGGTAGCGGAGACATAAACTTTATAACGGACACAAACACAAAGGGTGGGGTTTTTTTTACTTGGAATAAAAACATGCTTAGAACATTAGCACTCTTGCAATATTTTGTTTATTGATAACGGACACCTCTTGCTCTGAATTACTGCATCAAAATGCCTGTGCCGTTACAATCTTTAGTATGCCGTTCAGGTGTGTATCTGTAAGCTGCAAACCCGCTTTTGATTATTGACAGTCACCACAGAAATCTCATGCTCAGAGTGCTGAGTCTAGGACCCAGAGGAAAACATGAAATGGCAGAGCGATCGAGAGAGTCTGGTGAAGCAGCAGCAGCAGCAGCGGAACTGGAAGCAGGAGATGGCCAGTTCCAAAGCGGGCCTGATCCGCCCCCCCGAGCCGCATGTTTGACACCCCTGCTCTATAGTATTATACCCAGTCATAGTCCCTCCCCTCTCCAAGCCCCGCCCTCCTTATGTTCCACTCCCAAATTCTCCAGGTACTTCTCAACCTGAAACTGGCACCCCTACTCTGCCCTCTGTCTCTCAGGAGACCTGGTGATACTGGCAGGATCACTAGGCCGGCACCTGCAATCCTTCCCCTTTCCATTCCGCATGCTCAGAAGCAGGGCTAAACCTCCTGGGATGCGTTCTCTGGGCAAACCAACTGATTAACCTGAAGAAAACCTAAGTGGTTTGTCCAACCAGATGTTAACCCGCAGGGTAAGTCTGGCGAAGAGTACGAAGGCCCTCCAGGAACCCGCCTTAACCTTTTCCAGCTGCTGCCCTAATGCCGGTCTCACTCAGCCAGCTCCAGGCAACCTCTGAAGCGAAGACACTGCAATGTGAACTCAGGAGTGAAGACGTATGATTCCGGCATGGTGCGTTCATGTCAGCTAGAGCGTGACCCAGATTCCGGTACGTTTTCGGAGCTTGCCTGAAGCCAAGGCAGAGATTGTGTTCAGGCGCTGGATTCATGCGTGTGGACGGGTGGTCCGTGAATGGTGCTTGGCGTGGCTGTATGGCTAAACCTATCTTGAGCCTAGTTCTGAAAATAACGTCGCGCACTGTCTAACATTTCATTGACAAAAATAGGGGCAGTCTTGCGTAATTTTGACACATTGAGGATTACCATTTCACATTGAGGATTACCATTTCAGTATTTTTGCCAGCTTCCAGGTGGGGCCTGGAGATCTCCCAGAATTACAGAGATCAATTGTCTTGGAGACAATGGCTGCTGCCCCGGAGGGTGGGCTTTATGGCATTATACTCCAATGAGGGTCCCGCTCTTCTCCAAACTCGCACCCTACGCAGCCTCCACCATAAAAATGTTCAGGAATTTCCCAGCACATCCATCCCATTGCTGCAGGCTGTTTTACTTCTGCGGTATTCATTTATTTTGGAGTAGCCTGTCTTGTATTGACTTCTGAAGAGGGCTGTTTACTTTTTCTAAATTGAAGAGTATTGATTCTCATCCATGATTTACACCTACTTATAAAAGAACAGCTGCAGTGAAACACGTTCAACCACGTATGCTGCCTGTCTAAGCAATCACGGAGGGACTGAAGGGAAGCCGTCCAGAAGCATTCTGTGCTCATCAGTACATCCACATGCATCTTTCAATGATTTCATTATTATTTTTTTTAGTCCCAGGCGCAGGGGCAGAAACTGGAAGAACTCTGATTCCCGTCAATGTCTTGGCAAGTACCAAGAGATTGAGGGGGAGGGTGAAGTTTGGAGAGATTTTTTTGGGTGAGTATTTGTGTGTGTGTGCTTGTGAGCCTGGAAGTCATGGTGACTTCTGGTGACCCCTAGTGGGGCTAAGATGTTTCAGAGACGTGGCTTGATATTTCCTGCCTCTGCGTCCCGGCCCTGATATTCCTTGGAGGTCTCCCTTCCAATTACTGCCCATGCTGATCCCCCCCTCTTTTACGACATCTGAAGCTGTTTTGACATCAGAAGACCAATCAGCGTTAATGGATAAGACTAGCACTTTATTCCTATGGTTTTAATGGTATTTTAATGTTAATATTATTGCTGTTATTTATGTATTTGGATTTTACCTAATTGTAAGCTGCCCTGAGCCAGCTACGGCTGGGAGGGCGGGATAAAGGTTTAATAAATAAATAAATACTTGCCAGGGTTGGCCCTGCTTAGCTTCTGAGATCTGATGAGAGTGGGCTTGCCTGGGATATCCAGGTCAGGGCAAAGTTTGGAGACATGTGATGTCACTTCTGGGTGACATTCTAGGCTGCCTCTTCTGGCCTCTATGGTCTTTATCATAAGGCAAATTCCTAGAGTGTCACTATGTGGTGTGTTGCTTTTTCTCCCACTCCTCAATTCTTGGGCATGGGAAAGTCCTGTGGCTCAAGGCAGGTAATTCCCCACTCCACATGGGTAAATAGGAGTCCCGCCTCTGATGCAAATGCATACATACCAAATAATCTTTTTAAAAACCACACCACCTCCTCTAAAGGCAGAAAATGACAAAGGAGCAACAATGTTCTACTGGTGACTGGTTCCCCAAAACACAGACAGCTTTTGGTAAATGCATATCTCAGCAGAGCACTAAGTCACACCAAGGTATGCTGTATTTTCGACACTTAGCTCTAGAAGCATGTGTGAAGCAAACAAAAGACACTTTGAAAAGAACAGTCGAGTGTTTTGCAGACTCATAGCAGACTTCAGTTGACACAGGAGGCCAGGCCTTGCGTAACTGCCACTGTCTTTGGTGCAGAAAGCACAGGAACAGTGCTGAAATCAGCCGTGTATGTGGACTGTGGCCATGGCTAAACCGAGAGGCTATCAAACCCATTAATGCGTTTGATCTAAAAACTTCTCAGCTGAGGAGTCACGGGTGCCTCTGCAAGTTGTTCCCAGGGAACTGGTCTGGTTCTATAGTCCCTTCAGTGGCAGTCTGCTAAAAATGTTCAGTAACGATGGGTATGCGATCTTTGAAAGTAGCTGGCATCCCTAGCCAAACAATGTTGTCTGACGGACTTGGATCATGGCACCCAAGATTCAAATGCCAACTCAGGGCAAAGCAGAAAACAGGTGGGAGGTGTGTGAACAGTGTGGTGTGTTTTAACTAAAAGTCCCTGTCACGACTCCTGCCAACCAGCTCAGCAACTCCAGTGTGGATTTAGTAAAACAGTGGAGCAAATGCTAGATGCAGATTGGGCTTGGAACAGTGAAAGATGCAGCTCAAAACCAGATTCAAATACCCTGGACCAACGCCATCCTGACTGCATGAAATGGCCATTAATCTATGCAGACGGCTACCATAAAACTGAAAGATCAAACGAAGTGAAAACCGGCATACAGTCTGGACACTGGCATAAAATCCGACAATCAACCAAAATGAAAGTGGCATGCGATGCAGAGGGGAATTTCTGTTCCAGCGTGGGTTTGGTAAGACAGTGGAGCGAATGCTAGATGCAGAATGGGCCTTGGAGTCGGGTTGCCAGCCTCCAGGTGGTGCAAATGAATAACCAGAATAATCTGTCACTCTATATGAATCACACTTGAGACTACTGTCTTCTTATACAGTTCTACTTACAACCATAAATGATACACATAACAAATGGTTTTGCCACCATGCATAAATGACACCTGCACCAGTTGAATAGCGACCTGATAGTCCTTTGATAGTACAAGTCTCTCTTCAGAGCAATGCGGTCACCGGCTCATGGTGCAGAGAAGAGTTTCCAAAAGAGAACATGCAGTAGATGGCATGGGCTCAAGACTAGCTGTAGTGCGAACCAAAAGCGGTGACGGCACACCTAGGTTGCTTTGCCGTTTCTTAGGGCTCCATCAGGCCACTTGTCTTAGTGATGGAGCTCAAGCAAGATTAAAATGACATGACACGAAGTCTACAAGTATGTTCCAAATAAGACTTCTGTCATCCCCTGACATGGTCAGAATACCCACCTTAAAGCACATTGACCTGCCAAGTTGTACCTGACTTATGGCCGCCCTCGTAGGGTTTTCAAGGCAAGAGACGTTCAGAGGCAGTTTGCCATTGCCTGCCTCTGCATAACAGCCCAGGACTTCCTTGGTGGTCTCCCATCCAAGTATTAACCAGGGCTGACCCTGCTGAGCTTCCCAGATCCAACAAGATCAGGCTAGCCGGGGCCATTCAGGTCAGGTCTGTTGATGCATGAGTTGGGCACACCGTCAAAAGGGGGGGGAACAGCTAGTCCAAACTAAATAGATTATCGTTATTATATTTTCATCTGTCATCCTCCTTTCTCCCTGGGACCCAAGGCAGATTACAAAGAAGATTTTTTTAAAAACAACAACAACAACCTAAGTCTATCAGTAAACATTACAACATTTGAATCCAACAGTGACAACTCCTAGTATGACAAAAATGCAGTTGGGTTAGGAGCGTAAAACAAGCAACACACGCGAAGCGTCTCCGTTTAAGGCACCAGGACGGTCCACGGAGGAAAGACTTCACCCCTAATGAAAGCCACCTCCCGAGCCGAACCACCACCCTGCCGCTCTGCTCCTTCTGCAAGAACACTCTCCTGCGCAGATATGAAATATTAGGCTCCCCTCACACATTTGTTTTAAAGAAACAACACATCATAAAGCATGACTAGAATGAAGAATCAACGTTTCGCCGCTGAGCTGCAGAAGGAAGCCACGTGCCTGGCATTTCCAGATCCAGCCGCCTCAGAGGAGAGGCAACCAGCCCTATGCTGTTTCCGCAGGACAGTTTTGCTCTGCCTCGGCTTCCTCAGAGCACCGCATGAAGTCACCCTCTATATATCCCATCTCTGTGTTTCCCCCACTTTGCTCCATTCTTTCCCAAACCTGGTTTGGTATGATCTTTGGGAAAGACTGCAGTCAAAGTGCCTTCTGTGGGTGCCATGTGGACAGAAAGATGGGCATGTTTATGGGCCCTGCCTGCATCAGAACCATTTCCCTTGCCTCTGCCCCCTTGGCTCCCATTCCGTCCCCCACTGGAGCGCTTGCAAACGAACAATCTGTCATTGACATCTTGCTATACAGCAATAACATTATGTCAGTCTCTTGCCGCAATGTACTAGTTCCTTCCTTCCTTCCTTCCTTCCTTCCTTCCTTCCTTCCTTCCTTCCTTCCTTCCTTCCTTCCTTCCTTCCTTCCTTCCCTCCTTCCATTTATTTATATGGATGACCTAATCGTGTTCATAGCGAGAGATGGCTATCCAGATAGGAGAAATTGAGGATTCACAGCTCAAATATTCGGAAAGTACTCAATTTCCCCGGGGTCAGAAAATGCACTAGAAAACTGGGAGGATTGTAGGGGTGAGCCCGCTTCAATAAGGAGGACGGATACAGCTGTCTCATCAGCCCTTTTAAATGCGATAGGGAACAGTGGTGAAACCCGATCAAATTGACTGTTTGACCGCATCCTTAGATTTGTGAATTGCTCAGTTCCTGAGTACACAGGGCTCTGGGCAATGTACAACAAAGTTAAAAACATCAACATGACGTTGTTAAAATCAGTAAATAATTCATTCCTCTATTATTAATAATCTCAAGATGATTTAATTCTAAACTCCACTCTGGTCTGTGTCGCCATCCCACAGGCAGGGCGAGGAGGAGGCCGAAGCGAGGAGAAGGAAAAGAGGAGGGTGCCAGCCATGATGGAAACTGTCGCTGTCCTCAGCCAAAGGCCTGGTGGAACATCTTTGCCTTACAGGCTGAAATATACTGGAGGGTTCAGACGCGTTCAAGTGATCAGCTCATATTTTATTAGTGATTCAGCAAGAGAAAGAAGACTGGAAATCCCTGGCTAAAGCCGGGTATTTATGCCTGAAAAGGGTTACACCCAAAATACACCCCACTCCCAATGACAGGCTATTTACACTCTATTGTTTCCCAATTGGTTTACTCCAGGATCCCTGTCTCCCTACTGGCCCATTCTAGGATCCTAGCAATCTATTGTCATGCATCCCAAGCGAAGTCCTTTTTGCCTGTACAGTTCAGGCTTAATACATAACACAGGCCCTGCAGAATTGCATTAAGTCCTGCAGGGCCTTAATGGTATTTGGCAGAGAGTTCCACCAGGTCAGAGCCAGGACCAAAAAAGCCCTGCTCTGGTCGAGGACAGCTGGATATCTTTGGGGCCAGGGATCACCAGTAGATTGTTGTCAGTGGAGCAGAGCGCTCTCCTGGAGTTTGTTTCCTTCCTTCCTTCCTTCCTTCCTTCCTTCCTTCCTTCCTTCCTTCCAGTCTCTAGCCCTTTTAGTTGTGCAGTTATAAGCTGAAAGCTGCAGATGCATATTTCTCCTTATAACCGCTCAGGGCTATTTTTGTAGAAAAAGCCCAGCAGGAACTCATTAGCATAAGAGGCCACACCCAACAGCAGGAACTCATTAGCATATTAGGCCACACCCCTGACAGCACAGCTCTTTAGCATATTAGGCCACACATCCATGTTACCAGAAGTATGGTCATCCAGCCACACCCACCTTTTGCTTCTTATTCTGTTTACCTTGTTTGTTGTCAAAAGCCAGGGCTTTTTTTGTAGCAGGAACCTCTTTGCATGTTAGGCCACCCCCCAAAAAATGTAGCCAGTCCTAATGAGTTTCTGCTGTTGGGTGTGGCCTATTATGCTAATGAGTTCCTGCTGGGCATGGCCAACTCAGAAGCCAGCCGGAACTCCGTTCCTGTGCGTTCCTGCCCCAAAATAGCCCTGTAACCGCTCAACAGAGAGGACTTAAGAATGGCAGCCATGACAGGCTGATCTGTTGCAGAGACTGCTGTGGGGTGGAAAGAGAGGAGGGGAAACTGCTTTGTAGGCACTCTGTTGCCAGTGCAAATGCCTCTGCATTCAGTGACCATCAAGCTGCTTGAAACATTGTCGTGGCGCAGAAGTAATTCCACGGAGACCCAAATAAATCTTCTACAAGGCTATGCCTTCAAGTGAGCTATAATGAGCAACTTTGGAATAAGCGCTTCTTTTAGGGTTGCCATCTCGAGGTTGAAAAATTCCTGGAGATTTGAAGGTGGATCTGGAGACTGCAGGATTTGGAGAGGGGAGGGAGGAACCTCAGTGAGGTATAATGCCATAAGTCCACCCTTCATGGCAGCCATTCTTACCAGGAGGGCCTGGTATCTGTCACCTTGAGATCAGTTGTAACTCTGGGAGATCTCCAGGCCCCACCTGGAAGTTGGCAATCACAGCAGTAATCAACTAGTGGTTTTAGGAATTACAACCGGAATAGAAGAGACTAGTCAATAATAGCAAAACGAAGGGGTTGTTTCTCCCTGCCTTTTTCTCTTGCTTCTTTTCCTCTTATGTTATCTCAGGAATGCCCGTCCCAGGTATGCACAGACACTGATGTGAAATATAGGTAGAGTGGTTCAAAGCAAGGTAGTATTTTGTCCTTAAAGTAGGGACATTGGTCAAGGAGGAATCCATTAGGACTCCTGCAACTCTTGCTTTTTATAAAAAACAAAACAGATTTGCAACCTGATCCAAAACATCCAGTTCCAGGGGGAAATATGCAGTTCAAGAATTCAAGTAATGCAAAAGCTGATGTAAAACATGGCTATAATAAATTTGAAAAGCAAAGTCAGTAGTATGGGCTCCTTTCATACCCCATAGTCTGATCAAGTGTGCCCATCTCCCTTTCCCCTGCCTAAATGCCAAACTAAACATTACTGTTTTTAAAGCATCGGGTCCAGGGAACTTACAGACATTTCACACACACTAAATAACACATTTTCAGTCCAGTCTCAATGCACTTTGCAACTGGATTTTAGTGTGTGAAATGGTGAAATCCCCTAGCAAACAGTCACTGAAGTGGATTGAAACTACATTATTTAGCAAGCGTGATTACTTTCCAGAGTTCACAAATATTATAGAACATGGGAATCTAAGGTAGCCAGAGGATATGAGTTCAGCCGTGCAGGCCTGCCAGCACTGGATGTATTCTTTTGAAATTTTGCTGGCATCGATGATGCCTCTTAAATGAACCGTGAATATAACACTCTTCTGCACTGGTGTCCGCTCGCACTTGTTTCCACATGCCGTGGTTTTAATTTTTTTATTGTCCTAACGTATCTCGCTGTTTTAATATATTTATATATACTCTGTAAGCCGCCCTGAGCCTGCCTGGCAGGGAGGGCGGGATACAAATAAAAATAATAATAATTTGTTCCACTTTGTATAAACTTCTAAAAGCTGTGGGATGCGACTCTTAAGAAACAGAACGTGTGTTCAAGCTTGAGAAAAATGCACTGGTGTGCTATAACCGTGCAGCTACGTGTGACGAATTATGATTCCCATACCACTATGTAGTGCCAAACTTGCCATTGTAAAAGCCCAGTTGCTCTCGTGCACAGAACACCAAACGGCTACCTAGTCGCTCTGTAGTCATTCTTTCTTTCTGTTCCGTATGTCCCCCTTCCCTCGGCAAGCGGCGGTGTTGGGGAGGGCAGTTTGTTTAAGAACCGACAGCCCTTTTGTCACATGCCCTTCAATAACCCAGCTCCGGTCTGCTGGCTCACTCGGAGCTCATGTTCCTCCCACTCATGCATGTCCTGAGATCTTGGCAATTCGCACCTCGCGGGACACCGCCGCCTCCCCTCCATCTTTTGCACACACGTGCTCCTTGAAGATACACCAAGTGCCAAGGAGAGGATGGGCAGTGCTTGGATCAGCAGAACCAGACACGGGGGCGAAGGGAATCGCAAGGCATCGCTGGCTGTCTTAAGCCAAATAAAACGCAGTTTCTACTGCTCCGGAGCTCCTATGATAGATGTTAGGGATTGATCGTATTCATAGAACTCTGTTGCTGTGGGGATTTCTTGGGGGGGGGATCAGTTTGACCTGCAGGTGGGCAAAGATTTCACTCCTTCACTCCTGCCTTTGACCATCCCAAATTTCCTCCACTCCATTGCTTTTAAATCAAAACCCACAGCATTGTAGTTTTGCATCAGAAATACGAAGTAAATGACATCTAGGGCGATTCTGCATTGGCTTTTCCCTCCGTTGTTTCACAAAATCCATGCTGGCACAGAAATTCCCCCTCTGCATTGCATGCCGCTTTCACTTTCTTTGCTCATCGGATTTTATGGTACCCTCTACACTGCATGCCTCTTTCACTTTTTTTAAATCATCGGGTTTTATGGTGCCTTCTGCATAGATTTATGGCCACTCAGGGGTGACTTTGCAGTCAATACGGCATTGCCCCAGGGTATGTGAATGTGATTTTGAGCTGCACCTTTGGTAAAACAACTGCGGGAAAAGCCAATGCAGAATTGCCCATAGACTCAACTTCTGTCTTTTTTAGCGCCTTCCCAATTCCTAAATGTGTTCTCCATTTGCTACTGTGTTCAGTACTATCTACCCTGACCTGGATGGCCCAGACTGGCCCAGTTCTTAGAAGCTAAGCCAGATCATCAATGGTTAGTATTTAGATGGGAGACCACCATGAAAGTCCAGGGTCGCTAGACAGAGATAGGCAATGGAAAACCACCTCTGAATGTCTCTTGCCTCAAAAGCCCTACAGGATGGCCATAAGTCGGTGTCAAACTCTACTTAGTTTGCCATAGTTACCAGGGGGAGGGAAATTCCTGAGGGGGGGTGAATGACTGTGTGTATGTGTGTGAACTGCTCTATCTTAGGTGCTATAACTCTTCCTTAAGATGCCTTCCTCCTAGAGAAATGTCCTTGAGACCGTGCTGTGCCAGCTTGCTACTGTAGATAATGGGATCGTATGTTCCCAAGTGTGTGGGGGTAGTGAACGCAAGAGCTAGGTGGGATGACTGTGAGGTGTAATGATTAGCTATTCCCCAAGGAGCCCCCATTTGAACTGCCTGTATCTTTGGAGTTTCCCACCAGAATCTCAGTTCTGACACACTACTGTTCTAACCTGGATCATGCTGATACCTCAATAAACAAATCACTGCCAAAGAGTGTTGCTGGAAGTCTCTTGACCAGGAGTCTGATAGTCTGCTGCCACTCGACAACACTTTCCACCACCACTGTGCTATCTTTTATCATGCAAACGATGATCAACAACTCTCTAGCATCCAACTTAGCACTGAACAAAACCTGCTAAAATGTCATGTTCTCCAGAATTTAACTTAGGAAAGGCAGGGATAGGCTCCTTTGTTTGGCACACTTCCATCTGGAAGGCCAGAACTCAAGCCATTTCATGCTGGAAATTATACTGCAATAGAATGTCCTGTGCTGGCCTTTGAAGCAGGGATTGTCATAAACTAAACATAACCAACATGATGCAGTTGCTAGTGTGCTGCCCCAGCAAGGGCATACAGTAAAGCACAGTCAGCAGTTTGTATTACTGCAGGAAAATAAGTCCTTTACCTTTAAAGTAATGCATGATGGGAATAGTAGTTTATTAGCCCTTATGCCCGATGTTCTGGGATAGCCTTCCTTATTGGTTATAAGTTGCTTTGTGGGTAGCTAGCAAGCCCACCAAACTCCTTTATTAGCTTCTTCCTTCTTTTTGTTTAAAAAATCACTGGTGGCAAAAAGATGCACAGGATCATCTCTTTTCACCAAAGTCATACAAACAGACTCTTATCACTAAGGATGAATTCTGTCATTCATGCATTCATTCATTCAGCAGCTGGATTGTAAATTAATGATCTTTGAACGCATGAGAAGTCAATAAAATGATCTGAGTCTAGTAGACTGGCGTTGATCACTTACTTGCGGCGGGGCTTGGCTTCCAGCTAACCTCAAACAGCTAGTCTTATACTGACTCAGACCATCAGTCCATCAAAGTCAGTATTGTCTACTCAAACTGGCAGTGGCTTTCCAGGGTCTCAGGCAGGGGGCTTTCACATCATGTACAGGTGATTCTGGGGACTGAACCGGGGACCCTCTGAATGACAAGCTGATGCCTGACTACTGAGCCACAGCCCTTCCTAATGTTGGACCAGGATTTGGGAGACTCAGGTTTGAATCTGTACTCAGCTATGGAAGCTTGCTGGGTGACCCTAGGCCACTCACACACTCTCAGACTAGTCTCCTTCATGGCTTGTTTTGAGGATAAAATGGAGAAGGAGAGAATGTTATAAGACACTTTGGATTCCCCATTGGGCAGGAAAGTGGAGTATAAATGGAGTAAATAAAATAACATTTTAACAATCTGATCACGTTTCAAAGAATGTTTAATTACCCAGCGGATCTTACTAAAGAACAGAAGCAAATGAATTCACAAATAGCAGCCACAGACATGTTCAGCAACACTGACTGTCTGGACAGGCAGAATGCTACAACATTTTTAAAAGGCATCCCCAAATGCAAAATAGGGGGCACCCTTCTCTCCCCTATCAAAAACACCCAGGCTGCGATCATACGCACAATTAGCCCCAACATAGGTATGAATGCCGGGTGGATTTAAAGGGTGTGATCAAACACAAACATCTGGGAAGCGTCCTACAGCTGTCAGCAACCCGTATTGCTCCACCGCAGAAGCAGAGTAAACAGGCACCAGGGAAACTCCGGTAGCAAATGGGTTGCCCCAGGCCATGGATGGACTTTCCCCTGTCTGATCGCTCCAGTGGGCTCTCATGGTCCATCCCAACTCCATGGCGATGTTCCCTCCCCTTCTCAGTATGCGCATCAGCGCACACTCCATAGGAAGCCCTCAATGTAGAGGCGTGATTCATCGATTCCCTGTTTAGGTGCATCGGAAACAAACAACAACAACAAAAACCCAAATCACCCATGGTTGCATCTGATCGCACAGTGGCAGGCTGCACCCACAGCTTCAAAGGACTGTGTGATCACACAACTGCGGGTCAAATTCCTCCGGAGGGAGTAGCCTCGCTTCCCCCTCCCCGTTTTATCTGGCGCATGTGACCGCAACCCCAGTCAGCTCCCATTAAAGCCAATGGGAAAGCCCCTTATTGATTCATCAGTTTCTTGATTAGAAAGAAATGCATTGTTTGTGAAAGCCCTTCTCATTTCTGCTGGTGAAGTTAGGCTTCTGAAGAGCAGTTCATATGTTTATAGGGAGTGTGTGTGTGCCGGAATTCTCAAGAAGGAAATGAAAATTTCAATCTGTATCCTGAAAACTTATGAACTTTTAAATATTTTTAAAAGAATTTTGTCGAAGAGGTCTTCACAATAGTACTCTAGCGTAGGCCTTATTATACATATATGGAAGCTGAGCCCATCTGTTACCTGCCCAGGACCAGCCAGTACAAAGCTGAAGTGGCATTGGAACCCAGGTTCCTCCCCCATGGATATAGGGTTGCCAGCTCTGTGTTGGGAAATAACTGGAGATTTGTGGGGTGGAACATGAGAAGGGCGGGGTTTGGGGCACAATGCCGTAGAGTCCACCTTTCAAAGCGGCCATTTTCTCCAGGTGAACTGATCTCTGTTGCTTGGAGGTCAGTTGTAATATCGGGAGATCTTGACCTACCACCTGGAGTTTGGCAACCCTACATGGATATGCTGAGCAACTGCTGTCCCTCTTCCTTTTGAAAGCCCTTCAAATAATAAAAATCCTCCATGTAGCCACCTTAGTTACTTTCTCTAGGCAAATTAACATTTTTAAATGCTGCTTCATATTCCTGCTATGTCTCTTAATTTGCCTTTTAGAAAACATATGTTTTCATTCTTTTATAGACAGTATTACAGGGAGTTGACATTTTATAGTGTCAACCAATCCCATCTCTCCCTATCCAATCCCCTTTCCATTATTCTTAAGAGCAAAACTATGCCAAATTACTTAAATTGTGGCTCTTATAAAAAAAGTTGTCCATGGCGGTGCCCAAGGGTCTACTCCTTTCCATCCCCACATTTGTCTTGCTGACTTCTACTGCCTTTTAATCATGAAGTTTGCTATCAAAGGAAATGATCTGGAGGCCTGTGAGAAATCACAGGAGGAGAAAAACCAAGAAATTTGTAAATTCACCCCCATTTCCCCTCCAGGAGACTCCCAAGATCTTGAGTTAGCTAATTTCCCCAGTTCCGTTTCTTTGTTTATAAATCTGTAAATTTGATCCCATCTTGTTAAATTTTGATTGTTACTATTGAGCACTTTAACGTTGATTGTTTTATCCTGTTTTTATATTGTTTTATGCTTTGGCACATGGTGCCCTATTGTGAGCCGCCCTAAGCCCGTTCTCAGGGAAGGCGGGGTAAAAATATAATTAATAACAACAACAACAACAACAACAACAATAATAATAATAGCTGTTCTCAATAGTCCAGCCTCCTGGGGCCTGCTCAGTACTCATCACTATGGAACACTATGTCTGGGGCAGAGATCAGGCCCATAGCCAGGATTTCTTAAATTGGGGGGCCTTGTAAAAAGTCAGGGGGCCCTGAAATAAAAATAAAATTAAAAAACTCATGTTGCCTGGCCCCTGCCTATGTGGTGGCGGGAGGGGAAGGGTGTGCCAGGCTCCAGTGGGACAAAGCAGCACTCGCCCTTCTTCCCCCCGTCATGACTGCTGCAACACCCCACCCCCCGCCGCCGAAGCAAGGAGCCAAGTCACACGCACCCCGTAAGAGTCCGGCAGCACACCTTAAAGACTAACAAAATTTGCCGAGCCGACCTGAGCACCCGCTTGCAACCCCTAACCCAACAACCTGGCTGCATCAATTCCCCAGGGCGCACAGCTCCTCCTTTGCCAGCACTCAGCACTCCACTGAGGTGCCCCAGCCTTGTCCCAGTCGCAGGTGAAGGGCAAGAGCACCGGTTGGGGAAGGGGTCTCCCGCCTCCCTGGCCAGGCAGGCAGCCATTTGTCGGCAGCCGCTTCGGCTTGGGGAGGGGGCTTCCTGAGGCTTCCGTTGATCGGCTTTCTCGGTCCAGCTGCCTCCGGGGTGGGTAATCCAGTCCCCCCCCGCTCTTCTGTGTACCCCACGTGCCGCCCGCCAGCCTGCTCGAGGCATGGGGGGAGTTGGAGGTGGCCGGCTGGCTCGCGGCACTGCCTGGCCCTGAGGCAAGGGGTGGTCTCCTCGTAGGAAAGCATGCAGGTGAGCCGGCGCAGCTCCCTCCTGCCCTCCCGGTGGACTAAGCACAGCAACAAAATTACCAGCGTGGTGGGATTAGAGGTGGGGTTTGCTGCTTTGCCTGCATACCTGAGAGACAGAGTAGCAGCGTGGAAGTGTAGGGTGGGGCTTTCTTTGCCAAACAGCAATTCAGAGAGCTGGGGGGAGAGAAGGACGGCATGAGGCTTGTTTTGCCACCCAGGCAACTGAGGCAAGTGTCAGAAATAAGTTGGGGGCGCCTTGCCAGGTGCTAAGTCAGCCCCCCCCCGGTCCCAGAATGCCCCACTGTAGCGACGGGCCTGGCAGGGATGCTCTCTATTCTTGGTGCTTGGGGGGCAACAGTGGGAGGGCTTCTGGAGTTCTGGCCCTGCTGGTGGACCTCCTGATGACACCTAGTTTTTGTCACAGAGTGTTGGACTGGATGGGCCACTGGCTTGATCCAACATGGCTTCTCTTATGTTTGGAACTCTTTTGTTGTTACTGTTATTTACAAAGCCATATTATGGTCATTATAGGAGGAGGCTGAGTAGGATGAAGCTGTGAGGCAGCTACACCTTAGGCTCTAGACTTTATTAAGTTTAGGATTATGTTGTTTTTAAATTGGAGAGCCAATTTGGTGCAGTGGTTAAGTATGTGAACTCTAATCTGGGAGAACCGGGTTTGATTCCCCACTCCTCCACTTGCACCTGCTGATGTCACCTTGGGTCAGTCACAAGCTCTGATACAACTGTTCTTGAAAAAGAGCAGTTTCTGTCAGAAGTTCTCTCAGCCCCACCTACCTCACAGGGTGTCTGTTGTGGGGAGGGGAAGGGAAAGGAGTTTGTAAGCCACTCTGAGACGCCTTTGGGCAGTGAAGGGCGGGGTATAAATCCAAACTCTTCTTCTTCTTAAAATCCCCTCAGAGTCCTGTGTGTACGCATGCATTAGGCTCTCTTTATCTTTGAATGACCAACTGCCCCCACTGAGAACAGGTGACATGAGGTTATGAGAAAGCATTTGCAGTGTGTCCCCCACAGGTCTCTTCTTCAAGCACTCTTATAATTATATTGGATATATTTATGAGGTACATTTAGTCCCCCTTTTGCTAAACATTTGACTGGACAGATAAGATACTGGTGAAGGCAAACTACACGGTTTTACAGGGGGGGAAACGGTATTTGACAGAGTGTTATGGAAAGTTTCACCTTAAATGAGTAAAATGACTCCCAGTTGTGACCCAGCAGCTAACCCTTTCCCAAGGAACAGAACACTTTGTAACTGGGCCAATCTATAGTAAAGCACTGAGGTGAGAACAGTTACCTCCGTTGAGGAGAGATCGAGGTGGGCAGTTGTGTCGGTCTGAAGCAGTAGAACAAATTCCGAGTCTTAAATTGTTGGTCTTAAAGGTGCCACTGAGAATTTGTTCTCAGGTGAGGAGGTTCACTGAACCTGGTCATCCAAACACAGGTTCCTTCAAAGGTGCAGGTTTCCTCTTTCACTTCAGTCTCTGGTTCTCTGAAACTGCTAATGTAGATCCTGTGCTATTGGCTTTTACCAGGGTGCTTATTTATCACCTAAAAAATTTAAGCGTTCTCTCCTAAGCATACCCAAATCCTACCTAAAATGCAAATAAAAATCCTGGCTAAACTGACATTCCTGTCCAGAGCCACAAATCCGTGTTGGAGAAGTTTTTCTTCCTCCTTTTAAAACTGAGTGTTGTTCACCCCCTCCCATCCCGTGGAGTTCCATGGGCTCTGCCTGGCTGACAATGACTTGGATTTACTCACCTCTGCCTTTTCTGTGGGTGTCTCTCTTTTCCTGCCTTCACAATGGACATGACATGAGCATTCAGCTTTACTAACCAGTATAGTACTGAGGGGGATGATGAAGTGCCGAAAGAGCATTTCACTTGGGAACAAGAGAAGTGTATAAAGCAAGGAGAGGAGTTCTAGAGGGACAAGAAATCGGAAATGAATAGGAGGAGGGGTTGATATTCAGTAGTCTAGTGGTCAGAAGGTGGGGTCAGGATCTTGGAGAATCAGGTTCAGATCCCTAGATTGCTGTGAAGCTTACTGAGTGGCCATTCACTCACTTGCTCTCTTTTATTTTCTCTCCTAACCTACCTCACAGAGCTACTGTGATGATAAAATGGAGGAATGCAGAAAGTTATGCACCTATGCTCCTTGGAGGAAGACAGAGTTAAAATTTACTAAACAAAATTGTTCCAGAGAGGTTGGGATTAGGGAACCAGAAATACGAGTGGCAGAAAGGGAAAGCGTATGTTATTCATTTCCAGCGTGGGGAGAAGTTTGGAATATTTACGCACTGAAGGCAAAACATATAAGATACATGGAACATGCAGTGTTTTTATTTTTTTAAATAGCTTGTGCATGGAACCACAATTTGCATTGGGACCATGGCATGGAGAGAAGGGGGCTTCTCAATAAATATGGTTTTTCTGACCCAAAACCACGTTTTAGACCAGCTGTTTTGCCCTACAGGGGCAGACATACCGGTCCTGTATGAAGACCTATATGCTTGTCTAAAAGGGCAAACTGAAGTTGTGTGAGGTCATTTTACATACCCAAAAAAAGGTGGGGGGAGAAAAAAGGCATAAACTCCCCTCCACCCATCTCTGCAGTCCCAATCCAAATCCTTTGTATAAGCTACTTTAAAGGAAAAAAATTGGGAGCTCCACAAAAAGTTGCCTACTCAGTTTCCATTGCCCACCACCGCTTGGCAGCCAGGGGGAGAAAAATAAATTTAAAAATACCATTGGCACAACAGCATTGTCGTTCTTGGGCTTAACCTGGAAGTAATGTCACACTGTAGGAAGCACTGGAAACTCTATGGTAAACCAGTGTACCATGAAAAACATTTCCTTGTGTATTGTTTTAAAAAAACATGCATATAGAAAACCACCTAAATGTCAGAAAGAGGACTAGGCTAGATGCTTTATCCCTGACATCACATTTACTACCTCACTGAGAACTAAGCCTTAGAGATAGAGGAAGTTCTCAATGTAAAATCCCATTACCTCCCTGTATTTACTTGGGGCTCTAAGGCCCCGTTCACACTGAGCATTTGCCCCGCTGAAGGCACGGGAGCCCTGCGGACTTTCCGTGCACGATCATATGAGCACATCTGGGAGGCGTAGTGTTCCCGTGGCCAACCCACAGCTTCCCGTGGAAAACGTGGAGTAAAAAACTAGTAGGTCAGAAGTACTAGTTTCCGGAAACCCCGGGGCAAAGGCTGGCGTCTGATCGTGGGAGCGCCAGTATCCCACGGCTTCCGACGCCCGCCCATGTCCCCGGGGTTTCCGGATGTTGTAAGTGTCCATGGGATGCACACCAACGCTGAACAGCACATGCGCACACACAAGACACCGACAGCGGCCCGTCCCCCCAATGGCGCATGCGCACTTCCCTGCTTTTTTTGCTGCGCTGCAGCAGCGTGGTGTGATCGGGGCGCAGAGCTGGAGTGTGGCAACCCGGTGGCCCGTGTGATCAGGCTACCGCACCTTATTTAGCTCCGGGGCAAACTGCCACGCCTCTCCCCCGCGTTTTCTGGCCCGTATGACCGGGGCCTAAGTATGTTTTCTTCTTTCAAACTCAGCCACTGCCACCACTTTGCAATATGGGGAGAATGATACTGACATACCTCACAAGACTGTTTTAAGAATTGCTAAGATAATGAACACTCTAAATTGATATAAAGATGCCAAGTAACAGGGAATGTGTTGAGTGGAATATTATGTGTCCCATCTAAGTGGGGAAGTTAGTTCTCCAAGACATAAGGTATGAGAATCAAAATGGTGGGTGATGGTTTAATATTGGTTCAGTTATATTTCTTGTCATCTGTGAGACAGAATGGTTTAGTGCTTAAAGTATGAGACTAGGATCTGGCTCAAATCCCTGCTCTCTGCTACAGAAGCCTACTGGGTGACATTGGGCCAGTCACGTTCTTCCAGCCTAACCTGCTTTACAGGGTTATTGTGAGGATAAAATGGAGGGGAGGGATCATATCTGCTGTCCGGAGATTTTTGAAAGAATCGTGAGATAAAAATATACTGCATTAATGTCAGGGTTGGGAGGATGAGAACTAATAGACAGCAAAGTTTAAAAAACAACTAATTTACATGAGAATAAAGTTTGAGTCCAGTGGCACTTTAAAGACCAATAAAGACCAACTTCATTCCCACGTCTGTTTGTTAACTCTTGTATTTGTGTGCTAATTTACTGCCATTCACAGAGGAAGGGCTAAGGGCCCTGGGAATGTTTAGTCTGGAGAAGAGGAGACTGAGGGGGGACATGATGGCTCTCTTTAAATATCTGAAAGGTTGTCATTTGAAGGAGGGCAAGGAGCTGTTCCAGTCGATGGCAGAGGAGAGGACCCGAAGCAATGGGTTTAAATTACATGCAGAAAGGTGATGCACTCTATCCTTGGGCCTGGAGGGGGCAGCAGTGGGAGGGCTTCTGGTGCCCTGACCCCACTGCTGGACCTCCTGATGGCACCTGGTATATTTTGGCCGCTGTGTGACAGAGTGTTGAACTAGATGGGCCATTGGCCTGATTCAACATTGGCTTCTCTTATGTTCTTATGTTCTTAAAGGTATCGGCTGGATATTAGGAAAAACTTTTTCATGGTCAGAGTCGTTCAAAGGTGGAATCGGCTGCCTAGAGAGGTGGTTAGCTCCCCTTCACTGACAGCTTTCAAGAAGAGGCTGGACAAATATTTGTCAGAGATGCTTTAGGCTGGTCCTGCGTTGGGCAGGGGGTTGGACTAGATGGTCTGTGTGGCCCCTTCCAACTCTATGAGTCTATGATTCTACACCAGTTTGGTGTAGTGGTTAAGTGCACGGACTCTTATCTGGGAGAACCAGGTTTGATTCCCCACTCCTCCACTTGCACCTGCTGATGTGACCTTGGGTCAGTCACAAGCTCTGGCACAGCTGTTCTCTCAAGGACAGTTTCTGTCAGAAGTTCTCTCAGCCCCCCCTACCTCACAGGGCGTCTGTTGTGGGGAGGAGAAGGGAAAGGAGTTTGTAAGCCGCTCTGAGACGCCTTTGGGCACTGAAGGGCGGGGTATAAATCCAATCTCCTCCTCCTCCTCCTCCTCCTCCTCCTCCTCTTCTTCTTCTTCTTCTTCTTCTTCTTCTTCTTCTTCTTCTTCTTCTTCTTCTTCTTCTTCTTCTACATTTCTTACATCCAGGCTCAGCAATAATCACCCAGCGCTTATGCATCTTGATTCTAAATAGCCCTTCCTGACAACAACACCCCCCCATAAGTAAGGGTTGAGGAGGTTTTATTCCACTGTACCTGAGGAAGTGTGCGTGCACATAAAAGCTTATACCATGAATAAAACTTTGTTGGTCGTAAAGGTGCCCCTGGACTCAGACTTTGTTCTGCTGTTTCAGACCAACACGGCTGCCCCACCTGAACGAATTTCATGGTTTGTGATGGGGTACTTTAACACTTTGCTTACCTCATTTCTGTTTGTGATCCTGTTTGTATATTTACATTTATTGTAATCCACTGAGACCTTCCGGGAATTGCTAGGACTAAATTCTAAATATGTTAGACCAATAAGAGATCACCAGCTTGAGCCGTCAATCAGGTAATTTCATTAGCTGCTAAACCATCAGCTCTAAAATCCGTAATAAATTCACAGCTCAGGTATCATGCATATGCCTGAAAGTTATGTGGAGAGTGCTGGGTAGGTATTTGAGAAAAACTAACCAACCGATAAAGAAGGGGAACAATTAAAGGCATATCTGCAGTATGGAGTTCGTGCAGGTTAATGTGGATTTCCAACTGCATCAGATATGATGGAAATGGATGGGAAGCAGTTTATGTTCCAGAATAAAACCAGTGGGCTGGATTCAACAGTGCCTGGTTGCAAGCAGAACTGGGTCTCCTGTCATAGCGCTCAAGAAAAGTGAAATAATTAAATCCCCCCCTCCCCGTGATGTTCCTGCTTGTTTGAGCATTAAGAAGTGCCATTGCATCTAGCAGTTGTAGCACTTCCATTAGTGCCTGTGCAAGCATTTGCAGAAGAACAGCCTTTTTCTTTCCACTTATGGTTCCCTGGAGACAATCCAGTGTGTTTCCAGCAAGTGCTCTCCTTTCACAGAAAACAACAGAGTTATGTACACATTACTGTATGTTGGAGATCCCTGACCTTTTTGAGGCTACAAGCACCTTTGGAATTTGCCGGGGGGGCGGGAGTGAGCAACACTCCAAAATGGTTTCCATGGGAACCACAGCCAAACACAAAATGGCTGCCTTAGGTAGTGAAGCCAAATAGAAAAGATCCCTCCTCAGATCTCCTGGAGGAAGGAAATCCTGAAGGGGGAACAGTACTAAACACTGACTAAGGAAAGCCTTGTTGGTTACCAGTCCTCCTCATCCTCCAGTGGATGTCAGTAACAAGCCTCACAATGACCCCTCCACCCACTTTCTGAATAGCTTGGCAAGCACCAAGGGAAGTACTGACAGGTCGCATGGTAACCAACGGCACCATGTTGGGGAATCCTGTTGTATATTATATGATTAGACTTTAACAACGGCTGTTATTTTCAGCACTGTAAAGGTACAAGGCATCTAACAAAGGAAGACAAGCCAAACAGTAGACAGGGCCTACCCCAATCAGTTTACAACCTAAAATTTAAAAGTACCGAGAAATGTGGGTGTTAAGTATGAGCCTTAATGAAGAGAGTGATTTCAACAGTGATTCAGCTTTATTCAACTCAGCAAGTCAACACACACAAAACTGTGGAGCACAGCTCCCTTTTTAAACAGTGCGGGCGAACAAAACCACACCCCTTCTTAAGTTAACAGCCAATAACAGTAGAGAGATAAAGACCAATGAGGTTTGTTCCCTCCATAACTATTATACAGTTTCTGATTGGTTACAAATTTACGACAACCAATAGGATTGTCGAGGCTTACAATCCTGGTCCTGACTTGAAGCTTAACATAGAAAAGAATACAGTCAGTTCACTAGTCAGGACATAACAGTGGGGAGTACTGAGAAATGTGGGGAGAAAGGGAACCAGAGGACACGTTGTCATAGAACTCCAGACTTGTTGGCTGTCCTTTGGAGCTGGGTCAGCTTGCTCCAACCACCATTTTGGGTCCAAACTTACATCTTACCTCCAGTTCCTTTTTTAAAAAAATGTTTATTTACTTATTGTTGCAATTTTTATCCCACCCTACCCTGCAAGTGGGCTCAGGGTGTTACGTGGAAGCGACCGGACAAATGTCAAGCAGGAAAGACTTCACACGGGAAAATCAATCAAGGCTGGTTTATTGAAGCGTAATTTGCAAAAATACGGGGGGGCAAGGATAGGCAGTCTACCCGTTTGCCTCCAAAAATCTGCGACGTAGCACAGCTGAATTTAAACAAGCCCCCCCTCACCTCTCTGGCTGGGCCACCCATCAGGGGTGGTCCCCCTCACAGTCTAGCTATCAAATCCCATGTCGTTCAAGCCCCCCGCCTCTCTGGCTGGGCCACCCATCAGGGGTGGTCCCCCTCACAGTCTAGCTATCAAATCCCATGTCGTTCAAGCCCCCCCGCCTCTCTGGCTGGGCCACCCATCAGGGGTGGTCCCCCTCACAGTCTAGCTATCAAATCCCATGTCGTTCAAGCCCCCCCGCCTCTCTGGCTGGACCACCCATCAGGGGTGGTCCCCCTCACAGTCTAGCTACCAAATACCCTCCCCTAAACCTGGTGACCAGGCGTCTCAAGCCGTTTCTTGTTCAGGCCCCCCCCCTTTCTCTCCCCCTTTCTCCTCTCTTGTGTATGTGTGTGTGTTTCAGCAGGCTCTTATCTTGGTTGTTAGTAAGTCCTTTGTTCTCTATAACCTTGGCTGCTTAGCTAGTCCCTAGCAAGTGTAGTTACTGAGCTGTTTTCTATTTTATGCTTGCACAAGCTTTTCTGCTAATATATTTTGCTAACACATTTCGATAGTTCAGAACATTGGTTCTTCCCCTTTTCAAGGGTGGCTTACATTATGGCAGAGAACAATAAACAATTCCATAAAACAGTAATACATTAAAACAATTACAACAGGATTAAAATCTTAGGTACTTATTTAAAATATACCTATACCTAACAGCAGCTTGGTGGTTAGTTGCATTCTAGCATACACTAAGCTCATGCCAGGAGAGGCTGTGGATCACTCTGCTGGATTAAATCAACCGCATATGGTGCCCATGATGTGAGTGGCACCATGGAGTGCTTGAAACAGGGGAGGTCAATGTTACTTTATGTCCGCCACCTCAACCAAGAGCCTGGCAGAATAGCTCCATCTTACAGGCCCTGTGGAACTGTAACAAATCCCGCAGGGCCTTGATCTCCATTGAGAGCATGTTCCACCAAGCTGGGGCCAGGGCTGAAAAGGCCCTGGCCCTGGTTGAGGCAAGGTGGACATCTTTCAGGCTGGGGATCACTAAACAGTGCTCGTCTGAAGAGTGCAAGGTTCTTCGGGGCACATTCGGGGAGAGACTGTCCCACAGGTATGCTGGTCCCTGTCCGCATAGGGCCTTAAAGGTTAATAACATAACCTTAAACCTAACTTGGTACTCAACCTGCAACCAACGCAGTTGATGCAGCACTGGCTGAATGTGTGCCCACACAGATGTCCCAGTCAGCAGGTGCACCGCTGCGTTTTGTACCAGCTGAAGCTTCCGGATCAGGTTTAAGGATAGGCCCGCACAGAGCGAGCTGCAATAATCAAGCCTGGAAGTGACACAGCCACAGCCCCTAAAGCCCTAGCCAAGATGTCTGGGGCGGGGCCTACCCTTTTAAAATAAACAACTACTCTTTTAAAATAAACACTTACTGTTTACTGCTCTATCCATGCTATCAAGGTTTGAACACTGTTAATATTGGGGTTTCATTTTCCTCCTCACAAAGGAATATTATCCAAGGCTGTTTAGCCACCTCAAGAACCACATAAGAGCATTCTAGAAACCCACAACCTGACACAATAGCAGCTTTTAAAGAAAAAAATGATAATACAGTCTTTTGGGTTCTCAGCTGGGTCCAGCAGCAAAAGCTCATTTGGTGTACAGGAGTTTAGATTGGAAAATTCCTGCATGGCCTCAAAGGCTGGGATCTCTATCACACACGTGCTAATCCAGCTGGGGATGATACCTGAGGCCTGCTCTTTTCATGCAGGCAGCTTCAAACTGCAGGTGCGGGATAGCATTTTTGGACGTTTCCCCCTGCAAATATTTTCCTTTGCAAGTAAAAAAGTGAGGACACTGGGAAGAAGGGTTCTAGCTACAAAATCGCCTGGCTCTCCCTGGCCCGAAAGATACCAGACTGGCTACCACCAGAGCCAGGACCTTTTCAGTGGCGGCCCCTTACTGGTGAAATGAGCTCCTGAATGACATCAGGGCCCTGCAGGACCTCTTACAGTTCCGCAGGGCCTGTAAAACAGAGCTCTTCCACCAGGCTTTCGATTAGGAGCCGCCACTGAGGAACTGAGTCATTGGAACACCTATGGCCCTTGTTGTACCACTGGTTATACCAGCAAGGGACTGTCTACTGAAGATCGCCATCATTTGTACTTACACCGTATTTTAGTTTTGTAGGTTGTTTTAACTAATTTATTGTATCTATTGTTTTATGTCATTCTGATCGTTGTACGCCGGCTTGAGCCAGCTTGCCCGGCAAGGTGGGATAGAAATTAAAGTAATAAGTAAATATAAATAAATAGTTCAGTCTGTACCTTGCCTACTAGTTTTTCTTACACTGCTTTTTGGGGTTGGGGAACATACAAACCCCGTCTCCTCCCTGTTAGCTTTCATACTTTTTCTATTATGAAAACACTGTGTCATGAGCTATTTTATTTACACGCCAATCATTGCAATATCTGCACCCAGATTGCGAGCCCCAACTCCTGCCGAGCTTGCACTGGCGGGAGGGGGCTGCTTTGCCTCCTCGTGAGGAGGGAGAGCGGCACCGGCGCTGCGCTTTGCACAGTGCCAGGCAGGGGGCGGAGCCAGCCTATTTAGGCTCGGCTCCCGCCCTCTGCCTTTACAGTCCTCTGGCTGTTTCCAGCCCAACTGGCAGCAGACGAGATACCCCTACTTTGGAAGCCTCCACGTACTGTTGCCAACCTCCCGGAATTATAACAGATCTCCAGACTACAGAGTCAAGTCCTCCAAGAGAAAACTGCGGCTTTGGATAGTGGACTTTATGGCATCACATCCCTTATGAGCTCCCTCTTCCTCCTCAAACTCCACCCTCCCAAGGCTCCGCCCCCAACTCTCCAAGAATATCCCAGTCCAGAGCCCTTCCTCCATGTGCTACCATATTTTAAAAGATATACTATCATAATGCCCTCATGATTTTCTTAAAGATAGATTCCCCATATCCACGCCGCTAATGGGCAGGCTTTTCCCTGGTGTAAGTAACTTTCCCTTAACTGTTGGAGGAAACTGCAGGCAAGCACCAGCACAACGGATATGTGATTTACTGGATAAGGATATGACATGATTCATTGTTAAGGGAAATCTATAAAATACAGCAAACTGAGGGGGGCTACGAAAATAAAGACAAGAGGTAATAAGAGGTAAGCCATTTCACAAGAGGAGCTGGTGCTCATAAGAACATAAGAAGAGCCCTGCTGGATCAGACCAATAGTCTATCTAGGCCGGCATCCTGTCTCACACAATGGCCAACCAGTTCCTCTGGAGGACCAATAACAGAGCATAGAGGCCGAGGCCTTCCCCTGATGTTGCCTCCTGGCTCTGGGATTCAGAGGCTTAATGCCTCTGAATGTAGAGTTTCCCCTCAGACACCAAGGTTGGTAGCCATTGACAGATTTATCCTCCAGGAATCTATCTAATCCCCTTTTAAAGCTGTTTATTCCTGTGGCCATCACTATACCCCCTGGCAGCAAAATCCACATTTTGATCACTCCCTGTGTAAAGAAATACTTCCTTTTGTCCGTCCTGAATCTAATGCCCATCAACTTCATTGGATCCCCTTGAGTTCCGGTATTTTGGGAGAGGGAGAAAAAGTTCTCTCTGTATCAACTCTCTCCACCCCGTGCATAATTTATAAACCTCTATCATATTCCCCCCCCCTTAGTTGTCTCTTTTCTAAACTGAAAGGTCCCAGACTGTTCAGCCTTTCCTCATAGGGAAGGTGCTCCAAACCCCTAATCATCTTGGTTGACCTCCTCTGTACTTTTTCGGCTTTGCAATGTCCGTTTTGAGATAAGGTGACCAGAACTGTACCCACTGGCTGCGGTTAGACGTGCAGTTTGATCCCTTGCTGTTCCCTTATGGATTTAAAATGCACAATCAGACAGCAACATCTGTTTGTCATGCCCCAATCATCTGCGTCCCGTCCCCCCCCCTTTACTGCTTGTTTCTTTGATACCTGTTAAAGCCTGGTCCTTTGGGGCTGAGGTGATTTCAAAATGGATTTCCTATTGTCTGATCACTCTGTTGCACACCCAAGCCGTCAGGCAGGTCTGATCTCTTGTTTTCCAGCTGCCATTTTTTTTACTAGTTAGTAATATGCACATAATTGCATATTCGCACCGCTCTCTCTTTCCCCCTTTCCCACAGGGGCTTCTCGAAACTGTGTCCTCTTTACAAAAACTTTCAGAGTAGATGCCTCTGCACTTCAGCTTTTTTCTGTGCTTTGGGGAAGGGGTTAATTGAAAAGATTAGAGGGGGGAATGGCAGTGAACTACATATCCCAGCATGCTCATAGTGCTTGTGCGCATGCTTAAAGAACAAACTTCTGAAAAAACGGACAACAGCCTCCTGAACTACATATCCCAGTAGGCTCATCAGCGCTTGGGAGCATGCTCAAAGGACAAACAAACAAAAATAGTGGCTAACAAACCTCACTCTCTGGCTGCTGCGTCTGATGCTCAAGGACGGGGTGAAAACACTGAAGAGTGCTAAGGGGATGAGTCTGATCAGAATTCTACTGTTACAAAGAACCCTAGATCAATTAGAGATGGGGTCACAATGGATCAAACTGCACATCTGACTGCAGCCAGTATTTCAAATGAGGCCACACCATAAATCTGTTACAATATCAGCTGTTTTATTCTCAGTCCCTTTCCTAATAAGTCCTAACATAGAGTTTGCCTTTTTTTCACCACTGCAGCACACAGGGTTGACACTTGCATTGAGCTATCCACTATGACCTCAAGATCTTTCTCCTTTAATGATCAAACAAAAACCTCTCTAGCCCTGCTTGAAATCTACCAGAAAGCAAAAGAAAAAAATAGCAAAACCTACACAGGAAGTTTAACATGAGGCTGTATGCACATAAATGCTACTTGCAGAGAGACCGAATTTCTTTGCATGCCTAAGTCAGTAGCTAGTAAAAGTCCCCATATATATATGAGCCAAAAGGAACTAAGCCAGCACATGTGGTATCTTAATCACCCGTCATAGCTCAAGTTCTTCTTTTAACCAGCGAGGGTGCATGGCTTGTGAGCTCAAGGACCATTGTGCTTCTTGAGCAGAAACTTATCACATTAGAATTACCTGTGTTTTGTATAGCGCAAAATCTGTAGGATTATCTAAAAAATGTTTTACAAAAGGGGCACCACTTGTCTTCAGAGAAACATTGCTTTTGTGTCCCCCAATCCATTTGTCTATTTAAACTTCTCAATGTCCCCCCTATCTCAGTAAACCTTCTGACAAGGGCATTTAAGGACATATGTTGGTGGGAACTACACATGGTGCAATCCTTCAAAGCATATTTTCAATGGCTTTCAGTGAACATTTTGTTTTGCAAATAAATCCATGGTTAGTTTGTTTTCCACAAGGGCAACCCAGAGAACGCTTGCAGACTTTTACTGTGTCTAATACTGTGAACATGTACTAGCTGAACATTCAGTTTCGCTGTTATCTTATATTCAACAATAGGTGTGAAGGAATGGACTCACAAGCCCCATTCCCTCCTGTTCCTGGGCGGTCAGAAAAAGCCCATGGTAGTCCCAAGTCTCCACTTGGTGACATTGCCCCTTTCCCTTATTCCTGGGGGGTACCCACTTCTGTCTAGGTAGTAACTGCTGCAACCAACAAATATGAAAGAGTATCTCTGACAGATGGATTTGTACATCTAGCACTCGGCATCTGTGTTGCCATTTAAAGACTCTGCCTAGTTTGGTGTAGTGGTTAATTGCACGGACTCTAATCTGGGAGAACCGAGTTTGATTCCCCACTCCTCCACTTCCACCTGCTGGATGACCTTGGGCAAGCCATAGTTCTGGCACAGCTATTCTTGAAAAAGAGCAGTTTCTGTCAGAGCTCTCTCAGCCCCACCTACCTCACAGGGCGTCTGTTGTGGGGAGGGGAAGGGATGAGAGTTTGTAAACCGCTGTGAGACTCCTTCGGGGAGTGTAGGGCGGGGTATAAATCCAATCTCCTCCTCCTCCCACTTCACTCTTACTAGCTAGCGAGAGGATAATCTGTTTCACTTTTAGGATATTGTGCTCAAGGGATGGTGAGCTCAACTCCCCCCCCCCCAGTTTTGGAAAATGGACCAAAATAGGCATGGTATGTTTACAGATATCAGGCTATGAGAATTCAAAAGATATGAAAAGTTTTAAAAACAAGAATGAGAAGAGTACACATGGTCTGGAAAAGCATCAGGCTGAGCAAGTAATTAAAAAAAAGTGTAAAACCACTATTGGGCTTAGCGCCGGCCCCCTTATTTTTCCAGCTGTAGAAACTGGAATTAAATCTGTTGCACGTGTGCTTTATTGTATTATTTGATTGTATTATTTTAGATTGTACTATTTATTGCTGTTAGCCATCCTGAGCCTGTTCACAGGAAGGGCAGGATATAAATTGAATAAATAAATATATAAATAAAAATTAAATAAATAATCCTCCTGACCTTAAACTCTGTTCTTAGGCTAACCAATGTTTAATTAGGATAGGCTACGCTGCAGCATTTAAAAGTCCTTTGTTACCTTAGTTCTCAGAGTTGGGATCTCTCCCAATTAACATTCAACACCTGGTCAAGATGGAGTCCCTAGGTAAAGACCTAGTCTTGCATGGCTTGTGTCTCCCAGGCCAAAAGCCCTCAGACAAGATAGTTTCTTTCTCATGTCCTGAGAATTCATATTCTCCCTTTGAGAGTTTGTCCCCCTCTGGGATCAATCCTGACCTTTCTGCCTTCAGAGGATGAAAATACTATCTAGCCTTTTTTGCTTTCACAGGTGTTAGATGGTAAACCTTTTGTTCTATTTTGGCCAGAGACATTTGCATAACTAAGAGCTGAAGTGCTCTTTGCTTGGGGGAGAGATGACTCACCTCCTGTAACTTTCTTTTTGCTAGTCTTTTACCAGGCTTGAAGCTTCTGGATCCTGTGCAGAGTACAGCCTCCCTTAGTAAAATATCAAGGTGGCTTCTAGGGTAGAGAGCATTTCTCCACATCAGTTTTATAATCATTTGTCATGCATGAACATGCATACCCAGAAGTAAGTTCCACTGAGTTCAATAGGACTTCTCACCCAATTCCTTGGGAGTAAGCCATATTGAACGCAGTGGGCCTTATTTCTGCTTAGGAATGTGTTGTTTAGTCTCCCTGGTGGGGAAAACACAATTTTATTGATTTCAGGCAATTGATTAAAAAAAAGAATAAAACTAGCAGAACTGGGATTATTCAGAAACTAACATTCATAGGGTTGCCAACTTCAGGTTGGGAAATTCCTGGATATCTGGGAGTGGAGCCTGAGGCTGGCGGAACTTCCATGCACCCAGGACGGGGATGCCTTTCAGCATCTGCACCCATCTCCTACTTAGATGGCATAGGAACTGTCTCTGTATCTCTACCCTGCACTATCATGTATTTCTAGACAGCTTTTTTTGTAGAAAAAGCCCAGCAGGAACTCATTAGCATAATAGGTCACACCCAACAGCAGAAACTCATTAGCATATTAGGCCACTCCCCTAACAGCACAGCTCATTAGCATATTAGGCCACACTCCCATGTTACTAGAAGCATGGTCATCCAGACATACCCACCTTTTGCTTCTTATTCTGTTTACCTTGTTTGTTGTCAAAACCCAGGGCTTTTATTGTAGCAGGAACTCCTTTGCATGTGAGGCCACACACCCCTAATGTAGCCAATCCTAATGAGTTTCTGCTGTTGGGTGTGGCCTATTATGCTAATGAGTTCCTGCTGGGCGTGGCCAACTCAGGAACCAGCCGGAACTCCGTTCCTGCACATTTCTGCCCCCAAATAGCCCTGTTTCTAGAATAAAACAGCTTATTTTGTTTCAAACGGAAACGTGGCTCTGTGTAACTTTGTAGTCTTGCAAACACATGGTAGATTCGGGACAAAGCACTGCTGCGTTAAAGCCAAGTGCACTCTCCCAAATAAAGAAGGATCAGGACCACCAGAACCGGTACCCTTCCTACACCTCCTTCATTCTGCAAAGGAAGGCCAGCTGCAGGCCGTTATGCCACCCAGCGGGAACCGTGCCAGGAAGGTCCTGAAAAATTGCCGGAGATCCTGGAGAGCAGCTGGAGGGACTGACCTGAGTAGGAAGATTAAAAAGAGCTGGCTAAACGATGACTAAGAAGCAACACGAGAACGCGCCGCAAATATCAGACGGGCATAAACACCGAGTAGAAAGGAGGTGAATCGCTGAGCCAAAGAAATGGAAATCAGGCTTTGGGCGGAAAAAGAAAAACCTTCCACACTCTGCATGAAACACCTGTTCCCGACACTGCTAAGGAATGCCAATATAGGAAAGGCACAAAGGGAAGCCAGGGAAGCCTCAGCACTTGGGGGGACGCCAATATAGCCTGAATACATAATGCCCCTGAGGGACCACGGTGATCTCAGAAGGTTTTCTATTTACTATTCCTGTCCTGGATGCCACACGTAGCTGTCGGCGCACAAAGTTCAGACTCCTTTCCATTTTCTCCACTTCCTTAAGTGTCTTTTTCTATCCTAAAACTGAACACCCATTGATTCCGAAGGGCCCTTCGGTCCTGGGCTTTGCCCCTTTGCAGCCACTGTCCTGGGTTCCCACCCCCACAGCCCAGTTCCTCCGCCATTCTTTCTTGAGCCTTGTTAAATGCAATATATATATATATATATATATATATATATATATATATATATATACACACACAAAAGCAGATACGCTTCCCTTTGCAGTCACAACAGGTTTGTTTCAGAAATGGATAAACAGTTGAGCACACACACCCCGTGTGGATCCCCGGCTGCTGAAGCACTTTCTCCGGAGTTGCACTGGCAATGAGGAAAATCACACATCCACACTGTTGTGCGGAAAGCATCACAGAATCCTTTAGAAACCAGTCAAATTTGCAAAGAAAGGAGCCGATTCAGTGAATTCCTGGATTCTTCCGCAGTTTTCCCTAGACAACTGCTGCCCATCTCTTCAAACTTCTCCCCCCTTGCTGTGCCAATATGTTGCATGCCTTCAGTTTCTGCAGCTGCACCGAATATTCTACAATTCCAAGGCCGAAACTAGCAATTTCGGTGGGGTAGACTTTCCCTTCACCTGAAAAACGACTGTTCGGATCCCTTGTTTCCTTTGCTGGTTGGCCACTGATGTGTGGTGCAAATCTTGCAAGCAAGGGATGCCCTGTGCCTCTCCCACCAGTAATTCTTCCTGCATGAGACGCATCGGTTATTATTCCATCCAGTCGGGGATCATGCAGTGAATGGGAGGATGTCCCAACACTGCATGGCCAACCAGAGAGCTGGCTACCTGGTGACATCACGGAGGGCAGGTGGGGACGCAGTTAACAAGTGCGTGAACATTCTTGTGAGAAACATCCCAAAAAAAGTCACTGAAAAGGGGGGGATGATAGCTGTCAACAATGTCATGCAGCTCACAATTATTTTCATGTCAGCTCTAATCAGTACCTCACAGCAAATTATGATGTTGGTACATCAGAGCTGATGATGGCTGATAATATTTGTTTAGGTTCTGTTGGGTGCAATAACTTGTGGTATGCTGGGAACTGTAGGCCTTCTGGATCACACACCAGCACCTTCTCGGTCCCCTCTGAGAAGAGAAAAGGGAGAGCTCGGCCTTTTGAAAGACTGCTGTAAAGACGCTTCGCATGTGTTGCTCACAAGAACTTCAAGCTAGGATAACTGGACAAACAAGCAGATGTAGAATTACCAGCTCCCCACTTTATATCCTAGAAACCTGCCCAAGTATCTTACTAAGCCCTCTTCAAATCATTGGTCATGCATGCTAATTTCATAGTACAAATCCACCTCACTATGGTAGGCAAGGCTTCACAGTATTTTAAGTGCGACAGAAAACTTTGCTCATCTCCAAAACACAATAGGCCTCTTCAGACGTTATGTCCACAGAAGCTGGGAGCCCAGTACATCAACCCTATAATGCACCAGATATATGTGGTCACCATTTCATGTGAATCTGGCAATGCATGGATTTTCCATATGCATACAGCTTCCATTCAAGAACAACAACAACAAGAAGAGGTTGGATTTATATCCCACCCTTCACTCAGAGTCTCGGAGCAATTTATAAACTCCTTCCCTTCCTCTCCCCACAACAGACACCTTGTGAGATAGGTGGGGCTGAGAGAGCTCTTTTGAGGATTGCTTTTGAGAGAACAGCTCTCAGAGAACTTGTGACTGACCCAAGGTCACCCAGCAGCTGCATGTGGAGGAGTGGGGAATCAAACCCAGTTCTCCCAGATTAGAGTCTGCCGCTCTTAACCACTTCACCAAACTGGCTTTCCAATGCTCTGGTTCGCATGTACGAAAGTTGTACAGGCATGGAAAGTCCCCGTGTCACCCAAGCCACACAAAATGGTTACCACACTTATCAGGTGCCTCACAGAGACTGTGAGCTCCCATACATGTGGGTGGCATCTGAAGAGAGCTAAGTGAGGCCAGAAATGTAACAATGGACACCACATTCCTTGCTCAAATTTCCCCTCCCCAGTCTTCCATTGCATGAGAGCCCGTTTCCTCCTTTACCATCTATATGCCCATCCTCAGGCACCTCTGTGTTGCAATAAGGAGCACGGTGTGCGAAATGCAGGTTCAAGTCACTTCCATCTATGAGTATCCATAGGTCCCTATTTTTTAAAGCAGTCTAACCTACCTCAGTGGCAGTGAGACTTCATT
The DNA here is from genome assembly GCA_029375565.1 of Gekko gecko. Lineage (NCBI taxonomy): Eukaryota > Metazoa > Chordata > Lepidosauria > Squamata > Gekkonidae > Gekko > Gekko gecko. Next base: position 148,558,814 of record JAPDNY010000007.1, on the reverse strand, counting down.
TTGAACCAGTTGGAGGAAGCTGGGACCCCATTGGTAAGAAATTAATAACCTGTTTACAGGATGCTCAGCAGCAAGATACATTCACACCTTGGATGTAGACAGCAATGCACAGCCTGATCTTTGCTACATATCCCTGCACAGAATACCTCTCCATCACTTTCTTTTCTCATATAGCCAGCTTCTTGCCTTCCCCATAGAGGCCACCTTTGGCATTACCTGAAAAGGTGGGGCAGCATCAGAAGTCATTAGAGTTGCCAGCTCTGTCCTGGGAAATTCCTGGAGATTTGTGGGGCAGAGCTGGGGAGGGAGGGGCTTGGGGGAGGGTTCGGGACCTCAGTGGGGAGTCGTTCCAAAGTCCACCCTCCAAAGCTGCCATTTTCTCCAGGGGAACTGATTTCTGTTGCCTGGAGATGAGTTTTCATTCCAGGAGATCTCCAGGCCCCACTTGGAGGGTGGCAACCCTGGAAGTAGGGTTGCCAACCTCCAGGTGGTGTCTGGAGATCTCCTGCTATTACAATTCCTCTCCAGGCGACAGAGATCAGTTCACTGGGAGAAAGTGGCCTCTTTGGAGGGTGGGTTCTATGTCATTCTACCCCATTGAAGCCCCTCCCCTCCCCAAACCCCGCCCTCCCAGGCTCCACCCCCCAAAATCTCCAGGTACTTCCCAACCCATAGTTGGCAACCTGACCTGGAAACCATGATGCTGGTAGTTAGACCTTATTCAGATAATGGCCTCTATTCCATCTGCAGTGCAAATCAAAGCAACTTCCAAAGGGATTCCACTTTCAAGATGGCAAACCATCTTTTCCAGCAACACATGCATAAGAGTGGAATAAGTCTTTGTAAACTCCCTGTGCCAGAGAAGGTTTAGCCCGGGGCCCGTGTCTTCTTTCTAGACTCCACGCAATCCATCAGTATGCTAAGGGTGCCCCAGTAGAGATTAGCCACCCTTTAATCTATTGTATTACTCTGGGGGTGGTTATCGTCCCCCCATCACACATTGACTTCTTAGAGGCTGGCTTTGTGTGGAGGTTACATATTAAAGGCAGGTCTGGCCGACGCATTCAGTAGAACAGGGTGGTAGGATGAATCGTCGTGCTTCAGACCGCAGGGGAGAGATCACAGTTTCAAAATTCCGCAGCATGCAAAGCGGTAGGCTGGGGATGTTTCTTCCTCACGTGCTAAACATCTAATAACAGAGCACTTTTACACGGGGGAGCATTAAAAACGTGACACCATCACCACCACATACACACTAGCAGTATCATCACACATACTAGCAATATATCACACACACACACACACACACACAAAAAAAAAAATACCTGTTAACTCACTGGGTTGCCAATCTCCAGGTGGGGCCTGGTGATCTCCCAGAATTACAACTGATCTTCTGACTACAGAGATCAGTTTGCCTGGAGAAAATGGCCACTTTGGAAGGTGGACTCTATGGGGTTATACCCCGCTGAGGCCCCTCCCCTCCCCAAACCCTGTCCTCTCCAGTCCCCAAATCTCCAGGAATTTCCCAACTTGGAGCTGGCAACCATACCACATCATTTGCTATGCCAGGCCTCAGCTAAGTCCTCCCTTGGGGTAACAGTGATAAAAGCACAAGAGCTGATTTAGACCTGCCAGCCAATTCCACACCCCCATTGACCACCCTACCTGAGCATGGTTGAAGGCCTTCTCCTGGTAATGCGTGTTGTCCCCAGTCCCCCCGGTCTCGTGGCCCGCCTCCGATGGGATCCCATAACTGGTGCAATGCTCAAAGTGGACATAGTCATACTGGGGGGCACCACCCCACAACGCGGTGTCTTTCTGGACGCCACCCGCCTTGCACCCTGAATGCTCCATAGTGCCCTGTTCAACCTTCGCTGAGCCGACTTAAGGCCGCTACAAGCCGAACGCCGAGCCCCGTGAGCTGCCTGGCCCGCAGCATGGCCTCTCTCTGCCTCCCTCCCCTGTTCCTTGTGCCTTTCTCACTTTCTTTTCTTCCTGCCCCCAAAGGCGTCTGGGGCAGCGATGGAAGGCTTTAACTATATTTATAGCAACCTTCTTCTGTCACATGACCCCCCCAAAGCCACATCTGATCTGAGCAAGAGGCATTAACTCAGCCAGGATTGAATATCAGGTGTATGGCAGGAGGGAACCCTGAAGGAGAGGGAAGGGGGAGAGAAAGCGGCAAGGAGGGAGCAAGACATATACAGGAGCTGGGAAGCCAGAAAGATGGGACTCACATGCGAAGGGGACAGAGAGAGAAAGAGCGACGAGAAGCACGCCCGAAGAGTTATACTGACATATGGGCCTTTTCTGCTCATGTCACTGGGTTTTTGATGCATGCCTTTCTGCAATATGGGACATTCAGATCGGTTTAGGAATGCACTGGCAGATAATTGGGTCAGGACTCTCTAAAGGCACTATGTACAGGAGCAGCACGTCTTAAGAATGCACAAACTGTTTTGCGGGATCCAAACTGGTTTAGCCTAGGGTTCTGTTTCCTGCAGTGGTCGGCCATCAAACCCGATCACCTGTCGTTTGTCCCCCAGGATCTAGGTTTCAGGAGTATGGTGCTTCTGCATGGGAAAGGTCGACATCTAGCTGTCATAGTTAAACACCATTACTTAAACACCACATAGTTAAACTCTACATGAGTTTGTCGAACCCTTTTTAAAAAGCCACCTGTCTGCATGGGCATCGCCCCATCTTGTGGCAGTGACTCCCATAAGCAAATGACGCACGGTGCGACAAGATCATGTCTTTCATCTAGCGTCCATCAATTTCACTGGGGGGGACTTTTTGAATTATGAGAAGAGGGAGGGAAATATCTTCCCGTCGGCATACGCGACGGGATGTGGTGATGCCCATTAGCTGAAGAAGGCATTAGAAAAAGACTGGAGGTCTATATTTAGAGCCAGTATGTCTCTGAGATCCAGAAGCCCAGGACTAAATGCAAGGGATTGTGAACTTTCTGGAAGCATCTGGCTGGAGGTTATTTGAGGCAGGATGCTGCTGTAGATGGACTTTTTGTCTGATTCAACAAAGCCATTCGTTGGTTAGCTTTTCATACTCTGACAATGAAGTGTATTTGAAATTATTTAAGATGCTGTAGCACTGCTCATAAAGCACATGTCTCAGTGATTCTCTGCTTAAAACTATAGGGCATAAGGATGTAAGAATTGCCCTGCGGGATCACACCATCTCAGGGCCGGACCGCCCATAGGGCGAACTAGGCGCCCACCTAGGGCGCCCTGGCCTGAGGGGCGCCAAATGGCGCCCCACTCCCCCTCCCCGAAAACTGCTCCCCCCGCCGTCCTAACCCGGCACCCGCCGGCGCCGCCAGACCCCCGCCCCCTTCCCAGCGGGGCCCGCAGAAAAGCCGGCGCCGGGAGGGAGGGGGCGGAGGCTGGACCCCCGCCCCCTTCCCGGCTTTTCTGGGGGTCCAGCAGCCGCGGGGCCCGCAGAAAAGCCGGCGCCAGGAGGGAGGGGGCGGAGGCTGGACCCCCCGCCCCCTTCCCGGCTTTTCTGGGGGTCCAGCAGCCGCGGGGCCCGCAGAAAAGCCGGCGCCAGGAGGGAGGGGGCGGAGGCTGGACCCCCCCACCCCCTTCCCGGCTTTTCTGGGGTCCAGCAGCCGCGGGGCCCGCAGAAAAGCCGGCGCCAGGAGGGAGGGGGCGGAGGCTGGACCCCCCCCGCCCCCTTCCCGGCTTTTCTGCGGGGTCCAGCAGCCGCGGGGCCCGCAGAAAAGCCGGCGCCAGGAGGGAGGGGCGGAGGCTGGACCCCCCCCGCTCCCTTCCCGGCTTTTCTGCGGGGTCCAGCAGCCGCGGGGCCCGCAGAAAAGCCGGCGCCAGGAGGGAGGGGGCGGAGGCTGGACCCCCCGCCCCCTTCCCGGCTTTTCTGGGGGTCCAGCAGCCGCGGGGCCCGCAGAAAAGCCGGCGCCAGGAGGGAGGGGCGGAGGCTGGACCCCCCCGCCCCCTTCCCGGCTTTTCTGCGGGGTCCAGCAGCCGCGGGGCCCACAGAAAAGCCGGCGCCAGGAGGGAGGGCGGAGGCTGGACCCCCCCCGCTCCCTTCCCGGCTTTTCTGCGGGGTCCAGCAGCCGCGGGGCCCGCAGAAAGCCGGCGCCAGGAGGGAGGGCGGAGGCTGGACCCCCCGCCCCCTTCCCGGCTTTTCTGGGGGTCCCGCAGCCGTGGGGCCCGCAGATAAGCCGGTGCCAGGAGGGAAGGGGCGGAGGCTGGACCCCCCCGCCCCCTTCCCGGCTTTTCTGGGGGTCCAGCAGCCGCGGGGCTCGCAGAAAAGCCGGCACCAGGAGGGAGGGGGCGGAGGCTGGACCCCCCCACCCCCTTCCCGGCTTTTCTGGGGGTCCCGCAGCCGCAGGGCCCGGAGAAAAGCCGGCGCCGGGAGGGAGGGGGCAGAGGCTGGACCCCCGCCCCTTCCCGGCTTTCCTGGGGGTCCCGCAGCTGCGGAGCCTCCAGGAAAGCCAGCGCCCCGCCGACGCCCCCGGTCTCCAGGTCCCACCGGGAAGTTGGCATCCCCAGTGGGGGGCGCCCCAGGCTGTCCTGCCTAGGGCGCCCAGACACCTGGAGCCGGCCCTGGACCATCTAGTCCAGCATCCTGTCTCACACAGTGGCCAACCAGTTCCTCTGGACAGCCAACAACAGGGCATAGAGGCCGAGGCCTTTCTAAGAACATCAGAAGAGCCCTGCGGGATCAGACCAACAGTCCATCTAGTCCAGCAGCCTGTCTCACACAGTGGCCAACCAGTTCCTCTGGACAGCCAACAACAGGGCATAGAGGCCGAGGCCTTTCTAAGAACATCAGAAGAGCCCTGCGGATCAGACCATCTAGTCCAGCATCCTGTCTCACACAGTGGCCAACCAGTTCCTCTGGACAGCCAACAACGCACACGGGCCAAGCTCGGACAGCCAACAACAGGCACGCAGGCCTTTCTAAGAACATCAGAAGAGCCCTGCGGGATCCGACCAACAGTCCATCTAGTCCAGCATCCTGTTACACACAGTGGCCAACCAGTTCCTCTGGATGGCCAGTGAACGGGCATAGGGGCCAAGGTCTTCCCCCAATGTTGCCTCCTGGCACAGGTCTACAGAGGTTTACTGCCTCTGACCATGGAGGTTCCCTTTAGTTACCATGGCTGTCCAATTCCCTTTTAACGCTGCCTATACCTGTGACCATCACTACCTCCTCTGGCAATGAATTCCACACTTCAATCACTCCCCGTGTAAAGAAGTATTTCTTTTTTGTCTGTCTTGAATCTATTGCCCATCAGCTTCATTGGATGCTCTCAGGTTCTAGTATTTTGGGAGAGAGAGAAAAATCCCTCTTCGTCTCATTTAATCTTTCCCCATCACTGCCTGCCTTCTGGTTTAACTGTCTGGATGCAACTGGCCCCTAAGGTTGCCTGGTGCTAACTTCCTTGGCGTGGACTCCCCTTCCCTGCACACAGACACTCTCACTAAAGGCAGGGACTGACTCAAGGAGCCTAGCAGTGTGTGAGAAGAATGAAGAGCACGTTTCCCCCCCCCATGTGGCTGGCCCGCTGACAGTTTTCAAACTTGCTCCATGCCTTGGCCACCTTGTAACCACACCCCTCTCGGAACAGCCTGCATGAGGAAGCAAAGAGAAAGTGCAGCTGAGACCCCTGGATCGTCTTGCAAGCGGGACTGCGCACAGGAAAAGCAGGTATCTCTGCCAGAGACCTGTTATCAACATCTCTTTGTCCTCTCCAGATAGCAAAGGGGGTACGGGACAAAGATCAAGAGAAAGGGCTTAGTTCGCTCTTAAAATATTACATTTGTATATTCCTTCAAAAATGTTTTCTCCTTGCCTACCTTGGCAGTGTTCTGAAGGCAACGTCCGCACAGAAATTAAAAATCAGGCTGTGAAATGAAAATGAGCAGATCCGCATCCGGACTCAAGATCCTGGCCGTTTCAAAGCATATTAAAAACAATTATTGAGCATCGCTTTCACCGCCCAATTGTAAATCGTAAATTCCAACAGAGAGCGGCAAAAGCTAACCAATATAAAGAGCGAGATAAGAGAGTCAATAATCTAAAAAACCCAAGAAGAATCTAAGCAAATACCGGGGAAAGGCCTCCGGCACATAAAACTCAACAAGAGAAATTCTAGGCAATCTGATGGGGGGGGATGGGGTCCCCAAATCGGGGTGCCACAGCAGACAGGTACATGTTGTTTGGTGTTCAGCCACCACCATTGCAGGTGGCATTGATGGACCTTACCGTATTTACTTGAAAGAAAGACAATCCCGAATGTAAGACAACTCTCTTAAAAAATGTTATACACGCACACACAATCACTGGACATAACTGTAACTTGTATGCAAATGGAAGACAGCCTCCATTGGGGGGGTATACCTAGGGGGAAATCTAGTAATGCATTTGAGTAAATACTGATGGACAAGGTTGTAGGGGGGATATGCTGTGCTTAAAATATTCAGAAATAACTAAATAAAATACATTAAACGTTCAGGGTGGTGGTAACTTGGCTAAAGTTTGCTACATACACTAGCAGTTAGACCTTTTCAATCCCATTGAAATCACAGGACACAGAAGGGTCTCATTTGGCTTAGGACTGCAATATGCTACTCGATCCATATACTCTCACAACAAAAGCATTTGTATCATTCTTCGTATTGGTTAATTTACTTCCTTCATTTATGCCCTTTCTTTCCCCCCCCAAAGAGGCTTACATAGTTGTCCTCGCCATCACTTTATTTTCACAACAACCCAGTGAGGTAGGTTAGGCTGAGAGGGTACAACTGGCTCAAGGTCACCCAGCGAGTTTCCATGGTGTGAATGGGGATTCAAACCTGGACCTCCCAGCTCCTAGTCCATCACTCTAACCAGTACACATATCTTACCATATATATCAGGGCTGCATCAGTTTTGTGAGGTCTTATTATCATCACAAGAGGTTTGTTTTAGGCATTGTGAAAAAAATCCTGTCTTAGACTCTTCAACTCTTTTGTTTTGCCTCTGATTTCACTGTAGTCCTTGCTTCTCTAATCTGCTGCACCGGTCTGGTGTAGTGGTTAGGGTTTGATTCCCCACTTCTTCACATGCAGCTGCTGGTGTGATCTTGGGTCAGCCACAAGTTCTTTCAGAGCTGTTGTCTTATGAGCAGTTCTCCAAAGAGCTCTCTCAGCCCCACCTACTTCACGGGGTGTCTGTTGTGGGGAGGGGAAGGGAAGGAGATTGTAAACCACTCTGAGACTCCTTCGGGTAGTGAAGGATGGGGTATAAATCCAATCTCCTCCACCTCCTCCTCCTCCTCTTCTTCTTTCTTGAAACAATTTCTCCACTGCATTATCCCAACAAATCAGGGATCACTTTCTGAATACAGTAACATTAGTCCACCATACAGATAACACTGAGGGCACGGTAAGACCTCCCATTATCCTCACTGTGAATTGGAGAGAACACATCCCCACTGGCCAGGTGTTGTATATTGATATGAACTCATCAGCGCTAGCAAGACCATGTGGTCAAGCACACCTTCGGGTGTTCTAACAATAGCCGATTCGGATCCTAGGGCAGACCAATAGGATTGCCCGGATCCTAGAGTAGACCTATGACGGACTCCTCCACTGTAAATAGCCTATCACTGGTACTGGGGTGTGTGTTGGGTGTGGGGACCGCAGGGATTTAAGCGAGGCTCGGACCTTGCTGTTTCGTCTTTTAGTTTCACTTATCTAATAAAGAATGATCTGATCACTACTCAATGTGTCTGAACTCAGTACTTTACACCAGGCAAACAGGCTTAGACTCCCTGCTTTGCCACGCTGCACTGGCAGTTTCACTGCCTGCTAGCTCTGTGCAACTGGACTTTTGCCCAGAACATCTCTAGTTACATGTAGTCGTGAATGTTTAATTGAAGCAAAATGTGAATGAGGGTGTGCATTCAGATACATATCCAAGCGTGCATCTTATTATTGAAAACAGAGTAGTGCAGACTGACAGCATCTACATTTGGCTGTTCCTCTGAATGGGGGGACTGCCTATCTGCAGTTTGGTGTAGTGGTTAAGATCGGCGGACTCTACTCTGCGAGAACCGGGTTTGATTCCCCGCTCCTCCACATGCAGCCAGCTGGGTGACCATGGGTCAGTCACAAGTTCTCCCAAAGCTGTTCTCTCGAGCAGTCCTCGAAAGCGTTCTCTCAGCCCCACCAACCTCACAGTGTGTCTGTTGTGGTGAGAAGAAGGGAAGGCGATTGTAAGCCGCTCTGAGCCTCTAAGTGTGGGACGGGGTATAAATCCAGCTCTTCTGCTGCTGCTGTGCTGTGCGTAGACAAGCATTTTGTCACATCTGAGCACAAAGCCCTATCAGCTTGCTAACTGGTCATAACTGGAGCAGGGTATCAGTCCCAACTACACCGGCAAAAGGAACCCTTCTCTCTTCCCCATCCATGCACCCTTTGTAAACAGTTTTCCAATCTCGTACAAAAAATGTTTGAATCATTTTCTAAAAGGGAGGGTACGTTTCAGGGGAGGATGAAAATGTTTATCCACGTGTCCTACCTTTTGGCTCAGCATTAATATAGATACTTTATCCTATGTGGAAAGTGTGTGTAAATCCTCTTTGTGTTACGTAGCATAGAGACAGATTAGTTGAAACTCTTCCCCCCCACTGCCTCAATTCAAGTTTGTTAAGGATAAGCCAAACTCCTGCAGCCAAATATTACATTCTGTATGTGGTTTTGTGTGTCCCGTGCTCAAATGCTGACCTCCATTATGAAGTAAACAACATACCCTACGTTTTGACTGCTACAGGTAAAAGGCCTCTCTCTTTTTGGACTGAACTCATAATCAAAAACGCCTTGGGGTATGAGTGTACCAAACATCGATTTTGTACGGAAACCTGGAAGTAACTATTTAGGATCATACTTCATGTTCCCCATCACTGGTAAAAATCTACAAAATCTCCCATTTTCAGACTTTTCTAATAATCAGGATTTCTCAGGTTATTTAGTAACAAATGTCAGCTTTCTGGCCTGTGTGCAGAACTGTAAATAATTTAAGAGTATTCAAAGGTATAACATATTTTCACATAACTCATGTACAAATGTAGTCAAAGACTAAGTACTAGAAAATTCTGGAATGAGTATTTGTTCATCTCTAGCAGGGACATAAAGCACAGAAGAGCCAAAGTAAGAACCTCAGAGCAGCTGGGCTAGAGCTCGACCAACAGTTAGTCCATCTAGTCGAGCATCCTGTTTCATATGGTGGCCAACCAGACACTCTCTGGCTGTGATCAGACGGGCAGTTTGGCCCAACAGAGATATGCTTTCTGTACGGATTAAATGGGCTTGGTCACACAGCCACATTTGGCAGCCGTTCCCCAGTCATATTCACCCTGCTGTACGACAAGTTGGATACAGAATAAATAGCCAACAGAAGATATCTGGTGGTTTCCAGATGACCCACACTTCCACTCCGCTTTTCTCATGTCTGAATGTCCCTGTTGTGCACGCAAGCCGGATGGGGAGTGGGAATGGTCAGATCCTTTTCCAAGTGGTCCCACCCCCCCAAGTTCTTGGCTATGTGTGTCTAAGGACCTATGCACATGCCCAGCCATATTTTTAAAAGAAACAACACGCTCCGCGGTTGAGGCAGCACAGTAATGTGGATATTCAACCATGGAGCAAGTGTGTGTGTGGGGGAGCTGCAGCTGGGTGTGCTTTCTGCTCGATCTTCTCTGCAACAATGTAAATCGGAGCACTTAGAGGTGCCACCAATATTGTACCAAGACTCCAGTCTGACCGCAGCCTCTGAAAGCCTACAGCCAGGGCATGGAGGCCGAAGCCTCCCTCTGTGGTTGCCCCCACTGCACTGGTACTCAGGAGATCACAGACTCTGACAATGGAGATTCTATTTCGTCGTCATGACTAATAGCCCTTGATGGACTTTCCTTTTATGAATCTGTCTAATCCCCTTGTAAGGCCAAGGGAACCAGTGACAACACATTCTACAAGATAATTACACTTGAGTGAAGTACTTCCCTTTGTCCATCCAGAATCTGTTGCCAGCGTCAACTTCATTGGTTGGCCAAGAGTTCCAGTAGGATGGGAGAAGAAACATTCCATCTATTTCCCCCACCCCATTTTAAAACTCTTGGTGATTGTCCCCACACCCTGCCTCCCCGCCCTGAGTTATCTTTCTCTAAACTGGTGGTGCCATCAAGTTGTAGCTTACTTATGGAGACACTGTAGGCCTTCAAGGCAAGAGACGTTCAGAGGTGGTTTGACATTGCCTGCCTCGCTAAACTTCTCTAAACCAGAAAGCTCCAAATTCCTCATCTATTCTTACCACTCAGAAAGCTGAAATTCGGTCCACACAAAATCCACGTATGGACGTGTTTCATAACCTAAGAGAGCCTAAAGGGAAAAATATCAGTGGGGGAGCAGGTGGACCTCACCTGAGGTGGAAGTCTCTTCCAGTCTGCCATATCCTGCCTCGTTCTTCTCTCTACCTGCTCCTCCCTTCTGTTTCTGGTTCACAGGATGAAAAAGTCACCTGTGAGGCTCTGCTGCTCTAATATAGCTCTCACCTGCTGCCTCCGCCCCTTCTCACTTGCTTCGGCATTATGGTGGCAACCCTGAGACTTCCCTTCCCAGACTGAGTGAGGAGGAGGGATACACGGAGGTTGACCTTGGGTGCCAGTTCCTGCCATGTCACTCTGCCAAAGGAAAGACTGATCACCTCATATCCCACAACTATCTATCATCGAGTGAAGGATTAAATCTCTGTCCCTCACCCCTCCTCTACAGCCCTCTGCTTTCCTGTTCTTTCAGAGAGTAAATGTTTCCCTTTCCCATCGGGAGGCTGGAGCAATAAAAGGGATGTCAAAATATTCATGTAAAAAATCTGTAAAAACATTCATGCCCTGACCCAGGCTAGCCTGTTCTCATCAGATCTCAGAAGCTAAGTAAGGTTGGCCCTGGTCGGGAGACCACTGAAGAAGTTCAGGGGTACTGCGAACAGGCCGGCAATTGCAAACCACCTCTGAAGTATCTTGCCTTGAAAAACCCCACGAGGGGTCAGCAGAAGTCAGCCGTGATTTGATGGCAGTGTTGACACAAACGTAAAGATATTCTTTTCTCTGTAGGGTTCCCGAGGACATCATAGTCGAGTTAGGAAATGCCACGTCCACCAGCCGAAAATGGTTACCTCTCGGGTGGAATTTTACAGCAACGGTTCGGAAAACAGCGAGGACAGTGAAAGTCTAGCAGAGAGATGGAGGAAATCAGCTGTTCAATTAGTATATTACCACCAGATTAAGAAGGGCCGCATACGCACACTGTCAGACATTGCACAGTTGTTGCACTAAAGATGCCTTGAATTTCACCGCAATGTTCGACATTTGAACTTTCTGAGCTTGGCTGGGTCAATCAGCCACGAACCGATCAGTGGGTTGGTTCGGCTCTGCACCGAACTACTCAAACGCCTTTCAAAGAGTTTTTTGCAAACCTGTTCATGTGTGACAATGCTGCCCATTCAAGCAGGTGGGCAGCCCTTAATGTCACGATGGACGACTTAGATGAAAACCAAACTGTAGCAAGGAGGCAGGGAAGCAGAATTCCACTGGGTTTTGTGAGAAGCCAAGGCAGTGAAGTTAGAACGAATAATAATCATCGTATGGCATTGTGCATAGAACAGCCAGGAGATCCTGAGATTGTCTGACAGCCAGAAGTTCTAGTTCTTTTAGTGTTATGCACCATTAAGGAAGCCAGTTAGACTTGTTTCTAAGGTAACTGGATGTTTCAGAGATGGTTTTCCATTGCCTGCCTCTGAGTCACGCCCGTGGTATTCCATGGAGGTCTCCCATCCAAATACGTGCCAGAGCTGACCCCGCTTAGCTTCCGAGATCTGACGGGATCGGGCTGGCCTGGGCTATGCAGGTCAGGGACTGCAGAGAGCCAGTGTGATGTCGTGGACAGAGTGCTGGAGTAGGACCCTTGGGCAGCCTTGGGTTCAAATCCCCACTTCTACCAGGGAAGCTTGCTGGGTCGACCATGGACCCATCACAAACTCTCAGCCTGGCCTACCTCGCAGGGCTGCTGTTGTAAGAGAACGGAGAAGGGGAGAACGATGCCCTAAGCTGCTCTGAGTTCCAACGGGAGAGAAAAGTGCGTAAGTGCAAAAAGCCAAGACAACCTCTTCCCTCACCTGCAGCACTTGCCAGTGGGGAGAGGGGGTTGAGTCTCCACCCCCAACACACAATATGCCAGCCGTTGCTGGTTGGAAGCTTCTGCAGGTAGAGCCGGGTGGGAGCAGATAGCGACCATTACACTGGCCGCCGACCCAACCTGTGGACTCTGTGAATTGTGGGAGCCAGCTGTTTGAAGACTGCTTGGTGGGGACCCCAAAGGTCTGGGTCATGGGCAGGGACTAGAGAAGGGGGTGTTTCTGCTTATTTCAGGGGTGGGTGATCAGCAAATGGCAGGCTGTTCCTCTAGCCCTGAATCTGAGCCATACAGTGTGTGAATAATCTCCCAATTATCTCCTCCAGAGTCTCCATAAGAATGCAGAAAAGGCATGAGTCAATACTGTGTCATCAGAAGGAAGGGAAGGAGAGCTGATTTTTTTAAAAAAAATTATATTTTTCCATTAATACAAAGAATATGACTCATTATTTGGTAACCTATCCTTCAGACGTACGCTGCTACGCCAGCCCAGTTTCATGATCTGCATTTCACTGTGCAATGAGTTTATTCCAAGGGTGGCTAATGTTTGTAAGGCCTGTCTGTCATTGCCAGTCGTGTGACTCCTCAAGAGTCCACCCCCACAATGCTTTGATTTATACTCCGGCCTCCCTGCTGAAGCCAGGCTCAAGGCGGCTTACAAGGCCATTGGCAACAAGAACATTAAAACTATTATCAGGGTTTATTTGTTTCTGTGTCCTGAGCTGGATGTCATCTGATCTCAGACACTAAGCTGAGTCAGCCCCGGGTTAATACTTGGATTGGAGACCACCAAGGAAGTCCAGGGCTGCTACGCAGAAGCAGGCAAGGTCAAACCAGAACCGACGGGTTGAAATTAAATCAAAACGAGTTTTCGGCTAGACATTACGAAGAACTTCCTGACAGTTAAGAGCGGTTCCTCGGTGGAACAGGCTTCCTCGGGAGGTGCTCTCCTTCTTTGGAGGTTTTGAAGCTAGATGGCCACCTGACAACAGAGACAGCGAGGCCAGCTGAGAGTTGCTTGCCACCCAGCCAGCTAGCAGCAGCTGTTAAGCCCAGCCAGGCATGGCAAGGAGGCAAGGGGGGGCTCGTCGGCCCCGGCCAGGTGCACCTGCCTGTGCTCCTGCGGGCCAGTGTGCCCACACGCTGCACCTTCCTGGCCAGCCCAGCCACTGCACACCTTGCCTCTCCCAACCCTGGGAGGGAGCCCAGGGCGGAGGTCAGGCTGCCCCTGGTGTGGGGACGCAGGAAGGGGCACTGGGGTTCCTCAGTGAAGGAGGCAGCCAGATGCTGCACAGGGAAGGGCTGCCCTTGCTGGGGGAAGGAAAGCTGCCTCCCCACCCCCACTCCCCCAATTTAATTAGCTGGCAGCCCCCCCAATGCCCCCTCACAAAAAAAACACCCTAGCTAAGGGGCTGCATGGTGACCAGGCGCTGGGCAGAGAGAAACACAGAGGCAAGGCCTCAGTTCTTGGAAGGGAAGCTGGGAGTCCTGCCCCTCTCCATGGAGAGAGAGAGGGAGAGAGGGAGAGAGAGGGAGGGAGAGAGGGAGAGAGAGAGAGAGGGAGAGGGAGAGGGAGAGAGAGAGGGAGGGAGGGAGAGAGAGAGAGACAGAGAGAGAGAGAGGCCTCTCTAGGTGCTGGGAAGACCTTGGAGGGCAGGATGGAACAGGGCCTGCAGGTCTGAACAGGCCTGTTCCACCCTCCCCTCCCCAAACCCCGCCCTCCTCAGGCTCCACCCCCAAGATCTCAAGGTATTTCCCAACCCAGAGCTGGCAACTCTGCCAGTGAGCCCACCAGAGCCCCCTCCCCTGGAAGCCTGTAATCTCCTCTCTCTCATTTCCGAGATTTCACCAGTCATTGTCCAAACACTTTCCCAGATGTGCGTGTGTTATGTGTTACACAAAAATGAAAGCTGACGTCCTCAGGATGATGCATTCTGGCGTGGATTGTTTTGCATTTTGGGGCTCTCTCTCTGAACACCCAAACGGTTGCCTCGTGAGCGCTTTCTCCTTTCTTAGAAGCATTCGCATTCACCGTACGTAGTAACAACGCCCCTCAAATTGTCTCTCCTCTCGCTAGCACCAGCTGGCTCCGCATTGTTCACTCAGTGCCTGCGCTGTGCACTTTGCACGGACGGCTGCCTCTTTCATGCCTCGGGGGCCTCCAGCTTCCCGGTTTATTTACCGTCCTCGACCCCCCCCCCCTTGGTCTTGCTAGCAGCCCTCTTGTGTGATTCTGATCTCTCTTTGGCCAGCTTCTCTCCATTCCTTCTTCCTTACGGACATGGTTGCTGATCCTCAGATCTTTGTTCTTCTCCCCGGGTTTTCCTGTTCAGTGACCTCATCCATTCTGAAGAAGTGAGCCCTGACTCACAAAAGCTCCTCCCCTGCCACATATTTTGTTAGTCTTTAAGGTGCTACTGGACTCTTGCTCTTTTCCGCTGCTGCAGACAGATGAACACGGCTACCCATCTCGATCGATCTTCCATTCTGGTTGGGGTTGGGAAATTCCTGGAGATTTAGGGGTGAGCCCTGCAGAGGGCAGGGTTTGGGGAACAGAGAGACCTCGGAGGGGTGCAGTGCTATAGAGTTCATCCTCCGAAGTAGCAGGGCTTAGGATACTAGCTGAGTCCTAGCTTCTCCATCAGTATGCCCCTGATGCTGCACACTTCTGACCCCGATGCCAGTGCAGTTGCACCTGTGCTGGATTTACACTCTGTGTCAGCAAGGCTTTCTTTACACCAGCCATTAGCTTGAGATAAGGTTAACTTGTTTACTTTTCTATGCTATTGTTTAGACTGACCTGGAAGGGAAACCTGGCACAAAGCCAATGGGGAGAAAGCCCGGGAGAAGTGGTCTGTATTGTAATCCTGACTGGTTACTGGTTTCAGGTGACTTCCTTTCTAGGGGTCAAGAAGAAGCAGATTCTCCATTGTTGTTTATTCTGCGTGTGACCATGCTTTTGCAAGAGTAAGATGTGACAATGTAGCTCTTAGATATGTTTGTTGTTTTGTTAGGTTTCCTGTGTACCTTTACCCTTAGAAATAAAGCTTTTTAAACACAAAGAATTGTCTCCTCTCCAGTGAAGCAAAGATCCATTGAAACTCTGAGTAATTAAGTATTTTTGGCTATTTTTACCGACATTTGGGATGGGGAGACTTCAGCATGGTGTAATACCATAGAGTACATGCGAAAAAGGAGTTATTTTCTCCAGGGGAACTGATCTCTGTAGTCTGGAGTCTCTAGCCACCACCTGTTGTTGTTAGCCATTCAGTTGTGTCTGACTCTTGGCAATTCTATGGGCCAGCTCTCACCACGTTTTCCAATCTTGTACTATTTCTTTGAGTCATTCCATGCTCAGGCTGGTGTTGATTTTTATGGTGTCTCACCACCGTGTTCTTTGGTGGCCCGGTTTCCTTTTGCCGCTAACCAATCCAAGAATAATTGCTTTTTCCAGTGAGTTCTTCCGCACGACATGGCTGAAATAAGTCAGTTGCCATTTTATGATTCTCCCTTCCAGTGACATGTTTGGTTTTATGTGCTCTGATACTTGTTTGCCACCTTTGCTGTCCAAGGAATGTGCAGGAGCCTTCTCCAGCACCACAGCACAAATGAGTCGATTTTCCTAGAGGCTGGCAGCCCTAGCACTGGGAGTCAGCTGCTATCCCAAGCTATACCTGACGGACCACCTACTCTCTTACGAATCTGCCTGACCACTGTGCTTCGGGTGTTCCTGCCTTCTGAGATTAGGCCAACAGGAGCCCAGGAGAGGGCCTTCTCAGTCGTGGCCCCAAAGTTCTATTCTCTCCCCATCCATCCCATTCTGTTGCTATATCAGCCAGTGGGTGAGGACTTTTTTGTTTCATTTGGCATTCACTCAGTGATCCCTCCTTCCTGCCCAATGTCCTAATAGTTGTTTTTATGTTTTTGTTATGCGTATCTTAGCTCTGTTTTGGATTGTTTCCATGAGGTATGTTTGGTTGGTTTTAATGGTTTGTAGGACACATTTTTTTAATGATGTGCATTTTTAATTTGTTAGTGGCCTTGGTGGCCCTTAAGTAAAGGTAAAGGTTCCCTTGCTCGAAAGCCAGTCGAATCCGACTCTAGGGTTGCGGTGCTCATCACCATTTCAAAGCTGAAGAGCCAGGGCTGTACGAAGACGTTTCCGTGGTCATGTGGCCGGCATGACTAAACACCAAGGCACACGGTACGCTGTTACCTTCCCACCAAAGTGGTACCTAGTTATCTACTTGCAATTTTTTGCTTTCGAACTGCTAGGTTGACAGGAGCTGGAACTAGAGACGGGAGCTCACTCCGTCATGCGGCACTCTCGGGTCTCGAACTGCTGAAGTACTGACCTTCCACAGCCTGCAGTTCAGCGTCTTAACCAAAATAATTCAGTTTACAGACTGGTTTTAAGAGAGCACTGTGAGAGCCAGCGTAGGAAAGGGAAATCTACAAGTTATACATCTTTCAAATCCTCAACAGGAAGCCAGTCTACCAGTGAGGGTTGCCAGCCTCCAGGTGGGCCCAGGAGTTCTCCAGGAATCACAGCTGATCTCCAGTCTACAGAGATCAGCTCCCCCGGAGGAAACAGCAGCTCTGGAGGGCAGACTCTGTGGCACTACTGAGTCCCTACTGAGGCTTCTGCCCTCCCAAAAACTATGACTGCTCTAGGCACTGTCCCCCCCCAAATCTCTAGAAGTTTCCCAAGATGGATTTGGCAACCCTACTGCCATCTCAAAGCAGATTCCCCCCCCCAAAAAAAAAAATATTACCGCTAACAAGGTGCATGTACTGTTTCTTTGTAAAAGAAGCTATCTCTTTGAGGGGGAAATGTCAGATTTGAAGTGCCATTTGCTTTCATGTTTTTTTCATGGGAAAAAAAAGAACCTGACGTTAAACCTTTCATGTCTCACAAGTAAAATAAATGAGGATCTTGATTTTTTCCCCTGTTTTTAGTTGATCGCAAACGAAACGCCACCGTTCCAGACGACTATCTCCTGAAGGAAGATCACCGCCTAGCGCTCACTCACAGGATTCTCAGCGACGGAGTGTCTTTTCAAATTCTGCCAGGGCACCCAGGTTCCTCTCTCTCTGTCTTAAAATAGCCTCTGCCTCCTGGATCGGTTTCAGCTGCTCTCCGATTAAAAAGGAGAGGCAATTCCAGAAAAAAAAAATTGAACAACAAATCACGGGTGTTAGGCGCTGTAGAATTTTTCTGTATTCCAGCACTATGAAAGGGAACTGTCCTCTCTTTTTTTGTCTTTCCCTAAGTGAAGATCACTTGCCTGAGGGAGAGGCCTCAGTGACACAGAATTAATCTCCAGTCTGCTTATGACTAAGGAACATAAGGAGGGATTATAGTGAATCTCAAGTGCTCCAAGCTCTTGTCCAGTTTCCCGACCCTCCTTTTTCAGCTTGGCAGGTTTAATATATTCTTGAAAGGACACTACAAAATAGCCTTAAACCTTTCAGATAAAAGGAACCCAGGACTGTGCAGCGGACAGGGCCGGCCCCAGGTGTCTGGGCGCCCTAGGCAGGACAGCCTGGGGCGCCCACCCCACCGGGGATGCCAACCTCCTGGTGGGGCCTGGAGATGGCCCAGTGCCGTTGTCCTGGGCGCCTCACAGCCAGGAGAAGGCCTGCAGCAGGATTCTCTTGAGAGGTGGCACGGAAATTTCCTAAACAAAAACAAACAATACAGCTATGACGACATCTCTGCACCCACAACTAAATGGCCACTGGCAGACTGCAGAATCCTCACTTGTCTAAAAGTCCGTGCTCTTTTCTCCTGGAACTTCCATGTCAGCATGAACGACTCAGGGGGCACAATAGCCTGCAGGGGCACCACAATGCCCCCCGCCCCCCCATGAAAAGCCCCCTTCCCGCCCAGCGCTGGGGGAGATGTCAGAAGAGGGTTCTAAGCCCACCCCTTCCCTCCCAGCGGCGGCGCAGCTCTCCTCCCAGCGGCGGTGCGGCTTAGAACGCCCGCCCCTTCCCTCCCAGTGGCGGCGCTGGCTTTTCTGGGTGCCTTGCAGCCGTGAGGCGCCCAGGAAAGCCGGGGCTGCCGGCACTGGGCGGGAAGGGGGGCTTTTCATGGGGGGGGCGGGGGGCGGTGGGGGGCATTTTGGCGCCCCTGCAGGGCCGGCGCCCTAGGCGAGCGCCTAGCTCGCCTAGTGGGCGAGCCGGTCCTGGTGCCAGTGGAAGACTACGCAAACGGAGGGCTGTACTCCCACCAGCTCTTCTGATTGACAAAATAGGTTTTGTCAAATCTGTTTCTGACATGACTGTTGGATAAAACACACAGAAATCAGCAGAAGGCGTTCTCTCTCTCTCTCTCTTTTTTTGGCATGGCGATTTAAGGAACACTTCGCCAGTCAGATTTCTTCCTGTTATGAAGTTGCTGAAACATGCCAGAGTCCTGTCTGGAAAACAAGTTCACAACCCCTAAGATCAGTCTATACAATCGAGACAAGAACAGCATTTGCAGTTCGATCAAACATGTCCAGAGATGTCAGAAGAGCACCTGACCTGGATAGCCCAGGCTAGCCCGATCTCATCAGATCTCAGATGCTAAGTAGGGTTGGTCCTGGCTAGTGTTTGGATGGGCGACTTCCACGGAACACTAGGGGCATGACACAGAGGCAGGCAATGGCAAACCACCTCTGAAATGTCTCTTGCCTTAAAAACAGTTCTATCTCACCACCTAGTGGTGCCTACTGCTAAAAGGGCTAGAACTTTAGCCTGCCAGACAATCTTAAGATCTCCCGGCTATACTACACACAATGCCATGTGATAATTATTATCAGAAGAACACCAGGGAAGAGCTGCCAGGAAAAGCAAATTATCTTTGATGAAGACAAAGCATTTGAACACATCAGATAGCTTCAGAAAAAGCCCAGCAGGAACTCATTAGCATAACAGGCCACACCCAACAGCAGAAACTCATTAGGATTGGCTACATTAGGGGTATGTGGCCTAACATGCAAAGGAGTTCCTGCTACAAAAAAAGCCCTGAATCTTGACAACAAACAAGGTAAACAGAATAAGAAGCAAAAGGTGGGTGTGGCTGGATGAACACACTTCTGGTAGCATGGGGGTGTGGCCTAATATGCTAATGAGTTTCTGTCACTGGGTGTGGCCTAATATGCTACTGAGTTCCTGCTGGGCTTTTTCTGAAGCTATCTGATGTGGTCAACCACAACCAAACATGGACAACAACCTGCAAGTTGTTTGGATTTTATGCAAAAATGTCTGGCAATGGGTCCAGAGTTTCCTTTTGTTTTTAAAGATCTTCTGGCTATCGTGCCCCCTGAGTCGTTCATGCTGGCATGGAAGTTCCAGGAGAAAAGAGCACGGACTTTTAGACAAGTGAGGATTCTGCAGTCTGCCAGTGGCCATTTAGTTGTGGGTGCAGAGATGTCGTCATAGCTGTATTGTTTGTTTTTGTTTAGGAAATTTCCGTGCCACCTCTCAAGAGAATCCTGCTGCAGGCAGCTCACAAGTAAAAAAACCACCGTAAAAATCACAAAAAGGCCATCATTAAAAGAACAGGTTTGGCCCAGCAACTAAGAGACAGCATGGCGGGGGCCAGGTGGGCTTCAAGGGGAGGGGCATTCCATCCATACAGCAAAAATGCCCCATGGTTAGTCACCTCTCCACCCTGATAAATAAGGGCCAGAAGAAGAGGGAGAGCAGGATTCTGACTGGGTGAAAGATCCTGGCACACAGATCAGGAAAGTGCAGAAAGGAATCACTATCCAAAGGAATCTCGGAGTGCCTTCCCTTCCTGTCCCCATAACAGACACCCTGTGAAGTAGGTTGGGTTGAGAGAGCTCTGAGAGAGCTGAAACTGACCCAAAGTCACCCAACTGGCTTCATGTGGAAGAGTGGGGAATCAAACCCAGGTCTCCAGATTAAAGCCCACCACTCTTAACCACTACACCAAACCAGTGTACCCCAAACTGGTCATTGAGCATAGTGACTGCACTTGTTAGGCTTGGACAGGGGATGGCCCATATTCTACTACCTGCAACCACAAAGCTCCTGTAGAATCTCCTGCTTTGGCCATTCAAAGCCTACCTGCAGTGTACCCCAGGGCTGCTGGCTTCAACAGGACAGTGGGGGCTCAACTCTGATAAACAAAAGCTCGAATATGTCATGGGAAGTTATCAACTTGATTTTAGGGTTGCCAACTTGGCTCTGGAAATTCCTGAAGATTTGGGGATGCAGCTTGGAGTGAGTAGGGGAGGGCCCTGGCCAGGGCATCCTGCCAGAGTCCACCCCTTCCCCAAACAGCCGTTCTCTTCAGGGGGACTCTTCTCTCTATCCTGGAAACCAGTTGTAATTCTGAAGAGATCTCCAGAACACAACCGCCCCGCCCCCCGCCCCAGTAGTTGGCAACCCCGGCTGACTTCCCGAGATTATCTTTCATTGAGATTCTCTCTCTTCCCACCGCCTCTTTTGGGAGGTGTTTAGAAAGGCTCCCCAGTAGTAGTAGTAGTCGCCCTCCGCCGCCGCTGCCGCTTCTACCCGGCTTGGCCTCCCTCCCGGCCTCTGCGCACAGCAGGCGGCTCCCCTCGGCCCAGGCCCGCCGAGCTCGCTCGCTCGCTCGCTCCCGCCCCTTCTCACTGCAGCCGCCGCAGTTTTTTCGGCTACTTAATCTTGGGCGGCTTCAGTTTTA
Source organism: Gekko gecko (assembly GCA_029375565.1). NCBI lineage: Eukaryota > Metazoa > Chordata > Lepidosauria > Squamata > Gekkonidae > Gekko > Gekko gecko. Next base: position 148,537,919 of record JAPDNY010000007.1, on the reverse strand, counting down.
CGAGCTCTGCGGCGAAGGAGCGCCTTCCTGACTGCGCCAAGAAGGCTCTAAATCGGGCGCCGGAGACGGCGCTTCTCTCCCTCCCTCCCGCCTCGCCGCGCACGTCCCAGGCCGCAGCAGGGCCCAGGCCGGACTCGGTGCCAGCGAAGCAAGCGCCCACTGAAGAGCCTCCCTTCCCCTTCCCCCGCCGGGTCCACTCCCCCCCCCCCAAAAAAAACCGTCACACGGTTGCTGCTGCCCCCCTTATCAGCGGCTGGTGACCATTCTCGGAGAGGACGGGGCACTTGCGGTGCGGCCTCGCCTGGGATGGATTTATGACGCCTGTAGCGGGCGGGCAGGCGCCGGGGGAAAAGTGCCTTCTCCCCTCCGCGCTTCCCTCGTTTCTCACGTTTTTGCCGCATCACTCAGGCGCCTAGTCGTGGGAAGCCGCTGAGAAATCTTTCTCCGGCCCACTGTTCCCTCTAAGCTGACTAAGTGTGGGCTAGCTCACAGTTTTTCAGCCTCCGGCTCACACATTTTTGTCTTAGCCCAGGAAGGATGGCTCCAGAGCAAACTGATTTATGCAGTAGCCAAATCTCTCACTCACAACTTTAATGCCAGTAGCTCACAAAGTAGAATTTTTGCTCACAAAACTCCACAGCTTAGAGGGAACATTGCTCCAGCTGTGGCCAGCTTTGCAACGTTGCTAGGTCCCCCCGGGCCACCGCTAAGAGATAGGGGCCCAGTATGGTTGCCACTCCAGAAACTCCTGGAGATTTGGGAGTGGAGCCTGGGGAGGACAGGGACTTCTCAGTGGGGTGCAGTGCCACAGAATCCACCCTCCAAAGCATCCATTTCTCTAGGGGAACTGATCTCTGTAGGCTGGAGATGAGCTGCAATTTCTGGAGATCCCCAGGTCCCACCTGGAGGCTGGCATCCCTATGTTAGAGGGCCAATGATGATGGCAGGCCTAGGCTTGCCAACTTCCAGGTGGGGCCTGAAGCTCTATTTGAATTATAATTGGGCTCCACACTGCAGAGATTAGTTCCCCGGGATAAAATGGCTGCTTTGGAGGGTGGTGTCTACCCAGGCTCCCCCTCAAATCTCCCGGAATTTCCCATCCTGGAGTTGGCAGACCTAGAAATTTAAATGCAGCTCTGCATCAGCGAATTACAAACATGTTGGGTGGTGTGTGTGTGTCTGCTTTTAGTATCCAAAAGGGCATGAGGCTGCCGAATGCAGAACTCCGCATCTCTTGTCTCTCCACAGCTGATCTTTCTCAGTTTCAGGAGAAAAACATCTGAGGAGTGTGGACAAAGAACAGGGAAATACACTGCTGGCAAGCAAGAATTCGGTGTGCTTTTTCTTGTGCCTTCTTTGCTGTTGAAAACAGGATCCCCCCCCTTCCTTTTTATACATAGTTGTGATAATATACATATTTGACCCTGATAGTGCCACCCTTACTCTAAGCTACAACATATACACAGTCCTTTGTGCCTCTAGATTTTTACCTGTAGTCTGAAAACGTGAAGCTGCCTTATACCAAGTTGGGTGCCTGGCATTGTCTCGGGTTGCCAGGCCACAGGTGGCAATCACCAGGAGAACTAAAGAGGTGGGGACTGGTCACTGCACTGAGACCACTTCCAGTGAAACTTGGAAGTGATGTCACAGGATGCTCTAGGACAGAGCTTTTACAAATCCTTGAGCATTCTGTGATGTCACTTCCTATTTCCACCCAAAGTGATGTCAATGTGCCAGCACAATGCCAGCGTGCACCTGGATTTCCCTCCCATTTCCTTCCACTGATGCCTGAAGCCAGGGCCCATTAGATCCTTTGACAACACTGGCTTTGGAAACTCCTAGATATTTGGGGGCAGTACCTGGGAGTGGAATATGGGGAGAAGGGGACACTCAGTGGGGAAGTGAAGCCATTTTGTGATTCCCCAAGCCTTAGCATCTCCTGGCAACCATTTTGTGATTCCCCATGCCCCGAGGCAGCCATTTTGGCAGCTGGAGCACCCATTCAGAAACAGTTCCCTCCATCATTGGACGATGCTTGAAGCCTCTCAAAATTTTGTGACTGGCCTTAGCATCTCCCAGTGGCCATTTTGTGATTGCCCATGCCCCGAGGCAGCCATTTTGGGCTGCTGCCTACTCCCTGGTCTCAAAATTCCAGACGCGCCCCTAGGCTCAATAAGACCAGACCCCTGAACTCTGACAGCACTATAATAACAATGACAACTAAAACAACAATAGTAATGATATCATTGTAGAAGAGTGCATATGCATACTGGGGCCATGGGTCAGTGGTAGAGCATCTGCTTAGCATTTAAATGGTTGCCAGTCCATTCCCCAGCATCTCCACTTAAAAAAAAATAAGATAAAAGATGATGTGAAAGACCTTGATCCGAGGCTCTTGACAGAGCAACGGCCTGACTCGGTTGAAGGCTGCTTTGTGTGTTCAAGCCGCGCCCTCTTGGACATATCCCATCCTCGTAGTAATGGTTTTAACAGATTGTGTCGAAACCTCTGGCTCGGATAACAAGGGGGCACGATGCCCAGAATCAACAGGATGCTGATATAAAGCGGCATTTAAGCATCTCTTCGACAGATCAAGGCCTTTGTGATAATAAATCCCCGGGGGAGTTAATAAATCTTCTCGGTTTCCACAACAGAGTGGGAGCTGCCCTGTTTATTAGCTAAGTTGAAGTTTGCTTTTTTGTAAAAGACCGGCCTTTGTTTCTTGTGAGGATAGCCTTTGTTTGGAGCGTGTTCTTTGTTCCTACATGTTGCCATGTACTCATCGTCAACACCGGCCCATAACTTCCTTTTAGGGTTGCCAGTTCCAGCTGCAGAAATTCCTGGAGATTTGGAGGCAGTGTCTGGGGAAGGCGTGACCTGGAGAGAGGAGGAAGCTCGGCAGAGATGGAATCCCATAGAGCTGACCTTCTAAACCTACTATTTCCTCCAGGAGAATGGATCTCTGTAGTCTGCAGGTCAGTTGTAATTCTGGGAGATCTCCAGGCCCGGCCTGGAGGTTGGCTACCCTGTCTTTACTTATTTTACTTATTCATTTATTTATATCCCACGTCTCCAGTGCTCCCTCTAAACCGTGGAGGCTTTTGAGCAAAAATTCTACTTTGTGGGCTTCTGACATTAAAGCTGTGAGCGAGCAGTTTGGCTACTGCATGAATTAGTTTGCTCTGGAGCCCTCCTTCCTGAGCGAAGGCAAAAATCTGTGAGCTGGAGGCTAAAAAACTGAGCTAGCTCACACTAACTCAGCTTAGAGGGAACACTGCTTGTCTCCCCGGGGGGAGACGACGACCCATAACAGTTTACAATAGAATTCTGTCCTCTGTTTTAGATTTGTAACAACTACCCTGTGAGGTAGATCAAGCAAAAAAGAGAGAGATTGAGATTGGCTCAAATACACCCGCCCTAGCTAATGCAGGCATGTAATGGGACATCAGCGTTTTTGCCAGCTTGGTGTAGTGGTTAAGTGCGCGGACTCTAATCTGGGAGAGCCGGGTTTGATTTCCCCACTCCTCCACTTGCACCTGCCGATGTGACCTTGGGTCAGTCACAAGTTCTGGCACAGCTGTTCTTGAAAAAAAGAGCAGTTTCTGTCAGAGTTCTCTCAGCCCCACCTACCTCACAGGGTGTCTGCTGTGGGGAGGGGAAGGGAAAAGAGTTTGTAAGCTGCTCTGAGACTCCGAGTGAAGGGCAGAGTATAAACCCAATCTCTTCTTCCTCTTCTTCTTGCTCCCACCCACCACTGCTCTCCGTTTCATTGGCTGCCCCTGGCAGAAGGTCCTGAATCTTTTTGCATGGTGACATCATGCCACTGAACTAAACCTGACTGGAATGCCGGAGGAGGAGGAGGAGGAGGAAGAAGAAGAGCTGGTTTGATACCCGAAGGAATCTCGGAGTGGCTTACAATCACCCTTCCCTTCCCCTCCCCACAACAGACACCCTGTGAGGTAGGTGGGGCTGAGAGAGCTCTGACTGAGAACTGCTCTGGAGAAAACAGCTCCGAGAGAACTTGTGAATGACCCAGGGTCACCCGGCTGGCTGCATATGGATGAATGGGGAATCCAAATGGGTTCTCCCAGATTAGAGTCCGCTGCTCTTAACCACTACACCAAACTAGGGGTGTTGGTTGGTGGCAGTCACATGTGTATAGTCATGCCGCTGGGTTTGAGTCCAGCAGCACGACTGAGAGGAAGGGAGCTTTGACTCTTGGAAGATACCCTGAAACTCATGGTTGTCTCTAAGGTGTTGCTGGACTCGAAACTAACTGTTCTACTGCAGGCCAACACGGCTCCCCTCTGAAAACTATGTATACATTACTTTAGCTACAAGCATGGACAGCTTCAAGAGGGAATTAGATAAGCATATGGAGCAGAAGTCCATCAGTGGCTATTAGCCACAAGGTATAGATAGGAACTCTCGGGCTGGGGCAGGTGATGCACTCTATTCTTGGTGCTGGAGGGGGCAGCAGTGGGAGGGCTTCTAGTGTCCTGGCCCCACTGCTGGACCTCCTGATGGCACCTGGTATTTTTGGCCGCTGTGTGACAAGAGTGTTGGACTGGATGGGCCATTGGCCTGATCCAACATTGGCTTCTCTTATGTTCTTAACTGGCCTTCCCTTTTCTTTCTAGATCACCTGCGCTTTCTCCAGTAAGGTTTTGTTCATCCTTACATAATGGATGCTTCTGCGCTCTTACATATTCACGTTTTCCAAGTTTATATTCCTGTCTAAGTTATACCATATGAACCTGTGCAGGCACTCTAAGACAGGGGTGTCAAACATGTGGCCCGGGGAGGCGGATCAGGCCCCTGGAGGGCTTCTATCGGGCCCGCAGTGGCACTGGCTGTCTTCTGCTTCTTCTTCCAATTCTGCTGCTGCGTCATCGTAGGTTTGCAGCTTACAGATACACACCTGAACAGCAGACTCAAGATCGCGACAGCACAGACATTTTGATGCAACAATTCAGAGCAAGAGGTGTCAGTCATCAGACACTGTTAGATAAACAAAATATTGCAAGACTGCTAACGTTTTAAGCATGATTTTATTATAAGTAAAAAACCCCACCCATTTGTGTTTGTGTCCTTTATAAAGCTCTTCTTACAGGGGCTACTGTAAGCTCTTGGAGGATTGGCTACATTAGGGGTGTGTCGCCTAATATAAAAAGGAGTTCCTGCTACAAAAAGAGCCCTGCCCCTAACCATTGCTTCAGCCATAATAATAACAACAATTACTATTATTTTTGCAGGGCCACGCTAATCTCTGTATTGTTCCAATTGTACTGCCATGGCAAGCATATGTGTGTATTTGTGCTAACTGGCTACACAGTATTTTAGATTGTTTAGCATTTGTAACAAATGCCTAATTAAGGTTCCAGGATGACAATTATTTGCGACATTAGTATGATCAGTAGGCTCTATTGCTTGCTGTTCTCCAGAAATTGAAAATCAATATATAAAGAATGACTCATATTACCCAGCAGCTATAAGGACTTTTGGGGGTAAAATTAATCAAATTATACTTTATGACGCCGGAATGTGGGTAGAAGGAATAGCTGAGACTATTGATTCCTTCTTATTAAAATTCCTGACAAAAATAACCAGGTTACCAAAGTGTGAATCCAGTATAGCTATTTGCCAAGAATTTGCAGTTCCTTCATTAGAATCAGCAGCTTGGCTGGATGCATTTAGGCGCAGGATTAAGATTCTTTTTATCTATAGATCTAAATTCTTTTTTAGACTAGGAGGAAGTTCCCTTCCAGAGTAAATGGAAGAGGCTGGTCGATCAGAGGCTGGAACAACTAGGCTTTACTCCAGCCTTACTATTCTTGATGGAAAGCGAGAAAAGTGCATTCCAAAGGGTCAAAAAGCAGCTACTGATACTAGATTTCAGACTGAATGCCGTATTTACCCCAGAAATGAAAGGTCTCGGGGTTGTTTCTGCAACATGGGGAAGATAGGTACTGTTATGTACTGTCATTCCTGATTGAATCACCCCAGAGACTGGCCGAGCTTGGAGCATAAGAACAATAGCCTGCCAGGATTCTGGAAGTAGCCAATCTAGTAGTAATGTTGTGTAAATAGCCTATCACTGGGAGTGGGGTGTGTTTGGGTGTGGCAATTGCATGCTATTTAACAGAGCTGAGGCTCAGGAGTCCTGACTTCCTCTTGCTGAATTCACAAATAAAGTTGAGCTGATGGCTTAGGCTTGTGGTCTGTTCAACCACGGAACCCACTATTTAACAGGTACCTCGGCTCATCTAGTTATCGAATGTCCCAATTTCAGCGAGGGGAGACAGAGATGGATTACCCCGATACTTGAGAAGAATGAGCTCACGAATATTAATCAGAGCCTTTCTTTTCTTTTACAAGATAAGGACCAATCTATTGCCAGGTCTCTTGCATCCTACCTTTTAGCAACCCGGCACAAAATGGGAAAAAAAAAAACTTTTGTGGCTGGAGTGAGTTCCTCCCCCCTCCACCGCCTTCTCAATGTGTGATTAGGCCGAAGGCTGTGTCCAAAACAGCCGTATCATTAAAGGAAAAGAAACGAAAGGATGACTCACAGAGAAATGTACCAAAAATACAACACAACAACAAAACAAACAGACGATGGAAAACACTGCATAGAAGTAATCCAGAAAACAGCAGTGGAAGAAATAAGCCCAAAGGGGAAAGACAGGCTGTGTCTGTTGGCCATAGGAAAGTAAGTATCTCTCCAGGAGGAACTCCCTGAGCAAGGACACCTTAAAGAGCCGGTGTGGTGTAGTGGTTAAGAGCAGTAGACTCTAATCTGGAGAATCGGGCTTGATTCCCCATGCCTGCTGGGTGACCTTGGGCCAGTCACAATTCTCTCAGAACTCGTCTTAGCCGCACCTACCTTATAAAGTGCCTGTTGTGGGGAGAGGCAGGGAAGGAGATTGTAAACCGCTTTGAGATGCCTTAAGGTAGAGAAAAGTGGGGTGTAAAAACCTCTTCTTCAAGTGGGTGCCACCAATGATAAGGCCTTGCTCTGTGTCCCACCAATAATTAGGCCTTGCTCTGTGTGCCCAGTAAAGGAACAGTCTCAGGCCAGGAGAAGGCTGCAGTATCTCCAGATCTTACGGAACTCAGAGTAACATACGAGAGAAGATTGGAGGGTGAAGAAAGTAAAGGCAAGAAAGCCAGAGAGTTAATAGCAACATTCATTCCTATCTGACAAATCAAACAAATACCCCAATGCATGTGAAAAACTGAAATGCTTCATACTGTCAAGGCCGAAGACGAACACATTACTCTTTGTTTGTAAATCTTGGTCTAGGCACCTCTCGCTTAGCTTGCTGGCAAAGGAAGTGATTAATTCACCGCCTGATGCTACGCAAAGTCGAAATCGATGTGCTTTGGTGCAGTGAGCTTTGCATGGGAACAAACTGTGCTAAATCTGAATAGCTAGACGGCTCAACCTGAAAACGCCCCTCCCGCCCGGACAATATCAAAGGAGTTACAGGTTTTCACTGGTTCGGGGAAGCAGTTTGTCAATGCTATCTCAAGATTATACAAAGGCTTTTCTTTCCAACAGCCCTAGAATTTTTCTCCAAATAACATTTCTGTGCACCGTACTGGGACTTGTGTATGAATGACGGATGCATTTGATTAATTCTAGCCTCCATTTGCTTAAACCTCTTCCACGTGGATTTTGTACAAGATACATTAGGTCTCTCTACCATGCAGGCTTGCCAGTCTCCAGGTGTGGCCTGGAGTTCTCTTGGAATTACACAGTTTATCTACAGACTACAGAGATCAGTTCCCTTGGAGAGAACAGCTGCTTTGGAGGGTAGACTCTGTGGCATTATACCCCGCTGAGGTCCCTCACCTCCCCAAACCCCACCCTCCTCAGTCTCTGTCCTCAAAATTTTCTACCCTGGAATCGGCAACCCTGCAACTGGGTTTGGCATCCCCTGTTTGTGCACCTACAGAAGAAGAGGAGGAGGAGGAGGAAATGGAGATTGGATTTATACCTTGCCCTTCACTCTTTCCAGAACTGTCCTTGAGAAAAAAGCTCTGACAGAACTATGGCTTGCCCAAGGTCATCCAGCAGCTGCAAGTGGAGGAGTGGGGAATCAAACCCGGTTCTCCCAGATTAGAATCCGTGCACTTAACCACTACACCAAACTGGTGTAGTGCTATTGTTGTGTTTGAGAAACATGAGGCAGAAGCAGAGCAGCACAACGTGTGACCCACCAAAGTGAATGTAGCCCACCAGCCGGACGGCCTCTTCTGTTATCAGCCCACGCAACCCTTATGCGGCGCTCAGGGGCTCCTGCAGAATACGGTCTCAGAGGAGGCACTTGTTAGCACCTACAAAACCCTTCGTGGCCTTGGACTGTCATATCTGCAGGACCTCCTCTCCTGCTCTGCTCCGCCATGACAACTTCAACTCATCTAGCAAAGCCTTCTGGTGGGGCCGCCCTTCCCCGTACGTTGCTTTGCGGTGGTGGCTCTCGCTTTGTGGAATGGCCTGCCTGCGGAAGTCGTGAAGGCTTCCACGTTACTGTCATCTTGCAGAATGTGTACAACCAGGGCTCTTTTTGTAGCAGGAACTCCTTTGCATATTAGGCGACACGCCCCTAATGTAGCCAGTCCTCCCAAGAGCTTACAGAGCTCTTCTTACAGGGGCTACTGTAAGCTCTTGCAGGACTGGCTACATTAGGGGTGTATCGCCTAATATGCAAAGGAGTTCCTGCTACAAAAAGAGTTCTGTGTACAACAGAATAGTTCAAGAGGGCAGTCCTCCAACAGGAAGGAGGCTAGAGTGTAACGGAATGGTAGGGCGGCCCCCTCCAGGTTGGGAAATACTTATTTGTTTATTTATTTATTTATTTATTATTAGATTTATACCCCGCCCTTCCACAAGGGCTCAGGGTGGCGAACAAGTGGCCACAAGCCATACATTGCCAATAACACTTAGGGCAATGACATATAAAATACATAAAAATACTAAAATAAACAACAATAAAACCATTAGAACAGCGACAAACAGAACAAGTAAACTCAATTAAAACCAGTCAACTCAACACTCTGGCGGCATGTTACCCCTGCCCCAAAAAAGTCCCACCAAGTTATAATCTCATCCCAGGGCCAGGATGCCTCGTGGTATCCCACGGTGATGGTCCAATCGTGGTGGCATCCCCTACTCAAAAGCCTGGCGGAAGAGCTCCGTCTTGCAGGCCCTGCGGAACTGCACAAGGTCCCACAGGGCCCTGATCTCCTCTGGGAGCTCATTCCACCAGGTAGGGACTACCACTGAGAAAGCCCTGGCCCTGGTAACATCATATTTGACCGTCTTGGGGACTGGAATAACCAGCAGGTGTCGTCCCCCGGACCGTAGTGCTCTTGGGGGAACACATGGGGAAAGGCGGTCCCTCAGGTAAGCCAGACCCTGGCCATATAGGGCTTTAAAGGTAAGCACCAGCACTTTGAAGCGGATCCGGTACTTAGAGACTTTGAGGGGTGGAGCCTGAGGAGGGCGGGGTTTGGGGCATAGTGCCATAGAGTCCAGCTTCCAAAGTGGCCAATCTTCTCCAGGTGAATGGATCTCTGTCGTCAGGAGATTCAGTTAGAATCCCAGGTTGGCAACCCTATGCAGTGGAGGGTGCTCTATAAAGGTGACTGGACTATAGTCTGTCCCGGTGTGTATTATCTTGGTCTTACTGCTTTTGTTCTACTTTTATAACCCATCGTTTGCGTTTTTATGACATGCCTGATGCTTTTTTTGCTTGGTGCTGTTTCTTGGGTTTTTCAAAAAATTTAGTCCTCCTGTTAACATTGTTTGTTGTCTGCCTCGTGCCATTTCATTGCATCGACTTCTATTGCATCATCGGAACTGAGTCTAGGGTTGCCAGCTGTTGGTCGGGGGGACTCCTGGAGATTTTCGGGATGGAGCCTGGGGAGGAGAGGGTTTGGGGAGGGTAGGGGGGAGTTTAGCAAGGGATAATGCCATACAGTCCACCTTCCACAGCAGTCATTTTCCCCAGGGCAAGTGATCTGTTTAACCTGGAGGCCAGCTATAACTCTGGGAGATCTCTGGCCATCACCTGGAGATTGACAACCCTGCTTGAGACTCAGGAAGAAAGGTGGGCTTTAAATAAATAACCTGGAGAGCTGCAGGTCCCAAGCGACCATAACAGCCTCCACTGTGTGGACCGGCCTCCCAGAGAGGGTCGGACGGGTCTGCCTCCCTGTTTATACAAAATGGAGCTCTTGGGTCATGGGTAGAATGTAGAAGAGAGAAGAGATTGGATTTATATCTCACCCTTCACTACTCAAAAGGTGTCTCAGAAACTCCTTTCCCTTCCCCTCCCCACAACAGAAACCCTGCGAGGTAGGCGGGGCTGAGAGAGCTCTGACAGAAACTGTTATTTTTCAAGGACAGCTGTGCCAGAACTAAGGCTTGCCCAAGGTCACATCAGCAGGTGCGAGTGGAGGAGTGGGGAATCAAACCCGGTTCTCCCAGATTAGAGTCTGCGCACTTAACCACTACACCAAAAGACTTTGTTATGGTGGTGGTTGAAACCAAAATGTTTTATCCTCATGTTGGAGTTTTTATTGGAGAAAGCAAAATATAAACTTTTGTATAGAAAGAAACCATCAAGCCAGGCATTTGATAAATGAGGCATTTCAGTCAAGCAAGCAACAAATAGAAGAGTTTCTCTCAGTGCCCCGATAGTTTTTCTTAACTCTTTAAGCGTTATTTATGCTTTATTATTTATTAATTAGTGTATTTATACCCCACCTCTCCTCTTGGCTCCAGGCTTTTGCTGTCTATTTATTTATTTGGCAAAATCATCCCCCCGCTCCAGGAACCCACCTGAGGCGGCTTGCCAAATAAAAACAATCAGAACAAAACATTAAAATATGTTGATAAAAATCCAGGATTAACAGCCCAGCCCAGCATAAATAACATGGATAAAAACAGACCACTTAATCCCCTTCCAAGCCAAAACCATGGAGAGTGAGTTGTCCAGTTGGCACTTTTAAGCCCACCAACGTTTATTCCAGCATAATCTTTTCTGAGACAGGGCTCGCTCACGCCATCAGCTGCAAACAGAATCATGGGAGAGAAAACCAGCCTCCCAGGGAAACTTTATAGCATCAGCCGGTGTAGATCTGCTCCCTTATAATCGTGGGACCCTGAAGCCCAGAAGGAATACGCTCACAAAGAGGTCCGGCATTCTGATACCAGAGTCCTCAGCAGACTTAGGTCGAATCTGCATCTGTGTTTTTAAAACAGTCGCATGCTGCTGTGATGCCGTCTTTCTCTATGCTTGTTTGAATGTTGTTTGGAGAAGATTCTTTTAAAGCAGTGCGGAGAGGCAGTGACAGCGGAGCCGCCCCGAAAGGACGATAAACATATGTGGACATGTGAAAGTATGCTAGCACTGTTGAGGTGTGAAAACGACACCAAATGTGGACAGCTTTTTTGAAGACGGAGTCAAAAGGTGGGGACACTGATGGGCAAGACTAATGCAGATTCACCCTTACATGACTCCAAGTGCACTGACTTCGACTGACCCAAAAGGATATAGCCCTGCTTAGGATGGGACTGTAAATCCTTCAGGGCCTTTGCTTATCTCGCTGTCTGCCGCTTATCCAAGGCCATCGCTTACGCAGAGTGCAGAGAGGATCTGCCGCTGATAGTGCTCAGACTTTGCCCTCCTACTGTACTTTTCACCAGAGGATGGGCCACATTCAGCTGGAAGTTTCCCCAGAGAAAGATGAGCACGTTGGCCTGGGCTCTCTGTGTGTGTGGGTGAAGTGCCATCAAGTTGCTTCCAACTTACGGCGGCCCTGTGAATCCACGTCCTCCAAAATGTCCTATCCTTAGCAGCCTTGCTCAGGTCTTGCAATGCAAACTGAGGGGCCTTGTGGCTTCCTGGATGGGGTTAATCCAGCTCAGGTCGGGCCTTCCTCTTCCCTTGCTGCCTTCCACTTTCCCTAGCCTGATTATCTTCTCCAGGGAGGCTTGTCTTCTCATAATGTGCCCAAAGTACAATAGCCTCAGTTCAGTCATTCTAGCTTCTAGGGAGAAGTCAGACTTGATTGGATCTAGAACCCACTTATTGGACTTTCTGGTGGTCCCCCATAAATCTCTCCTCCAACGCCACATTCCAAAGTGATCTACTTTCTTCCTGTCAGCTTTCTTCAGTGACCGACTTTCACACCCATCCATAGTAATGGGGAATACTCTGGCATGAATTAACTTGACCTTGGTCACCAGTGGCTAGGGTTGCAGGGTCCCCTCATCTCCCTGGCAGGGGATTCGGGGGACATTCTGGGACATCCCCAACATGATGATGTCACCCGGAAGTGATGTCATCATGGTGGGCACATCCCACGGGGATGCTCAGGTTTGAAGGCAAAACTCTATGGTAAATCTGGCTTAAAACCATAGAGTTTTGCCCTCGAACTGAAGTGTCCCCACACAATGTTCCTGGCATGATGACATCACTTCTGGGTGACATCATCACATTGGTCAAGTTGTGTGGGGACTTGGCTGGGGAACCCCTGCCCTGACCTGGGGACTGGCAAGCCTACCAGTGACACACCTTTACACTTCAGAACCTTTTCTAGCTCCTTCATGGCTGCCCTTCCCAATCTCCGTCTCCTTCTGACTGGCTGCCATCTCCCTTTCAGTTGATACATGTGGTGGGGGAAACCAGCCATGCAGGATGGGCAGAACTGTTGGTGTAGTGGTTAAGTGTAGTGGTTTGGTGTAGTGGTTAAGTGTGTGGACTCTAATCCGGGAGAACTGGGTCTGATTCCCCACTCCTCCACTTGCAGCTGCTGGATGACCTTGGGCAAGCCATAGTTCTGTCAGAGCTGTTCTCTCACGAGCAATTCTCTCTCAGAGCTCTCTCAGCCCCACCTACCTCACAGGGTGTCTGTTGTGGGGAGGGGAACAGAAAGGAGTTTATAAACCACTCTGAGTGAAGGGCGGAGTATAAATCCAATCTCTTCTTCTCTTCTTCTTCCTTCCCAACCACATTAGCTCTCAGGAAGCCACCTGGGCTGAAGCACTTCACCCAGGAGGCCCCTTGAACAAGCCCTGCCTAATGGGTCAGGATACCTGCATCTTTACAGAGGGGCATCACTCAGCAGCGGAGTGTGTAGATCCAGTTGGTTAACCGTGTTGGTCTGAAGCAGTACAACAAACATAGAATCCAATGGCACCTTTAAGACCAACAAAGGTTTATTCAAGGTATGAGCTTTTTGATAAAGTGTGGGTGCACACGAAAACTCATACCTTGAATAAACCTTTGTTGGTCTTAAAGGTGCCATTGGACTCTGCGTTTGTTATAGTCGAGCGCATATTATGCATGCAGAAGGCTCCAGCTTTTACAGGTATCTCCAGGTGAAGGGATCATTTCATCTACACTGGGTGTGTCTCTGTATATGCACAAACATGTCCTTGCTACACCAGCAGCACCAAGTGGGGTAGGAACAGGAGAGAGTGGGGCCCACGTGCACCCATTCATGTTCCACTAGCTGCTGCCGCCCCCTTTTCCTCAAGATGCATAAAAGCGCACATCCACCTAGACTCTCATTGTTGCCCTTCTGAAATTCTAACGCCATCAACACCAACAAGCCATGCATATTACATCTCGTTTCATGTATAACTTTATCAAAGTGGGTGGCGTTGAAATACAATATTAATCCATTTGACAAACTCTCTAGTAGCATCTCATAGTGACTCTCATCAAACTAATGGATGGCTCGTTGGTGTTGATGGCGTTTGAATTGCCCTCCCTAAACCTCGCTCTCCTCAGGCTCCACCCCCCAAATCTCCAGGAATTTCCCAACCTGAAGCTGGCAACCCTAGTTGCAAATCAGAGCCGAGATACTGGGCACAAGAGACCAGCGGCAGTAAGCTTCGTATGTTTCATACAGACTTCTAGGCTGGAGGAATTTGAAGTCCACCTGAAGCGGACAATTGTACCCCATTCCTGAGATTGGAGCCCCCTGGCTATACCCTCACATGCCTCTCATTGATGTACAATTTGATTCCATGAAGTCCTGATAGCATGGCTGAGATGCAGAACCTGTTGGCCTTTGCTGAGATGGAAGAAGAGGGGGAAATCTGTAAAATGTGGGCTGAGGGTTCCAGTTCGTTTGCTAACATGGATCTAAGCATTCAGCCCGTTTCTAATCCAGGAAACCGATCCAACACACACATTGCAACAGCTGCACAACTCTCTCTGTGCACCTCCTCTTTTGGGCTGGATTGGATCAGCCAAATGGAGCAAGCTGAGGTTAATGTTATTCCATTAACATGGATCAAATGAGGGTAAGATTTTAATTTTTGTTACGCGTCCTTCAAAATTCAGTCCCCAAACTAATATTTTATAATGGCGCGCAATAACAATTTTTTTCTCTCACAAGATCAGATTGGAATTAGGTTATTTTGATGGCTTTTGTGTGGGCTTCTGTCTATGCCTCGCCGTGCTCGATAATATTGTCTTGTCTTATCTCTCCCAGCAGTCTCAGAGAGAATTATCTGTGTTCGGATATACAGAATTATTTGTGTTCAGCACTGCAGTTGATTCAGCTGAGATACACCCTTTCCTTTATTAACAATCAGCTCCTTGAACTGGAGGTCTTGAGCCACACAATAAAATCACAGTTCAAATATCAATAACAGTTACAGAATAATTGGTAAAAGGACAATTATGCCACTAATAAAAGCGCAAGATTGTCACGTTGATACATAGCAGGAGAGTGTCTCAGGGATATTATAATAGATAAGAATTTGGCCACAGACTGCGTAACTGCGGGATTAACATTAGTTGACAAACAGCAAACTGTCAAAGACTTTCATGGCTGGAGTTCATTAGTTGCTGTAGATTTTTCCGGGTTGTGTGGCCATGGTCTTGGCATTGTAGGACCTGATGTTTTGCCAGTAGCTGTGATTGGCATCCTCAGAGGTATTCAGAACCTAGAAAAGGTTAGTCAAATGCAAAAGAAGGCCAACAATAAAAGCTTAATGTATGAAATATATAAAAAGATACATGCATTTATTAAACAAAGGTTTTAAAATTATATATAAGGGCCCAATCACACCTCATGTACAAATATCCAACTATAACACACAAGGGCTGATGTATCTTTGTATATATTTCATATATTAAGCTTTTATTGCTGGCCCTCTTTTGCATCTGATTAACCTTTTCTAGGTTCTGAATTCTAGGGTTTAGGTTCGGTTTTCTCTCCCCCCCGCCTCTTTGTCCCAGATCCTCAGAGGTATAACACAGAAAGATGGAGTACACAGAGAGTAGGTCCTACAATGCCAAGACCACGCCCACACAACCCGGAAAATCTACAGCAACTAATAAAAAAAAGGAAACTACCTGCGGTTTAGTGGCAAGTTGGTACTTATCGTGGGGGAAGGTTCTCGCAGTGAAGAGTGTCGCCCACAAAATAACAGAACGTGATCAATGGTCTCAGTCACGCCAGAGGCAAACAACAACAGAGGTGGCCAGAGAAGGTGGTATCAGCAAATTGCCCCTTCAGTGCAGCTGTCGGCAAAGCATTCCGTCTACCTAGCATAAAAGCTGGTGGTTGCTAGGATCAGTAACATATTTTTAAAATGGAAGGAGGCACATAAGGAGATTCCAAGGGCTAAGGTGGAGCCCACATGGGCGAGCTCGAAATTCTGTGCTAATTCTATCAAGTTTGTGGCTGTGGTAAATGAATACTTGTGCTCCATGACGTTGTTTTTGTGGAATATGTACCTGCTAGTCTTTCTTTAAACTGCAGTCAATATCAAACGTTATACAATCTATTGAAGAACTATTCACTACTTTCAGTAGGAAATACCAACCTAAATATTAAAGTTTATTACTTACCTGTTAATGTAATGCTAAAATAACTGTAATCTGTGTACACTTGATGTTTGACTGTTTATTTTTTTCTTATTCTAATTGAAAATTAATAAAATATATTGTCTAATTCTATCAAGTTTGGTTACCCTCTTTTTGATCTCTCTCGATGCTTCATAATAGCTCCTATTTTGGATCCTATTAAGAGAAAGACCAAAACACTTGAATTTTCTATCCACTGACTTCACTCAGGCGCTTTTATAAGTATCTTCCCTTGGAAGATAGATCCGGGTAGTCAGCCGTGTTGGTCTGAAGCAGCAGAACAAATTTAGAGTCCAGGAGCACCTTTGAGACCAACGACAAAGTTTTATTCAGGGTATGAGCTTTCGTGTGCAAGGCACCCTTTTTCAAATACATTGGAATGTCAGGTGAGGTTCTAAACTTATAGGCAGGGATTTAACGGCAAATTAGCATGTAACATGATGATGCTTAAGTTATGCAAAGCGAAAAACTAAATAGCAAGTTAAGATTATAAGGTCAACAGTTGTAAAGCAATAAATATGTCACAATAGCAGATAAAGAGAGAGCCAGTTTGGTGTAGTGGTTGAGTGCGCGGACTCTAACCTGGGAGAACCGGGTTTGATTCCCCACTCCTCCACTTGCACCTGCTGATGTGACCTTGGGTCAGTCACAAGCTCTGGCACAGATGTTCCTGAAAAAGAGCAGTTTCTGTCAGAAGTTCTCTCAGCCCCACCTACCTCACCAGGGTGTCTGTTGAGGGGAGAGGAAGGGAAAGGAGCTTGTAAGCTGCTCTGAGACTCTGAGTGAAGGGTGGGGTATAAATCCAATCTCTTCTTCTTCTTCTTCTAAATGTCTAAGAGTCTGTTCAGATGGGCAGCTAACCCCGCCATTAGCCCATCTCTAATTTGATCCTGATCTTTTAAATACGTCGTCACACAACCAGACAGCACCCTCCAGGGAATCGTCTTACCACACGCTGCCTCTGCTGTGGATTGTCCAGATGGCGTCCACTGAAGGAGGCGCACAGGGTGGTTTTTTTAAAAAAGAAAAAAGTTTGCACAAGCGCATAGGTGTGACATCATGTCCTTGTTTATCTGCACATGTGTAGAATCGAATTTTTTTAAAAATAGCACCCGTTGGGGATGGTCTGATGTCAGACCATCCCGAACGGGCACCATTTTTTAATTGCGCGCTGGAGTGATCAGACAGGGGAAAGTCCGCAATTGGCCTGTCAGGGACCGAAAACTCCAGATTATAAATAAAGTACGACTCCGAAGCGTGGCAAAACGGGATGCTTACGGACGAGGTACGTTTCCCAGATGTTGCTGTCTGGAAATTACATTTAAATCTGCCAGGCATTCGTGCATGGCGTGGCTCTAAAGAGCCGTCTGAACGGAGCGTAAAGGTGTTTATTCTAATCGTGGGAGGTAACGGAATCTCAATTTTGCTGTTAAATCCCTGTCTATAAGTTTAGCGCCTCCTCTGCCATTGCAATGTAATTGAAAAGTGTGCCTTGCACACGAAAGCTCATACCTTGAATAAACCTTTGTCGGTCTTGAAGGTGCCACTGGACTCTACATTTCTTCCCTCAGAAGATGTAACAGAGACTCCCCCTTCTAAGCCCATTGACTTCCATGGATTTGAAAGTGTGCTTCGAATGCCACTTAGGGCCAAACTACACATTACACTTTACATGAATTGCCAATGGGGATTTGCAGCCATAATTGCAGCTGTGAGTCCCCTGTAGCAACTGCTGTGTAGAAGGACTGGAGTGGTCCAATTGGGATCATGACCATGATGATGCAGAAGGATATGGCTCTCCTGCCTTTTGCTCTGCTTTTAATAAAGCCTCCTGCAGTCGCCGGCCCTTTTGGCTCCTGGAAGACAGTGCGGGGTGGGGGGGGGAGAAGACAGGAGCCCCTCCACCCTGTGCTGAGGTCCCGAGACAGATCAGGCTTCTAATCTAGTCTAACTAACTAGGACGGTTAGAGATACAGGAGGCATCTCCTGCTCTCATGGTCCCAAGGTGGAGAAAAGCAGCACAGTATGGAGAAGAGGTGTCAAGAACGGAAGGAAGTTTCCCTAAGGCTGCGAGATCAAACACACTAAATAATCCACTTTCGATCCACGCTCAGTGCACTTTCCAACTGGATTTTGCCAGTTCACACAGTAACAACCCAGTTGGAAAGTGCGCTGAAAATGGATTGAAAGTGGATTATTGAGTGAGTGTGATCTCACAGCCTAAGAATAGCAGTCTACACATCAAAGCAGTAGAAAGGGAGGCCTGTTCAGGGTCCTGGTCTCTCTCTCTCTCTGACTCTCTGGTAGTCCCCCCCTCTGAAGTCTGAGGCTAAGAGACAGCACAGAGTCCTTCACTTCCAACATGTATGAGTTAGGCATGTGCTTAAAGCTCTTTTGTTGAAATCACGGGTCTTCGGCTGGACCGGGCTCTGCTTTCTTTTTCTCTTGTATTTTGAAACGATAGACACGTTGTCCAGAAGAGGGCTCCACAGACGTTCTTAAAGACAGATGCGGTCGTATGTCATCTCCTGCAGAAAGTCTCACTGCACCTTCACATTTATTCCCCAAACACCCATTAGCTACTATTCTGACAGAATGCTCCTGGCAGGGGGCAGGGGGCAGAAGAAGCGCCTTGGTCTCCTCGGGCAGCCACACAAGAGAAGGCGCAGGCCTCTCTGTCTACAGTGCTTGGCTGTCGACCTCCAGGTGAGGCTCGGAGTTCTCCCAGAATTACAACTGATATGCAGACTTCAGAGTAGGGATGCCATTCCCCAGTTGAGGGTGGGGGATCCCCTGATTTTGACTCTTCCCCGCCCCCTGGCTAGCTGGCTGGTAGGGGGAAATCCCGCCCCAAATGTGACGTGCTGATGTCACACGGAAGCGGCATCATCGTGTCAACGACATCACACGGCGACGCTCTGGTTTTGGGGGCAAAACTCTATGGTTTGAGGGCAATTTTACCATAGAGTTTTGCCCCAAAACCAGAGCGTCGGCACATGTTGCCGACGTGATGACTTCACTTCCACGTGACATCAGCACGTTGCGGTGCTCCACCCCCACTCCTAGAAAGTCCCTCCCAACCATGAAGCAACCTGGCAACCGTACTTCAGAGATCAGTTCCACTGAAGGAAGCGGCAGCTTCAAGGGGTGGACTGTCTGGCTTCACATCTCCATTGAGTTCCCTCCCCTCCCCAAACAGCCACACCATGCAGTTGGTTAACTCAAGTGGCCGTTTGGGTCTGCGGAATGGCGAAGTGGCCCTTCCAATATTGCTCTGAGGATGCTGGAGGAGGAGAAAGCAGAGAAGAGCCAGGACTCCCTGGTGATGGAAGTTGGGTAAGGACAGGAGAGTCCTGAGTAAGAGAGGAAGGAGACAAGATTAATGGTGAGGGGAGAAATGCCTGGAGCCCATGTTCCCCAAATACTCCCCCCCCCAACACTTCCTTATTTATTTACTTCATTTACACCCCGCCTTTCTCTTCAATGGGGACCCAAAGCGGCTTACTTCATTCTCCTCCATTTCACCCTCACAACAACCCTGTGGGGCAGGCAGAGTAGGCTGAGAGTGACTGGCCCAAGGTCACCCAGCGAGCTTCCACGGCAGAAGTGAGGATTCGAACCTGGCTCTCCCAGATCCTAGTCTGAAACCCAAACCACTACTCCACACTGGCTCCCTCTTCACAGGCCTGTAATAAGGCCGGTTGTAATACATAAAATATTATTGCTGTCGACTCATCTTCCCGTGTCGCCAAAGCTGAGATTTGATCATTCCTGGTTCTTGACAGCCAACGAGGATGACCGTGTCTGGGTGTTGTGCATGCGCATGTGAGGGGGGATGACTCACTCTTTTGCTAGCAAACGCGGGTAAATCTATTTTCTCTTGGCCCATCCCCACAGTGGCATGTATTCTACCCACTGTGCTCAGCAAATTTTAAAGCCTCCCTTCAGTCTAAGGAGCCTCACAGGGACACAGAAACGCCACATGCCCAGTTTCTGCGCCTCTTACCCTGCTGCCAACTCCCCCCCAGCCCCATTGAGTCCTTTCTATTTTGGCAGCTCCCCCTCCGCCTTCAGCCCTTCCCCATTAAACCTTTTAAAACATCTCCTCTAACACACACACACATATATGCACTGATGCTTCAACACAGCTTGGTAAGGGAAAGTATTAAAAATTGCCCTTTAAAGGCCTGAAAGGGGTGGGTGTGTGAGTGTATGTGCAGAGCTTAATTCTGCTTATATTTCTTGAACACACGTGAAGCCGCCTTTTACTGAATCAGACCTTTTGGTCCATCAAGGTCAGTATTGTCTACTTAGACTGGCAGCAGCTCTGCAGGGTCTCAGGCGGAGGTCTTTCCCATCACCTCCTACCTGGTCCTTTTTAACTGGAGATGCCGGGGATTGAACCTGGGACCTTCTGCATGCCAAACAGACATTCTGTCACTGAGCCACAACTGCTCCCTTTCTCGGTGGCTACAGGGGAGCATACAGATGGATGCTCGACCCACAGCTGCCCCATCGTTTCCCCTTCATTTGAGAGGAAACGAGGTTTACATTTTCTCCGAGGTAAAGGAGAAACAAATAGGAAGCCAGTTTGAGCACAACTTTGTGGCCACACTCCCTTCTACAGTGGGAGCATCCCGCTGCCCATGTTTATGGGGAGGGAAACCTCGTGTGGAAGCCGCCCTGAATAGACCTGTGGTTTGGCAGAATGACAGAGAATCTGCTTTACACGAAGAAGGTCCCGTGTACACTCTCCAGCATCTCCGGTCGAAAAGGACCCGGTACTGGGTGAGCTGGAAGACCTCCCCTTGATATCCTGGAGTGTCACTGCCAGCGGAGTAGAGAATATCGACCTTGACAGGCCAAGGAGTTGACTCGGTATAAAGCAGATTCAGATGGGTAGTCGCAGGGCTCTTTTTGTAGAAAAAGCCCAGCAGGAACTCATTAGCATAATAGGTCGCACCCAACAGCATAAACTCATTAGCTTATTAGGCCACACCCCTAATAGCACAGCTCATTAGCATATTCGGCCACACCCCCATGTTGCCAGAAGTGTGATCATCCAGCCACACCCACCTTTTGCTTCTTATTCTGTTTACCTTGTTTGTTGTCAAAACCCAGGGCTTTTTCTTGTAGCAGGAACTCCTTTGCATGTTAGGCGACACACCCCTAATGTAGCCAATCCTAATGAGTTTCTGCTGTTGGGTATGGTCAACTGTTATGCTAATGAGTTCCTGCTGGGCGTGGCCAACTCGGGAGCCAGCCAGAACTCCGTTCCTGTGTGTTCCTGCCCCAAAATAGTCGTGTTGGTCTGAAGCAGCAGAACAAAGTTTGAGTCCAGTGGCACCTTTAAGTGGCAGGGTCTCCGTTAATTACTCTCAGCATTCCACAATCGAGGATAAATCTTCCCATCAATCTCCAGTTTTCACATATTTATTTCCTTCACTATGTTTCCCCCAGGAATTAAACCCAAACAAATGGTAACCATATAAACTAAGGTTGTTATTCCTGTTTGGTCCTTGCATCTGTTAAACATCCTCATTATGCTGTATGCTAATTTACTGTTCACCCTCTCCCTATAAGTATGGACTGGGAATTTCCACTTCATTGTATCTGAGGAAGTGTGCATGCACACAAAAGTTTATACCTTGAATAAAACTTTGTTGGTCTTAAACGTGCCACTGGACTCGAACTTTGTTCAGTATACAGCAGTTTTACATCTATCTACCCCACCTGCAGATCCTACAGATTCCTCACATCACTGGGAAAGTTGGGAGATAAGACATTAAACTTTTTGCCACTAACAACAACCCCCCACTTAACACTGTTTTTTGTGTCCAAGAGGAGAGTGAGCTTTGTGAAGTGATACTATGAGGGGAAACTTCTCTCCCACATAACACGTGCTGTGTTGGGCCATTTTAACACTTAAATGTGCAGCCTGTCTCACATGTATAATTAGAACATAAACGTCAGCTTCAATATACGTTCAAATTGGTGCTTTTCCACACGGTATTAACAAGATTCCCAGGTGACACATTTCTAGATGCATCAGCAAATTCTGAAAATGCTCCATGTCATGTGGCAGCCGGTCTCTTAGCAACCTCAAACAAATTCCTTCCATTGCCCAGTTTTGCTCAGAGCTGTAAACTGATACAGCTTGCTGCTGAACAAAGTTTGAGTCCAGCGGCACCTTTATGACCCAGGTATACACTTCTGTGCGCAAGCACACTTCCTCAGGTATGGTGAAACGGGATTTCCTCAACCATTACATATAGAAAGAGAGCGGGTGGCGTGGGTTAGTTGCCGGGAAGGGCCAATTAGAGTCGAGACAGAAACAAAATTGGAAATTATCAGTCCATAAATATAGGCAGAGGGTGAGCAGTAAATTATCATACAGCATAATGAAGATGTTTAACAGCTACAAGGATCAAACAGGAATAAGAATCTTAGTTTATATGGTTACCATTTGTGTTGGTTTAATTCCGGAGGGGTGGGGGCGGAGACAGTAAAGGAAATAAATACGTCAAAATTAGAGATCGATCTGTCCTTAATTGTCGAATGCTGGGAGTACAATTCAAGATGCACCAATCTCCAATTTTGATAGATTCATTTCCTTCACTGAATCCAAACTAAAATATCAACTGAATACAAAAAGAATCTGACCAGCCGGTTTGGAAATAAAACAAATGATTC
This sequence comes from Gekko gecko, assembly GCA_029375565.1. Classification (NCBI taxonomy): domain Eukaryota; kingdom Metazoa; phylum Chordata; class Lepidosauria; order Squamata; family Gekkonidae; genus Gekko; species Gekko gecko. The sequence continues at coordinate 148,515,324 of JAPDNY010000007.1, read as the reverse complement.
TTAAACATAAAATATTTATTTATTTATAATTGAAATCTCTAGACCGCCCTTCCCTGCGTACACGGGGCTCAGGGCGGTGAACAACAGCAAAAACATTCATAAATTGATAAAAAAAAACCAATGGCAACAGTTTAAATAAAATAGGACTAAAACGTTCTCAGATGGCGCTAAAACATCAACTTTTCAAATTGTATCACCGTCGCAGGGGGGAGACAGAGAGGAATCTGACCATGGTGATTGTTAGGGTTTCGTCAAATTCTTCCTCAGTGGTGTTTCCCCCTCCTCTCTTTGGGGTTGGCCAAGGATATTCCCTGCCCCCTTTATTTGCTTTGGATGCTTTTTGGATTGTCTGGAGTCCAGCCTTCAGAAGCAACACCCTTCAGAACTATGAGGATGGAGAGGGTAGAGAAACGGTTTGGAACAAGTCCGGCAGTTTGAATTGAGGGGTGGGGGTATGTGGGGTGCCTGAAGCGGCAGCTGCTCACTTGAGGGGGGGGTTGATGCAGGGCTAGCTGCTGTGCTGTCTGCTGGAGGCGTTCCTTAGCTTCCCATAGGCTGCTTGAAAAGAAGAAGAAGAAGAAGAAGAAGAAGAAGAAGAAGAAGAAGAAGAAGAAGAAGAAGAAGAAGAAGAAGAGGAAGAAGAGGAAGAAGAAGAAGAAGAAGAAGAAGAAGAAGAAGAAGAAGAAGAAGAGGAGGAGGAAGAGGAGGAGGAGGAGATTGGATTTATACCCCGCCCTTCACTGCCCAAAGGCGTCTCAGAGCGGCTTACAAACTCCTTTCCCTTCCCCTCCCCACAACAGACACCTGCGAGGTAGGTGGGGCTGAGAGAACTTCTGACAGAAACTGTCCTTGAGAGAACAGCTGTGCCAGAGCTTGTGACTGACCCAAGGTCACATCAGCAGGTGCAAGTGGAGGAGTGGGGAATCAAACCCGGTTCTCCCAGATTAGAGTCCGCGCACTTAACCACTACACCAAACTGAGTAGCTGCCTGGTGGAACTCTCTGCCTGAAAATATCCGGGCCCTACAGGACTTACTTTCCAGAGGGCCTGAAAGGCAGAGATGTTGCGCCAGGCCTTTGGCTGAGGGCACCGATAGTTGGCACGCTTCTATCCAGCCCCCCCACACGCCTTCACTGAGGGAGCTGGTGGGAACAGAAATTTTTCGCCAACTTAAATAATGAAGTTGTATTGCCTGAATGTATACTGTTTTAGTCATTTTTAATTGTTCTTTAATGGAGTATCGCTATGTTTTGTTGATATAAGCCGCCCTGAGCCCTGCTTGTAAGGAAGGGAGACCTAGCAAGTTGAATTTAATAATTAATTAATATATTACAGATGCACCCTAAGTTTTCAGAGCATGTGCGCTCTCTCTCTCTCTCTTTCTTTTTCATGGAAGACAAACCATGCAGCACTGCCCCTTGGATCTTCTCTTCACTTCGAGAAGACGGGCAAGTGAGTAATAATGTGAAATAACCTTTACTGATCAGCGAATTAGAAACATGTTCAAAGGTAACCAAAAAGGCTGAGACAAAGACAAACACACCCAACCACCTGAAATATAACTGAGCGCGCAGTGCTAACGTACAAAACATCAAGTATAATTTAATTATACATTTAGAAATGCTAAGATATCATTTAAGAAACACATTCCTATGGCTCTGCATAGGTACTTATATGCAGAACCATAGGAATGTTTTTTAAAAAAATATTTTAGCATTTCTAAATGTATTGTTTATATTTGATATTTTGTATTTTAGCACTGCGTGCTCAGTTATATTTGACTTTCTTTTTTTGCCTCAGCCTTTTTGGTTGCCTCTCTTGTGCAGGGTTGTGGTCCCCCCACCCCTCTTGAGTCAGACTTACAAACACAATTTCCAGCCAAGGGTGAGGCCGACTCACCCTGGGAATCCTCGTTTCCAGAATGTGCGGTTTCGCTGAGGAGAACAATTGTGAAATGCCTTCTGAATCTTGGACTCTACGGACAAACCCCCTTGGTGTTCTCTGCTTGTGGCATGTTTGATAGCCCTGGATGTTATTGTCAGGGTGACACATTGTGGAAGGCCCACAGAGACATCACAACACACACACACACATTTCAGGCATCGTATGAAGAGCGCTTAAATCTCCGACCACCTTGCTGGTTCTGCACTGTGGGCTGGGTCCGGAAGATTCATTCCGCTAGAGGAGGCCCTCGTGTCCCGTGGAAGGGTCTTTCCATTGATGCAAGATGAGAAAGAAATGGGTGGGGTGCTTTCTCTGCCACCCCCTCCCCCCCAGCTGTGTCATCTCTACCTCCCTCCTTTGATTTACAGAGGGAGGCTGCCACTCTGGGATACCTTCTAAACCAGGGGTGTCAAACATAAGTCCCGGGGGGCAGAACTGGCTCATCCAGAACTCTTATGTGACCCACAAGCAACTAGTGCAAGGAAGGGAACAGGAGACTGCTCCGGGGGAGGGGGGGGGAGGGGGTGGATTGTGGCTTCAGCATGGTGGAACAACCTCGTCTGCAGCAGTCAAGCAGTGTGGGACAGTCCGCCCAGGGCTGCACCGCTGGCTATCCAGTCTGCTCAGATGGGTTTTCCTTTCCACCCCCCTCCCAGCCCATGGGGGCCTTGCAGTGAGGACACGCCAACTCAGAGCTTACCAGCTGCTGTCCTTTATACAGTTCATACCTCTGGTACCTGGCATTACATTTTATCACACACATGGCCCGGCCCAACAAAGGGACCTTTATGTCAGATCCAGTCCTTCTAACAAAGGAGTTCGGCACCTCTGTTCTCAAGGAAAAGGAGGGACGTTGTATTGGGAGGGCTGGTGTCTGAGTCCAGAGCAATGTTCCCTCTAAACTGTGGCGCCTTGTGAGCAAAAACCCTACTTTGTGAGCTACTGGCATTAAAGTCACGAGTGAGTGATTTGGCTACTGCATAGATTAGTTTGCTCTGGAGCCACCCTTCCTGAGTTGAGACAAAAATCTATGAACTGGAGGCTAAAGAACTGTGAGCTATCTCACGCTAACTCAGCTTAGAGGGAACCTTGGTCCAGATCCCTTGCTAAATTTGCAGAGGGCCCTAAAGGCCCCGAATGCAGCAGAGCTCCTTTGTTCAGTGCATGCTTGTAAGACTACAGAATTACCCAAAGCCACTTACCAGCTTAAAATAAAATAAGAAGTGATTCATTTAGGAAATACATATTGGATAGTGCAGCTTAGAGAAAGAGACGGATTCTGTCCCAGCTCTCTAGCGATGGAGGCGGATGCAGAGAAGCATCCTGCATATATGGTGTCCTCCCTCCTCCTTATGTGCACGCAGGGAGAGAGAGAGGCCCAAGCTGCATTTAGCATTTGCTCAGTTGTTTCACCAAACCCACACTGGAACAGAAAAAGATGCAGTTCAAAACCACATTCAACTACCTCGGGCCAGCACCATACTGACTGCAGAGTCACCCCCAAATGGCCATAAAACGGCCATTATGCAGACAGCCACCATAAAACCAGAGATCAAACAAAGTGAAAGCGGCATGCAGTCTGGACACTGCCATAAAATGCGACATTCAATCAAAGTGTAAGTGGCATGCAATGTAGATAGGAATTTCTGTTCCAGTGTGGGTTTGGTATAACAGCGGAGCAAATGCTAGATGCAGATTGGGCCAGAGAGAGAGGAGATGGAAGGAAGTTGTTTTCCCTAATAAGATCGAATCTGCATTTGCATTTTTAAATCAGTTTCGTGTTGCTGTGACGATGTCTTTCTCTATGCTCGAGGATGTCACAGCAGCATGAAACTGATTTGAAAATACAAAAGCAGATTCGACCTAAGAGTAGCAATCTACACATCAAAAAGTTCAAGTGACAGAAGAGTGAACAGGAAGATGCTTAGTGTCTGCCTGTCTATCTGTAACTGGTCACTTGCTTCTTGGAGGCTGAGGCATAGGGACATTGAATCTGGTTCTTCCGACCCATTGCCCTCAACTATGGTTGCCAAGTGCCTGCTAAAGGCGAGGGAACTCCTGCCACAACCCTCTTTTGCCCGTCTTCACTCCAGGGAGCTGCAAGGAGGAAAATGCAGGGGCCAGAGCAGCATCTCAGGATGCCACAACATCATTGCCAGCCGTGTAGCCAGAAGTGACATCAATGCATTGCAGGAAGCTCTAGTATCTGTTGGCACACTAAGGATTTTACCATAGAGCTTTGGAAAAATACTCAACTGTCCATCAATGCAGTGAAAGCATTTCTAGTCATGCAGCCAGAAATGACAGGACAGGACGCCATTTTGGCAAGCCTCCGCCTCCCCAGTGTCTCAAGTGTGTAACCTCAATCTCCAGATGTTTCTGTCAGTCTTCCTTCACCTTAGGAGCTGTCCTTCAGTGGAAACCTGGTCTCAGACTCAAATTCAGAACAAAGTATGTGGCATGACCTCGGGTCAGTCACTCACTGGTCGAATCTGCATTTGCATTTTAAACTCAGTTGCGTGCTGCTGTGACACCATCTGTCTCTATGCTTGTTTGAATGTTGTTTGGAGAAGATCCTTTTAAAGCAGTGCAGAGGTGCAGTGACAGTGGAGCTGCCCCGAACGGAGGATAAACATATGTGGATGTGCAAAAGTATGCTAGCACTGTTGAGGTGTGAAAATGACACCAAATGTGGACAGCTTTTTAGAAGATGGAGTCAAAAGGCGGGGACACTGGTGGGAAAGACAAATGCAGGCCACCCTCTCACCATCTAGCCTGTGTCACAGGGCAGTTGTGTGGATAAAACAGAATGGAGAGTTGTGTAAAACAGTCTGAGTTACTTGGAAGGGAAATGGGATAAAAATGTATGGATAGATTGAGGGTCGAGATCTGAGCAACTTGAAGACCACACTTACATGGCTGAGCTGCGGCAGGAAGTGCCAGATCCCACCAAACAGGAAACAGGGCATAGCCGCTCCCTTCTTGGAGTCAATCAAAGACACAAACAAGTTTTCTTCCTCAGTCCCTGTTCGCCCACCTTCTTATAAAAGGGGGAACTACAGCCCTCTAGGGAGGAGCCGTGGTTCAGGGTAGATAGGGTTGCCAACCTACAGGTGGGAGTGTTCCAGTATTACAACTGATCTTCAGACAACAGAAATCAGTTCAGCTAGAGAAAATGGCTCTTTCGGAAGGTGGACTCTATGGCATTGGACCCTGATGAGGTCCCTCGCTTCCCCAAACCCCACCCTCCCTAGACTCTCCCCCCAAAAATCTCCAGGTATTCCCTAACCCAGAGCTTGGACTCCTAAGGGCAGAGCATCTACTTTGTGTGGAGAAAGTCCCGAGTTCAGTTCATGGTATGTCCATTTAAAAGGATCTATAGCGGAGAGTTGCTGCCTGTCAAGAGTATTGACCTTGATAGACCGAATTCCAATTCAATATAAGGCAGCTTCACATTCACCAACCTATGGCCCTAGGAATATCAGCAGTGCAGGGGAAAGGGGTCCCGGCAAGATCCCTGCCAGGATTTGGAGAGGTTTCCTTGAAAGCGACCCTCAGCACTCTAATAACTCCCATGCAATGTTTGATTTCCCTCCCCTCTGGTCTTTAGCAAGAAGGGAGGGCGACCCACAGGCCTTTCTCCGCTTCACTCGGCACCACCCGGAGCGAAACACCTGGCATTTGTTTATTTCCCAGCTTGCATAGTTTGGCCCCGCATTCATCCGGCTGTGCTATATTCTCTCCGAGGCCAGAATTAGCAGTGGGATCCCCTGTCAGCGCTCGCCCTTGGCCTCCTTCCCTTCCCTCGCTCATCGCGGCCTGCCTTCCTTCACACACCCCCTCTCGCCTTGCTCAAACGCCACTCTGTGGGGCTCAGAGGGAGAGAGAGGGAGAGAGACGGAGCACCCCAATGCTGCACCTTTGGCGCTGCCCAGAAGCAGAGCCGGGCGACATATTTTTAGAAGTGATTCTTGCAGCCATGACGCGGGAAGGGAGAAACGCAGCAGTGGCTGAAACCGAACACTCCCATATGCCGACACTTGGGCCGGTGGGGGTGCAGATCGAGAAAAGTCTTTAGGGAGGAAAGGGGAGAGGGAGGCGAAGATTAACGGACCATCTAGTGAGAAGGTGAAAGACAGATCGAAACGGGCCGAAAAGAACCAGAAGTGTTCCCCCCCCCCCCGCCGCCACCCTGCTATGACAACAATCTGTATCTCTTTAAGGACAGTAGGACAAGAAAAGATCAGCTGGCGCGGCTCATTTCTTCCCATTGAGATTTTCCCTGGCAGCTCCGGAGGCATCCCGCCCTTCCCTTCCACTGTCCCTCCTTCCCGATGGCATTCTTGGCGACCGGTTCGGCCCTGAGGATCACTTACTCCTGCAAATCTGAAACTTCGTAAAATTCTCTGAAATGTATACATAATAATTGTAGATGTGCTTCAGCAGGAAAACCTAGGCTTTGTGCGACATTTGGAAGTACTGCTGCTGACTGCAGTAGGTGCGTGCTTCTCTCCCCAGACCCACGACGGGGGCTTATTCCGCACTGGCTCCCCCCCCCTTTTTTTTTTTACAAAACCCAGACTGGAACAGAAATTCCCCTCTGCATTGCATGCTGCTTTCACTTCCTTTGATCATTGGATTTAATTGTGGCCTCCACACTCCATGCCCCTTTCACTTTCTTTGATCATTGGGATCTATGGTACCTTCTGAATAGGTTTATGGCTGTTTTATGGCCATTCAGGGGTGACTTTTCAAGTCAGTAGGGTAAGGTTGCCAGGTCTGGGTTGGAAAATACCTGGAGACTTTGGGGGTGGAGCCAGGAGAGGGCGGGGTTTGGGGAGGGGAGGGGCCTCAGCATGGTCCAACGCCACAGAGTCCACCCTCCAGAGCAGCCATTTTCTCCAGGGGACCCGATTTCTGTCAGTTGATCAGTTACAAAAGCCGGAGATCCCCAGGCCCCATCTGGAGGCTGGTGACCCTACCGTAGGGGTGTTGCCCTGAGGTGTTTGAATGTGGTTTTGAGCTGCACCTTTTCCTCCCAGTTGAGAAAATAATGTGGAGCAAATGCTAGATGCAGAATCGTCCCGGGGGTCTAGCTGCATTCCATTTTTCTCGCATCCTTCACTGCATGACCAGATGTGTGCTGAAAATTTCAAGCCAGGAGCACAGTTCTCAAGTATGCCGGGGCCCAAACTGGATCGGGAACACAAGAGTGTGGGGGAAGTGTCCCAGCCAGGGTATCCAAACCATTTGCAGCAGATCCTCTTAGAGGTACATTCTGGTTTGCCTCACTGGGGCTTCATGTGCATTGATGGGCCACGCCTTCCTTTCTACATGGGCAGAGTTGCCAGCCTCCAGGTGGGGGCTGGAGATCTCCTGGAATTACAGATGATCTCCAAACTACATAAATCATGCACTTATTTATTTATTATTCTAAACATTTATTTCACTTCTCCTGGAGAAAATGGCTGCCTGGGATTACACTCAACCAAGGTCCCTCCTCTCTCCCAGCACAGGCAAAATGTAGTTGGTTTCTTTTGGCCTCACCAAGGCCGCCCTCTTGAAGCCAGATTTCTGCTTGGGCAGCCAGATTTTGAGGCTGGATTTGGGGGGGGGGGGGTGTACAGCAACCACAGCAGTTTGAGGAAAATCACTGACATGATCTCAGCTTCTAAGTGTGATTAATTTAACAAATCAAATCAAGGTATTAGTTTAATCTAATTACATGTTTCTTTTGGGGAGGAGTATGAGTGTGTGAGAGAGAATATACATGAATGGCTTGCAGTTTTGTTTTCAGAGGACAGAAGAGTCCCGATGTCCTAGATAACAGGTATGAAGAAAGAGGACTTCCTGTGAGTGTCTGATGGACATTCAAATTTAGAGCGACAGACTTTTTCGTAATCTTGAGGTGTCTCCCCCCCCACACCAGAACAAGATGGTCTTGACATGCCATGTTCAGACTGGCTAACAGGAAACAAAGATTTGACCACTCCCTGTTCCAAACAAAAGAATGTTGACCGACCCATTTCAGGTCCTGCTGAACTTCAACTTTTTCAAGGGAGCTTTTTGAACTTAGAGCCGCAGTGGCTCAGTGATTAAGATGCTGAGCTGCAGACTGGAAAGATTGTAGCTTGGCAGTTTGAGACCCAAGTGCCCTGTGATGGAGTGAGCTCCTGTCTCTGGCCCCAGCTCCTCACAACCTAGCAGTTCAAAAGCAAGCAATTGCAAGTAGATCATGCCGGCCACATGACCACGGAAACGTCTTCGGACAGCGCTGGCTCTTTGGCTTGGAAACAGAGATGAGCACCACCCCCTAGAGTCAGATTCCACTGGCTTTCAAGCAAGGGAGACCTTTACCTTTTTGAACTTTAGGGGTCTCTGCAAGAGTGAGCAAAAACAAGGGTCAGCGACCAGAGAAGGAAAAAAAGGGGTCTGGGACTCTTTGTGAAAAAGTGACCCTCAAGGAAACAGTAATGATCTCAAAGGGAGCTATATAATTGCGAAGGGGTGGTCCTCCCCCCACCTCGACAGAGAAGACCAACAGGGCAAGAGCAGAAGCGATGGTCAGCCATCGGGACTCCTGCCCCACAAGGATTAACACCTACAGATTTAAACTGACCATCTAAACTGAATATGCTTGCGTAGGTTGAATGTCAATTTAGGTATAGGATGATTGAGCTGTAATATCACCCTGTTGATTTCAAATAAAATTCTTAGAGTTAACAGAGCGCTGCAGTCTGAGTTTCTTCTCTAACGACCTGCTTCCCCCCCGGCCTTAGGATATTATTAACAAATTGGCAAGAAATTCTTTAGCGTTGTTTAACCATTTTCATTGCATCAGTCTGACAAAATGGTGTCTCTGAGGCCAACTTGTTTTTCACTGAGCAGAAAACCTGGGTAGTGTGTTACTGGGTTACTGCTGTGTAGTGAGGACTTCAAGTGAACAGGCACTGTTAGAGAGGCTCCCAGCAGCCGCATTCAGATTGGCCACCCTTGCAGAGCAGGCCAATCAGGTAACAGAAGTGCAAGTGATGCCATGCAAATGAAGGCTCCTAGCTACTGCGTTCTTATTGGTTTATTTGATATTTTGTGGGTGTGTTTGGCACTGCGGGGTTTTGTATATAGTTGCGCCTCGCCGCATATATTGTTGTTCTAAAAACGTCCCAATAAAGAGCTAGGCTGAAACCACGACAGTCCCATGAACCCACTACTTAACAGTTAGTACCTCAGATGAGAGGTTCAGTCAATAGCCAACCTCCTTAGTATCATAAAATTGGAAGGACCTCCAGGGTCATCTAGTCCAACCCCCTACACAATGCAGGAAATTCACAAATACCTCCCCCCACACCTCCAGTAACCCCCCTGCTCTATGCCCAGAAGAAGGCACCCACCCACACAAACCCTTCCAGGATCCATGGCCAAACTGGCCCGTAGAACAATTGCTTCCTGACCCCAAAGTGGCGATCAGCATTTCCCTGGGCGCATAAGAAAGGGACACAAGAACTAAGCACTGATATCTAGTATTCCCTGGGAGAGGCACTTCTGGCGAGAGGAACATTTTTAACCACACCTTTAAACCTGCAGGCTTTGTCTCCCTGTCTAACTTTTTTTGCATAGCACAGCAGAGGAATACTTACTCACACTTTTCCAGGAAAGCAGAATTTAGCTTTGCAAAGCTAGTAGGACCCCAAGTTCAAGGATGTTAAAAGTTTAATTTTAAAACGTTATTTAAGCTCCGGCGGGAGCCGAGCGCTTCCCTGCAGAGCAGCTGTAATGAAGTTTCAAGGAGATTCTCTAGAGACCTCAGGCTCGTCAAACGACTGACAGCTGGCGCGCAGGGGGTTCTGCCTAACTAACCTTGGCACGACCCTTTGTGATGATCAGTGGCAAGAACCGTGAAATGGTGTCCCATAAAATCAGTCTCCTGTACCAATGTGGCGAGAAGATATTGTCAAGGCGTGGTCAGATATGTATTTAGAGTATATGTTTCCCTACAGGGCAGACGGTTAATGACACGTAGCTGCGTTAGGTGAACACAAGAGGACTTGTGAATGCACAATGTGCAAGCTACACACATCAGACAGATGGAGAACCTATTGGTGTTTCCAAGGTTGGAGAATTCCACACACGCCCCCGGCTGCTTTGTAGTTTGGTAAACATTTTGACTGCATGGAGACAGTCTGTCAGGAAATGTATCCATTCACAAACCCTCAGGAACAGCGTGAAAGTTCATGGAAAGTGGACCACAAACTAGCCTAAATTCGTCACGAACTTAAATTCGTGAGCCGGTTCATAGCCACCCTTACTCATTTACCAATGCAACAAAAACCAGGGGTGGCTTGACTAATTCCAAAAATATTTTAAAAAATATTTCAAACACCCATTTCTTTCTAAAATGAAGAAAAGCAACTGAGTTTGAGGCGATAACAGTGCTGTGCCTGGTATATTGGTCAGTGTGTCAGACTGGCACCTGAGAAAGACAGATTCGAATCTGTTCTGCAGTAAAGGGTCTCCATCAATGTTCCCTCTAAGCCGTGGAGTCTTGTGAGCAAAAATTCTACTTTGTGAGCTGCTGGCCTTAACGGTGTGAGCGAGTGATTTGGCTACTGCATAAATTAGTTTGCTCTGGAGCAATGTTCCTTCTGAGCAAAAATTCTATTTTCTGAGCTACTGGCATTAAAGTTGTGAGCAAACAATTTGGCTACTGTATAAATTAGTTTGCTCTAGAGCCATCCTTGCTGAGCTAAGACAAAAATGTGTGAGCTGGAGGCTAAAAAAGTGTGAGCTAGCTCGCACTAGCTCAGCTTAGAGGGAACACTGCTCTGGAGCCATCCCTCCTGAGCTAAGACAAAAACGGGTGAGCCGGAGGTTAAAAAACTGTGAGCTAGCTCACACTAACTCAGCTTAGAGGGAACACTGGTCTCCATCATGTTACAGGGAGTTGTGGAATAAAGACGGATCATCAGCTGCATCTTCAGGGTTGGGTGAGGTAGCCCCAGTCCCACGTGGGCGTGTGGCTGAAAGCTGTTTATGTAAAACCACCCACCAGCTGGTAGCAGCCTGTAGTGTGGATCCATTACACCACCCGTCGAGAGAACTCTATGCTATCATTCCTCAGGTCACAGAAAAAGTGATATGCCCCTCACGAGAAATATATAGCTTAACACATGGACAGCTGTATTGGGTCCCAGCTAAGGTTTCCCAGCAGGCTCCAGACGCCAAGGAGTTCCCCGTAATTTTGGAGGAGCAAAGGGAGCGACTGCTCGGATAAGGTGCTAATCCTGAAGGAAAAGTGACGGAGCTTAAGAAAACAACAGCCACCTCCGCTCTCTCGTTTTCAAAGGGCACCCGGCAGTCAAAAGGACTACTCTGGAACTGTTATAATGTATAAATGTAATGCTGTCAGATCTGTTTATTCCTCCTCTTTTGTTCAGGCTTTCACCATCCTCTGTCCTTCTGGTTTCAGAGCCAATTGCAGTTAACAGCACATCTGCGCCGGCATCCTTTGCTAACCCAAAATGCTGTTTGCAAAGTCCTTTTGACCATGTCTGCATAATCCTGGTCTGGCACCAACTCTGGATAACCAAGATGCTTTGCAGACTGAGGGCCAATCGGCATTTAGCATTTCTACCAAACCCACACTGGAACCCAAAAAGAAGCAGTTCAAAACCACATTCAGCTACCCCAGGCCAACACCGTACTGACTGCAGAGTCACCCCCGAACGGCCATAGAACGGCCATAAATCTATGCAGACGGCCACAATAAAACCAGAGATCAAACGAAATGAAAGCAGCATGCAGTCTGGACACTGCCATAAAATGCGACGCTCAATCAAAGCGAAAGTGGCATGCAATGTAGAGGGGAATTTCTGTTCCAGTGTGGGTTTGGTAAGACAGCAGAGCAAATGCTAGATGCAGATCGGTCCTGAATCACCTTGTGGGCTCACACCACTGCCACACTGGTCCTCCAGAAAAACAAACCGGGATCACAATGTAAAAACCTAACAACAAGCAATCACGGTGAGTTACGGTGCCTGCATTTTATAGTTGATGAAAATACAAATGGTCCCTACGTATTACATAGATGACAGGAAAATATCCCAACTAACAGTGTGAACCTGCATCACAAAATTTAGAAAAGTCCCATCCTTGTGATAAGTTGTAGTAAGCTCATGAGCATCTAGATGGAAGCCCGTTTCATAGCTGATCTCCCTCAGAAGCTATACATAGTAGATCTTCCTCAGAAGTTATCTGCCTAAAAGTAACCATAAACATTATAACACAAAGGATACCACACAACTAAATGGGATCTTAGTGTTGTAAAGGAGCTGTGTTATTCAAACTTACCACTTATTTATAGCTGAACTTTTACACAAGAAGCAAGCCAGTCCATTAACGTTTCCTAAATCAGGTACAAAGCCTTCTGCCCTAATACTCGCCAGCAAAACGCTCTCGAAGCATGCTGGCAACATACCTATCTTAAGGAAAACTATCCCCTATAATTCCATGCAGCTGCCTGTGAAACTACCACGTCTTTAAAGGTAGAGATCACAGTTATAACCACGATAAAGGTTATTATCAGGCTAACAGAATGTAGTGCATATAGCATTACGTCAGATATTCAATACATTTTAAAGAGTACCCTTAATTAATCCAGGGGAAAAAATGCTTCCATATTGTCACCATTTGCAAAGTCAATTAAAAAGTCATTAATTAATCAGTTTGTAGATCAGCATTTCTTTTTAAAAAATGGGGTTCCCACCAGATGACAAATTGTTGTCTCTTCCAAAGAGGTTGTAAACAAATCAGCCACATGGGGAGCAAAAGGACTGCCCGCTGACACCCCCTTAACTTAATAAGACTGCTTGTCAAGACGGAAATGGTTTTTCTCTAAGATAATATCCACTGATTCCATAAGAAAAGTAGATGATTTCAATACTCAACGAGAGTTCAAAACTTTGTCTAACACAGTCTTTGCTTCCTCGTGAGGAATACTACTATTCAATGAAGTCACATCCATGGATACTAAAATAGAGCTTTCAGGGACATTCACCCTTTCCACTTGAAGTATGAAATCCTTAACATCTTTAATATAGGAAGGAGATTTACTTACAAAGGGCTTTAATTTAGATTATGCATGGGATAGAGCAGGTTGAGAAAGAAGCACTTTTCTCCCTTTCTCACAATAAAAGAACTCGTGGGCACTCCATGAAATTGCTGAGCACTCAGGTGAGAACAGATAAAAGGAAGTACTTCTTCACCCAAAGGGTGATTAACACACGGAATTCACTGCCACAGGAGGTGGCAGCAGCTACAAGCATGGGCAGCTTCAAGAGGGAATTAGGATAAGCATATAGAGCAGAAGTCCATCACTGGCTATTAGCCACAATCTATAGATAGAAACTCTCAGGCTGGGGCAAGGGATGCTCTGTATTCTTGGTACTTGGGGGTGGGCAACAGTGGGAGGGCTTCTAGTGTCCTGGCTCCACTGCTGGACCTCCTGATGGCACCTGGTATTTTTGACCACTGTGTGACAGAGTGCTGGACTAGATGGGCCATTGGCCTGATCCAACATTGGCTTCTATTATGTTCTTATGTTCTTAAAAGGGAATCCACATAATGTGATAATGGAATTCAAACCTGAGACAATGGGTCTGCCTGGTGGTGGGAAGCCCTGTTTATGCATTTTAGGCAACACACAAAAAACCAGGATCCTGGGATACTGATTTATCAAAAACTTAAGAGGTAGGTTCATCAACATGACCCAAAATGCAAGCTTCATTATCTACTATATGTATTAGACATAAAATATTATCCGCAGGATCCTTTGCAATGGCGGCATAACAGGTATGATCTTCTGACGTTGAACCTCTCTGTGATAACCCTCTGTATCCATTATGACTATAGCCCCACCCTTATCAAGCCTCTGTAGTTACAACGGATTCATCCCCAGCCAAATTCTTCATAATTTCATGTTCTTGTTTTGATAAATTATTCTATCCGTGTTTAAAGAAATTCTCAAGCCCGGTCCTCCAGCCGGTGGTGGTGTGGGCCCAGCAGGAGATGATGGGTTCACCTCGATTGGAGCAAGAGAACACCTTAAAGTAGCCCTGCACCACCTAACCAACCAGACTTGGCTACATTGTGACTTGGCTACATTGTGACTTGGCCGATAAATTAACTGCTTGATGATGTTTTGGTCAGCGAGGGTTTCGTGGTCCATCTGTAGATATGGAATGAGCTGACCTCAAGTCCAGCAGATCCTCCTGGATCTACAGTCTCCCTCACCACTGTGTATATACTGTAGTTTGGAATACAGATCAGGTCTGCCTGTCACAGACAGTAGACGTCTGAGATCCAGCCTCCGGCAATGAAATGTTGCAACTCAGCAGACTGACTTATCTTCACTGCATGGCTGGAGCCCTGAATTTCCTTTCACAAGTCGAGTCCCGTGGACATGCAGCTGTACTCGCTTGCTTCCCAGGGAGTTATTTCCAGTTTCCAGACAGGGCAAGATCCCTCAAATAGTTCCCACTCAAAAGAATTTGGCCTGGGCTTGCATTCTGGAGTCCAAACAAGGTATAGCCTGTCAACTCAAGGACGTCGCTGAAGGGGCCTCAGTCCGCCAGAAAACGAACAGGCTACACAAGATTACCGGGGGGCGGGGGGGGAATAGCGTGCCCATTGTGGACTGCTTATGTTATTACCATATTCCTGATTGGCAAGTAGGCACAGAAGCTCTGACATGTATCCTGTGGCTCTGCTCAGCGGGGTTTGAGCCACTTCCATTAGAAGAAGGCTCCTTGGACCAGGAGGAAGTCTTCAAACTCCGCTGAGCACAGCCATAGCATACACAGCCTTAACATGGGGGAGCTTCTGTGGATGCCTTCAGTCTAAACAGAAGTCCTAGCGTCATTCCCTTTCTGGTGCCAAAGCCTGCACCCCCACCCCAGAGGCACTGACCAGGATCCAGGTACCACCAAGAATCTCCAGCGTGCAGGGTGGACAACAGGGACCATGCCAAATTCAGTCATGGTAGTTGACAGTGCTAGAGGTCAGATCTGCAGCTTTCCAAACTCACAGTTTGGTGTAGTGGTTAGGAGTGAGGACTCTAATCTGGGAGAACCGGGTTTGATTCCCCACTCCTCCACTTGCGACTGCTGGATGACCTTGGGCAAGCCATCGTTCTGATAAGAGCTGTCCCTGAAAAAGAGCAGTTTCTGTCAGAGCTCTCTCAGCCCCACCGACCTCACAGGGTGTCTGTTGCGGGGAGGGGAAGGAAAAGGAGTTTGTAAGCTGCTCTGAGACTCCTTTGGGTAGTGAAGGGCAGGGTATAAATCTAATCTCTTCTTGTTGTTCTTCTTCTTCTTCATTGCTCCACCAGGGATTATTATTGTAGATTTTTTTGGTGGTGGTGGGGTGGTTTGTCACTAGTGAAATTAGTGTTTTAATATTATTGGATCTGGGGAAGTTCATTAGAGCAGTGGTTCCCAGTCTTTTTGGTATGGTGAGTCACAAGTCCAGATTTGCTCAGTACAGTGACCCACTTAGAAAAGAGGAAGAGCATGCACAGATCGGTTAAGACTGCAAAAGCCTGGGACCCAATTTCAAAGTCTTCATGAACTTTGAGGTCAGCAGGACCCACAGGTTGAGAAATGCTGCCCTAGAGTTATTTCTCCCTGGGACAGCTTGGCTGATTTCCCACTACAGCTGCCTCGGGGTTGCGCTGCCATTTGCCCCAATACTATTTGTCAATTTCACACCCGAAGCCGCGGGGCTGCATTTTGACCCGCGGCTTCGCCGATTTCCCCCGCAGTTTCATAATCCTCAAAAAACAGGATCACGAAACTGCGGGGGAAATCGGGCCAAGACGCGGGTCAAATGCAGCCCCGCAGCTTCGGGTGTGAAATTGACGAACAGTATCGGGGCGGCGCAACCCCAAGGCAACTGTAGTGGGAAATCAGCCCTTGTTTCAGCCACTATCAAAACCCAAGTTAGAAGCTGTGCGGTCAAGAGTACAGTGAGAGATTGCAGAGGATAGTTTATGCACACTGGGTTTCTGGGGCCACTTCTCTGAACATGAGATCCACTCAAAGAGTAAGACCTTATTCCCAACATGCAGTTTTCCAAGTAGCTGTGCTGTAGAATTGCAGTCCTGGGGCTTGTTCCCAGGCAACAACAGCCTGCATGCGACCAATGGCTCAGGTGGAGATGGCCCTTTGTACAAACCAGCACCTTCACATAGTGTAGGGCACAGCCATTCAAATACATGCTACCGTCCTCGCATGCAGGTTGATAGCTGCACGTACAACACACCTACAGGGGAATTGGTCCACACAAACTACGGCCCCTTCTGCACTCTCCTTTTAATCCATGTTCACCGCAGTGTCCTCTAAACAATTCTGCGCTAAAATCGAGTTCAACCTTCTTTTTATTCTGTTCCCCCCACCCCATTCTGTATTACATTACCTCTCTTCAGTGGTCAGCCCAGTTTCAGCCTGCTGTTGCTCCGGGTTATTTTGGGTTATTTGGATGCTGTTTTGCCGAGGCCTTAAATTGCCTCGACTCAAACACTGAGAAACTCTGGAGCGGCAGGCAAATGTGGAAAGGATCCGTGTCTCCCCACAAATAAGGCTGGCTACCATCATGCGTGTAAGATCACCAGCATACATGTTGCACATACAGATTTAAAGAGGGCACCACAATCGCTTAGCTAGTTTTTTTTTCTTTTACCAGTCTCTTTTATATTTCCTGCATGGCTAATATTACTGAAATGTTTATGTATTTATTTATTTCCCACATTTATATCCTGCCCATCCCGTAAACGGGCCAGGGCGGGTCACAACGTTTCGATAAATACAATAAAATTGTAAAAACACATTAAAAGATATCAAATCAATAGTCAGGCTTGCCATAGGGAGAATCTGGCCCATTGAGGTAGCTAAGTGTGGCCGGTTATCTGCAGGTGGGAGACCGTGACCTCGGGGGGGGCATACGTGGACGCCCGCTGCCTCAGCCGAAGGCCTGGTGGAACAGCTCCGTCTTGCAGAATTGAAGAAAATCCCGCAGGGCCCTGATCTCATAAGGGATCTCATTCCACCAGGTGGGGGGCCAGGGCGGAAAAAGCCCTTCTGGAAGAAATTCACTCTTAGTGGAGCATGCGGAGTCAATAACTATACAGAGTCTTGCTGTTCAGCTAAACTCAGATTAAATGAAGGGGGGGGGGCACTGAAAGGAACCCCCGCCCCCATGCCAGAGGACTGGAAGAGGTACAGAGTCTCCTCCCCTCTCAGAACTGTCCTTCTTCAGTATAAATAACCTTTATGTCCGTGGAGCTCATCTGGTCATAAAGTGATGACCGAATTACCTTCTGGAGCTTGAGGAGTAGAGTTTTTACGGGCCTGCACAGGCCGGGGGCCACGACCAGCACAGTCTCAGGAAGCATTTCAAAGTTGGAAATAAGTCGATGATCTATTACGTACAAATATTTAGCTGCCCTCAAGTGACATTCATCTTCGTGCTTTCCCTGCGTCTTGTTCTATGAAAGGGAGGGAAATTCCAGCCCCCCCCAACCAATTTTCCCGATTGCGGCCTCTTGAGGGAGCAGAATCAAGAGAACGGACTTGTACTTCGTCCCTTGTATGGAATGAGGCAAAAGGAGAAGTAATCGGGAAGACTGTGCTGAAGGTGGAAAGGAGACGATGGTTCCCCTAGGTTTTCCCAGCTAGACACTGAAATTTTGCTACCTGGGAGCTGTCTGGACTGTCGTCATGGGCTTGGGCTAGCCCCAATCTCATCTGTGGGGAAAACACACCCATTCACGCTACAGTTAATACTGTAGCTAAGCCTCGTCCAGTTAAATGAATGAGATAAACAGATTTCCGATCCAGAGGCTTTGGGGTAGGGATCATACTGTTTTTTAAAAAAATGAACTAAGCAGATGTCAACTGGTACAAACTGCCCTCATCTGAAGCTTGCTTTTCTGGGCACTGGGATTTAACTAATGCAATAAAACTCTGCTGAGTTACTGCCCTCTTCTTCGATGTAGTTATATATTGCATGCATAGGGTCCCTGCTAAGCAGTCTTTCACTAGTTCAACTAATAGGTTTTTAATACTGGGTTCATTCTGGAATCTTTTGCATGCCACACATTGTGCTACTGAAGACTTACAGGAGCACCACGGTGCCCCCAAGCCCCCTTTGCCCAAATGTGCCAAGGACTCCTTTATCCACATTCAAACAACACAGACCAAGCACCTCTGTTGAAGTGAATGTGCATTGAAGAGCTGTGCACGTGCACCATTTGATCCCTCACTCCACATAGTGGACTAGCTTCCATAATGTTTAATCTATAATCTTTTCTTTGAGTGGACATGCACATATCTGAAAGTGCTTGGCTCAGGTTCATCTATTACTGGAGAGGAATTACATAGGAGCCCAGTAGTTACTGCTCTTCTGGACCAATCCCATGTTATTCAGTTTCAACTAGAGTAACTTGGGTGGGATGCAGAGGATATTTCTGTACCATACTTTCTTGGGGCAGTCAGTGGCGTAGAAAATTTCTTATGATCTGCCCATCTTACACAACTCTATTGGTCCAGGGATGTTTGAATGAGTGGTGTGATTATTAATTGCGGCCTACAAGTATATGGCTTGAAAGAATTTTACAGCTTTGGAGCACAGGGATTACATGGCTAAACGTGTGTCTGGCTCAACTGGTCCATTGCCAGTTGGTTTTAAACTATGTTTGGGAGAGACTGCATTTCCATTCTAAATAAGCAGGTTAACAGTCCCATGCAGTAGTAATGTAACAAGGTGTGCCTCATAATTAATTATTGGGTGCCAGTGGTGCTATGGCCTTTAGATTAGAAAGTTCTGCTCCCAATTTCTTAGCAGTCTTTCAGCCTAAGCCTAAGATGTAGACATTGCTCTAAAAGTCTGAATGTTCTGCCATATTTTTATCAGCTATTACAGCCCCTGGAGATAAGGAAAGAAGGGCATCTACACTTTGTACCAAGTGTTTTTACAGTGAAGAATGTTTTAAAACTGATTGTACCCACTGCAGAGAGAACATGACACAGCACTTGATGGGCACATGCAAGTTCCCAAACTTAATTCTTGCCATCTCCCGTTAAAAGTACCTTGGGAAGCAAGGCTGCTGAGAACTCCTGCCTGAGACCATGAAAAGTCACTACCTTTAGTGGAGACAATCCTGGGCTAGATATTCAGCTGCTTTCTACTACTTAGGCTGCAGATTTCTCTGAAAGCAGAACCAAATACTGCGGAAGTAACCAGACATCTCTAGGCTGCCTATGCACGGACTACAACTGCTAAATAATTTCAGCCTGACAGCAACTGCAAAGCCCTCGTCTTTTTCCGTTCAATATACAGACCACTGAGTATGATTGCAGCAGCAGCTAACACACTTGCTGTAATTATTAAGATTTGATAGATACCCTGGAGAGATACCTCATCTAAAACAAATCAAAGAAAAAGCTTATTCAGAAATAAGAAGCCAAACTTTCGGCTGTACGGCACTATAACAGAACCACAAGATGCCTATGAGGTTTACCCAGATGGCCTATAATGCAGTCGATGGAAAGCAGGAGAGCAACATCAGTGCAAGTTTCCTAAGAACCACGAACTAGGATATCCAACTTTCGGTTTTGGACCTTTTCTTCAAAGCTACAAAGCACTTTGTCCTCTCCTCTGGCACCTGAATTGGACTATTTCCACCAGTCCAGTAACCTCACTTCCCAGTTCACTCCAGGCAAAACTCAAATCTGCAAGCTGTCCCCACAGCGATCTCAATTTCTTAGACAACAAAACAGAAGACCAGAGGAGATAACCACTCATCTTTCCTGCCTCAAAATATCATAAGACTTTCATTATCTAGACGTGGGAAAGAGACCATTCATAGTTTTTTCAGTTTAATGAACAATCCATGGAAATGCCTGTACTCATCAAGCTCTGCTGATACCGTCTTTTTTTGGAGTTTAAGTACGCCTGAATGGAACACATACATATACTGGGTTTCACATACCGCTCTTCAACAGGCAGCTCATTTGGGACCAAACAACAGGCTTGGTACACAGGTAGGCAAAAGAGAGGAACAATGGACAACCCACGGAAATGCCTGTACTCACCAAGGTCTGCTGATACCGTAATGTCTTTTTGGGAGGGGTATTCCCAGTCATATCCAATGCTTCCAAATGGGGGAACTGGGCATTGCTGGGGAGGCACGACACCTTCTGCCTCCCCGTTGCAGGCTCATGGCATGGGACAGAAGAGGGTTGTGCTCGGAGAGCTTCAGCTAAAGGCTCACTGTGGGGGGGATGTGTAACCAGAGACCCCCATTCTGATCATGCTGTGACACAGCAGCCGTGTCTCTGCTCTAATGCCTCTAACTGCTACTCTGGCACTGAGTCAGCCCAGTAAATTAAAAGGTGATAAGATTTCTCTCTCCTGGCTCCACCAGGGTTGTTTCTGTCCAAGGCCAGCGATTCCAGAACGGAGATGGTGCACAGGAGGGACTGGGGGGAGCAGGGGGACAGGAGGAGGATGTCTGGCTTGACACACGGTGTCTGGAAGCAGGAAACGATCAGGGATCAAGATGAAGGACCACCAGAATGCCGAGACGGAGGAGATGGATGCCTGGCAGCACTGCCAGTCCTGTCCTCACAGGTGCCAAGGCAGGATTACCACCACGACAGCCCATTACCTAATGCTTTGTATAATTTGAATTCCCCTCTTGATAGAGTCCCAGTGGTGTCTCTTGGGGAAACTCTATTCAAGGCCCAAAGACTTCATGTAGCTGTTCTCCAGAAACAGACCACAATCCTAACAGCAAACGGCTTCCAACATGATTCACGTGGAAATTAAAACCTGCTTGGGATTGGAGTGTAGATCTTTGAGAGCGTCCTATTCCATTAGCTTCTGTTAAAAGATCAGAAAAATGTTACGCTGACCCAGGCTTCTGAGTGCTGAGAATTTTGCCCATGTAATAAAAACTGGGTATCGGTGATCCATGGGATGACCAGCATGAGCTAAGGAGTACGTTCTTCCTCTCCAGGTCAAACAGGCGGTGATGCAGAAGTCCTGAAGGCCAGGAAACCAGGAGCCAAAACAAGCCAATGCAGAAGGGATTTATTGGCTCTGAGAAATCCTTTGAAGTTTTTTAAAAAACAACAACAGGGCAATGCCTAATCATTTATCAGTGTTGACAGGTCTGCTATTCCGTCATTTCAGATTTCCTTTACACTCCACAATCATTTGCTTTACATAGGGAACTTATGGCTGCAATTAACACATTAAGGCTCATTCTGCACACGCATTTACTGCAGATTTTCAGAGCAGAAAGCCTTTAATTTTGACTTCAAATTCTGTGCCCACCTTACGCACCATCCTTTTTCCTCTGGCGTATTTACTCTGCAGCCACAATTTTAAAAATGCACTTTTCTAAATTGGGGGGTGTACCAGACGGGCACTCCTGTCAAGCAATCGCCCTTATAAGGTCTCAGATTTTCCCCTCTAACCTATGAATTTTCAGTTCCCCATCTGATAACTGGGTAGCCTTTAGGTAGCATGTTACTTTTCTCATGTGGCAAATAAACTTTTATTATACTGTTGTCCCACCTTATTACTGTTTGATATTTTGTCAGCTGACATCCCAAATAAGGAACTGTGACTGAGGATGGTCTGTACCTCTATAATTTGTTTTAAAGTCTGCAATTGGTTCCTGTCTTCACACTTGTGATGTGTGGGAATGACATCCAATTTTTTAAAAATTCTGCAATTGCCCAATTGCAGCTGTGCAGTAGCGTCCAGAAAGCACCGTCCATTTAAATCCTCATGGTTCAGGTTTCGTGCATGCATTTTAGCCTTAGTTTGCTGAATGAAAGGGAACAGGAAGGAACAGCAGCCAAAGGGGGAAAACTAATGTCAAAACTGACCAGACCTTTTTTTGAAACTGACAAGAGCAGCCAGGAAACCCCCTTTTCCATACTGCTGAGCACTATGTAATTCTCTGCTGTGTTATTGGCCACTGTGAAAAATGGGAGAGTCACATGATCTCATAATATGGGGGAACAGGTTGAATGTACACAATGCACGGACCTGACACTGCAAGCTGTGATCATTGGCAACGTGTGTGTGCACCTGTGCAACGTTGGCTGCAACTCCACCATACTTTGCACAGGGCTGCAATTTGTATGGGGGAGGAGTCCTCTGGCAGAAGCTCTGGAGAGCTTTTTTAGTCTTCTGTCACTTAATTAGGAGGAAAAAATGGGGTGGGGGTGGGAATATCTTCACTGTTGCCCTATCACAGCTGCATAGTAACACTAATTTCCTGCCCTTCCTTGTAAATTTGCGGGGTTTTCTCTTTGTGATTCTCTAATTTGATCCTGCACACTGGTGGTGATGTTGGCAGTTTTTTAGAGCCTGTCCTTTCCTCCAAATGGATTGATCCCAGGCGATTCACATGACTCAGCCTCCATTTTAATGTTAGGCTCCCAGAGACTGCTGCAATGGCTCCCCAACCCAGTGTCTCTCTTTACACCTCACATCAACTTCATTCCACATTGATGCCCCCCCTCCTTTTGGTTGCATACAGCACTGAAATCCTTTTTCTTTTTTTGCACAGAGGACACTGCATTTGCCTCCTCTCCAATCCCCTTTTCAAGTCAATACCAGCAGAGAACAAAACCTTGCGCAGCTCCTTTTAAACTTTCTCCATGTCACTTTAGTTGTTTTTATTCAGCGATCCAAGACTAGTGGTAGTCTTATATCGCTAGACTCATGCCGCTCATGTAAAAACAAGGGGGGAATGGAGCTTGTACACCAAGGAAGGAGGGAAGATGGTGGAAGGTGCAGAGTGGGCAGAATGACCTCAATGTGAGCAGGGGAGTGGCCTTCAAGGGGCGGTGAAACGGCAGGGGGAAACCTGAGAGAATCTGTATGCTTTTGAATTACCTTCAGCTTGGGAGCAAAACAAGGGAAAAATCAGCACAAAAGCATTCTCAGAAGACCCAGGGAAACAGTGACCAGAAAGCAAACTGAATGCTGAGGGGAGGAAAATCAATGCAGAATGACGAAGAAAACCCAACAGACATGCACATTAAAAGTGAGATAAATGCTGTTGTTTAGAGGGTATGCCTATGACTCAGCAGCATACAGAAGGTCCCAGGTTCAATCTCCAGTATCTCCAGTTTTGAAGATCAGGTAGTAGGCGATGTGAAATATCTTTGCCTGAGGCACTGCCAATCAGAATAGACAATGCTGACCTTAAAAGACTGATGGTATGACAATATCAGGAAGCTTCATGCGTTTAGAAAACCCAGATGATTCATACTAGATGAGGGTCAAAGCTTGAAGAGAGAAACGAAATCCATTATTGCAATTACTGCCAACAGACTGTGGTTAAAAAAGTGCAACACTTCTTGTCTGAAGGCCTTCCAACGTTTTTGTATTTTACAGTATCATAAGGGATTACTTCAGTGGAATGAGGCACCAACAGATTTGGACTTTGGCCACAAGCAAAGCTCTCTGCTGCAAAAAGATTCAGAACACTGAATATCTTTTCCCCCCGCTGTCACCGTTAGCCAGACCGAAAGCTCAGTGGAAATAAAAATAGTAAGTTTAGAGGCACAGTATGTCTTCCTTTAGCTGTATTATTTAAACAGCATCATCAATAATGAATGGCACTTTATGGAGTCAGGAATAATGAATAATAATGAATGGCACTTTGGGGTCAGGAAGCAATTTTTCTCCAGGCCAGTTTGGCTGGAGATCCTGAAGGTTTTTTGTCATCTTCTGAGCATGGAACAGCGGTCACTGGGTGTGTGTGGAGGGGAGGTATTTGTGAATTGCCTTTATTGTGCAGGGGTTGGACTAGATGACCTTGGAGGTCCCATCCAACTCTATGATTCTATAACAAAAACATGTCCCAACTGCAAGGAGCTTACGACCTAAAATTTGGCATATGGGAGGCAGAAGGAAGGAAGGGAGATGGGAGAGGAATAAATAGGGGAGAGATACGTGTTCATTGCAGTTACACATATCCAGGCTTAGTTTTACTATGCAAAGCGGACAACTGATGATTTTTATAAACATTAAAAATTTGCTTATCTGTTACTACTTCATTTGAATTTATATCCCATTGCCAGAATAGCTCGAACAAATCAGAAATGCTGAACTTGATTAACACATTTTAATTAAAACTGGTAGTTGACATATGCCTACTCTCTCTGAACCCGAGAGAAAGTACACAGAGCTTATGATTTTTATCAAGTCAGCAGGATTCTTGAACACCCACCCAGTGGAGGACTACTAACAGCAAGGAATGGGTACTGCTAAGCCACTACCAAGTCTGAATAGCAAGAGTGTCATTTAGTTATCCGAGTGCGGTTAATTTTCCCATGGACTACTTAATGGCATACACCTCTGAATAATTACAAAGTAGAACTTTTACTGAAATCTATCATGTACTTATTCTAAAAATGGTCCCTAGCCACTTGGCCTTTTACAGTGAAGTAACTATTTCACTAGACGTCTTTCAGCTCAGTCTCCTCACTATAAATATGTCCAAAAGTACACAGAACAGCTTATTATCTCTGCAGTGTGAACGTATTCAGCAATTTTATTTCCACTTTCACTTATTAATGCAATCATTTCTGCTTTGAGACCTTGTTGTGAACGCTTTCCCCCTCTAAACCCTTTGAAGCTAGCATTAGCTCTCTCTTTGGCTGCTCCCCAAAATGTCCAGTTGATTTATCCTGCTGCTTAAAGAGAAATACATTAATGGTAGCTTATAAGCAGCCTCTGGATCCAGTATTCTACGGATGACTTCTCCCAAAATTTATTTATTCAATTTACACCCCACCCGCCCCACCGAAGCAAGCTCAGAGTGGCTAAATCCTCGCTTTAAATCCTCGGTTCATCCACATGGAAGAAAGAAACTGATCCAGGACAACACTGACAAGGCCTCACCCCTACTTCCTGTTAACAATCCACACAAGCTCAGGTTTTAAAAATCAGTGTGACCTTAATGCCGCTTCCTTCCCACCGTTCTACCCATGGGAATGGTCTACAGAGAATCTATCCAGTCCCAGTACAGTATACTGGCACTCCGCTCTTTTCCATATTCTCCAACACAATGCTAGACTACTAGACTCAAGAGACTGTTTTAACAAGCTTGTTGTAGGATAGCTGGATCATTAAGAAAATGATCTGCAAGCATCCAGGAGTGTCAAACATATAGCCTGGAGCCGGAACTGGCCCGTCCAGGGCTCTCACCTGGCCCACAAGCAACTGGTGCAAGGGAGGGAAGGCAGGAGGCAGAGGAGGGCCAGTATGTGGACTGGGAGGCAACTAGGCTGTCTTGTGCGTGCTGCTCAGCAGGCAAAGACGTGGTCTCAGAAGTGGGGGAGTGAAGGGGAAAAGAAGCGCCACTGTCGCCGCTGTGTGGTTGAACAGCTGTGGAGCTGGGAGGCGGAGTGAGTGCCAAGGGCAGGTGGAGGACTGCAACCTCCCTTCTCCCTCCACCACCTGTTCTCAGCCCATGAGGGAAAAGGGGTCCTGGGAGGACAAAAAACGCACCCCGGAGGTCAGAAGCAGCCTGCCCCATCAGGCCTTCCCCTCTGCCCTCTCGCTTCTGTGGGAAATGCAGGAAGGATGAGGAGTGGGGGTTCTGAGAGTGCCAGGTTCAGACTCCATAAGAACATAAGAGAAGCCAATGTTGAATCAGGCCAATGGCCCATCTAGTCCAACACTCTGTCACACAGCGGCCAAAATATACCAGGTGCCATCAGGAGGTCCAGCAGTGGGGCCAGGACACCAGAAGCCCCCTCCCACTGCTGCCCCACTCCAGCACCAAGAATAGAGTGCATCACCTGCCCCAGACTGAGAGTTCCCATCTATACCCAGTGGCTAATAGCCACTGATGGACTTCTGCTCCAGATGTTTATCTAATTCCCTCTTGAAACTGTCCATGCTTGTAGCTGCCACCACCTCCTGTGGCAGTGAATTCCATGTGATAATCACTCTTTGGGTGAAGAAGTATTTCCTTTTATCTGTTCTAACCCGACTGCTCAGCAATTTCATGGAGTGCCCACGAGTTCTTGTATTGTGAGAAAGGGAGAAAAGTACTTCTTTCTCAACCTGCTCAATCCCATTCATAATCTTATAAACCTCGATCATGTCACCCCTCAGCCATCGTTTCTCCAAGCTGAAGAGCCCCAAGCATTTTAACCTTTCTTCATAGGGAAGGTGTTCCAACCCTTTTATCAGTCTAGTTGCCCTTTTCTGCACTTTTTCCAATGCTATAATATCCTTCTTGAGATGTGGTGACCAGAACTGTACACAGTATTCCAAATGAGGTCACACCAATGATTTATACAGGGGCATGATGATACTGGCTGATTTGTTTTCAATTCCCTTCCTAATAATCCCCAGCATAGCGTTGGCCTTCTTTATTGCAGCTACACACTGTCTAGACATTTTCATTGAATTATCCACTACGACTCCAAGATCTCTCTCTTGGTCCGTCTCTGCCAGTTCAGACCCCATCAACGTGTATTTATATTTAGGATTTTTGGCTCCAATGTGCATCACTTTGCACTTGGCCACGTTGAACCCCATTTGCCACGTTGACGCCCACTCACCCATCCTCAACAGATCCCTTTGGAGTGCCTCACACTCCTCCCTGGTTTTCACCACCCTGAACAACTTCGTGTCATCTGCAAATTTAGCCACTTCACTGCTTACTCCCTCTCCTCCTAAGCCAGGACCCTGCTGTCTGGGTCACCTTGGGCCAGTCACTCAGCCTGGCCCACCTCACAGGGTTGTTGTTGGTGGGGAGAATCCAGTGTGCCTCCGCACAATCCTCAGAAGTAGGATGGGGGAAGAGAGGAAACAAAAAGCGAGAGACGGATCATGGCTGTGATCAGCAGCTGAGGCTGGGTGTGTGCATGAAAGATGATTCATCTCCTAAAAGTGATATACACACACACACACACACGGTAACTAATTTGTATGGAAATGTCAGATACCTTCCCCTTTATAGCATCCCTTGGGAAAAAACCCAATCTTGCATATGATTAAATACATTTATTGGTGCTTTTGTGGGTTCCCTAGCAAATCAATTGCTCTCACTCCTAGGAATCAATTACTTTTGTTTGTATTTTGACTAAAAATACTGTTAATTGGGGTTGCTTGTGTCCTTTATAAAGTTTATATCTCCGGTACCTGGTATTACATTTTATGGCACACATGGCCCGGCCCGACAAAGTGACGCCTGGTCCTCACAACAAATGAGTTTGATACCTCTGCATTACAGTACTGACATTAACACCAAAGACAACTCCAACTTTGAATCCTCCAAAGGTCTCCTAACCTCTCAGATCTACATGCAACGCTTTGGTCCACAGTGAGAGTCTAGGTACTAGCACAAACTGTTTTCTGCTGTACCAGTGGGGTTTTTTTTGGCAATAGGCCTGTTTCCAGAAATATGGTTGGAACCAGACTAAACTGGCAATTTCTACCAGCTTCCTCTTTCTGCTGCAGACCCCCCTCATCCTGTTCCTCAGGGTCCCAACAGCAGCGGCGTTTCGTGGAGATCCACGGGCCGCCTTTGGAGCAGGAAAGTTCCATTCCACTGACGGGAAATAAAGCCACCCCACTGGCTGCATCGCAAATCTAGAATCAGAGGCAAAGGCTCACAAGATGAAAGGAGACACATCTGTTAGGAAACCGAATCGCTTTATTTTTGCCCATGGAGGCGGTCAATATACAAACGGTTATTATCAAAAATGGCAGTGATAAAGACATGGGCTCCCCTTTTCCAAATAATGGGAGAGACAGCTGCATTGACACAAACATCAAGCACCAATTTGTGAACAAGGACCCACTCTGCTTCTCCTTTTGCCCAAAATATGAACTCCTAATTGGCATCCTGAGCACAAGGTTAAGCTGCCTACTGGCCCTGGAACAGGTCTTCCTCTCCACGAGCTTTGGAACACCGGCCAGTTTTTAGCTGTATGGCAAAATGTGATTATCTTTAAAATCCAACCAGGAAATAAAAGGACACAACTATCGAGAGTTCTGATTTCCCCCAACAGATGTTCTTACTCTTGTTTTTTAAAATGATACTAGTTTTAAAACTATAGCACAAAATATTGAGCAAGGAGGAATCATGGTTCAATTCAAGGGCAAGGGCCTTGGGCCTTGGCTGCAGGCTTGTTAGGGTACAGTAATGCAAAGCACAAACCAGTGGACAACAAACCCAAAGATATAACAATACTGAGACAAGCAGAAGGAAAAGCAAGCTTCTGGATCTCTACGGCGACCCAAGTAACCACAGTTCTAATTCTTTAGGCACCAGTAACTAATGGGCACTGGATCTTCACCACTGGAGTATGAATAAAGGAAACAGACTGATGACTGTCATATTGCCCTTTAGTTAAAACAGATCTCCCCCCAAAAAAACTAAATACTACTTACAGTATTACAACTTTAAAAAATGCATTAATAACGTTGTTAGTCATGCTGTACTCCCTAACCTTACCCTTGGGCACTTACACTGAAGGTGCATGTAGCAGAAATGCAAAAAAGGTTTCCTCTCCACCACGTGCCAGCTGAAGCTACCAATTCTCCCCGACTTTAAGGGACACATAGTTTTGAAGTAGCAGTATTTTAAAATCACTGTAAAATCGCTAAAGCAGCCCAGCACAGAATGCATGGCTAGTGAACAGCTCACAGAAAAAAGTGCACTGCTGCACCCGCGTCCACAGGGTGTGTGTGTGTGTGTGTGTGTGTGTGTGATTCCAATGACACGGTCCAACCGTTTGTTCTACCACTCACCTACAGGCTAAACTAGAGGTTACTTGTAACCAAAGCTCCCTCTACGCTGTGGAGTCTTGTGAGCAAAAATTCGACTTTGTGAGCTACTGGCATTAAAGTTGTGAGTGAGCAGTTTGGCTACTGCATCAATTAGTTTGCTCTGGAGCCATCATTCCTGAGCGAAGGCAAAAATCTGTGAGCTGGAGGCTAAAAAACTGTGAGCTACCTCACACTAATTCAGCTTAGAGTGAACACTGCCTGTAACATAGGCTGGGTCGGGGCTCAACATGCTGCAGTCAGTGGCACCTACTGCCCCACAGTCAGGCAAATATCACCCCCCCATCCCCATGGCTGTTTTGGCTCAGAATAAAACAGTGAAGGGGGGGAAGGCTGAAGGCCCTCCTTCTCCCACATCGCAGTCCTAAGCCAAATTAGGCCCTGCTGTGCTTGGAAATACAAGGAGCCCAACATCATGTCTGTCTGCAAAAAGGACAGTCGGACTGGGGTTTGTGTCACAGATAACTTCTAAACTGACCTAAGGCAAGCAGCAGTTACTCTCAGGCAGGCCACCCACAGAAGACCAGCCCTCCTCATTCAGAAAAAAGCCGTCCGTCTGCACACACAGTTGGTGCTACTTTACAAAAAGCAAGACTGTAAAATAATTTCTATAAAATAATCGTCTACTTTTTTGCAGCTATCAGCAGGAGGCAAGATCAGAGTCCCAGAGGCATTTAGTCAAGTACTCCCTGATAATGCATGCGGGGCTCAGGAAAAGGCGGGTATTAGGATAGGAAAGGGCAGGCAAAGAGTAGAAGCAAGCAGAACAGGGGGCCACCCCTTAAACAAAACTGCAAGTCTGCACATTAATACAGCTCACTATGCTCGGCTAACATTAGGAAGCACGGAAATCATCTTTGAAACACAAAATTGGTTCTGATGTAGTCAGAAGTCTTGTATAGAATGCAGATGCTTTATTGACTGCTTCAAAAGTTCCTGCTGCAAGGATTTGTTTTCCTATGACATTGTTTGTATGCAGAAACAAGACAGTGGAACCTCAACCTCACATACTCTCCCTGCCCCACCCCATTCGGCACAGCTCACACAGCAATCACTTCCACTTTCCAACTGCTGTTTTGAGGGAAGACAAGAAAGAATAGCTTTGGTTTGGCTGTAACAACCAACAATGGTTTGCTGCAAGAGTAACAAGGATGAGGTGCAGGGGCCACCCAGAGCTAGCCAGCCACACCAGTGACAGGAGTCAGCTCAGCTACTGCTTCCTCCCGCATCACTGCCGACAGGTGAGCAGACACCTGTGCAAATGCACTTCCTCTTATTTTTAGGGCAAGAGTCCCTTTTCAGCTCAACCAGCTATTTTGCCAGCTGCTGCTCAGAAAACTAAGTGATGAACACGAGTTTCTCATAAAGTGTAGAAATTTATAAAACTATAAAAGACATTTTCAAAAACTAAACATTTTCATTTTTTTCTAAAAAAACTTTTGAGTAACCCCCGCCCGTGTTCCTGTTTGTCATGAATGCCCACAAACTGGTCATCGTTAAGGTGCTGCCCACCACTCGCAAATTTAGGCATACAAACGGAAAGTGAGAATTACAAAAATCTGATGTGGGTTAAAGAAACCCACCATTACCATAATCTGTTGGAAAGAGCAATGTTAGTGAAGCTTTCACAGGCATTAAGAAAACCAGCCTGACTAGCCACTGCCTGTTAACTTACCACTGTTATATGCTGCCTTTTCCAAGGCTCATATAAAAATGGCAGAAGCACAACAGAGACACGGCAACGCACAATGGCTCAGCAGCCAAACAGTTTCTGAGTGAGGTGGGTCTGACGCCTCTTGTTAGACGCCATGAAGAGCACCTCCCAGATCCCCTCAGACTGGTAGTTTCATAGCCTCAAGGCTACAAAGGAAGCTATCCCCATTACTGCCTTTAGGACAAGAACGGCAGAGTTAGTTCCCGGGGTAAAATCCCGGAAACAGGTAAAGATCCCGGCAGAGAGTACTGCAGTATTCCGACATCTCCTTGCAGCGGTGGAACTCGGTGCCCGGGGCATAGCCTTCCCGGTGCTTGATCAATCTGTTCACCTAAAGACAGAGAAGGCAACATAAGGCAAAACAAAGGCTGAGAGATTTAAGAGTATTTTAAAAAACCTTTCTATCTTTGTTCAGATACAGCTGAACTTCAGTAATTACAAGAACTTATTGATTCGTGCCAGTTATCCTGTTGGAGGTATTAGACACAAAGCGGCACCTCAGAAGCTGCTGAGGGAAAGAGCAAACTTGTGTCTAATCTTTGTGGTTCTTCTAGCAGGGGGATGCATGTGTGTGCACACAGACACAGAAAACATGAGGCTCAGCAGAAAGGGAAGCATTCAGAGCTTTCAAAACGCAAACCCACTCACCTTCACAAGCATGTCTGCTACATGCGTATTTCGTGAATCCTCCGCAAACACGGAGGTAAGTGCCTCAACATACCAGGATCCACGCTTAGTGTTCCGCATGGCAGCTGTGCCTGTAAACAAATGAACAAAGTTCAGCCTTCAGTTCAGCTCAGCTCAAAGATGCAATACTTTTTGTGCCGTTCACAGTTCTCATCCCAGATACCTCTCAAACAGGCATAACCACAGATCATATCAGAGCATGTGGGAAGGCGCAGCTTGGAATTCTCCTGCATCTTAGCATCACTTTCTTCACAACCTGGAGAATCAGCACGCTCACTCCCATCTATCTGGTCCACTCCCCGGTCCGTCTCATCTAATAAGAGGAAACAAAAGGCCAGAAACAAACACATGCAACCTCTTTTAAAGACACCATTTAGTAGTCAAACAATTCTTGTTCCGGTTAGGCCAAGAGCCACACGTACCCAGACTATTTCCACTCTTTTGGGCAACACTGATGTATTCTGGTCAGGACCAGCCCCTCATAGCCACTTGTCTACATTACAGGCCAGGGAGATTAGCTGACCAAGGGACCCTGGGAGCACACACTGCTATCACTGCACATGGGATTAAGAGTCTTACACTCATCACATGAGAAGCAAGCCACATGCAAACCAGGCTCTGACTCCTGAGATTTCTGAAAGCTCCCATGGAGATTGGCAGAGGAAGCTAGAAGCAGAGGAGCAGGGAAAATTAGCTGCTGTACAGCAATAATATTTGCAGTGATAAACAGTGATCCCTTCCAGCTTTCTCTCTCCTGTACATGTGTGAAATGTTAGTAACAGTCAAAAATAGAAAACTTGTAAAAAAAAAGATGAAAATTGGAAGAGCACAAGTACTGATACCTACAGAAATGTTAGTTAGGAATGTATTGTACGCAAGGACATCTTCTCTAATTAAACCAAGTAGTTTAGGTGGCCACTAAGGGTGTGCATTGGGCATTTTTCAGTATCTGGCATACCGAATCAGATCCCCTGAGCTGATTCAGCTGCTGAATACTGAATGCCAAAAAAACCCGAAAAATTTCAGGGGTTTTCAGCTTTCTCTGGAAGACACTGCTGCCTGCCCTTTTCCCACCCCCATAGGAAACAATGGAGGATTGGGGGCACCCTCTTTGGATGCCCCTAAAATTGGACCCCCTGGTCCAAACTTTTCCAAACTTGGGGGTCTTTTGGGGAGAGACTCTAGCAGCTACAGTACAAATTTGGTGCCTCTACCTCAAACCCTCTC
The DNA here is from genome assembly GCA_029375565.1 of Gekko gecko. Taxonomy (NCBI): domain Eukaryota; kingdom Metazoa; phylum Chordata; class Lepidosauria; order Squamata; family Gekkonidae; genus Gekko; species Gekko gecko. The sequence goes on along the minus strand of JAPDNY010000007.1, from coordinate 148,482,860 downwards.
CCCCCCAGTCCCCTGAATACTTGTTAGTAGATTTTTGCCATTGACTACAATGGTCCCATAGGATACAATGAAGCCAAAATTTTTCAGGCATACTGGAAATTTTTGGGTACCAATAGAATACCAGTATTGGTGGTATATTCAGGAAGACACAAAAATTCCAGCTTTATTACCCGAATCTGAAAAAAACAACTCCCCCCCCCATACCCCTAGTGGCCACATAAGCCTTTGGAATTCGTAAAAGAAACAGCAGTGTGAAAAATAAAGGTTCCATCTGCAACGGAAAAGGGCGCTAGAATGAAAATACTACAAAAGCAAGAAAGACAAACAAGTTCAGGAATAGTTACTGAAAGAGAATATTACAGCCTTATTTGACAGGTACAGGCCAGAAGCAGGCATACTAATGGCAAGAGAAGCAAATATGAGAGTGAAATATGAAGAAAAAGAGTTTTTAAAATCATGAACTCTGTGCCAATCATGCCTTCTTTATAACCACTGCACCCCTCACACAGTACAAAATACCCAAAGGATTCTTATATATAGCAACAAATGTATATGCAGTTTAAAGGTGTTGGGGTAAACAGGACAGGAAAAATCCAGGCCACAACACTTTCCCGTTGTTAAGGCATATATGAAATATGTGTGAAATAACACTCTGGGATTGTAGAATACTCTTCAAAGCACCAAGTAGCCAACTAATAGAAAAAAAACAGATATAAACAGAAATGAGGAACACCACATAGGAGACATTATTGTTTCTCCAGAAAGGAAAACTGCCTTGCATAACTGAACTCTCTGGCTGTGGTTCTACAAAGTTCAAGTCATCATGAATTAACACATCTACTTCAAGAAGGGAAGTATGATTCAAGTTTTTCATGTTATGCAGCAGATACCCAAGATCCAAACTCCTGCTGACACATGTGGAAGGCAACTCTGCTTGCACAAAGGTACCATGCATTTGCCGGAGAGTTTCCCCTTCCAGCTGTAGACCTCTGTGCCATGTGCCATAGATTCCCACAGGTCCCCCAGGAGTGGATTTTCAGTGGAAAGAGAGGGCTGTAAGCAGGAAGGTAGGGATGAGAAAGTCCCATTGTGCAAATAGCTCTGTTCTGGATCATACCTGAATAAAATCATATTGATAGAAGTTCAGTCAACTAATACCTGCACATTTACACAACTTAGTCTGTTAGCAGCAAACGTGCAGAACAAGACTAAACTGCCAACAGTTAAATTTTGATTTGCAGTTAAGTTGAAGGCAACAACTTTCTTCAAGGTCAGAAACTCTGTTTTGTCTTAAGGAGACAAGCTTATCCTCAGCTGATGTAAAGCTCATCCCAAGAACCCTCTCTTCCGAATCTATTCAAAGCAATTCCTCCTAATGCTGACACAAAACTCTGCAGGCACACCACACCAGGATTTCCCTTCTATAAGAGGATGTCCACGGGAGACAGAAAAAATGCTTTTGCTTCTAGGTGCTGACTAGTTCAGGATGTTGTAAGTTAGCCAAAGTTAATGATGAATGCCATGATGAATTGTTCCCTTAATAGAAATCTGATTTTTTACTGCCCAGGTAAGACTAGAAAGAAAGCTCTGAGGAAGGAACAAGGAATCTGACATGTTTCCAAGTACAGGGGGGAAGAATGGCTTCTATCTCATTATCCCCTGTGACCGGTTGCGCTGCTCAAGTCTTCTTACACTGATTTCCCTCTAATATAACTAGCTTTGGCCTATGCATCTCATATAAACACTCCAAGCATGCTTTCTGAAATGGACTCCACAAAAACATGTTTTCTAGAGCATACAAGAATGAAGGAACACACAGAAGTAGTTGCAAGAGCTATCTGTTTTACCTGGTTCATCCAGGTAGGCTTACACAAATTCTACATACATAGCTGAAGTTGAAGCCCTTGATCAAAGGCCTTACAACTGCCTTCAGTTCACTCATCTGTTGGCAGAGAAAATGTGATGGAGCAAGCTTTCTGCTCACACAAGAACAAAGTGTGGTGATTTCACCTGATCCCCCCGCCCCCGGCTATGCATTCCCCTGTGCCCATTAGTTCTTTGTCCATGGAGCCTCACAACCCCAGCAATGCCTTTGAGGTCACAGAGGGCCACTGTGGGAAAGAGAAACCAAGGGAAGATCCACCACCATGAGTTCCTTCTGCCTGTACAGCTGTAGGACTTAAATCACAGTCTTCCTGAAACACCATATAAATCGGCAGTGAAACTTACAACCCACCTATGAACTTCAATCAATCTATGTTCCTTCTACTTTTCATCCCTCTCTTCTATCTCTGGGTTAGTTCTATCCCTTACCCCACCCTCCACCAGAAAAGAGTCTCACTAAAAACTAGTGGAGGAGAGAACATTTTAATGCCCAATTTTCTAAGTCTTGTGAAGCTGTCTAGATATAGCAACAGAGTCATCTTCTTAAAAGAGAACGGTGGAATCTCAGACCCATCAGTTTTCTCAATGGAATTTCCCTTTTTGAGATGATAATGCTTGTTTTACAGATGAGTTTCTAGAAGCATTGCTGACCCACAAGCTGCAGTTAATTCATTCCCTAAGATCTAGCAAAGAAAATGCCATAGTTCAGATGAAGAGAGCAGGAAAGAACAACTAAGGCAAAGTTCCAGCACACAGATAAAATTTCTGGATGCTGGATTGTGATTAGTGTGGTTAGGCAACCTACACCACACATGCATGACAATGGGAATTGTTACAAAAGATCTCCCTGGTCCTTCCCCATGGTGCTGCAGGGTCTGTGATTCACTGACCACATGCCATGCAGAGTGAGAAGCACTTACAGAGAGAGGTAGTGGCAACAGCAAGGCAGGGAGGTGAATGTGGGTTCCGCTTACACCTGAGAGAAGCAAAGAGGAGAGTTGAGAGCAAGCTGCACAGAAAGGGGGAATGGTTTGTGAGACCCACCCATCCGTTCCTCATTTGGTCACTTACCTCCTCGGCATGCCTGAATGAAAAACATCTTGGGCTTGTTTTGCAGTCCGGGGCAGTTTGCATTATCAAAGAGCCTGAAAATTTCCGGTAACTGTGAAAAGGACAAGGCAATAAGCAACACTCAACATAATATCAACACCCACTCTTTCCTACACATTTCCTCCCCCAGACATCCTCAATTCTATTTCAGGCCAGGTTCGGTCACAGCTATATTAGCCAATGATTGTCAATTTCACTTTCCTCACATGACTCAACTTCTAGACTAAGGAGGAAATCCACACATGGTAAGGTACCTGAAGTAGCTTGCCATCCACTCCATAGATTCCACCCTCTATGCCATGTGAGAGAAGCGACACTACGCAAGAATCTACTTCTCTGTGAGACGGATTCTTTGAAAATTTTTCCAATTCTTCCTGCATTTCCTGAAGAGAGAACTAAAATCAGTAATTCTAGGAACTGCACATACTAGCTAACTATAGGATTTAAGCTTCTGACATAATTAACACAACAAAGATACATATATTGCAATCACAAAGGAGACTGATTAGGGGGGAAAATGAGGAAAGATGAGAGCAAGGATCCCCAAATGTAGTGGCCACGAGCACCATGGAACCTGCTGACACCTTTCCTGGCACTTGCCAAGGGGGCAGGGCCAGGTGGGGCTTTTTGCCAGCAAGGCTTCTGATCTGCCACTAGAAATCTGATTGGCTGTGCAGATTTTAAAACATGCTGCTTTGCACCAGGTGCTACCATAGCACAAGGATTGGCACTGTTTGACGAAGGTAAGCTGCAGCAGCCATTTTTTGTGACTGTGCCCACCATGGCTGTGTCAGAATTCCAAAGGTGCCCAGAGGCTCGAAAAAGATTGGGGACCCCTGGATTAGAGGGTGTTGCTTTCATACAGCAAAGTAACTCCAGAGGAACCGGAGGGTTTATGAATGATAAAATACTCAGTCATTATGCTGGAGAAAGGCATTTATTTTATATGTGACAGAAATGTAAGAACTGCACATTAACTTATTGAGCAACTTTCTGGAAGCAAAACCATCTACCATAGGAGACTTGACTCCACAAAGTATGGAATGTTATACCAAGAAGTTAATGATTAACTATCAATGCAAAAGGAATTCTTAAAGCTGAGGAAAGTATTTATGGAGCAATGGCACCAATTTGTGGCATACTGGAATGGAAGAATGTAAGACACTGATTTGATTGTTACTGGACTGTTACTGTGATGTGTGGATTCTGTATTCCAAACTTGGAGGGTGGGGGGGCCTGTAAGGAATCCTAAGATGTTGCCACCAAGTCAACACTGCCCCATCCACCAGGCAAGAAACAAGCAAAGGTAATTTGTCATTGCCTCCCTCCATATAGCAACCCCAGTCTTCCTTGGTGGTCTCCCATCCAAGCACTAACCATAACTAACCCTGCTTAGCTTTTCAAGTTCTAACAAGCTTGGGCTAAGCTAGGCTATTCAGGTTGCTGAGGCATCACAGCAGAAACAACTGGGAAATTTGTGCTCTACTGAAATCTCCCAATCTATTATGCTATAAGCAAGCCAAATCTCTCCATTCCTGTCTCTTCCACCCTTCCTTTAATTGACTTCCAACTACTTTCAACTATCCAAGGGCAATTAGAAGCTCAGGTCTCGTCAGGTTGGTTGGTAGGGGTAGAGATGTCCTCTTATTTTCATCTACAATCTAATTTTTTTCTGCACATTTAGGGAACTCAAGTAAGCAGAAATCCTGACCGTTTCTGTGGGTAGACCTCTTTCACTGGCTAGTGAGAACAACTTGACTATGAAGTTTGCTACTAATAAGAACAAGTTGAAAGCCCATAAGAAACTGCTGGGAAAGGGGGGGAGAGTGAGAAAAGACAGAGCTGTGAATGGGAAGCTGTTCATGCACACATGTACTAAAAACTTGCTTCTTCAGAATTCTACAGGCCCTCAGGGGCTTGAACTGTCAAGTGTCTGCATTTCCACATTTGTCCTGCTTTAAAAGGATCTCAGCACTGGGCTCCCTCCGCTCCTCCCATTTTCCTTATGGTTAATTTACAAGCTGTTTTCTGCATATTTGGGGGCTCTGCCTAGTACACAGAAACATCCTACCTGAGGTTGGCCTTGTTTTGTTACTTTCATGACTGGCATTAGCCATCCACTTTACCAGTAGATACAATGACAAAGGTTTACATTGTACTACCAAGGCGCAGGACACTTCTCAGAGTACCAGATGACAGGCTTCCATTTACAGTATAGACTTCGACATAAGGACAGTAGAATGCTGCAAGTTATCAACTTTGGAAAGCACGTGCTTACAGAACATTTATAGCACAATCCTTTGCATGTTTACTCAGAAGCAAGCACTACTGAATGCAATGGGTCTTATTGCCAAATTAAGTGTGCACAGGCTTGCAATCTTAGAATGCCATCATATGCACACTTCCCAGGGAGTAAGCTCACTGAATTCAATACGTTTTACTTCTGAGTAAACAAAGGACATGCTCCAACCAACGCAGGCATGGAGTGAAAATGTCCTCCTCCTGCTGTGCTTATGGCCCTTTCCCAAGCACAACTGAGTGCACCTATTCTATTCTAAATTAACTGGCTTAAGCTTGCCTAACTTCAATCAGGTTTTGGCCTCACACTATCCCAGGGGCTTTGGTCATCAGTGCTGAAAGCCATCCTCACTGCTGGTGTATAAGCAAGGGCTCTTGTGAGGAAATTGTTTCTATACCAACACCCCACCACCACACACACAAACAGCACCTTAAAACGTGCTGTTTAGACAAAGTTGATGATAATTCCACATGGAAATGCAATGAGTACAAACAATTGTTTGCTCAAGCACAAACTAACATTTTCACCTGAAACCAGGTGCTTCTTAAAAATAAGCTCTAGATACAATGCAGGCATTTTGTCATACTCAAGACTCACCTGTGCGGTCTGATCATGCCGCACAAACACCTGATACCCAAGGTATTCAAAGAGTTTCTGTAGTGCAGCATGGTCCACATCCCCGCCAGAACGGAACTCTAGATCCTTCTCACCATTGAAATTCACATTGCTAAGTATGAGTGCCAAGCCTCTTGGGCGTGATATCAACCTGTATGCCTGTGGAAGACAGAATCTGATCAATCCCAGTTCCTGATACATATGAAATTATTAAAATCACAAGATGCTAATACAATTATCCATTCTCAGCCAGATGCACCTGGGCAGTTTTAGACAAATGTGAAAGATACAGGTACCTTAGGGGGGTGAATATATACCAAAATTCCCAACGATAAAGACTGGACACTAGTGCCTAAGAAAACTTCACTTTTGTTTCCATCTGTGTGCAAGCCTGCTACTCAGAAATGGGATTCTGGTTCTAAAATACTGTTATGTGCCACAGTAAAAACACCTGTGCCCAAGACTATATGGGTGGAGTGCTGAAATCAAATGACTGCCAAGGAGCTAAGGGTATCACACTTCAGGACTGGACTACGAGTTAAAGAAAGCTCCTAGGTGTGTGTTATCATAACAAGGACTTCCAAAAAAGGGAAAAGAATAAGAACAAGGGGACATCAAAATAGACTGGTCGCAACACCTGCCTCCATTGTTTAGTATAAATTTTAAGAGTTGTGTTGATGCTCACATTTTTCCAGTTACAGATATTTTTCAGTAAATATTGACTTCCTGGATTGGCACTTCTTTACTATTGCCATAACCATCCTGCTTTCATTTTGTGGACCTCAGCCTTGGTCTACAGCCAGCCTACCCATGCAGCGAAACTCAAGAAGGTCATCCGAAAATTATGCTGGAGGGTATTTACAGATAAAAGGAGTCAAGTTGAGCAGGAGAAATAGGCAGGAGCAAATCATTTTGAAGTACTAAATTTTAATCACAAAATACAACGGACAGCTAGCTCAGCCACAGAAAGGCGTAGTTTTGGCACAAAAGAAAGCTCCACAGGAAATTATTTAACCAGGGCAACCAGATCTTTAACTGTTATTTTCAACGTTTCAATTTTTATCAAGGTTCTTTTAGACACAATATCCTATTGCCTGGCCTCAGCCTTGCCTAACAGAAAGGACTTCCACTGATCTCAGCCTCTAGCAGATGGAAGCTACTCCAGAGACATGTCCTAACCATTTCTCATTCCTGCTTTCCTTATTTGGAAAGTCCTCCACATACACCTTCTCCCTGCCTCAAGCCTCACCCCTCAAACTTTTACTTTCAAACCCAACCTAGGAAATTGCTCCCAACTTCCCAGGTAAATCAAACTTGGTTATTCTCTAACATAACAAGAGTTGCTGCCCCTCAGCCTTTTAACTCATTTCTGGATCACACATGTGTGTGTAGTCTAAGGATCTAAGATCACTGGCTGCCCCTCAGTCCTAGTCCACATGGTCTCTTCTCTGGATCCCCCCCCAACCACTGTCTGGACTCCTGTTTGGCTCCATGCCAAGTGGAGCCATTTTCTGAGTAAGATTTCACTTGATTTTTTTTCTGCCCAGCCAGCAACCGGTGCTAACCACCCACCCCCAACTGTTACTCCACCAAGGTCCTTTTCTCGGGTCTACTAATTAGTTCACTGATTTCAGCTGAATACAGATTGGGGAAGGGGCTTGCTCATTTTTCCAGAAAATTCCTTGAAGACCGCATGGTGACTGATTGAAGGAGGTAATTTCTATAAAATGTAGTCTAATTCGCTAATTTCCTTTCCCCACCCTACTCCCCCTCTCTATCCCTGGTACTTGTGTACATCATATTCTACATCTATTATGGACTTTGCTGCGTGCTTTGGATTGAATTTGGCACAAGAAGTTAAGACATGCGCTGGAGAACCCTATTATTCAATAAGTGTATTTAGGAAGTCAGCGTTATTATTTTTGGTGCGCCTGAACTTTATACTGGAACTATATTGTTTTTAAAATCTTTTTCCTTTATTTTCTTTCTAATAATACTTTATTTTGCTTTACGGTGTGTTGCTGTGAGTTCACTGGCCAAACCCAGGTTAAGCTTGGTTATGTCATCACAGAGAGGCGTGCTCCAAGGTTTCAGGTTTGAGATAGGGAACAATTCTCCCAGACCAAGGTGGGTCAGCCTTGATACTGCCTCACCCAGCAATTCCTACTGCAACTTCAAAGCTCTGAATTTTGGTAGATCTACTTGAATCAGATACCATAATGCTATAAGCCACCCACAGACCTCCCTTTTTCAGACAAGGACAGGTAATACTTCCTGCGCTCTCCTTGCTGTCCCCTCTCTTTCTTCCCCCTCTTCACCCCTCCATTCTCTGTAATATACATTGCATGATGTTGGTAAATACTGTGTGAATGCTGGGGCAAGGTACCAGCATCAATGGGCTCCTTAGTACTTTGGTACTATAACATATACGAACATTACCTTGACTGCATGCTTGTATACTGGTTCTTCTCAACAAACCTTTTCTGATTTTTCTGCTAAATTCTGCCTTTGTTCTTCCTGCCAGCTTTGCACTGGAGTCCTCCCATCACTTTCCTCTGATTCCTAAGTCCTGGCCTACAAAATTACTCCATCAAACTGGCTAATAAAACCCATTACAGAAGGAGCCAAGGACAGCAAAGGAGAGGCTTCCCTTCTATCACTGGCTATTTTTGTGACTCTGGGTTCAGTTTTGTGACTCTGGGTTTGTGACTCTGGAAGAAGCAGGCCTGTTCACGCAGGACGTGGATCTAAGTGACATGAGAACAGATCACACATGGTAATACCGTTCAGCTCATGTATGAAACTGTCTTTTTGTGGATTATCTATATAAGAATCCCACTTCTTTAGAGGTCATAGATATTCTTAGCTTCTATGACTTCAATTACTCACCAGATGCTGGTGAGCCTGGTAGAATTCTGGAGTGCATGGCTTCACTTGAGGATAGTGGGGACCATCTCCATTATCCAAGGAATACTCCATTGATTCTGCAAAGAAGAAATTTAAATCATCAGGCAAGAAGATGATGTTTTGGCAACAAAACATAAAACTCCTGTGCAGCTAAGATAATTTGGGAAAGACCTGGAACCATTAAGATGTGAAAATGTAAAATCCTTCCACTTTAACAGAGATAGGCTATTCTTGAGTATTAAAGCATTTTGAAGCACCCAGTCATGACTATTTGCATTAATCTTGGTAGCCCAGGAAAACCTTTTGGGCAGAAACTGTTTCTAATTAATGGAAATTGTTAAGTGCTTAGAAGCTTTTAAAGGTTTTATCTAAATTCAAGCTAGATTAGGGCTAAACATTTAACATTAGATTTTCTATAACTTGTTTGCAATACTGTAATATTCTTGCTTATTCACCTATATGCATAACTTCCTTTGTGAGAAGGTATCTTATTCACTCAGTTTTTGTCTTATCTGGAAAACTAACACGTTCAAAAAAGATCAGATACAACTGCTAGCTTGGACAGGAGACAGAGGCTAACCTACAACTTAAGAGTTAGTGCAGCAGCAGGAAAAAAGTTCAGAGGTGGTGGGGGTAAAGACGGACCTAAAACCCAGAGACTCCACCTACCATCAGGAGCTGGATCAGGGCTTGGGAGGAAGGCTGGGTTGCTTATAGAGATCTATCACTAACCTCCTTCACAATCACACCCCACTGTATGGAATGGTGTGTTTGGCAAACAGGTCAGAGCTGGGGGATGGAGGTCAGCCAGAAGACTGTCAGGGGCTTGCATAGCTTTTTCCTTAGTTGTCTCCTGACAACATAATCCTATGTATATTTATTCAGATCTAAGCCCCACTGAACTCAACATGACTTACCCCTGAATAAGCATGCACAGAACTGCCACTGTAAATTTTCTTTTAAACAAACGTTTTGCAGCAGTGCATAATTTGCAAGGTATGTGCACTTGGGAAAATGTCTTGCTTGTTTACATGTAAAAGTGTAGCCAGTTCCAGATAACTAGATGTACCAAAAAATCCACACCAATATATCATGTGATCAGTTGCTTCGGGTCCCACATACCACCCAATGATCCCAGTGCTTCATATCCAGCACTATTAAAAGCATTCCTTGATTTGTAATCAACAGGGGAAAGAGGCGCTTTTTAAAACTGAAATCAGGTTGCTACTATGTTCTGTGGAAAAGCTTTTCAATGCCCAGTGGCCAGGGAATTTCAGTGATGTGCAGTGCATATTTTCTGTCAGTCCCATTGGATTTAATGGGGCTAACACCCATGAAACTGAGTATGACTGCAATATTGGAACATACTAGGTAATTACTAAGTACATTTCAGAGTGGAGAGAGATCTAGGATCAGTGTGCAAAGGAATAAATCTAGACACACAGGAGAAGAAAAATTAATTAAAAATACATTAAAACTTCAGCTTTTGAGGTATTCAAAATAAAAATTATGACTATCTTTGTCTCATGACAATGACAGACATTTAGATGGGTTTTCAACTTTAGTATTAGTTTAGAAATAGATTCAGATTATATCAATGTCTTGGTAAAAAAGGGTTTTAATAGCCATTAAAAATAACAACTTTTATTAACCAGAAAAATACATACTATTCATGTACCAAATCGAGTATTTGCCACCAAAATTCATACATGCATTTACTCCTTCTCTGCTGATTCTTCTTCTCATTCCTGTGCAATTATCAGGAAGCTAAATTTCCATGTTTTGTTCAAACCCAGGCACCGTGTCCTATACAAGCTGCCAAAGAAGACGACTAAAGGCAGCCAAGTATAACTTTGTGCTATGTATGTGTTTCAGCTATTGCTAACAGACACAGATGGCAAAATCATTCACTGAATAATTAATTTGGTTACTGGTTAATAATGAAAGAGTTTGCAATTTAAAAAATCAGCATGGTACAGCTGAATCCCAGAGATTTGGGTATAAAATCTGGACTTGGGGTATAAAAAGTAGGTTAGCTTTTGTAACACCATTTTACTTCACTCCTGCAAGGAAACTTCAAGAACTTCACAAAAAGATACAGTAGTGAACCTTTTTCTAAAGGGACACTAACTTCCATGCTGTGGTCTGCAAACATATTTTGCCGCTCATAGGTGGTCAGACTCCACAAAAGAAGTGGTTGCCATCTTATTAGTAAGGAATTCTATTAGAAAGCATGAGCATCTCCTCAAGAGTTTGTCTTGGACAGGCAGTGGGCCTTTTATCTTTCAAGGAACTCGCATGAGACAGCAATGCAACAAACTCAGGGGAAGAAAACAATAAAATTCACTGGTTTTGATTGGTTCTCCAAATTGGTGTAGCTTGGAGCATTATATATACAAACATATAAATACAAAACCAGTTCCTGATATAATTAAAATCTAAATTTATACTCAAAAATTTTAGTACATATTAGGCTAATATTTACCTTCCCATATGATGGACATTCTTAAGCTATCTTCAAAGAGCCTATACAGCCATTTCTTTTGTGGCTTCCACAAACCATCCTGGCTATTCCCAAGTACATACTCAAGCAAGCAAATATACTGGCTGGCAGCAGTCTCTATGATCTTGCAAACTGGGGAAATGTCTTTAAAATCACAGATTTGCTGATGGTCACTAACCATGACCATTTTACGAAATCAGAAGGGACCAGTTCAAAAACATGTCAAGCAAAATTAGCTCTCCATGACAGAACAAATTCCGGCAATCCCAAAGATAGGCTACAATACTTCCTAACATTAATGCTTGAAAGGACATTTGGAGAGAACTAGAGCAGGCTAGATGTGGAAACTGTCTTTTCACACTGACTTCCTATTTTCAGTCCTTCAAAACATTGCCCCCAGCTTAACATATATCCAGGTTTAATCTCTACCTAAAGGTAAACAAGCCCTTTCCTAACACTGAGCAACGTTTGAACTTCACTTAACCTGCGGTAGAACAGGAAACAGACGCATTCTTTAGTCTTTGCAACAGAAGAGTCACTTTTTAATTTTTGAACAGGCAGGGTGCATTTGCATTTCAATTGTTTATGTCCAAAATCTGGTATAGGATATGGAACTCTGGCACTCTAAATATTCATCATCATCATTATTAAGGGAAGGTTTAACCATCGCAACAGAAAAAAGTCAAATTGCACTGTAAACTTACCATGATGCAAACGCTGTCTTTTCTCCAAGATTCCTGATTCAGGGACAGGAAACAACAAACTTTCCTCATAGCCATAAGTCAACTGTAAGAGAGAAACAGATCTATGAAATCACCAACAAGAACTCTTCCAGATAGTTTTAACCAGCTGTGCAATCTTAAAACATGATTGCAGATTAATAGAGACAGATAAGTTGACCTCACCACTTTGCTTTGGGGTGACTACATACAAAGGTACATTGATCAGCCTCTATGGATTTTACCAAAAGCCTGGAAAATACCTAAATGATAGAAAGAAACTGGGACACCACATAAATCCAAGAGCCACCCGCAATGGAATATTAAGGCCAAGCCAGAGGCATAGGTGTGTATACACACTAGGTAGTGTCTATGTGGATTTCTTTTTTCCTGTTGATACTCATCACATAAGAAACCACTTCCTGGAGTTCTGTTACACTCTAGCATCACACACACACACACAAATTAAACCTAAAGTGAGGGTACACATATCTCAGTGGTCCTCAGTAAATGCTAAGGATAGAAGTGTAATGTGGGATGAAGTTGAGGATACGGGAAAACCCTGAATCTCACTCTAGAAGAGTCGGCTTAGCCCTCCATTATGATGTCTGTGAGTGTGCTCTTTTCTAAATGAATACAGGAAAAAAAATACTACAAGTGGAGATAAATATTACAGTGCGGGGCACCTTCTGACATGAGATAGTTTGACCTCAGATAGATGCAGTATACCCCTGTAAACAAAGAATACTGCAATTTGTGCTTATATCCTATGAATGCTTGCAATATACAGGCCCTCTCTTCATGCACACCACTGATAATGATCAGAGGTATTTTCCTGGAGATTTAATTTAATCACATTGCTTACACAATTCTGCAGTTTACTAACTGTCTGAATTCTGGCTCTTTCAAGTATGGTGAACTGCATTTCCCCAATATTCACACCACTTCTTCAAGCAACAGGGCACCATGAGATTCAAACTGCAGAATTCAGTGCCTTCATTTGAAGGACAGAGTAGGGACAATAACAGAATTGCATCCTGACCACAGTTACATGATAAAGAAACAGAGGAATACTACCTCTCACTGAAAACAATTAAGGCAAATGGAAAGGCTCAGCAATACTAAAGGGAAAAAGAAAACCCCACATTTAGCCTACTTTTCTCACAGACGTTCATTAACACCAGAGACTGTGTGTTATTTCTTCCCTTCCGTTTTTACATAGTTCTTTTAAGTTTAATATGCAATAAATAGAAGTTTGCTGTTCTCTCAGTATAGAAAGGAATTCCTACCTGTTCTTAACTCTGGACTTAGGTAAAAAAATTCAAGAGTGAATAAGCAGAAATCTTGCTAGTTAAAGTATAAATGACACAAGAATGTTCGAAGACACAGTAGGACCAGTGAAGAAAGTGAGTATACTTTGGGTTCTTTTTTCACTACGTACTAGATCATTTAACCAAAATATAAATTCACCTGATTTGATGTTTAGTTTCCAACAGCAGATAACTGATTATCAAAGCATACTCCCTTTCAGGTTCATTGTGGCTATTATTTAACAGACTTTTAGTCTTAGCAGTATTGGCATTCCATATTAGTTTCACCAGAAACAGTTAGATGTAACTGGAGGGTTATTTCACCCCGCCCCCATGTTTCATCAAGTTTCTGGGGAACCCCAATAATGTTTAATTATAAATTCATACTTGAAGTGTTATGAGGTTTGTATATGTTGTTATTCAAAGACAATATGTTAACTGTATTTTGTTCTAAACTGTTTATACCTTGTTTGTATGTAAAATAAAAAATTTAAATATATAAAAAAAGTTTCTGGGGAGAATTCTGGAATTGATGGATTTCATAAGAGGTGCTCCAGGTATCAAGAGACATCATATCAGATTTGGCTGGAACCTGCTGGATGTGACAACAGATTCCATTAAGCCCTAATTCTGCTCAAGGGTCAGTTCTGTCCCAGTGCCTGGGGAAATCTGATAGATCGCTTCTGGGGCAAACATTCAATGGCAACGTTGTCCTTCTGACAACTTGAAATTACAACTCTTAAGCAATAAGGTAATCCTGTCACTTATGGTCTGTTCTCCTCAGCCATCTCATTTCACGATGGGTCCTTTTTAGTGTTGTTCTCTGTGTAAGAAAATAAAAGTCCTAAAGCAAGCCAAAAAACAGGATTACACATGAGGCGCCATTCATTCGGAAGTGACCACAGGCCCAAGTTTCCTTCCTCTTGGAAAGCTACAAACATATAGCGAAAGACATGCAAGAAGCTTTTGCTAGCCTTATGACAATAAAAAAATTAACCCACTTTCTGAAACAGGACAGTTGCATGAGAGGACAGTATGAGATCACTAACCCCAGGTGTGCCCCTTTCTCATTTCTAATTTGGCCTTTCCTTACCCTTGGAGTTCCATTGGTCTGGCTAGGGATGGTACTCAGGAGCATGTCCTCCAAGTGCTGCTGTTTAGTTTCCCGTAAGGCTTCGCAGAAGAACAGGAAGGCTTTCGGACCTCTTTTAGGCAGTAAGTTCAGGAATTCTACATTTTGGCTAAAACTCCCATCCTTGGCCTGAGTCCAGGAAGAAAACAAAAATAGATAACAAAATGAAAAATACGCCACCATCACCTCCGCTATGATCACCAGTCCTAGTCAGCCAAGAGAGAGACTTCAAACTGCTTTCCATTCAGATTCTTGCTCTGTATTCCACATCACCCATCTTCCAAGCCACTTACAAAAGTCTTAGAGAATAATATGTATAGTTTGACAGGAAAAGTAATACCCAAAGCATCAGGAAAAAACTGAATGACCATCACTGAGATTATGTAATCATATTATGCTCTAGCAGACACTGATGCCAACACAAAAATTAACATTCCTTCCCTTGAGCCATGTATACATAACCAACATATACATAATTTAATATGTAACCTTGTTACATCTTTTTAAAATTAAGTATATAATTTCTTTATTTACATTTGCCACTGGAACTAGTAGGCCTCATAGCTTTCTAGTTGCAAAAGATTTTTCCTGATTTGTAGTCTTCAACATTATTGCAATGTATTGGTTAAATCTACATTATCCAATAACATAGCAAGACCCCTGAAGATTATAGAATGAGGATACTTCAACAGCAGCCCTCTGATTCAAGAAGAATAGGATTGTGTGAAACAAACTATTGTCTTGAAAAGTGAAAATTCTGTGAACTACTGGAAATTGACGGACAAAAGCAATGTTAGATCAATACCTTATTGGATTACTCATGCCAATATAAAAGCTGTTTCAGAAATGAAACCTTAACTGGTCAAAATTCTAGCTGGTATTCATTTTCCTTCCACTGCTAATGCAGCTTTCCAGATTTGCAAACAAAATCAAAGTTATTAGCCCAAAATTTAATTAGTTGATTGATATAAACTTGCTTGCATTAGGCACTTGGAGCACACTGGTATCTGACAGAGAAAAGAACCAGCACTGCAATCTTATGTAGTAACTCCAGTTTAAGCATTTTGATTTCCAAGGACTTAGACTGGAGTAACTCCGCATATATAATTGCACTGTAACTCTCTTCCCGTATGCAATGGCTTCCATATCTGCTAGACAGCCAGTTTGGTGTAGTGGTTAAGAGCGCAGACTCTAATCTGGGAGAACCAGGTTTGATTCTCCACTCCTCCACATGCAGCTGCTGTCATAAATTCTTTCAGAGCTGTTCTCTCAAGGGCAATTCTCGAGAGAGCTCTCTTAACCCCACCTCCCTCATAGGGTGTCAGTTTTGAGGAGGGGAAAGGAAAGGGATTATAAAATGCTCTGAGACTCCTTTGGGTAGTGAAGGGTGGGATATAAATCCAATCTCTTCTCCTCCTCCTCCTCTCTAGACCCAATTCTTAGTTGAAACAGGCAACTAAATAAGTGGCTTGTTACAAGCCTGCTTTTGTCAATGAAGCTATGCAAATCATCTCTACTGCAAAAACCAACCTGTTTTTCACAACAGCAGGTTACACTAAAGAATATTTTTTGGTGTTAGTGGAAAGTATGATAATGTTAGAAGATGTGTTTGGATCATTAAAAATCAATTCCAGTTATTGACAAGACTCAGTGTACCTGTATAATCTCCACCATTTCTGTAGTGATAACATCTTTTTCTATGAGATGTTCCAGCAGTTCCTTCAGCACCAACTGTTTTGCTAGGGACACGCGATTCCTTTTCAGGGCCTCTTGGTGACACTTCTGCATGCCACAGGCACCCAGCATTCTAGATGTTAAGAAAGAAGCAATTCCCATTCAAAACTCTCCACATCTTGCAGTGTTCGAGGTAGAAAGGCACGTAACGTTTACAAGGCAGAGCTTTGTAAGTGCATGTATGCAGAAGTAACTGTCTTCCACTAAAATCAGAGGGGCTGGATTCCAAGAAAAAGTGTTTCCAATCTGATAGTTGAGGCAAAGCTTTTTGCCCTAAAGACATCTCCAAACAGTGGACTAGAGGAATTAGTATTCATATTAACTTACTTTAAGTGATCCCTTTCACTCTGGGAGCAAACTGCACATTCTTTCTTCTCTTCCTAATGGCAGCTTTGCATCACTCATACCCAGCAAAGACAGCTACAATCACTCCTGGTAAAAAGAAGGGAAAACAAAAACCTAGAGTACTCCTGTGTTAACAAACCAGAAACAAAGGCTGGCTGCCAATGGAGGCTCAAACTTCCATCCACTAAAGTGGATGTGCTTTGCAACACTGTCCCACTTGAGGGTTTTCTTAAAATATTTAAATTACAGAATACAAAGCCACAGACCACTGGGGCTGACGTACTTTGGTAATTCCTGTGTTTTAAGCCTGTGTTCCAGCACTAAAAGCTGTTAACAATTCTCCAACAGAGGAGATGATAACAATGTAAGCTGCTTTGGAACCCTGCTGGGGGAAAAGGCAATGTATAAATGAAGCTAATCAAATAAAGACTGCCCATACTTGTAGGTGATTCCTGGTAGCTTGATTGTATTCCCACCATCCAAGCAGGCACAGCACCACTGTAACCTGCTGGTCTCAGTTCTTGTTCTAGCTGGAGTATAACATCTCAACAAGACTATGCCCCATCAAACTCTACACAAACCTCGGAAACAAGAACAGATCAGCTGTAAGACAACTATAAACTTGTGTATGGGGATAATGCAGTCTATTCAGCAAAATTACAAGCATGACCTGGAGTCTGTTCTCACTGTCAGTCACTGGACTACTCTCCTGAGCAGCATCTCTCATTCCAGACAGTGGCACCTCTTACACAACAGGCCTTCAGAGGTAAACCTTTACTTGCTTCCAGACAACCCTTTAGTCTAGAATGGTTACTCAGCTAACACAAAAGACTATGTTATAGAGTTACACAGCAACAAGCCCAGATGCCAACTCTGTCCCCATATTCACTCAGGCAACAGTATTACAGGACACACTTCAAGTCCTACTATCTTCACCATTCCATATTCCATGTGAAAATAAGGCTTTCATTTACTTTTATCAACCCTATTCCAATGCCAAGGATTATTGCCAGAGCACTCATAGGTAAAGGCTCCCTTGCTCGAAAGCCAGTCGAATCCGACTCTAGGGTTGCGGTGCTCATCTCCGTTTCAAAGCCGAAGAGCCAGCGCTGTCCGAAGACGTTTCCGTGGTCATGTGGCCGGCATGACTAAACACCCAGGCGCATGGAACGCTGTTACCTTCCCACCGAAGCAGTACCTATTTATCTACTTGCAATTTCTTGCTTTCGAACTGCTAGGTTGGCAGGAGCTGGAACTAGAGACGGGAGCTCACTCCGTCTTGCGGCACCCTGGGTCTTGAACTGCTGAACTACTGACCTTCCACAGCCTGCAGTTCAGCGTCTTAACCACATACCACACTACAAAAAGGCTCTCTACCACTATTCATTTATTGCACCATAGACTGTTCTATACTGTCTCACTGAAACAGTAAACTAATCACACGCGTGAAGCTGCCTCATACTGAATCAGCCCCTCAGTCCCATCAAGGTCAGTCTTGTCTACGGAGAGGCACAGCCGCCACCTCCACAGATCTCAGGTCAAGGTCTTTTGCATCACCTACTACCTGGCCCTTTTAACTGGAGATGCTGGGGACTGAACCTAGGACCTTCTGCATGCCAAGATGAAACCCTACCACTGAGCCATGGCCTTTCCCTTATTAACAATTTCCATTTAAACTAATAACTCCAGGGAGGTAACTGTGTTAGCTTGTTGCAACATAAACAGGAGCTCTGGAGTGAGCTGTTCACAGGTTTACCTTAGAACAAAATTTACATCTTGTTAAAACGTTAAGGTGCCATAAGACACATTTATTTCTGCTGTATAGCAGATCCTAGAACATAGATTCAGTTGGGGCAGCCGTGTCAGTCTGAAGCAGCAGAACAAAGTTTTGAGTCCAGTGCAGTGTTCCCTTTAAGCTGAGTTAGTATGAGGTAGCTCAGTTTTTTAGCCTCTGGCTCACACATTTTTGTCTTAGCACAGGAAGGAGGGCTCCAGAGCAAACTGATTTATGCAGTAGCCAAATCACTTGCTCACCACTTTAATGACAGTAGCTCACAAAGTAGAATTTTTGCACATAAGACTCCACAGCTTAGAGGGAGCACTGGCACTATTAAGACCAACAAAGTTTTATTCAAGGTATATATAAGCTTTCCTGTGCAAGCACATTTCCTCAAATACCTGAGGAAGAGTGCTTGCACACGAAAGCTTATACCGCAAATAAGACTTTGTTGGACTTAAAGGTGCCACTGGACCCAAACTTTGTTCAAATTCTAACACAGAAAATCTGCTCATCTTTAAAGGTGTCACAAACCTCTTGCCAAAAGGGCTTCTAAATCCACAAAAGTTTATGCAGCAATAAGGCTTCTGCTAGTCTTTAAGGTGCCACAAGCCCCCTCTTGTTTGTTTCCATTTCACACTCAAGAAGATCTGTCAACACTTGATGGGGGGGGCGGTCCTCGATTCTCACAATGACCAAAAAGAAACTGTGTACAGTTCTGCTCACCACACCTCAAAAAGGACATTAGAGCATTGGTAAAAGTGCAGAAAGGGGCAACTAGAATGATAAAGGGGTTGGAACACTCCCTTATGAAGAAAGGTTAAAATGCTTGGGGCTCTTTAGCTTGAAGAAACGATGGCTGAGGGGTGACATGATCGAGGTTTACAAGATTATGCATGGGATAGAGCAGGTAGAGAAGAAATACTTTTCCCTTTCTCAATACAAGAACATGGACACTCAATGAATTATGTGGCCCTGGCCCCTCTGGACCTCTGATGGCACCTGGTATATTTTGGCTGTGTGACAAGTGTTGGACTAGATGGGCCATTGGCCTGATTCAACATTGGCTTCTCTTATGTTCTTATGTTCTTAAATTGCTGAGCTGTCAGGTTAGAACAGATAAAAGGAAGTTCTTCTTCACCCAAAGAGTGATTAACACATGGAATTCACTGCCACAGGAGGTGGCGGCAGCTACAAGCATGGATGGCTTCAAGAGGAAATTGGATAAACATATGGAGCAGAGGTCCATCAGTGGCTATTAGCTGAAAGATATAGATGGGAACTCTCGGTCTGGGGCAAGTGATGCTCTGTATTCTTGGTGCTTGGGGGGGACACAACATGGGAGGGCTTCTAATGTCTTGGACCCACTGCTGGACTTCCTGATGGCACCTGGTATTTGTGGCCACTGTGTGACAGAGTGTTGGACTGGATGGGCCATTGGCCTGATCCAACACTGGCTTCTCTTATGTTCTTAAACTAAAAGCCAGTTTGGTGCAGTGGTTAAGTGCACAGACTCCAAACTGAGAGAACCGGGTTTGATTCCCCACTCCTCCACTCGCACCTGCTCGATGACCTTGGGCAAGCCATAGTTCTGGCACAGCTATTCTCGAAAAAGAGCCGTTTCTGTCAGAGCTCTCTCAGTAAGCCACTCTGAGACTCCTTTTGGGTAGTGAATCTCTTCTTCTAAAAATCGCGCAAGCTTTCGAGCTCGCCAGGGATTGATGAAAAGACCTGTCAAGCTCTAAAACTTGCAGAAATACATTACCATTAGGGTGGGCCTTCACAAAAAGCTAGGACACGGATTTCCTTCCTCGTTCCGGGTTTCGCAAAGATCGGTCCAGCTGCTGACGACTCCCTCTCCCCGCCCCCACCATCTGCCCTTTCTCTTCCAGCCGAAGGCGCTGCATCTTTCAACGGAGACCTTTTTAAACTCGGACAGACCAGATGCTGGGTCCGAGAAAGAGCCACTCCGAGCGCTTTATTCCCCCCAATTTCCCCAAGAGAGGAATCCGGAATGTGTGTGTGTGTGGGGGGGAGTCTGGCGACGACATGCCTATGAGCTAACGCGAAAGGGCCCGAGAGGAAGCCGCCCTCTTCCCTTTCCTCTGAGTAGCCGCTCGGCTGTTTCCACCCCGGCACCCCCAGCCTGCAGGAGGCCGTTATGAGGCTCTCCCGCCCCGCCTGCCCCCCTCAGCCTCCTCCAAGTACGCTCGGATCCAGCGGCACCCTTCCCAAGCGAGCGCCACGAAGGGAGCCGCTCGCTCGCTCGCCCACCTCTCGAGCTTTCTTACCTGAGGTAGGCCCTGAAGGCAGGGGCGGGCGGGCGGGCGGGCGGGCGCGCGCACGTTTCCCGCCTAAAAATCTCTCCTCCCAGGCGACGCGGGGAGCGGGAGGAGAGGGAAAGTGAATCCCTTACAAAGGGAAGGAGGCGTGTTCTGGCGCGCCTGCGCAAAATGGTCGCCCGAGCCCAACCAGCTTCGCGAGCGCGTGCTTTCAAAAGGAAAACAAACGGCGCAGCTGCCCGGATGTTATTGGCGCATGCGCGGCTGCTGCGGCGGCGGGGCTTTTGCTGTACATCTGCAGTGCGGGGCTTGGGTTTGCGTTCCTTAACTCGTTTCTCCGGAGGAGGAGGCTTTTCTCCGGTTCTTTCCGTTCCTGCCACGCAGAACTGCAGTCTAGCTTCTTCTGTTTGGCTTCTGCTAGAGCTGTAAATTGCGGTTTTTAAAAAAAATCAAAAATAAATAAATAAAAGCCCGTTGCACTGGTTGGAAAGGAGGCAGCAATTCTCGCAAAGGGGCTGTCTCTGAAGAAGTGAGCGGCGACTCAGGAGAGCTCATCCCTCGTCACAGATTTTTGTCAGTCTAAGGTGCTCCTGGGCTCTTGCTCTTTCCTATTGCAAAGGTGGCTACAGAGAGGTGACCCTTAGCCGGAGAAGCTTTCCCTTTCTCCAGTAGTCTGTCGCTGGTGGGCATCCTGGCTGCTTTCCTCTGGAGCTCCCTGGGTCCTCCAGAGCTGGCATGTAGCGTTCAAGTACAACCCGTGGTTTGGAAAGCGGCTTTTCGAAAAAAGAATGCCCGCAATCCGTTTTGCTGTGCGTGCTCTTTTTATATGGCATTCCCCGTTTATTTCCGACAATTCAGTCCGCTTTTCCTCCGAGCGAGGCTTTTGACTGGAACTCTGCAAGGTCAGACCGAGGTCGCATTTAATTTTTCGGGGGGGGGGAATATGCCCCCCTCGCCTAGGAGAGAGCTGCAGACCTTGGGGAGCATTCAGATTTACGATTTTAGGCTACTGCTTGGACAGTGTGTGACACAGGCTGCTGGACTGGATGGACGGACCGCTGGTCCAGCAACGCTGATGTTCTCAAGTTCTTAGGAAGTCCCTCGCTCCTATTTGCAGTAGCTTCTGACAGCCGGCAGAGGGGAGCTGCTCACCTTGTAGGATAACATCCCAGATAGTAAGATTTTCCCCTTAGCCCCTTACAAAAATGGCACACAGCGAATAGGAACTAAACATAACATTTAAGATAGTAAACATAGAGCTGGAAGGGAATGCAAAGATCATCAGCTCTAAGCCTCTGCTCTGCACCATGCGGGAAAGTCACAGCTACCTCCCCCACCACTCCCCCATATTGGCTGATGGGTATCTGAGAAAGGTTTTGTTGAATATGTGCTTGAGATCTCTGTGTTGTGTTGCATACTGTGTAAACTTACATAAATGAGGCTCCTTTGGAATGCTGTTTCTGTGTCCGAATTTGTTGCTGGTGGTTTGGGAAAATGCTGTGTATTTCATGGGCAGCAGTGAATTGAAGGTTAAGAACTGCTGGTGTAGCATTCTGTTTCCCGCAGTGGCCTGGAAGAGCCTTTCAGGAAACCCACAAGCTGGATGTGAAGGCAACAGCGATGTTATTTCTCCCTGCCAGTAAATGGGCTACAGAGATGCTCTGAACATGGAGGTTTAGTTCAGCTCTCTTGGTAAATAGCCATTGATACTGTAGACCTATTTTTCATGAATAATCTCGGTTTTTAAAGCCATCTAATCCAGTGGCCATCGCTAAATCTAGTGGAAGTCAATTCCATAATTATGCTTTGTATATGGAAAGAGGTACCTCCTTTTGCCCGTCTGGAATCTTTTGCCAATGTCATCGAATGATTCCAAGTTCTAGTAACATATTATGAGGAGGGGGGAAACGCTCTACTCCATAGTTAAAACTCTGTTGTGTCCTTGGGTGGTCATTTGTTTCTAAGTGTAAAAGCTTTGTTTGATGCTTATACAGGAGGTGTGGTAACCTCCTCAACATTTTGATTGCCTTTTCTTATTTCTTTCCAGTGCTATAATACTCTTTTCTGGTCTCCTGTGGGGCGTCCAGAACTGTGCATGGTATTCCAAATGTATTCATACCATAAAAGCATTGTGATACTGGCCATTGTATTTTCAGTCCCTTTTGCGACAACCTAGAATCTGCCTCCCCCCACACACACACCTTATTTTTACCATGACCGAGGTGGTGCAAAAAGGGGGATTGTTGGAGATGTACTGAAGGTGCCCTTCTAAGCTTTCTTGCCCAGTGGAAAGGAACCCAAAAGGCATATAAATGCCTTTTGAAGGCATTTAAATGCCCTCTGAGCTGTTTTTTTCCTAGGAATTGACACACTTGCTGCCTTGTCCCTTGAAAGGAAGGGCTAGAAACAGGCTCAGAACCTTCCCCCTTTAAAGATCGGCATTCAGATTAATTTAGTTAACTGTAATTTAACTGCCCCCTTAAAATTTAAATGCCCTCCAAGCTTAAAAAAAATCCTGGCTACGGGCCTGTCTGGAGATCAGTTGTAATTTTGGAAGAACTCGAGGCCTTTTTTGCCTCACTGTATATTGCTTTGTGCTTACAGATAGGAAGCCTCCTCTGCTTTGAGTTACTTTCCTGATGTCTTTGTTTAAGGCACAACCTGGGAAGGAGTCTTGCGTGTGTACCAATTCTGCACAGATCAAAGCTGAGAGTATCTTGCCTGTGGCCTTGCAATGAGAGTCCTCAGCAGCTCACTGGGCTCTGGACTCCTCCATCTCTACTTGCTGTTGAAGCGGTAAACTAAGCTGTTTTGCTGCCCTGGGGGAAGAGAGGGTAGGATTGGGACAGCAAGACACATTGGGGAAATAACCAGCATGCACTGCCAATTGAACACATAAATCAATAAGGGGGAGATGTAATTGCCTCGAGTGCAGGGGTCTGTTCAAAACTGGGGCTTCAGTAAACTAGGCAATTAACACCACGAAGTTAGGCCATACACTGACAGGTTTCTGAATTTAGGGAGGGACTGTGGCTCAGGGGTAGAGCACCTGCTTGGCATGTAGAAGGTCCCAGGTTCAATCCCCGGCATCTCCAGTTAGAAGGGCTAGGGAGTAGGTAATGTGAAACCTCTCCACCTTGAGACCCTGGAGAGCCACTTCCAGTCTGAGTAGACATACTGAACTTGATGGTCCAAGCTTCATGTGCAATGCTTCCTCTAAGTTGTGGAGTCTTGTGAGCAAAATTCTACTTTGTGAGCTACTGGCATTAAAGTTGTGAGCGAGCAATTTGGCTGTTGCATAAATTAGTTTGCTCTGGAGCCATGCTTCCTGAGCTAAGGCAAAAATGTGTGAGCTGGAGGGTAAAAAACTGTGAGCTAGCTCATACTAACTCAGCTTAGAGGAAACACTGTTTGTGTGTTCCAGGTGTGTTCTCTTGGAAAGCTGTAACCAGAAATCAAGCAAGGAACTTCTTGTATGGCACTGCTTGAAGCGTGAGGTTGGTATCAAGTTAAATTAATTATTGTACGGCATTGTGTGTAGAATAGCCAGGAGATCCTAAGATTGTCTGGCAAGCAGAAGTTCAAGCTCTTTAGCATGATGCACCACTACGTGGCAAGCTAGACTTGTTTTTAGGGCAAGAGATGTTTCAGAGGTGGTTTGCCATTGCCTGCCTCTGCATCACAACCCTGGTATTCCTTGGAGGTTGCCCTTCCAAGTACTAGCCATGGCCGATCCTGCTTAGCTTCTGAGATCTGATGAGATTGGGCTAGCCTGGGGCTATCCAGGTTGGGACTAGTCAAGGGTCTGATTCATTATCAGGCAGCTTCATGAGTCCATGTGCTTTTGAAGGGGGGGGTGAAGTGGGGTGTACCTTGATAAATTCTCATAAGTGTGAGTGTAGCTAAAGTTGTTGCCCTACAGGACTCAACTCCCACCTCAGTTTCCAAAAGTTACATTTCTGAGTGGGGAAAAGTTGGATCTGATCTGTTGGGACCGGGCTAGCCTAGGCTATCCAGATCAAGGTTTGGTATCAAGTGATACCCTCTTGGCTTCAATTAAACTTTAACCCTTGTGGATTAATTTCATTAATTCTGTCAGACAATTTCTGCTTACTCCAGGTGAAAGCTGTCAAGGAGAAACCACATCTCTATGGGTTTATGCCCCATTGGACCTGTGCCATCTTGGATTTATAAGAGAAAAAGGTATATTTAAACAGCAAATCTGGGATATAGCCCTTCAAGTAGACAGAGTGTGGGCACAGTCTTATAGTAAAAACTTTGCTCCAGCAGACGGTATGTTTTAGAATTCCCTTGGCCTGCATTAATGTGTTACCATCTGCTCTTTGAAAAGGGAGTTGTATCTGGAGGGTCAGTTTGGTGTAGTGGTTAGAAGTGCAGACTCTAATCAGGGTCAACTGGGTTAGATTCCCCATTCCTCCACATGCAGCTGCTGATATGACCTGGGAACAGTTACAAGTTGTTTCAGAGCTGTTCTCTCACAAGCAGTTCTGAAAGGGTTCTCTCAGACCCGCCTACCTCACAGGGTGTCTGCTGTGGGGAGGGGAAGAAGGGAAAGGAGATTGTAAGCTGCTCTGAGGCTCCTTTGGGTAGTGAAGAGCAGGGTATAAATCCAACCTCTTTTTCTGTCTTCTCTTTTTCTGTATCCTTTACTCTCAACTTGTTGCCCCTGCCAATTAGACATGGTTGAAACAGTCAGCCATCTGTTAATATATTGCCCTCTGAATGGGGATATTCGGTCTCTGTAGTAGTTCCAGTCTTATCAAATTTTCCAGGCAGACCTGATGCATTTTGTTATTTCCCTCCTCCTCCTCTCAGATTGTTCTAACAAAGCCACCTTTAAGTTGGCTCAATTTAGCATCTTGGTATGCTCAACAAGGAACCGGCTGGTGGAGTCTTTTTATTAATGGTGTCTGCAATATTGAAATCAGTCTATTGTATGGATGTGAAATTTTATTGTATGTAGATGTGCTGATGACTTGCTCTCTGCCCGAGTCTTGGTTAATCTATGATCCTAACAAAGACTGGTTGGATGTTAAATCTGGGCCTTCCCACACGACCTGGGGCAGTCACTTCCTCTCTAGCCTACCTCTTGCCAGGGGAAAAAATGCAGGGGAGAAATCAGCTTTTTAATGGTTTGCTTCTGTTTTATGGATAGTTTTATTCTGCTTATGTCCAACGGCTTGTGTTTTAATGGCATGTGTTCTATATACTGTGGTCTTTAATTGTAAACTGCCTCAGACAGGGCTCTGAAGAGGCAGAATAGGAATAAATAAATAACTAAATAAATGTGGAGGGATGGGATTAAAACGTAAGAAAGGCACAGGAAACTATTGTTTGCTATATACTGCTAGCTGAATTGTTTTCATAATCAAAGGCTTAGTTTGAACTGTTACAAGGCTTGTAGGGAGACTTGTGACTTACGAAGAAGAGGAGGAGGAGGAGGAGTTGGTTTTATACCCTGCTCTTCACTACCCAAAGGATTCTCAGAGTGGCTTACCATCACCGTCTCTTCCTCTTCCCACAACAGACACCCTGTGAGGGAGGTGAGGCTGAGAGAGCTCTGAGAGAACTGTGATTGACCCAGGGTCACCCACCTGGCTTCATGTGAAGGAGTGGGGAATCAAATCCGGTTCTCCAGATGAGAGTCCGCTGCTCTTAACCACTACACCATGGTGGCTTCTAGGGTTGCCCAGCTCCAGATTGGGAAATTTCTGGAGATTTTGTGAGTGGAGCTTGGGGAGGGTGGGGTTTGGACTGGGGAGGGACTTCAGTGGGGTATAGTGCCATAGAGTCCACCCTCCAAGGCACCTGTTTTCTCCAGGGGAACTGACCTCTGTTGTCTGGAGCTCAGTTGTAATTCTGGGAGATCTCCAGTTTCCACCTGAAGACTGGCAACCATAAGAGACAGCTGCTTCAAGGTGAGAACCACCTGCCAACAGGGAGGGAATTAGATAAATATATGGAGCAGAGATCCATCAGTGGCTATTAGCTGCAAGATATAGATAGGAACTCTGGGGCAAGTGATGCTCTGTATTTTTGGTGTTTGGAGGGGGGCAACAGTGAGAGGGTTTCTAGTGTCCTGGCCCCACTGCTGGACCTCCTGATGGCACCTGGTATTTTTGGCCACTGTGTGACAGAGTGTTGGACTGGCCTGATCCAACATTGGCTTCTCTTATGTTCTTAAGCCCAACCAGGCAAGTGCCTTGCCCCCTTTTCCTGAAACACAGAGCAGGTACCACATTGGGGAACGGTACTCAGAAGTGCCATGGGTAGCATGTTAGACAGCTTCCCCACCCACCGAGTATCACTGATCGAAAGGGTGTGGGGGAGATAAGACTCATACCGTTCAGAGTCTAAATTACATCAGGGCATCACTAGGTCAGAGGTTCAACGTAATACCAACTCTACCCGTTGCTTATTAAAAATGCAGGGTGGTCTGTGTGTGAGATGAAGACAAAAGGCGTCAATATCATGGTCTGAAACCATCTTCTTCTCTTTTAATTGAACGCCCAGTCTGGTAAAGAGATCTGGAAAACTCAGAAGCTCGCACGCTGCTTTGTGCCATTCTGATTGGACTCAATAAAAGGTATGACACAGCTTTACTCTGTAGATTTTCTGTGGACTGACACTAAGCAAACTGGCACTCAGTACAGTCCTTTCAGAAACCACATACTGTGACCTGTATGACCCACTCCAGACTTTTATAACCTGTGCCCTCTACAACCTGGCTGTTGTACCAACTGAATTGTCCAAACCATTTTCAATACAGTGCTTGCGTTTCCTCATATACTTCCTCCTAAACGGACATTTTGGGTGTTGTAGATTTTCCGGGTTGTGTGGCCGTGGTCTTGGCATTGTAGGATCTGACGTTTTGTCAGTAGCTGTGACTGGCATCCTCAGAGGTATAACACAGAAAGACGGAGTACTCTCTGTGTCAAGGTGAGAAGAAAAATGGTAGGCAGGTAATTTATATCTACTCAGGAAGGTGGGGTAGGGCTGAGTCATTATCTTAACTCAGATAATAGATAATGACTCAGCTCTACCCCGCCTTCTAATTTTTCTTCTCACCTTGACACAGAGAGTACTCCATCTTTCTGTGTTATACCTCTGTAGGTTGGCAGTTTGAGACTCTAGTGTCACGTGACAGAGTGAGCTCCCATCTCTGGCCCCAGCTTCCTGCCAACGTAGCAGTTCGAAAGCAATAAATTGCAAGTAGATAAATAGGTACCACTTCGGTGGGAAGGTAACAGCATTCCATGTGCCTCAGCGTTTAGTCACGGTGGCCACATGACCACAGAAACATCTTCGGACAGCGCTGGCTGTTTGGCTTGGAAACAGAGATGAGCACCGCCCCCTAGAGTCAGATTCAACTAGCTTTTGAGCAAGGGAAACCTTTACCTTTATTTAAACAAACATATTATGATTCAGAAGCAGATCTCAGTAAGTTCATTGGGTGTTGTTTCCAAGACAGCTTGCTTAATATCCAGTTGAAAAGTCTAACCTGTCACTATTACAGAAGTCAAGAGGGAAAGAGGATCAGTGGATTAAGTTTTTGTTCAAATTCTTTTGGAATCTGTGGGATAATTTTTCAGCTCTTTTTGAAGTGGATCATAGAAGAAGCCCATTTCCATGTATTCATGGACTGTGTGTATTAAGAATGGCTAGATTCAGCACTTCAGATAAATTTTCAGGGTATAAGAGAGCCAGTTTGGTGTAGTGGTTAAGAACAGTGGACTCTTATCTGGAGATTCCCCACTCCTCCACATGAAGCCAGCTGGGTGACCTTGGGCCAGTCACAGTTCTCTCAGAGCTGTTCTCTCAAGAGCAGTTCTCTCAGAGCCCTCTTGGCCTCGCCTACCTCACAGGGTGTCTGTTGTGGGGAGAGGAAGGGATGGAGACTTTAAGCTGCTCTGAGACTCCAAGTGAAGGGCAGGGTATAAATCCAACCTCTTCGTTTGAGCATCAAAGCTCTCTTCACCAGATACAAATCAGAATGGAGATCCCTAGATCCTTATATACAGATTTTAATTCTGACTTGTATCTGACGAAGGAAGCTTTGACTCTCGAATGCTTATTTATAAATACTCCAGTAGCCCCCAAATCTTGTTGGTCTCTAAGGGGCTACTGGAGTCAAATCTGCATTCCAAAACGGCTACCCTGTGCAATTGCCTGCATGTATTCAGAGTGGCTGTTCTGAGAAATAAGGTAGACCAGATCATCACAGAGTCGGAAAACCATCTCCTTTTAATTTCATGTTTCCAAGTTAATGTGGTGAAAGACTTTATTCGTGTTGCTCAAATAAATTCTTGCCATGTTAAAGCACAGATTCCCACGCCCCTCCAAAAAGGCTCCATAGCTTCTTTCTTCCCCTTTTGCAGACAGCCTTTTGTGGGTTGTAATTCTGGCAATTTCTCTCTCTCTCAAGTAACAGCTAAAACCTGTTACTCTCCTCCTCCTTATATGCTACCTTTTCTTCAGCTTAATGAGACCTGTTTGGAGCACTGAAACGTGTTATCGCTGAGCAGCAGAAATAACTGGCTTGATTTACTGACTGGGGCGAAGAGACTTCTCATACTCCCCCCGCATCCCATTTACAAAATATGCCCTTAGCAGATGTGAAGAGCATGTTGCAAAGAGAAAATGCACAGTGGGCCAACACTGATGTTGACACTCTGGTGGGAGAATGGCTGTGCTCACAGCCACACGGTTGAAGAAAAGATAACTCAAAAACTTATGTGCTCTATTCGAATGGTTGTATTTTCAACATCCTCAACACTGACCAGAATGAGAAGGCAGACAGGATACCTTGCTGGATGCCAGTCTTTCGTGCCTGTCCCCTCAACCCCAGAGATATGGACCACCTGTGCTCCCAAAAATGATAAAGAAAGGACAATTTTTGTATGTTGCTGGAAGTCTACCAGCCTCTGCAGAGACTATAAGGCTGTGGTCACACAGTCATTTTGATCGGGTTTCACCGCTGTGAAATACCAAGTGATATTTTCCCAGTTCTCCGTTTTGAGCCGCACTTTTCTGTCTGATCGCTCCGGCGTTGAGCCACTTCCGGGTGCCTCAACCCCCTCCCCTCTTGAAAGCTGCCGCGGAAGCCTCAGGCTTCTGCTTTTCATCCGCCATTTTTTTTAAGCCTCAGCGGTAAGCGCATGGGCGGAGCGCCGCTCCTAAGTTAGTAAAAGCAAAGTTTGAATGGTGCCTAGTTTAAGCATTTAGACAAGTTCAGGATCTCACGGAGGTCAGTTTCCGTAAAAGTTTCATTTAAGGTGTTCATTTAAAGTTTAAAGGGAAGTGTGGAAATTGCTGTTCTGCGCATGTGCAAAAATCTTAGTTCTAAAGATGGCTGCCCGTGCGCATGCTCAAGCTGAGAGGGAAAAACCCCCACCGATGCATGCTTCCAGCGGGGAGCGATGTGGCTGTGCAGGGATCCAGAACAAGGAGGTCAGTGTGATCGCGATTCTCCGGGTTAAAAAAACCCTGCATCGGACCGAAGCAATTTACACCACTCCCAGCACGCTGTCTGAACGCACCCCATCTGTCTTTGTTGCCCTTGCACTGTTTAGGAGACTGCAGAATGGAGGCTTTTGACCAGTGCAGGTTATAAACTGCTGGAAGGAAGAGCCACTCATTGGCCCCGTAAAGCCCTGATCTGGATAGCCCAGGCTAGCCTGATCTTGTCAGATCTCAGAAGCTAACCGGGGTCAACCCTGGCAAGTATTTGGATTGGGAGATCTTCAAGGAATGCCAGGGGCCTGACGCAGAGGGGAGGCAATAGCAAACCACGTCTGAAAGTCTCTCGCCTTGAAAACCCTATGGAGTTGCCATAAGTCAGCTGTGATTTGACTGCCAAAAAGTGTTAAATGCTGCTAAGCAAATGTCCAGGCCTGATATCACACGTGAAACGTCCGATTAATCAAAGAGTGGCTCTTGTAGAGGAGGATTTTTGACAGTCCCTTCCCTGTTCCAGGTAGGCTGCCTGAAGCTTTTATCAGGATCTTCCCTACTGAGTGAGCGAAGTACCTGTTGTGTGAGCAAAGTACCTGTCCATGGGTGGCCAGGTAGCAGGAGATAAGCTTTTATCAGCGCAGAGCAGTCAGAAATGGTGGCTTTAAGTTCCCCTTGAAGCTTAATCACAGAACCAGTTAGTGGTAGTCCTAAAGCGATAAGACTGGCGCATGAGATAAGAAGGCCATTGCTAATTTTGTTTTATTCCGAAACAGTGTTATGGAATTTAAATATAAATAAAAGAACAGCTCCCACAGCCTTCACAATCTCATTGTCAACAAGATGACTCATGCTGATACATCGTATGACTCAGCCTCAAGGTGAACTTGAGCAGCCACTGTCGGGTTGCTGGTTGGCAAAGGCGCTTTCACGCCAGATGACCTCCCTGTGACAAGCGCCTTGCTCACTTGGTGGGGGAAGCTCCATCAACCGAGGGAATCATGGATACCTTTTGTAAAGCCAAGACTTTGAACTGGGAAACAACCCAATCGGTGACTTCTGTGACAGATGAGGTGTTCCCTTCACAGTTGTGAATTCTTCTGTCTGCCCTACCAAAGAGCTCTTATACACATACTCAGTAGGGGGTTGTGAGTAATCATGTGGATTCAAATCATGTCCTCACACTATGGTGCCATAATGGAGATTATGGCATGCAAAATGTCTGCTGTCTGAAACATACAGTGGTTCCCAACTGGTGATATGCAGAAGTAGTCCAGGTAGGGTACAAGTAGGATACAGAGTCAATCTGGTATCGTGGGTAGGAGCACAGACTCTAATCTGGGAGAACCGGGTTTGATTTCCCACTCCTTCACAGGCAGCTCCTGGTGTGACCTTGAATCAGTTATAAGTTATTTCAGAGCTGTTATCTCCCGGGCAGTTCTCGAAAGAGCTCTCTCAGCCCCACCTACCTCACAGGGTGTCTGATGTGGGGGTGGGGGAAGGGAAAGGAGATTGTAAGCTGCTCTGTGACTCCTTAGGGTAGTGAAGGGCGGGGTATGAACCCAATCTCTCCTCTTTTATTAACAATTACTAAGAATTCACTCTCTCAGCCAAGGATTTGCTGTGGACTATCCACCCTGTAACCTTCTGGCATGATAGCAATAACCCTTTTTATGTCCTTCAAATATAGTGTAAAATATAATTATAATAACAGAATGTCTGTAAACATAAACGTCCTTCTCGGAAAAAGTGGGCCTTTTATTTCTGTCACAGTGGGACCCAGGTCTTTTGGTAAGACTGCCAAAACATCTATCCGGGTACGAAATTCTGCTGAATGTATTCAAGTTGCAGCTATTCTACACTGTGTACAACAGTATCCATTCTGACATAAACATGACATGTTCTTATTTTTTTAAATTAAAGTTTAAAATGTTAGTGCCAGTTTTAATTTGCAGGTGAAAAGCAATGGGTAGCACAGAAGCTCAGGCATTACTTTTTAGTGCAAGAGGAGTGGGGTGACGGAAGAATACAAGATTGTCCCTACTATCACCCATGAAATGTTGGGAAGGCGAGACCAAAAAGCTGTAGTATTCAGGTGGGAGATACTTCAGTTCTGAAGATGTCTGAGGTAAATTCCAGAACATAATATCCTACCTGGTATTCTTTCTTTTTTATTTGGCTGAATATGAAACTCCACTCACAGAATTTAATGAGAATGATGAGACTTGTCTTCAAATACCACAGCATGACCAAATTAGAAATATTACCTAGTTTTAAGATGGATCACCTCACACAGTGAATGTCTGAACCCGGAACCAACTCAGAAAAGAACTATTTCATCAGTGCAACCATGTACTCACATTGTTTTTTTTTTTTAACTTTAGCACAATGGGTCCCATGGCCTGACACAACTGTCAATTGTTTGTTCTCTCTCACCCTTCACTGATGATGTCCTCTCATCTTCCTTCCCTGTCCACAAGTCTTAATTATCAGCTATTAGATATGATATTTGAGAGTCCATCCTATGGGAATTTCACTAAACCTTCTCCAATGCTAGCTTCCGAGCAGCCTGTGCTGTAAGTCCAAGAACACATAAACAGTATTGGGAAGACACAGTGAGCCACAGAGGAATTGCACAATATCCATTTCATAAAAACTCAAAAAATAAAAACCAAAGTAGGAAGGTAGCCCTACAATGGCTGCATCTGTGCATTCATTATATAAGAGGTTTTTTTTAAAGGGGGGGAATGCACATTAAGACCCCGCATGATCATTCAAGCTTTGTTCCGTGTGTAATACAGGCTGTGATTTGTGAGGCCCAGTACACGTTTGAAGAAAGTGGTATGGCAACAGAGATCTAACACATTCCACAGGGGTAGCCATGTCACCGGGTTGGCAGTCAATCTGACCGCTGGTCTTGAGACCTTAAAGACAAATGCATTTATTATGGCACAAGTTTTTGTGAGCTTTATCAGTACCACTTTGCCAACAGTGTCAGGCTGTGGGGTTAAAATGGCAGAGGGGCAAGCTAAGCTAAATGGCCCCATCCCCTTGTGGAAGTAAGCCAACCAGCAGCAGCGTTGAGGTAGGTCAACAGGTGAGCTGACACGGATCACCATTGCTGTAGGGTTGCCAACATCCAGGTGGTGGCTAGAGATCTGCATTTACAATGGATCTCCAGCTGATAAAGATCAGTCTTCCTGGAGAAAATGGCTGCTTTGGAGGTTGGACTCTATGGTGTTTTACCCTGCTGAGGTCTCTCCCCAAACCCCTGCCCTCCCAAGGCTCCACCCCAAAGTCCCCAGGTATTTCCCAACCCAGAGCAGGCAACCTTAATTGCTGCCAGATGGCCAGAGCCAAGCAGCCCTTGGGGGACTAGCAGAGCTGCTGGGGCTTGGTTCTGCTTGCTTCTGGCCGCCAGTGGTCCATCAGGGACGGCCCCAGTAAGTTAAAGGCCAATCCACTCGTATTCATCAGATGCACTGCTATAACGCAGTGCCAAGAGCATCAACCCCGTCCCCTAGCCATTTGGTCATAGCCTTGTGGGCTGGACGGCTTCTTCAAAGACCTCGTCGCTGGCTACATTGTCATAAGCAGGAGGTGGTGTGAGTGGCTCCAGATGTTCCACGTGCTCTTCAGTGCCTTTGGGTTCCTGGTTTTCTGAGACAAATCGCTGCAGCCTTGGTGGGAGCACCAGTCTAAGGCGTAACTTTGAGTGCGCATCTGCTTCTGAGGCGCGCCGTGTGCCCGGGGCCACTGAGACGCTGAATGCCTCGACGACAGTCTCGCTGTGGGTAGGTGGCTCGATAACCACACTGTACGGAGGGGGATCCCCTTGGGAGGTTGGCGTGCCAGAGGTGATGGTCCAGACTGTCGGGATTGATACCTGGCTGGTTCCCACCACCTCCTCGTATGTCGGTGCTTCATACGCCTCATTGACTCTGCAGGAAAGAAAAGGGGATTGTGGTTAAAATAAACCATTGCAATAGTTCCCTACTTAAGCAAGGAAGGGATTAAGCGGGTCATCAGCACCGCCGTATGCAAGCAACCAACCCTAGCTCTGTTTCCTGTGGCAGCCATTTTGTGGTTGCGCCCATCACCCTGTGCCAGATTCCCAATGGTGCCCATCCCTCCTCTACCACATTATCACTTGTGGGGTCTAGCTCTAAATTGCCTGTGGATTTGTGAAGGAGAGGGGATAAAGAATGGAACTACTTACCCTGCATGACTTTGTCTCCTGGAGGCCGAGCGATTCTCTTCCGTTGAATCCTCCGGCTTGAGGTAATACTCGACCACCAGACTGATGAGGTAGCCGATCAAGCACAGGCCTCCCACTCCCAGGAAGAAAAACCCCACGGGATTGATGTTGGAGGAGATGGCCAGCATGGTGATCCCAATGAGGAGCGCGGACGTGAAGAGCACCAGCAAAGTCTGGCGGAGGCTCCTCCAGCGCGACGCCGACAACATGGTCGTGTGAATGGTAATCGACGCAGCCAGTCAACATCTGCCAAAGAAATGAAATGAAATGAAATGACATCGAGGCAGTGACGCAGGCCCTGACAGCTGAAGCACTGGAAAAAGCACTCTGCATGACACACGCAAGCAAGTCCCTGTTGACAGCACAGACAATTGTCCCTGGGGTGGAATTAGGGTTGCCAACCCCAGGTTGGAAAACTCCTGAAGATTTGGGAGTGGAGCCTGGGGAGACCAGGGTTCATAAAGGGGGAGAGCTCAGTGGGGCGTAATCAGGGGTCATTTTGTAGAAAAAGGTGCAGGAGCTCATTAGCATAACTTATTTGCATATGCCACACCCCCTGACATCACCGGAAGTGTGTCAGAAGGCAACACTCACTGCTCAGGCTCCACTGGACTTTTTTGGATTGCTAGCTATGGGGGGGCACATAGATCTGTCCTCACAGAGGAGGGAGACCTTGTACCTAAAAGCGGGGAGGGGGGGGCCACGCTGCAACTTATCTGGCTGCTTCATGCTCCTCATGGCCCGACTGAGGGCTGCTGGGAGCTGGGGGTGGGGCTTGTTGCATGTGCCCGCCCCCTGGGCTCCTTACTGCCGGAGCTCTGCTCCTGTGCTCTCCGCGTAATGCCACAGAATCCACCCTCCAAAGCAGCTCTTTTCTCTAAGGGAACTGATCTCTGTGGTTTGAAGTTCAATGTGGTGTAGAGGTTAGAGTGTCGGACTAGGATCTTGGAGACCCAGATTCGAATCCCTACTCTGCCATGAAAGCTTGCTGGGGAGACCTTGGGCCAATCACACACTCTCAGCCTAACCCACCCCGCAGGGTTGTTGTGGGGATAAAAATGGAGAAGAGAATGATGTAAAACACTTTCTGTCCCCGCCGCTGGTACAAGAGCAGTAAATAAGTATGTGGAAGAGTGAGGAATCAAACCCGGTGTAACAGGCTGGATTCACCCCCCGGCCAGAGTAACCCCTGCCGGGCCAGGCCAGAGTAACCCCGGGGGTTAATCTAGA
Organism: Gekko gecko; assembly: GCA_029375565.1. Lineage (NCBI taxonomy): Eukaryota > Metazoa > Chordata > Lepidosauria > Squamata > Gekkonidae > Gekko > Gekko gecko. The sequence goes on along the minus strand of JAPDNY010000007.1, from coordinate 148,447,281 downwards.
CTAACCCCTGCCAGACAAACCTCTGCCGGGCCACGCCAGAGTTACCCCAACTGCACAACACAACAACCTGTAACCCCGGGCCAAAGTAACCCCTCGGGTGTAAAGTTGCCTATGCCAAACTATCTGAACCTGGGTCTCACAGTCCGCAATATAGAGTGGTAAGTTAAAAGTCATTGTAGCCAGCAAGTGTCAGCTTCAGAGGGTTTGAGGTTCATGAGAAACTTGTCAGCCAATCTGAGATTCCTCTGGGTACTGAAGAATGGGGTATGAATCCAATCTCATTACTCAACAGCCTGGCAGAGGTTTGTCTGGCAGGGATTAACCCCTGGGGTTACTCTGGCCTGGCCCGGCAGGGGTTATTCTAGGCTAGGCCAAAGTAACCCCGGGGTTACTCTGGCCGGGGGGTGAATCCGGCCTGTTACACCGGTTCTCCCAAATTAGAGTCTGCACTCTTAACCACTACACCAAACTGGCTCAGCCTTCGACAACGTAGCAAATAAATAAGTTATAATTCTGGCAGGTCTCCAGGCCCCACCTGGAGGTTGGCACCCCTAGTGGAGTGGGAATTATTTCTCTTTCCCCCCAGCCCCAGTTAGGATGGGTAGCTGGAAAAATATCAAATGTAATACAGGAATTGGGTAGCCTTGTCTGGGACGGGGGTCCTGAGTACCAGTAAGAAAGTGGCTGGTGATACTGCCTATCTTCTGCTTCCAGCCTCCTGAGAAAGACGGTACCAGTCAGTTCTTTCTCTCCTTGGCTGTAGGGTTGCCATATGGGGGAAATTCCTTGAGATTTGGGAGTGGGGTCTCAGGAGGGCAGAGGGCATCATGCTACAGAGCTCACCCTTCCAAAGGAGCGATTTTCCTAAGAGAACTGATCTCTTCCTAAGCAATTTTCCTAAGAGAACTATGGTCTAGAGATCAGTTCCAATTTCAAGAGCTGCCCAGTCCCCTTCTTAGGCTTGCCAACCTCCAGGTGTCATCTGGAGATCTGCTATCATAGTGGATTTCCAGATGACTGAGACCTGTTCCCTGGAGAAAATGGCTGCTTTAGAGGGCGGACTCTGTGGCATTGTATCCTATTGAAGTCCCTCCCCTTCCCAAATCCCACCCCCTCAGGCTCCAACCCTGAAATCTCCAGGTATTTCCGAACTCAGAGCTGGCAACCCTACTCATCCTGGATGTTGACAACCTTAACTGGGCGAGGTGGGCAGAGAGCTTCGATACAGGGGGAAAACCTGTTCCTTAAAAACAATGCTCCCAAGGGAGGAAAAGAAAGGGTATCTTATTACCTTTAAAAATGCATTGTTTTAACTTAAAGCTTTTATTTTAGCTTAGCAAGCATACAACAAACATATATTGTACATTCTATAGGCCAACCTATGAATTTACAATTACCAAGGGAAGAATAGCATTGCAGAAATAATCTGATAATACTGACAGTTCAGAAATGTGCTAATGTACTGTAATATTGCTTTGACTGCACCGCTTCTTTTAATGTGTCATTGCATTTTCAATCTAGGTCCATGTTTTTAACATGGTACGTTATGGGAGAGCGTGTAGCCTTACACCTAGGGATGCCCGCCTCCAGGAATTAGAGTTTATCTCCAGACTGCAGAGATCAGTTCCTCTGGAGAAAACGGATGCTTTGGAGGGTGGACTCTGTGGCACTGTACCCCACTGAGAAGTCCCTGTCCTCCCCCAGCTCCACCCCCAAATCTCCAGGAGTTTCCCAACCTGGATTTGGCAACCTTACCCCCCACCACCACCAGTGGCCAGGGAGGACCTGGCAGCCTTCCATACAACAGCTCTGTTTCTTGAACAGCCAGCTACGCAGATAACCATTTGCCCTTTCCAAACTGATCTGGGCACTGGTCTTGAGCTTTGGGGTGTGGCAGCGAGTGCTATCCCAATAGCCTTTTCAGGGCTAGAAGAGGAGACTTGGCAGGTTCCCCTTCAGATGAAGGTTTTCCTGCTTCTTTGCTTAGTGATCTGCAGCTTCTGCAATTCTCTCTTGGGCTTAACTGTTAAAACAAGGGGTCCCCCAATATTTTTGCGCCTGCTGGCACCTTTAGCATCTAACAGAGCATGGCAGGCATAGCTAGCCCATAGCTACTGTGGGGCTATCGGGGGCTCTGCCCCCTTCCTTAAAGGGCCAGCCCCACAAGATTTCCTTCTGAAAATGTTTTTTTAATTATTTCCCAAGCATTTTAAAAGGCTGTAACTAACCTCACAAACATCACCAGTCCCACCCAATTTTTTTTTTGTCCCACAAGCCACAAAATATCTGCTGCTGGAGGCAGAAACAGCCACAAAATGGCTGTTGCAGCTTACCTTCAGTCATGGAGGTGGAGGAGGAGGAGGAGAATGGTTTTATACCCCGCCCTTCACTACCCTAGGGTTGCCAGCCTCTAGGTGGGGCCTGGAGATCTCCCACTTTTGCAATTGATCTCCAGCTGACAGAGATCAGGTCCCCTGGAAAAGATGGCTACTTCGAAGGGTGGACTCTGTGGCATTGTACCATGCTGAGGCCCCTCCCCTCCCCAAACCCTTCTTTCTCCTGGATCCACCCCCAAAGTTTCCAGGTATTTTCCAACCCAGACCTGGCAACCCTACACTACCCAAAGGAATCTTGGAGCAGCTTACAATCGCTTTCCTTTCCTCTCCCTACAACAGACATCCTGTGAGGTAGGTGGGGCTGAGAGAGTTCTGATGAAACTGTGACTGGCCCTAGGTCACCCAGCTGGCTGCATGTGGAGGAGTGGGGAATCAAACCCAGTTCTCCAGATTAGAGTCCGCCGCCCTTAACCACTACACCAAGAGGGAAGATCTTTGTGCTGAGGTGGCAACTGCTGCCAGAACGATATTTTTAAAAATCTGCACAGGAACTCATCTCTCCAATGGCAAATGAGGAGCCTTGCTGTGCAAAAGCCCCACCTGACTCTGCCCACTTTCTAAAAATACTTGGCCGGTGCCAGGAATGGTCTTGGTAGCTGCCGTTGCACTCACGTTGCACCATGTTTGGGATGCCTGATTTAAGCTAAATGTCCTCCTTTGTTAGTACCTTGTTAATAAACAGACATCATAAAGAAGAAGAAAAATGGTGATCAAGGCCACCGGTGTAAGTCAGTGTGTGACCACTTGCAGTTCACGTGAACTTGCCTTATTCTCAATCAGACCATTTGTCTGTTGAGTTCAGCATAGCCTACTCTGACTGGCAGAGGCTCTCCAGGGTCTCAGGTAGAAGTTTTTGATATCACTCATTAGTTGACCCTTTTAACAGGAGATGCCAAATACTGAACTGGGGACTTTCTACACAGAAAGCAGATGCTCTAACACCCTTTTGCCTACTCTGACCGGCAGAGGCTCTCCAAGGTCTCAGGTAGAAATTTTTGATATCACCCAGTAGCTGACCCTTTTAACAGGAGATGCCGGATACTGAACTGGGGACCTTCTACACACAAAGCAGATGCTCTAACAATGAGCCATGTCCCAACCCAGGTCTTGACCTCACAGCTGAGAAACAATGCGCGGTTCAAGAGATCACACCAAAATGTACTCAGGAGTCAAAATGTCCACCACTGCAACACTAGGCTGGACTTCAAGGGGCAAATCCGGTCAAAGAGCTACAGAAAAGTAGAAAAGTGTGACCACTCTGACAAAACCTCTACCAACTCCATCCCAAGAAGACTTACACCATTAGCACCATAGCAAATCTCTGAAAAGCCATTATCTGTGCTCAGTCAGACATGATCAAGACCACACCTTTCATTTTATCAGTAACACATGAACTGCAGACTTGGGCAGCCTCTGACAACTTACGCAGTAGTGAAATTCCCTACGTTGATGTTTTTAAAACTGCATGTTATGTGCAATTTTCCACAGTAGATTTTTCCTCATCAGGTGCGAACCCAAAATTTTCTCCTTCTTACCCCACATTTTCGGAACTCACTAAAACTGGAGATTCCGAAAACACCGGGTAAGGAGAAAACTTTGGGTTTGCGCCTGGTGAGGAAAAATTTACTGCGGAAAACTTCACATAAGGTGCAGCTTTAAAAATGTCAATGTGTGGAATTTCACTACTGCGGAAATAGTCTTCAGTTTGCCTCAGGGCTGTGCAGACAGAAGAGGTTTAACTTTTCAACATCCTCTTAGTTTCGGTATTTGGAACTGAGCTCCCTGCTTTGTTGGTGGTTGTGGGTGTGCGTTTGTTTTTTTAACGGACCCATCTTTTCTCCTTGAAAATGTCAGCACAGCCAATTCTGAATACCAGAACCGCGTAAAGGTTGAAAGGCTAACACTCTGTCCTCTGCATGACCCCACGGAAAACCAAGGCTACACAAGACTGTAATTAGACAGAACAAGACACAAGTTCATGGCTGCGGCACAAACGAACAGGAGTCTCAGGCAATGCTCCCTCTAAGCTATGGAGTCTTGTGAGCCAAAATTCTACTTTGTGAGCTGCTGGCATTAAAGTTGTGAGTGAGTGATTTGGCTACTGCATAAATTAGCTGGCTCTGGAGCCCTCCTTCCTGAGCGAAGACAAAAATGTGTGCGCCAGAGGCTAAAAAACTGTGAGCTAGCTCACACTAACTCAGCTTAGAGGGAACACTGGTCTCAGGGCAACTTAAGAAGACTCGTATTTATTTTTGCTGCTGAGTAGGCTCCAGTCCATGAAAGTTTATGCGAGAATAATAGCTTGTTAAGTCTTTGTAAGATGATGCAAGATTTCTGCTTACCAGCGGCATCTTTCAGAAAGTCAGCAGTGACGACTGCAAATTCTGGTTAGCACACATGGTGATACATGTTAATCCTGGCGTGTCAAAACTGAGGTCTCTTTAATGATCTCACCCAAGATGAGCTCACACATGCCCTTGAGAAGCTCTGACGAGCCGAGTCAGCAAGGATGCTGTGAATCACAATCTCAGCATCCGTGGGAGCATCAGAAGAGCTCTGTACCGCCAGACCACTTGGCTTCTCTACACAAAAGGTTCTGCTCAAGATCTACTGGTCATCCCGGGCCCCAAAGATGTCCACCTAGCCTTGACCAGAGCTTTCTCAGATCTGGCACCGCCCGGCCCGGTGGAACGCTCTCCCTAGTGAGATCCGGTCCCTGTGGGATCTGATACAGTTCCGCAGGGCCTGTAAAACAGAGATGTTCTGCCAGGCCTATGGCAACAATCCAACTACAATGGCCTCTCCTGCTTTGCTCTGCCTCTGTTTAGCTTAGCTTTGTCTAGCAATATGTTGGTCCATCATAGCTGCTTATTCACTCACCGCTCCCCTTGTATTGTTTAGATCTGCAGCTATATAGCAAGGGGAACTTCCTCCAATTCAGTACATTGTCTTGTTGGTGCCTCTTAAGGTTTTTATATAGTAATACTGTTTTGTAGCTGTTTTATGGCTATATTCTGTTTTAAATTTTTGTATGTTTTTAAGAAGAAGAAGAAGAGAAGAGATTGGATTTATACCCCACCCTTCACTACCCAAAGAAGTCTCAGAGTGGCTTACAAACTCCTTTCCCTCCCTCCCCCTCCCCACAACAGACACCCTGTGAGTTAGGCGGGGCTGAGAGAGCTCTGACAGAAACTGCTCTTTTTTTAAGAACAGCTGTGCCAGAACTAAGGCTTGCCCAAGGTGCGAGTGGAGGAGTGGGGAATCAAACCCAGGTCTTCCAGATTGGAGTCCACACACTTAACCACTACACCACACTGGCTCTCGCCAGTTAAGAATGTTGTAACCTGCCCTGAGCCTGCTGTGTGGGGGATGGAGAGCTAGAAGCCCGATGAAATAAATAAATAAATACATATAGTTATGAAAATTATCCTACATTGTCCTTTTAATTCGAATTCCCCCTTCCCTCAAGGGACCAATTGACTCTCGAGGCAACCCCAGGGCTGTCTCAAGAGCACGTGTCGAGCTCATAGATGAACCCACCAACAGGCTTGCATGGAGATACCATTTCAGTGTTTCCAGATGGATGGTGTCTATACATAATACTTGCTCCTATTTTCATGACCCTGGATTGCCACCCCCTGCTTTTCTTTCTTCTTTTCTCTCTTTTTGGCCTGGTCACAATTCACATGAAGATGCAAGCCCAGCTTTCGTGGCCTCCCAAGAAGATTGCGTGGAAGCTGTCTGGTATATGAGCTGTCCTTTAAAAATGCCATTGTTTGTTCCTTTCTCCAATCAATGAATCGTCCTGACCTGGATAGTCCAGGCAAGCCTGGTCTCGTCAGATCTTGGAAGCTAAGCAAGGTTAACTCTGGCAAGTACTTGGACGGGAGACCTCCTTGAAATACCAGCAGCAGGGCTGCTATTCCCTCAACGGGGGCGGGGGGTTGCCTGCTTTCAGGCCCCCAGATCCACCAACCCTGATATGGCCAGTGGGGGAACCCCACCCCCAAGCGCTGTGTTTGCAGCAATGCGCCCAGTGCAGTGAGAGTGATGTCATCGCACAGGGCAAGTTGTGAGGGGGATGGTCAATCGTTTAAGGGAAGACCATAGAGTTTTTCCTTAAACAATAGAGCATCCCCTCCAATGTGCCCTGTGTGATGACATCACTTCTGGGTGACGTCATCACAGTGTGTGCACTTTGCACATGCACCAAAAAACTCTAAGACAAGGACTAGGACCCCCCCTACCGGCAGCCAGGTAAGACATGGCTATCCCTAACCAGCCATCCGGAGGACAGGGGCCGGCTTTATTCAGCCACCTCTCTGTATATCCTCCAGGCCCCAAGTAGGGGTGAGTCACCAGAAGTCACCATGACTTCCAGGTACACACACACTCATACATTAAAAAATACCCCCAAAAAAAGAATCAAGGCTGCGAAGAATAAATATCTAAAATCACCTCAAACTATATTCTAAAAACCTCAACCAACAACATTAGTTTTAAAAACCATGTGGTGGTGGTGGAGAGTGGCATCATGTTGCAGCTCACTTATGGCAATCCTGCAGGGTTTTCAAGGCAAGAGATGAACAGCTATGGTTTGCCATTGGCGACCTCTATGTAGGAACTCTGGACTTCCTTGGTGGTCTCCCCTCCAAATACTAACCACGGCCAACCCTGCTTAGTTTCTGAGATCTGACAAGATCAGGCTAGCCTGAGCCATCCGGGGCAGGGTAAAAACCCATACACCATATTAAAAAACTGAAGATCACTGCCTATATAAGACCTTCTGAATAATTTTGCCTTACACATTTTTCTGAATGGATAATAGATTTGATAGACCTCCTGACAGATTCAGGAAGGCCTGTAGTAGTGCTTAAGTGTGTCAGACTAGGGTAGACTCAAGCCCCACTCTGTCATGGAAGCACCCTGGGCAACCTCGGGCTAAGCACCCTCTCGCAGTCTAATGTACCTCACAGGGTTACTGGAGAAGACAGAACCATGTATGTTCACCCTGAGCTCCTTGGAAGAAACAGGATAGAGATGGCTGGACAGGTGTTGGTGGCACCACAGAAAAAACTATGAGGACAAACAGTGGCAGACTTCACCTGTCTGCCTGGGGGAATAGCAGGGCAACTGGATCAAGCGACAAAAAATTTCTCACACAGTTATATTGGGAGAAATGGCCTTTTAGGTATGCGGTTCCCTGGCCACGAAGGGTCTCCCTTGTCTTTACTGAGACTAAATGATAATTGAGCCTGAGCTACCATGTGCCAAAAATGAATTCTACAATTCTAGTGGCATCTCAGGCTGCCCAAGAATAAATCAGCACAAAATGGCGGCCTGTGCAGACTTGGGTTGGGGACACATACTGCAGTCGGAGTGCCTCGATTTGTCACTGGGACCTGCCATAACATTGAAGTATATATCCTGCTGACAGAATCAAAGGCCCAGCCAGTCAGGATGAACACCTCCTGTGCCTTCTGAAATGAAATGCTCCACCAGCTTTGGCATCCTTCATAACCTCACACCACAGAAATTTTTAACAGGCTGAAGGAATGGAGTATGTAGGCCCTCTGCTGACTGGTAGTGGCACACAGTTATGGTTAAACAGCTCCTGTCAAGGAAACAAACATGTGCTTTCAGGGAAGTTGTTGATTGCTTCCTGGTACACAATGCTCCTTTCAAGCAATAAGGAAATGCAAGGTGGTGGAGGAAGTTTTGCTCTCGCTGGCTCTGTTTTACAACAATAATAGATCTGTTGCTGTTTTGCCATTTCTCACAGCGCGGGGGCGGGGGCGGGGGCAGGGGGGGACACACACCGATGCTCTGTCTAAGAATGCCCAAGCCAGGTTCTGTTAAAAGTAAAAGTGCAGGAAAATTCCACTGTGCAGGGTCAGAGATGCAAGGAGATTATGAAAACTCAGCAGAGAGACAGAGGAGAAGATTCCGAAAAAAATATAGGTGTGTGTGTGTGTGTGTGTGTCTGTGGCAAGAATTAATCAACACTATGAACTACTGCTCTCTTTTGAGTGCCTCTGGACTCAGACTTTGCTCTATTGCTCTCTAAGTTGCTGTGACTTTTCCCCGCATACATGTGCACATCACACATCCATGCGCCAAATTCATGCATATGTCCACATATATATCTCCATATATATGGAACACATGCAATGACTGTGAGCCCTAGACAAGTGAAAGAGATTCATGCACAAGGCATGCTTTTCTGTTTGAAACAGCTCTTGTCTCTTGGGCTGGACAACCAATTTTGTGTTGGGGGGGGACCCCCTTACAGGACCTCTAGCTAAAGGGGCATTTCTCCTCTGCCAGCAGTTACTTTTGTCTAGGATTGCATTCCATGCCAGCTTGTAGCCCCTTCCAGGTATTCAGTGTTTGTACAATTATCGTACATAGTGGGGGAGCAAGACTGTGGCCATGCACTCCTTTCCTGGCTTATACGTGTTCATTAGAAAATATGCATAGAGTCTGAACACAAAGACAGGAAACCTGTACAATCCTTAATGCCTCCCCCCACACTCTTGGAGATGAAACCTAAAATGGTCTGTTCAGGACTAAGTTCACTTGGGCTTACTTGAAAGTTTTCTTAAGATTGCAGCCATAACATCTGAAAAGGGTTATAGTCATGTATGGTATTAAATATGTGTCTGTACAGATATCCACAGGTGCATACATAACCAACTCTGTACATGATTCCAAACATTTATTTTATTTTATTTCATTCACTGGTACCCTGCCTTTCTCTCCAACAAGGATCTAAAAGCGTCTGACATTGTTCTCCTCTCTTCCATGTTATCTTCACAACAACTCCGTGAGGTAGGTTAGGCTGAGAGAGTGTGACTGGCCCAAGGCCACTCTGTGAGCTTCCATGGTGCAAATGGGTGGATTCAAACCCAGATCTCCCGGTACTATTCCAACACTCTTCACCACTACACCACACTGGATTACATTACCATATTTTCAATAATAACTAATAATAATTAGTATATGGCATTGTGTGTAGAATAGCCAGGAGATCCTAAGATTGCCTGGCAGCCAGAAGTTCTAGCTGTTTTAGCATTATGCACCACTAGGCGGCAAACTAGACTTGTTTTTAAGGCAAGAGACCTTTCAGAGGTGGTTTGCCTTTGCCTGCCTCTGCGTCACACCCCTGGTTTTCCTTGGAGGTCACCCTTCCAAATTCTAGCCAAAGCCAACCCTGCTTAGCTTCCGAGATCTGACGGGATCAGGATAGCCTGGGGTTGTCCAGGTCAAGAGTTTGCAATAATGAAAAATATAGACTCAGACCTAGACTTTATAATTTAAAAAAATCATAATAAAAGTTTTACATCTCAGGAATGGTTTTGAAATAAGGGTTTTTTCACAGGAGAGGTTTTGCTTCCTCTTAAATAGGAACTCTTCTGTTGACCTCTGGCATTTTTTTGGAAGTCTGACTGCCCCATAGCATTCTCTGTGACAGCTCAGATCCCCGTGATTTAAGAAGCCGGAACGCTTTAAAAATAGCTCAGAAAAGCATTGCGAGATTTATGATAAGACACTGGCAACAATGTGAGGCAACTTCCAAATGTGACAACATGGCATTTGAGAGTCGGAAGCTGCCCTCTGAATTCTAATGAAATAATTAGGGCTTCTGCACTGAATGGGATTATGCATTCCTCTGCTTCTTTCTGCTACCCAGGGAAGACCCTGTTCACAATTCAAAGCATCCAGCCAGACTTGAAGGGATGTTCTTCAGATCTTTTTGGCACTCCTTAAGAGGATCCTGTGACTGAACAGAGACCCCGTGTGGCAAATGCTGTTGAACGAAATATAAACTATCTCGCGTAGGAGCACGGACGGACGCATATACATCTGACACTCCTTTGAAAGCTGGCTAACACGCCTGTTCTTGTTAGCAGTCTCAGCTCGTCACACCCAGACATATCTGCAGATGCCTCCCGAAGCAGCAGCCCCCTTTAGCAAGACTGAGTTATGCGCACTCACCAAGCATGGATGTTCTGCCATGAGCTCTGGCCTTTCGTTGTCATGACATGGCTTGCCGGTAAGCTTCTTCGCTCGTGGTTTTGTACCAGGAAGAGAAAGGCCACAAAATCGTCACTTTTTCTGGCTTCACAGGCGAATATCCAAGTCAGGAATCACCCAGGTGGAGAGAGAGAGAGAGCAAAACTCTTGCCAGATTTTCCACTTCAAAATGGTACTGTGGCTTGGCCCTTAACTCTCTGCGTCTCTCTCCCTCTCTCTTCCTTTGCTCTCTCAGATAGGCTGCCCCAAAGAAGCAGGAAACCGGCTCGGGAAAACGGGTGCTGTACGCAAACGCCTGTGGTGCAATCTGTTTCCTCCTACTCTTCTGTTTCTGTCGGGCCTGAGCTCTCGCTCACTTTTGTGTGGGGAGAGCCTCTCCTGACACCTCCCTCCACAGGCTGGGCCCCTTAGACCCAACCCTTCATCACGTGAGCTGTTCGTAAAACTATTTATGGGCTCTGCAAAGATATAAATGATGGGCTCTTTCCACTCAGATTAGCTGCCAGGAACTTAGAAAAATATATTCTACCCCTGGTTTATGTAGTGTGTAGATAAGAATTAAGCCGCTATCAGGCCGAGAACGCTTCCCGGCTGAGGAGGTCTCAGTGGGTTAAGGAAATCACCTGGCAATTAGGGGAAAAAGTGAACATTCCCATATAACTTTGTTGGAAAAGTGTGGGAAGAACACTTGACCTCTGAGACAGAGCTCTTTGCACTAAAAAGGTGACGCAGTGCAATCCTACCCATGTTTACTCGGAAGTAAGTCCCACTGAACTCCACTGGCTCACTCCCTGGTAAGTGTGTTTAGGATTGCCGCCTCAGCACTCTCGATATCAGCTTTCGAACTTTCTACTTTCATAGCAGCCTTTTCACACTGTTGAGGAATTTCTTGCTGATCGCAAAAGATTCCAGGCAGAGTCTGTGCTCATTTTCCTGGGTATGGCCCTGACCTGGATAGCCCAGGCTAGCGCAATCCTGTCAGATCTCAGAAGCTAAGCAGGGTCGGCCTTGGCTCAATGGGCGACCTCCAAGGAATACCAAGGGCGTGACGCGGAGGCAGCAATGGCAAACCACCTCTGAAAGGTCTCTTGCCTTAAAAACAAGTCTAGCTCGGCACCTAGTCTTGCATAACACTAGAAGAGCTAGAACTTCTGGCTGCCAGGCAGTCTTAGGATCTCCTGGCTATTCTACACACAATGCCATACGATAATTACTTAATTCATAGGCAGGGCTCCCAACCTCTAGGTGGGGCCTGGGGATCTTCTGGAATTACAGTTGACAGAGATTGCTTTCCCTGGAGAAAATGGCTGCTTTGGAAGGTGGACTTTATGGTGAGAGCCAGTTTGGTGTAGTGGTTAAGTGTGCGAACTCTGGGTTTGATTTCCCACTCCTCCACTTGCACCTGCTGATGTGACCTTGGGTCAGTCACAAGCTCTGGCACAGCTGTTCTCTCAAGGACAGTTTCTGTCAGAAGTTCTCTCAGCCCCACCTACCTCACAGGGTGTCTGTTGTGGGGAGGGGAAGGGAAAGGAGTCTGTAAGCCACTCTGAGACACCTTTGGGCAGTGAAGGGCGGGGTATAAATCCTATCTCTTCTCTTCTTCTTCTTCTTCTACCCCACTGAGGCCCCTCCCCTCTTCAAACCCCACCTTCCCAGGATTCCCCCCCCCAAATCTCCAGGAATTTCCCAACCTGGAGCAGGCAACCCTATTGCTGGGGTTTCTTGCCATGCTGGAGACTACTGCTGTGGGATTACTGTCACAGCGCAGCCTTTGGGTTTCTTTCACAGGGGCTTATTTTATTTTGTTTGGGGGTTGTGAGGGGGTAAAGAAACTGAAGTGCTTTATCTCTTGTTTTATCTGATGCTGCAATGGTAACGGTTTCTCCCAGCTTACTCCTTCCTTTACGCGGAGAACACAATAACATTCCACGTGTCCTTTGAGGTGCCACACGTGCCAGCGAGGAGCACTGCTGGAAGAGTTCCAGGACAAGTCAAAGGGTCCGGTCACACTGCCGTTTTGATCGGGATTCGCTGCTGTTTACTTGCGCATGTCAGTTTCACATTCACATGCGCCAATCCGCCTCCCGCCCTGAAGCAGGCTTACTCGCGCAATGCTTCCGGGTTTTCCTGACCCCTGGAAAAACTAGTGTTTTCCTGGCACTTCCGCTTTGATTGCGCGATTTCGCCTATGTGGACAGCCCCTCTCTCGCAAGGATTGCGATTAGGGCTCTCTGAATGTTCTTGGGGTTTGTTTTTTTTTAAAAGCTTCCGGTTTGAGCGCTTGAGCAAACATGCGCTTAATAAATCCATTTAAAGTTTAATAATGGATTTATTAAGCGCATGTTTAGTCAAGCGCTCAAACCAGAAGCTTTTCTTTTTTTTTTAAAGGCACAACGACGGCCCTGGAGGCGGGAACGAGAGGTGGGGGCTACGGCAGCCTGGATGGGGCCGGCAAGGAGGATGGCGGAGACAGCGGAGCCTATTTTTGTGGGTTGATGGCGGCAGCGGCAGCGGCAGCACCCCCCCCCAAGTGTCGGCAGGAGCAGGAGCCGCCCAAGCCTCCCCGTGGCTGGCAGGATCGCCTGGAAGGACGGCGCAGCAGCAGGCAAGCAGGTGCTGGGAAAGAGGGGCTGGCTGCATGTAGACAGCCCAATGCGAATAAAATGTTCCCGGTTTAAATAAACCGGGAACAAAGCGCATGTCAGTTGCAGTGTGACCAGAGCCAAACACCTTTTCCAGTGGGACAGGACTAACCTCGGTTCTCAGACTGAGGCCAAATACATTTCACAGCCTGGGTGCCTGCCAGTGGAAAATCAACAAATGCGCTGGGAGATCCTGCAGTGATCAGAAAGCTTGGGCTTGGAGCCTCCAGATGGGACTTGGGGATCCCCCAGAATCCCAGCTCATCTCCAGACTACAGAGATCAATCCCCTCCCCCGGAGAAAATGGATGCTTTGGGGGGGGCAGAATAGATGGCACTGGTACCTACTGAGGTCCCTGTCCTCTCCACGCTCCACGCCCAAATCTCTGGGAGTTTCCCAGCCTGGACCTGGCAACCCCCGCCATCCCCCACCGGTGGCCACGGGGGACCCGGCAACCCTCGGCTGGAAGAGTAGGTCCAATATACACTTGAATGTGCAGAGCTTCTGGAACTCTCCGTTCGCTTGCCTCAGAATGTTCCGGATATTTCTCCTGAGCAGGAAATCTCAACATTCCATTTTAAGGCAAGTTTGGTGGCACCTAATAATTATGCCGGGTTTATGGAGGTTTCCTTCTCTGCCACTGGGAAGAGCTACTGCTGATTAGAAACTGAGGAAAACTTCCACAAACTGTGCCTTTCCCCTGAGGTGGGATTCCAGAGCCGTATTTGCAAAACAAGTGACAGCCATTCCTTTCTCATCGCACACATCCACATATATCACACTCCAATCCCATCCTTCCTCTGAGGTGCTCCTCTGAGGTGCGGCTTGCCCCTCCTCCGTTTCACCCCTTCAACGACCCTGTGCGGCAGGACAGGCTGAGACAGAGTTACTTTGCGTGGTTCGTGGCAAAGTGGGGATTTGATCGTGATCTAACATCCTAACCAGCTACCCCACGCTGGCTCTGTCACCTGTATGGGCCTGCCCAAGTCTTTTAATATCCATCTCAGACACCCTGTTCGGTGAACTCCAGCGGCATTCCATTTATGGAATATGTGACTCAGGGAAAAAGCAAACAGGATTTTGTGGCTCCTTAAGGACTCAGGCTGGACCCGCAGTAGCAGGCGGAGTGGGAACAGGCAGGAAGGGCATCCACGCACACCCATTCCCTCTTTGCTTGCTTCTGCTGCCTCCTTATCCCCCCCTCCCTTTCCTCTTCACACCTGTGCAAAAGCACAAATGGGAAGGCAATCACACCACATCCCCAAGATGCAGCTCTGACACCCCTCTTTCCCCTTCCTTTCCCCCGTTTCCCTACTTGAGCTATGCTGTAGTGGTACTGCATAGCTTGGCAGGGAAAGTGGGGGGAGAGATATTTAAAGGGTTAAAAGGGGGGCAGTGGTGTGGGAAAGTGGGCCTCCTCAAGTCATTTTGAAAGCAGAGTTTAGCTCCTCCACCACCCTCCCTGTAGAGCAGATTAATCTAGATGAAAGGGGGGGGGGAGCCCCAAGAATACGATGAGTCATGCTCGTCATGTGCGGAATGAGCATGATGTCATGTTCCCCTTTAAAGCAGGAGCTTCCTGATTTCCATGTGGGGAAAAACCCTGTGGGAAAGAAACTGAGCACATTTGTTGTTGTTGTTGTTGCTGTGAAACCTATTTGGTGAGTCGGTGTGATGTAGTGGTTTAAAGCATCAGACTAGGATCTCGCTGACCCACGTTCGAATCCCCATTCTGCCATGGAAGCTTGCTGGATGACTTTGGGCCAGTCAGTAGAGATTGCAGCTTCCAGGTGGGACCTGGGGATCCCCTGGAATTACAGCTCACCTCCAGACTACAGAGATCACTTCCCCTGGAGAAAATGGCTGCTTTGGAGGGTGGGCTCTCTGGCATTGTGCCCCACTGAGAAGTCCCTGTCCTCCCCAGGATCCACCCCCAAATCTCCAGGATCACAGATCCAGAGGAGTTTAGCCGTGTTAGTCCATTGCTGCAAAATAATAAAAAGCCCAGTAGCACCTTTAAGACTAACAAACTTTCTTGTAGCATAAGCTTTCGAGAAACACAGCTCTCTTCGTCAGATGCATCTGACGAAGAGAGTTGTGTTTCTCGAAAGCTTATGCTAAAAGAAAGTTTGTTAGTCTTAAAGGTGCTGCTGGGCTTTTTACTAAATCTCCAGGAGTTTCTGAACCTGGATCTGGCCACACTACCCTCCCATCCCCCACCGGTGGCCAGGGGGGATCTGGCAACCCTACCAGTCACACACTCTTAGCCTAAGCTACCTCACAGGGTTGTTGTAAGCATAAAATAGAGGAGAACAGAACAATGAAAGCCACCTTGGGTCCTCATTGGGGAGAAATGGTGATAGAAATGAAGTAAATCTGCAGTCCATTTCGGCAGATGGATTTGTGAGGTGCTGGTTTGATCTTCGTTAAGATGCCCGGCTCATTTTGTTTAAAAAAAACATTCTTTATGTTTGTTTTATTAAACAGGCCACTTGCTTCTGCTTCTGTTTTTATCTGGCTGGTTGAAGGCAGTTCTATTTTCCTGATACTTGTAATTTCATGTTATTGTTTAACTCGTTTTTATTGTTTGACTCACTTTTATTGGCCTCTGTTATGTTACAAATCTTTTTTTTTTTTGTAACCCAGTGTGAACATTTTTATATGGAAAAGCAAGATATAAATCTTTATTTATTTTTTAAATTCTCTCTCCCTGAAAGAGCTGCTGAGGTTAAACACATGGGGTGCAGATAGAATGCGTATTCCTTCCTCAACAACCGTCATTCACGTTTTCTGAAGCTCCTACGCAGGACAGGACGGGAAGCTCTGTGTTGATCTTTGTTTTACAACAGGTTTTTTTTTAAAAAATCAAAACTGTTCATTCGTTCCTCAAAATCTGAACAGGAAAACTCCAAAATTCACCTGCCAATTTCAATTCAGGTAGAGAGTTGCCATCTCTGGGTGGGGAGATACCTAGAGATTTTGAAGATGGAGCTTGGAGAGGGCGGGGTTTGAGGAGAGGAAGGACCTCAGCAGGGTTATAATGCCATAGAGCCCACCCTCCAAAGCAGACTTCCCCCCCCAGGGGAACTAATCTCGGTTGCCTGGAGATCCCTTGTCATTCTGGAAGATCTCCAGGTCCCATCTGAAGACTGACAACCCTAACTTCAGGTAAAATTCGACAGCAGCTCTTCTTAGATGGCTCCTATGTCACAAACATCCTTGTTAAGCAAGAGTGTGGAAGGCAGGGGAGGAGCAAAGTGCCCCAGGGTCCCCACAAGGCTGTGGGCTCCAATGTGATGTCTCACTTTGCCTTAGGGCAGTAGGCAAAGAAGGTTATATCTGTCTCACCTTTCACCTCCAGGGTAATCCCGTACCAAGTCAAATAGGAAGCTGAGTTGCCTGTTTGGTGAATCATCGTTCAGGGGTATTATGGAATGTATCATGTATTCTAAAATATACTTTATAATTATTATAGCTACATTTTAAGTTTCTAGATACACAGTGTTCTCTACTGACAGTATTTGGGGGTGTGGGTGCAGGAGGAGAGCCCCAAGATTACGTTTTGCATGAATTTCCTCTCTGTGGCCCTGCTGGTAAGGAAATGAATTTGTATTAGTACAAACCAATGGGTGAGCCTGCACATTTTGCACATAGCAGATATGGACACAGGGAAACTTACATGAGAATGTGGGAACCCAGCACAGGTGTATTTGCATAGCTTTGAACCTGGATTTACATTCATATGGAATGCCTACCCCCCCAAAAAAAAAGAGTCAATCAAATCAAATGTTTAAATGAAGAAGAAGAAGAAATAGAAGAAGAGGAGGAGGAGGAGGAGATTGGATTTATACCCCGCCCTTCACTACCCAAAGGAGTCTCAGAGCGGCTTACAATCTCTTTTCCCTTCCCCTTCCAACAACAGACACCCTGTGAGGTAGGTGGGGCTGAGAGAACTGCTCAGGAGAGAACAGCTCTGAAAGAACTTGTAACTGATCCAACGTCATAACAGCAGCTGCATGTGGAGGAGTGGGGAATCAAACCCGGTTCTCCTAGATTAGAGTCCGCGCTCCTATCCACTATACCAAACTGGCTGGGACATGCTGTTACTCTTGTACTTGTTTCTCCTAGACTCTGCAACAGAATCCATTTTCTGATGTTTTCATTTACTCCAGGAGCACTAAGGATCTCTGTAGTCCGGAGATCAGTTGTAATTCCAGGAGATCTCCTGGGCACTGGTAACTCCCTTAGGAACCCCCTGATGGAATGAAGAATTGGGGAACAGACCCCATAGTCTAGTAGCATGATACGGCTGAGTCCAGAGGTAGATGAGAAGGTCGCTACTCATCTTGTCCAGAATTTGAGTAGCGTTCAGGGCACTGCCAAACACAGTTACACCCTTCTAAACCCATTGAAGTTAATGGGCTTAGAAGGTGTAACTCTGTTTAGGATAGCACTGCCACTCAGCTGCCCTCAACAACCCATTCCTCCGAGAGGGCAATGAACATCAAGTTTTTGGGAGGAGAGTTATGCTTGTTCATTTATACTTTGATATTATCCCACACACCTAGGCAGATCCTGAAGTACGCGGAATCCCCTCTGTTGTCTCTCCGTGGATGTGTTTCGTTGCCATGACAGGCCCCTAATCACTGTTTGCTAGAAGTAATGATTACTGGTCCCATATTGCTAGTCTCGGGCCTACTACAGCCCTGGCAAACTTCTGCTTCTCTCAGTGACTGTGGTGTTCACCTTTCCTCTGTTTCTTCACAGCCACTAATTTTCCACATCATCACCTCCCGTTAAGGTGGATTTATTTAATGTCTCTTATCAGCAAGGTGCCTTGAGGAATGGGCTTGGCTTTCCATAGCCGTGCCTTTGGCCCATGCCATAGATTGCATGACATATTTAGTCCCTCATGAGGCACAAAACAACACCTCCCATGTTGCCGAGTACCTGCAGGTTATTCGTGAGAACCAGACCTGCCACACATGGAATTGCTACCTCATATGGGCTTGCTTTTGTTTTTCCAAGACATCACTGAAGTGGTAAACCTGTGTCTGGGTGGGGGCGCTTCAGATTTACATGACTGAACGCTCTTGCACAAGTATACACGGTCCTTCACATAGAAGCTAGAAGTCTGGATGAAGGCTAGGCCAGAACTGTGTTCCTTAACATCTAATTTTCTATGTGCAGGGAATTTTCTTTTGGTATGGATTAGCACTCACTCCTGAAGTGGCACAACTCAGCAGAGCTGTGTGAACTCGGTCTCTCCGCCTGACAAGAGTCCTCCTGGTTCTCACTCCGATATGTAGGCCTGCCAGTGCCCCACTCAAGGTGAGGGACCCTCTGCCCCCAAGTCCCATTGCCCGCCACCACTCCAAGTGATGGTGGGGGAACAGTTTTTAAAAACCCAGCATTGCCGCATGTGCCACTACATAACTTCAAGTGAAAACCCAGCGGTGACGGAGGGCGGGTCTAGGAATCACTGGAAACTCTATGGTTTTACCACAGAGTATCTGGTGTAGGGTTGCCAGCTCCAGGTTGGGAAATACCTTGAGATTTTTTTTGGGGGGGGAGTCTGAGGATGGTGGAATTTTGGTGGGGGAGGGACTCCAGTGAGGCAGAATGCCATAGAGTTCACCTTCCAAAGTGTCCATTTTCTCCAGGTGAATTAATCTCTGTTGCCTAGAGATCAGTTTTAATCCCGGGAGATCTCCAGTCACTACCTGGAGGATGGCAACCCTAATCTGGAAGTTCATAGAGCTACCCTATGTCACTTCCAGGTCTCTACCAGATATGACATAATGGTGCAATGACATCATAACCCCCTCTCCCCCCATGTTCCCACCACCAAACCTCCCACCATTTCCCAGGCACAGCCTGGCAACCCTACGATATGAAAAAAATAGGTCTGCCATTGTCTACCCTCCTTTCCCTTTCCATTTCTCTTGCTGAATCATGCTGACAGATCCAAACATTTGCTTCCCTGCTTTTTTGGAGATAGAAATTGTTCTGAAGAGAACTGAAAGCTGTTTGCAAAAAGGACCACATCCGGTGGGCACGCCCACCTTTTCTCTACACATACCATTTCTTCTGCTTCAGTGTCATCTCTGGTCAAACAGGTTTCACGTGATTTTTTTTTTAACCGATACTGTATATACCTTCTTTCAAACTACTTTATCTTTTCTTTATTCTTTTATCTATTATCTATTATCAAGAGCACCGTCCACCTCATTTCTTTTATTGGGACCAACCAAAACAACACAAAACAGTATGTGAACTTTTGAGGTCACCACAACTCTTCATCATGCTAGATGTTACAATTTTTTAAAAAAATGGTGTGTGGAGGGGGGGGGAAGCAATTGTGTCAGGTATTAGAATTTTTAAACATTTGTGTAGTGTCCAGCCAGACAGAGTTCTAGTGAGTTGAAAGCCAGCAAACTGAGAGCCAGTTCGGTGTAGTGGTTTGGAGCGCAGACTTTCGTCTGGGAGAACTGGATTTGATTCCCTGCTCCTCCACACGTAGCTGCTGATGTGACCTTGGGTCAGTCACAAGTTCTTTCAGAGCTTTTTCTCTCAGCCCCACCTACCTCACAGGGCATCTGTTATGGGAAGGGGAAGGGAAAGGAGATTTTAAACCACTCAGAGACTCCTTTGGGTAGTGAAGGGCGGGGTATAAATCCAATCTCCTCCTCCTCCTTTTTAATGTTCTTTTGGTAGTACATGGATTGTGTTCTTGCTTTGAGATTTTGCTTTCGGACCAACATGGCTGCAAACAACAACAATCTGCTTTGAAAAAATCTATCGCCTATCTTTAGCTTGAATGGCCTAAGGCCAGACATATCTTATGGGACTTTCCATACAGGCAGTAATTTTGCACTGTGAATGCTTTTTCCACTGGATGTGGGTGTTCTGTCCATCTTTTATCAAGAGCATATTACCTCAGACTTAGGTTCTCTGTTGTGAAGGCAGAATATTTATTTATTTCAGTTTCGGCTTATATTCCTACCTTCCCCGCAAGTGGACTCAGAGCAGATGACCTCAGTAAAAGTTAAAAACATTCCACAGTAGAAGTTAAAACATTCCATAAGAGATCATTCTTATGAGGTCATCTGAGCCCTGCTCCTTCTTGGCTTTGCGTTTTTCTACGACAGGCGCATGTTCAGTCAAACCAATCCCTGCATCAGCCGTCAACTTCTTCCCCTTCTGCTGCTGTGTCAGATCATCTGTCTTCTTGTTTTCTCTTTTAGTGAGTCACAGGTACATGTATTCATTTATACCTTCATTCCTTGCCATTTAAAAAAAGGAAGCATCTTAAACACAGTTGCAAAACTGCTCTGGGGATGGGTGAGGAAAGTATCTTAAGGAAGTCACAGGCGCTAGCTAATTGGCAGCCGCCGCAGCCAGTTTTGGTGGCAAACATGCAGAACCTGAACATGGAGGTCAGAAATAAATACTAGCGAGATGTTCCAAAGAGGCCCTGACCTGGATAGCCCAGGCTAGCCTGATCTTGGATGCTAAGCAGGGTCGGCCCTGGCTAGTATTTGGATGGGAGATCAGCAAGGAATACCAGGGTTGTGACACGGAGGCAGGCAATGGCGAACCACCTCTGAACGTCTCTTGCCTTGAAAAACCCTACAGGGTTGCTGTAAGGCAGCTGTGGCTTCAGTGTACTTTCTACCACCATGTTTCAACTGCAGAACATGAGGGTTCCCTTGGGAGGAGAGGTCCTAGAGCTAGAGGTGTCAAACTCACTTGTTATGAGGGCCGGTTCTGACATAAATATCACTTTGTCAGGCTGGGCCACGTGTGCCCTAAAATGTAAAGCCAGTTACCGGAGATATAAACTTTATAAAAGACACGGGCAAACCCAATTAACAGTATTATTTCCCACTCAAAATACAAACAAAAGCTATTGATTCCTAGCAGTGAAAGCAATTGATTTGCTGGGGAACCCACAAAAGCCCCAATAAATATATTTAATCACATGCAAGACTAGATTTTTTTTCTAAGGGATACCATAAAAGGGGGAATACCTTACATTTCCTTACATACCAGTTGCCCGTGGGCCGTGTAAGAGCCCCGGATGGCCCTATTCTGGTCCTCGGGCCTTATGTTTGACACCCCTGTCCTAGAGGCTTACGGTGTCTTTGTGATTGTGGCTTTATTTACAAATGTACAGGTGGAGCACAGGGGTGGGCAAAGAAGTACTCCTGTGGGGCAGCCAATCCATTACCCCATATCGGATTCTGATCAGGCTAAGGGGCCATCCAGTCCAGCCGCTTGTTTCCACAGTGGCACCCCAGATGCTCCCGGGAAGGCCACAAGCAGATGGTGATAGTCCTCTCCCACAACCAGTACACTGGTACACTGCCTCTCAGACTCCAGAGGGTCTCTTCAGCCATGGCACAGTTGCCAGCCGCCAGGTGGGAATGGGAGATCTCCCAAAATTACAACTGAGGTCCAGACTACAGAGATCAGTTCCCTGGCAGAAAAATGGCTGCTTTGGAGGGTGGTCTGCGTGGCATCACATTGCTGCTGAGCTCTCTTTGCCCCCCATACTCTGCCCCCCAGGCTCTGTCCCCTAATCTCCAGGAATCTCTGGAGCTGGTAACCCTAAACCATGATGTCTCAGAAAAAGGAGGAAGGAGGAGGAGGAAGGAAGGAAGGAGAAAGAAGAAGAGGAGGAGAAGAGATTGGATTTATATACCACCCTTCACTCAGAGACTCAGAGCGGCTCACAATCCCCTTCCCTTCCTCTCCCCACAACAGACACCCTGTGAGGTAGGTGGGGCTGAGAGAAAACTGCTCTTGAGAGAACAGCTCTGAGAGAATTTGTAACTGACCCAAAGTCACCCAGCTCGCTGCATGTGGAGCAGTGGGGAATCAAACCCAGTTCTCCCAGACTGGAGTCCGCCACTCTTAACCACTACACCAAACTGTCTCTATTGTTGATAGACCTTATACAGGCCATTAAAGCTAGTGCCCATTACCACATCTTGTGGCAACTAAATCCAAAAGGGAATTACGGTTTGTGGGAAGCAAAAATTCAGCTTCGATCAAATGAATCAGGTGACCCCAAGATTCTTGCATTATTTGATTTTTTCCTCCACAATGTGAATCATTTTGCAGATTGTTTTGCCAGAAGGTGTCAATTCCCCCCTCCTGTTTATAACTTCCTGGACTCTGCTCATTAACCGGGAAAGCTTTGACCCACCCACACAACTTTCCTTTTTAACTTCCTTCTAACTAATCCCCTAATCTTTGAGCAGCTTTCCCTTTCAAAATCAAGCTTGACTACTTTGGATTTTCAGGGTAACCTTCCACTTAGGCTGAATGTGAACCTGTTATATTCCCTTATCCTCAATTTGTACAGAGACACAATTTGTACTGCGTCCTGAACACCACTGTGGCACAGCAGTCACGGTACAGCAGGATTAAGATCTGGGAGATCAAATCCCCACTCTGCCCACAAAACCCACCAGGGAAACTGGGGCCAATCACTTTCCGCCTAGCTCACCTCACAAGGTTGCTGTGAGGTTAAAATGGAGGGGAGCAGAATGACATATGTCACCCTGAGGTCCTCAGAGAAAGGGAGAGATTAAAATGTATTAAAACAGGGCCCCCCGACCTGTACCAGCCCAGCAGAATGACATATGTCACCCAGAGCTCCTAAGAGAAAGGGAGAGATTAAAAATATATTAAAACAGGGGTCCCCAACCTGTACCCGCCTCCACTCCCCAAATCTTCAGTATTCCCAACCAAGAGTTGACAACTCTAAACTCCTCTCAGCTTTTCTCTAGACAGTAGTTTACAAGGTATTCAATTACCGGATTTTGATATTTAAGCAACAGCCATCTGATTTCATTTCAGTTCAAGCGGAGGCCTTCTCTTTCATCCTGGCCTGTTTTACCCCAAAATGTCCCCCAGTACTGAACAAATCTAAATTCTTCTCCCTCACACTGCTGCTTCATCACCTAAAGGTCTCCTCAGCATTACCTGTCTGAGAAGAAGGAGAAGAAGAAGAAGAGAAGAAGAGGAGGAGGAGGAGGAGATTGGATTTATACCCCACCCTTCACTACCCAAAGGTGTCTCAGATTGGCTTACAAACTTCATTCCCCTCCCCTCCCCACAACAGACACCCTGTGGGGTAGGTGGGGCTGAGAGAGCTCTGACAGAAACTGCTCTTTTTCAAGAACACCTGTGCCAGAACTATGGCTTGCCCAAGGTCATCCAGCAGCTGCAAGTGGAGGAGAGGGGAATCAAACCCAGTTCTCCCAGGTTAGAGTCCGGGCACTTAACCACTACACCAAACTGGCTCAAAAGAGGTGGCATTCTGACTAGCAGCTGAACCAGGCCTGTAGCCAGGATTTTTAAAGTCAGGGGGCATTTAAGTTTCTTAGGGGGCACCAGCTAATAGAATAAAGGTAGTCTCCGCTCCAGCCACCGGCAAGTTAGTCTCTCGCTCCCACTGCGAGCATCTATCCTGCCTCCCTCCCCAGAGTCTCTTGGCTGGAGCTGCCCCTCCCAGTGAGAGAAGGCCATGACATCCTAGGCTGGATGGGAAGTGGGGAGGGGCTTGCCAGGAAGTTGGGAGGGGCCTAGCCCCAAGATGCCCCACTGTAGCTACAGGCCTGGGCTGAACTTCCCTTCCTCTCCCCACAACAGACACCCTGTGAGGTAGGTGGGGCTGAGAGAGCTCTTTGAGAACTGCACTTGAGAGAACAGCTCTGAGAGAATTTGTGACTGACCCAAGGTCACTCCAGCAGCTGCATGTGGAGGAGTGGGGAATGAAACCCAGTTCTCCAGATTAGAGTCCGCGCTCCTAACCACTACACCAAACTGACTCTTAACTTTTTTGTCTTTAGGGCTTATTTTAAAAAACTATGGGGGGGGAAGATGTGAAGTTGTTTTCTAAGTATATAATTTAAAGGCTGATTCACACATCACAGTCTACACTGGTTTTGTCAGGGTTCTCCATTCTGTCTTTCAGTCAGACATGGGTTCCTCATGATTCCCATGCACATGGTGCCCAATTCGTATTGGGAATTGGTGCCTGGGGAGACAGGGCTTCAGCTTTTCCTCATCTGGCACTGTTTTCCCCTCCCCAACTTGCTGGGGAAACCTGCAATTAGCACCCCCCCTCACTGGTCCATTTCAACTTGGAAAAACAGTGGGGAGGGAGGCTGAAGATGCTCCAGACTCAGAATACTTCAGCTCTGATCTGAATCAGGCCTTGTGCATGCAAGGATCGAGAGGACAAAGTGGGAAACCGGGACACAAATTGGGTAGACCGTAATATGTGAATCGGCCCCGTATTAGTCATGTGATGTCGGACGTCTTGTATTCCTTGCCCTAATGCCGAACCTGCATGGGTCCTTAACTCATCTGGCTCCCTTGCCCTTTCCAAGACATTTTGTCTCTGGTGCTAGGAAGCATTACTGTGGGGCTTCCTTATGTTTGCAGAACTGCTTCCACCACCCCACTGGCAAGCCACCCTGTAATGCATAGCTGTGGCTGGTTTTCCCAGACTTTCTGTTTTAACTGGTGGGATTTTGTCTAGTTTTAATTCAGTTCTGAATTCCGTTGTTGGAAAGGAAGATTCTAGCCTGCAGCCTGAAGCTCTACAACTGAGACACAGAGGTCTAAGTAAATACATATACATATATAATGTATATGTATCTATAATGCAGTCATAACACATAGAAGCACAATCGTTAAGTGCTCTGGGCAGTGCCCGTCTTGTAAAGTTAGAGATTACCCGGAAACAAGCTGTTCCTCATAAATCTTTAGCAGTTTCACACAATTCTCTGTATTGCTTTATAGCTTCTTCCCAAAAACTAAGCACACAAAGGTTTTTCCCACATTCTTTTTTATTGTTTCATAAAATTATGCACCTGAGACAAAACCCTGCCAATGGCTCATGACCCAGGCAGAATTTTGCACGTCCACCTGTTCCACTTTAGGACACAGGTCGCCCGAGAAGTTCTTCTACAGAAGTCTCACGGAATTGTGCTCTTGCACGCCTCCCATCGATTCTAGTGTGTCGTCTCCAGGAGACCTTCTTAGTAGGATGTGCCCCTAACGCCCCCTGACTTGGATGGCCCAGGCTAGCATAGACTTGTCAGAGCCTGCAAGCTGAGCAAGGACTGCCATGGTTAGTATTTGGATGGGAGACCCCCAAGGAAGTCCAGGGTCATTCTGCAGAGCCCAGGCAATGGCAAACCACCTCCATTTGTCTCCTGCCTTGAAAAGTCTAGCTTTGATTTCGTTATGATGCTATCATAAGTTGGCTCCAAATTAATGGCACTTTCCACCCCCACCATATTAATAAGTCAGATTGTGAGAGGGAGGGCAGGAAGGGATCAACCAGTGCTTGGCTCATGTAGCCCTTCTTATATGCCCAGGACAATGCCAATCGCCACTTTGGGGTCAGGAAGGAATTTTCCTCCAGACCATATTGGCCCAAGGATCCTGGAGGTTTTTTGTTTTCCTCTAAGCCTACAGCAGGGGGTCACTGGGGGGAGTAACTGTGATTTTCCTGTATTATGCAAGGGGCAGACTAGATCATCCTCTTTTCTTTTCTTATTTTTCATATGTTTGTGTGTGTGCATGCATGTGCACCTGGAAGTCATGGCGACCTTTGGTGATTGACTGTGTGTGCATGTGGAAGTCATGGCAATCTCTGGTGACTGATCCCTCCCAGGGGCCTGGAAGATATTCAGAGAGGTGGCTGAATAAAGCCTGCCCCTGCCTCCAGACTGCTGGTATTCCAATGAGGTCTCCCATCCAAGTACTGGCCAGAGTCTACTCTGCTTAGCTTCCGAGATCTGACAAGATCAGGCTTGCCTGGGCTATCCAGGTCAGGGTGACTAGATGATCCTTAAGGTCCCTTCCAGATCTATGTCTCCATGTGCATGGAATATTTTCTCAGTTAAATCTGTGATATCAGTTTGCCACTGGGTATCTCATGTGCTCAATGCTAGAATATAACTCAACAAACTTTTCCTTTCCACCCTAGCTCATCCTATCCGTGAAGCAGCTGACAAACTATCATGAGAAATCTATAAAATATCAAAACCTCTTTCCCAAGCAGAGAAAATACAATACAACGGCGTATTATACCGTTCTGCTAGGGTTGCCAGCTCCGGGTTGGGAAATACTGGAGATTTTGTGGTAGTGGAGCATGAAGAAGGCAGGGTTTGGGGAAGAGGATTTCAGTGGGGGTATAATGCCTTAGAGGCCACCTTCCAAAGCAGCCATTTTCTCCAGGAGGACGGATCTCTTGTCGCCTGGCAATCAGTTGTAACAATAGGAAATCTTCAGCCACCAGCTGGAAGTTGGCAACCCTATGTTCTGCTCACCCCATTTCTCTGATGATCGTTTCTGGGGCTTAGCAGTTATCTGGATCGGTTCCCATTGGAGAAAAGAGCTTCAGGGGCAGCTTTCTCATAAGATGAGCTGCACTTACAAATATACGAGAGAGAGAGAGAGAGAGAGAGAGAGAGAGAGAGAGAGAGAGAGAGAGAGAGAGAGAGAGAGAGAGAGAGAGAGAGCCTTTAACTTCAGTACTCCCGCCCCGCAATTGCTACGGCTTCCCTTTTTTATTTAACTATTTAAAATATTTATACGCCTACCTTTTCCCTGAACATTTCAGGACCCAACACAACAGCAACATAAAAACGATTTTAGAAAGCAAACATTAAAAGCAAAAGAAATAAAAGACATATTGGGTTCATTGCAGGAAGACTCAGTGAGGCAGCATAGTGATCAGCTGTGTTTATTGGCACATGTACACAACAACCACCCTAGCCCGTGAGGTCCTGAATTTATGGGTCCCCAAACCCTTCCTACTCCGCCTCCCTCCTACTATTGGTGGGTTTGAATTCCTTCCAGGGATCCTATTGGTGGGCCTAGGATCCTGTGTCCTTTTGTTATCCCGGACCAAGCTCGGACTAAGGCTAGTGACTCTCTGCGGACACAACACATTTCTAGAAGAACATAAAAGCAACGTATGTTCTCCCGCCACTGGGTAGTCATTCCCCTTTTGCCCCAGCTCAGATGGCCCCCCAAGTTCTCTGGAAGACCTCTGTTTTGCAGTCTTTCAGGAAATCTAGGAGGGTCAGAGCTGGGCTGCCAACTTCCAGGTGTGGCCTGGAGATCTTCTAGAATTTTTTTTTATCTAACTATTTTTATGTCTTTATACTAGACTTTGTATTCTGCACTCGCTGCCAAATTTGCTTCATGAGGAGGTTTACAATTTTTTTTAAAAAAAGTATTAGTACAATAAATAAATAAATAAACATAGTAGACAACAGGGAAAAACAATCATAGATACAAAGCTAACAAGCAAATCCTAGAGTTCTGAAATGATTTTTGACTGAATTTAAAATAAAATCCTAAAAACGCTGGATAAATAATAAAATTGGATGGCAATTGAATCTCTTAGGTCTGAAAACTTAATAAAAAGGATATCCATAGAGCACAAAAATTTAATGGCGCAACCAATAACCACACAGGAGATCACTGCAGTAATAAAGTCTCTAAAAAATAACAAAGCGCCTGGTAGAGATGGATTCCCTGCGGAATCCTACAAAAAATATCTGCACCTACTAGCAGGACATATGTTACTGGAGGAAGGGAAGATACCTAGAACCTGGTTGGAGTCTAACACTGTAGTTATTCCCAAACAAAACAAAGATCCAGCGGACCTGGCATCATACAGACCAATTTCACTGCTGAAACAAGATCAAAAAATATTTACGGCAGTCATAGTGTCCTGACTTGATCTTCTAGAACTATAACTGAACTCCAGACAACCTAGATCAATTTAACTGGAAAAAAATAAAAATAA
The DNA here is from genome assembly GCA_029375565.1 of Gekko gecko. Taxonomy (NCBI): domain Eukaryota; kingdom Metazoa; phylum Chordata; class Lepidosauria; order Squamata; family Gekkonidae; genus Gekko; species Gekko gecko. The sequence continues at coordinate 148,419,355 of JAPDNY010000007.1, read as the reverse complement.
ATAAATGGCTGCTCTGGAAGGTTCATTCTCTGGCAATATACACTGCTGTCATCCTTCCTCTCCTCAGACGGTCCAGCTAGGATCTTAGAGACCTGGGTTCAGATCCCCCACTCTGCTATGAAGCTCATGGGGTGAACTTGGCTCTGTTACTCTTTTTGAATCCAGCCTACTTCCTTAGATTGTTGTTAGCATAAAATGGGTAAGGGAGAATCAGCTCTGAGCTTCTTGGTGGAAGGGTGGGATAAAGATGGGAATGAGTTGGGTTGCCACCTCTGGGTCAGGAAATTTCCGGAGATTTGGGGGTGGAGCCTGGGGAGGGCAGGGTTTTGGGGAGAGGAAGAACCTCAGTTAGGGTTTAATGTCATAGAATCCGCCCTCCAAAGCGTCCATTTTCTCCAGGGGAACTGGTCTTTGTAGTCTGGAGATAAATTGTAATTCCAGGGGATTTCCAGGTCCCACCTGGAGGTTGTCAACCCTAGTATGAGACAGGAAGGGAGAATTGGCCTGCTCAAATACCAGCTGTCTTGGTTTCTTACCCGAACTAAGAGCCTTGTATCTATATATTGAGTTGTCTCATTCTGAGAAATCAATAGACTGTAGAAAATGACTGTAGAAAATACCCTGCTCTTTAGCATTGAGATGCAAACACACTCGGTTCTCTAGGTAACAGGGAATGGCCTGCTATGAAGTTTCCAAGATCCTTGACCCTACTGTAGCGTCTTGCTGTCACTGCTCACTTCCTGATCTGAGGACATTTCTCAAAGATCTTGCAGTGTTTTTCGGGGAACGTAAAACCTGTTTTCCTCATTCAGCTGACACACGCTGGAGGCTGTGAACTCCTTCTTTGTGCAGGTAGTCGCTCCGGCTTCAAAACAAACATTATCTTACAGCAAAACCCTTCCCAACATCATGATATAGTTATTAAGAGCACAGAAGCTGCCCTGCTGCATCAGAGCTGGGTCCCATCTGGCCTAGCATCTTGCTTTAAAGTGCAGCCAACCAGATGCTTCGGGGAAACTCAGGAGCCAGGCGCAAAGGGGGCGGCTACCCTCTCACTCCAGCATGTAATATTCCCGGTTATATCGCCTCTGAATGTTCAGCTTCTGTGTAGATATTAAGGCTGGTAGCAATTATCGGTACAGTGCTGTTGGTGCCAAGGTACTTACTATAACCAGTGGCAGATTAACCATTAAGCAGACTAAGCACGTGCTTAGGGCACCAGGGCCAAAGGGGGCACCACAAAGTTGGGAAAAGGGTGAAAATAAAATTAAAAAAACGAATGAAGATTTGTAAAAAAAAGAAAATGATAAAACTAGTGCATATTGATCATGGTGCACGCTAGGGTTATCTTCGATTCTTTGCTGGTGAGGTGCAGTGTCATAGGCTATGTTTAAAAGTAAAATGCATGTGTTCAACAACTAAAATGGACTGGGTCAGTGTGGAAAGGAGGGGGGCACCAGGTGATCCTCCCCTGACTATAACAACATTCAGACTGTCTTGGAACAAGAAATCACTGTGTGTTCTCTTCATACCTGGCGCTTGTTGTTACTTCTCTGCCATACCCAGGGCAAGGTCTCAGTTAATTACTCTCAGCATTCCACGGTTAAGGATACATCTGCTCCTCAGTCCCCAATTTTGACATATTTATTTCCTTCAGCGTGTTTCCCCCCAGAATTAAACCCACACAAATGGTAACCTAAGCTTGTTATTCCTGTTTGGCCCTTGCATCTGTTAGAGGCCTTCATTACGCTGTATGCTAATTTGCTGTCTGGCCTCTACATATATGTATAGACTGGTAACTTCCATTTCAATGTATGTGAAGAAGCGTGCCTTGCGCACGAAAGCTTATACCTGGAATAAAGCTTTGTTGGTCTTAAAGGTGCCCCTGGACTCCAACGTTGTTCTGCTGCTTCAGACCAACAGGGGTCCCAGTCACATGTGCCAGATAACGCCGAGGGGGGGGAAGTGAGGCTATTTGCGCCGTAGCAATTTGACCCGCATTTGCGCGATCACACAGTCCGTGGGAGCTGCGGGGGCAGCCTGACACTACATGATCAGATGCAAACCGCGGGTGAATCGTTTTGGGGTTTTTTACTGCGTGTTTCCGATGTGCTTAAACGGGGGATCGATGAATCGCATCTCCACATTGAGAGCTTCCTATGGCAGTGTGTGATGATGCACATACTGGGAAGGGGGGAAATGGCACAGAGTTGGGATGGCCTGATCAGTCCATCCTGACGCCATGAGAGTGCGCTGGTGTGATCACACAGGGGAAAGTCTGTCTGTGGCCCGTAGCAACCCCTTTGATAGTGGACTTTCCCTAGTGTCTTTTAACTCCGCTCTTGCGGTGGAGCAAAACGGGTTGCCGACGGGTGTGGGGCGCTGGCCAGATGTTCTCGTCTGATCACACCTGTTAAATCTGCCTGGCATTTGTGCCTATGGCGCGGCTAATTGTGCGTGTGATTGCAGCCACAGCTACCCACCTGATTCCATATTTCCTTTTTTCTTGGTCTTTTATAGGACGGACCTTGTATTCTGTCTGGTGTCCGGCAGTTGATCCACTATTGGTATGTATGTTTTCCATTGGAAAGTTTCCTTTTTTGTTTTTGACAATGTGAGAACAGATTCAGGTGGGAAGCTGTGAAAAGCTTACACCCAGAATTAAACGTTGTTGGTCTTGATGGTGCCACTGGACTCAAACTTTGTTCCATTTTTTCGCTCCTTCTTCCCTGAAGGCCAAGAGTACAACTGATACTAGCACCACCCCTGCACCCCCTGGATTCAGAAGAGCAGGACGTGAAGAGGGTTACCAACCTCCAGGTGGGGCCTGCAGTTCTCCCAGAACTACAACCGATCTCCAGATTACAGCGATCAGGTCCCCTGGAGAAAATGGCAGCTTTGGAAGGTGGACTGTATGGCATTACCCCCCACCACAGATGCCCCCCTCTCTTCAAACCCTGCCCACCCCAGGCTCCATCCCCAAATCTCCAGGAATTTCCAAACCTGGAGTTGGCCTCTCCTTAGAATCATGGCCTGAAACTTGCATGTGTGTGTTTGCTACTCCTCCCATTTGGTCTTTTAAATATCCAGCCTGGTGAAGAATGCACACCGTATTGTATTATTTTCCACTGGTCTTCGTTAAAAGACTTTATACCTGGTGTTTGCTTTTGGATTTTGCTCCAGACCAACAAGCCTCCCTGCATCCGATGTACAGTAGCAGCTGTTTCTGATAAGGCTGTGGGGCCAAAGGTGCGTTGCTGTCCAAAGGTTCGCGCCGGAAGTCTGCAAAAACTGTTTAAGACTCTCTGTTTGGAGAGGGAAAAACCCAGATGGAGTACCGATCTGGTTTACAGTATAAATCAATTTCACCCAAGCAGGCTTGCGATCATTCCCCAGAGCCAGCCGCTTCAATAACGAAAACACAAACACCTGCCCTGCTGGGATTCTGCGTCAGTCACTTCACCGCACGTTGCCCTGCCTCGCTGGATTGTTATCGGGTGGCTGGTGCCAGGCAGATATATCACCTCCCCGGGGGCTGATTGATTAATTAATTAGTTAATGATTGAACTGTGCTTTGAAGATAGAGAGAGCTGCAGAGTTTAGCAGCAACCATCACTCAGAGAGCCCAGCAGCCTGGTGCTTCGCAAATCTCAGGGCAAATGAGGCTTCGGTGGTGCCTGAGGCAGAAAAGCAAAATGGCGCCCTTTGTTTACACTAATTAACAGGGGATCAATCCACTGGGGGTGTGGGGATGTGTTCCGAGTGAGTCCTACTTAATGAAGAGCACTGCAGTTCTAGTTCATTTCAGGGAGACTTTTCCGGTCCATTTCATTCTCTGGGCCAGATTTTTCTGGTTCCCACTCTCTCAATGGTACCTCAAAGCCTCACTTTGCCTCATTCCCACTCAGTCATGAAGCTCATTGGGAGACCATACCGAACCCGGCAACCAGTGGGAGGACTGGAGGCAGGGATGGGGGGGGGGGAATTCTTGCGACACTAGGGACAACTCCACTTCCAGGTACAACCCAGAAGTGAGAAAAGGTAGCTCTAGGAATTGGCGGAAACTCTATGGCTTTACTGTAGAGTTTCCAGTGACACCTGCTGCCACTCGAAGAGGCGGAAGGCAACAAAGCTTGCCAGCCAAGTCCCTTGGATCAGTCACTTTCTTTCAGTCCAACACCTCTCAGTGAGTTTGCCAGCTGCAGCTTGGGAAATTCCCAGAGATCTGAGGGGGGGGAGTCTTGGGTGGGCGGGGTTTGGGAAGAGGAGGGACCTCAGCAGGGTATAATATTGTAGAGTCCACCCTCCAAAGCTACTGTTTTCTCCACGGTAACTGACTTCTGTCTTCTGGAGATCAGGTGTAATTCTGGGAGATCCCCAGGCTCCACCTGGAGTTTGGCAACCATGCATCATGGCATCGTCACTGTGAATATAAAATGGAGGCGGGAACAGCTGTATATGCTGCTCTGAGCTCCTGGGAAAAGAGAAGGCTAAAATGTGCCAGATCGCTGCTTTCCATTAGGGGCTGCATTTGAATGACCCACCTACATTAGGGTCGCCAGGCCCCTCCTAAAGCAAAGAGCCCCACCTGGCTTTCTTCCATTCCACTGGGACTGAAGCTGCCTCAGAGGAGCCTTTATGTGCTCCCATTTGGACACAGCTGTCCCCATCGCAGGAAGGGACAGTCAGAGTTGTGCAACAGTGGAACCAGCTTCCTAGGGAGGTGGTGAGATCCCCCTCCCTGGCAGTCTTTAAGCAGCATCTGGACAAACACATGTCAGGGATGCTCTAGGCCAGGGGTGTCAAACATAAGGCCTGGGGGCTGGAACCGGCCCGCCCAGGGCTCTTCTGTGACCCATGAACAACTAGTGCAAGGGAGGGAACAGGAGACTGCTCAAGGTGGAATGGGCGAAGAAGAAGAAGAAGAAGAAGAAGAAGAAGAGTGGATTTATACCCCGCCCTTCACTGCCCAAAGGTGCCTCAGAGCAGCTTACAAACTCCTTTCCCTTCCCCTCCCCACAACAGACACCCTGTGAGGTAGGTGGGGCTGAGAGAACTTCTGACAGAAACTGTCCTTGAGAGAACAGCTGTGCCAGAGCTTGTGATTGACCCAAGGTCACATCAGCAGGTACAAGTGGAGGAGTGGGGAATCAAACCCGGTTCTCCCAGACTAGAGTCCGCGCACGTAACCACTACACCAAACTGGCTCTCTGTGGTTTCAGCATGGTGGAACAAAGAGTGATTAACAGATGGACTTTACTGCCACAGGAGGTGGTGGTGGCTACAAGCATGGGTGGCTTCAAGAGGGAATTAGATAAGCATATGGAGCAGAAGTCCATCAGTGGCTATTAGCCACAAGGTATTTATTTGTTTATTTATTTATTTCATTTCTATCCCGCCCTCCCGCCTAGGCGGCTCAGGGTGGCTTACAACATCATAAAACCCATATACATTACAACATAAGAATCTCATTTATAACCACTGACTAAAATGCAATAAATAACAACATTCCTATACAATAAAACATATACAATAATTACCAACATTCCTATACAGTAGAACATAGTCCCGTAATGGGGCGAGATGGCTCAGCTGGCATAGCATGGATCTCATTGGAACGCCCTGCGGAAAAGCTCCGTCTTCACGGCCCTGTGAAATTGCTGAAGATCTCGCAGGGCCTGGATCTCACTCTTTCCAGTACATTGGAGCAGCCACAGAAAATGCTCTGGACCTAGTTGTTGTCAGCCTGGCCTCTTTGGGGCCAGGAAGGCTCAGGCGATGTTGTGTCCCTGATCATAGTGCTCTCTGGGCGACATATGGGGAAAGGCGGTCCCTCAGGTAGACAGGCCCCTGACCATATAGGGCTTTAAAGGTCAAAACCAGCACCTTGAAGTGGATCTGGAATGCTATTGGCAGCCAGTGCAGCGACTTAAAGACAGGCTGGATGTGCTCCCGCATAGGGAGGCCCATCAACAGCCTGGCCACTGCGTTTTGCACCAGCTGCAGCTTCCGGAGTTGCCCCAAGGGCAGCCCCATGCAGAGAGCATTACAGTAGTCCAACCTCGAGGTGACCATAGCGGGGATCACTGTTGCCAGATCTTTGCATTCGAGAAAGGGAACCAACTGCCTGACCAGCTGAAGGTGGTAAAAGGCTGCCTTGGCAGTGGCTGCTACCTGGGCCTCCATCGTCAAGGAGGCATCTAGGAGCACTCCCAGACTCCGGACCTTCGTTGCTGGCACCAACGGTGCCCCATCGAAAGCCGGTAAAGGGATCCCTAACCCTGAGCCACTCCGATTCAGGCATGGGACCTCCGTCTTCGTCGGATTCAGTTCCAGTCGACTCACTCTCAGCCATCCTGCCACATCCTGAAGCGCCCGATCCAGGTCTCCCAGGTTAGAGCCCGACTATCCACCCAGCAACAGATAGAGCTGGGTATCATCCGCACGTTGGTGACAACCCAGCCCATACCTCCAGGCAATCTGGGCAAGGGGGCGCATATAGATACTGAACAGCATCGGGGAGAGTACCACCCCTTGAGGCACCCCACAAATTAGTGGGTGCCTGTGGGACAGCTGCTCCCCAAGAGCCACCCTTTGTCCCCGACCTTGGAGGAAGGAGACGAGCCATTGTAAGGCAAGCCCCTGAATCCCCACATCGGCGAGGCGGTGGGCAAGTAGCTGATGGTCGACCGTGTCAAACGCTGCCGACAGGTCTAACAACAGCAGCACTGCTGTCCCGCCCCGATCCAGATGCCTTTGGAGGTCATCTGTAAGGGCGACCAATGCTGTCTCTGTCCCGTGACCTGGACGGAAGCCAGACTGGTAGGGATCAAGCATGGAAATGTCATCCAGAAAGTTCTGCAACTGAATCGCCACCGCCCTCTCTATAAGTTTGCCCAAATAGGGCAAATTGGAGACCGGCCGATAGTTGGCCAATTCGGCCGGGTCCAGTGATGGTTTTTTCAAGAGAGGGCGGACCATCGCTTCCTTGAGAGCCCCCGGGAACAGTCCCTCTGAGAGGGACCTGTTGATAGTATCCTTGAGGGCTCCTCGAAACCCCTCGTGGCCAGCTTTAGTGAGCCACGAGGGGCACGGATCGAGGCTGCATGTGGTTGGGCGTACTGTTGAGATCAATCTGTCAACTTCCTCAAGGCTGAGTCATTCGAAATGATCCAGAATAGGACCAGAAGGCGCGAATGGAGCCTCGAGTTCACTCACTGTATCAAGCGTGGCCGGCAAGTCACAGCGGAGCGACAGGACTTTATCTGCAAAATAGCTCGCAAAAGCCTCACAGCCGATATCCAATTCCCTAACATTTTGTCTGCCATGTGGCAGAGCTGTCAAAGACCGAATTGTTCTATACAATCGGGCTGGGCATGAACTAGCAGACGCAATCGAGGCCACGTAGAAATCCTTCTTTGCAGCTTTGACTGCCACCTCATAGGATTTCAGAAACGTCCTATAAGATGCTCTTTTTTTTTTTTTTTAATATAGTTTTTATATAGTTTTTGGTAAGTATTACATATTATCTTTTATCCCGTACATTTCGTAACGGTTTTTTATCCCTTCTCCCTCCCTCCTCCCCCTCTGCTTTTCCAATGCTTTAGTCCTTTGTTCCCAGCCACGGGCACAGGGTCCGAATCTTGCACTGAATGTCCTTTCTTCCTTCTGTTGGTAGCCACTCCAGGTAGGTCTTCCATTTCGTGCTGATTGCTGTAGTCCTGTCTGCCCATTTGGTCTTCCAGTTCAGTTTCTCTATTATGTCTGACTGTATGAAATCAAACAAATAATTATGCCAGATTTCTACTGTCCATTTACTCTTGTCCTTCCAACCCAGAGCAATCACTGCTTTTCCTGCTAATATCATTGCTTTGAATATAGCTTGGTTCTCTTTACTTACTCCTGGGTTCCCTATTATGCCCATTAACATTAAATTAAAGTTAATGGACAGTGAAACTTTGCATGTTCTCCTTATAATTTGCAATATTTTTGTCCAAAAGACACTGACCTCTGGGCATTCCCACCACATATCTATAAGATGCTCTTGTTGCTGCGTCGCGGACACGCCGTCACTGTCTCTCTAGCCGTCTAAGCCTTTGCTTCATCAGCCTTAGCTCCTGGGTGTACCAGGGAGCCAGCCTGGCACGAAGGCGCAGAGGGCGTCTGGGAGCGATCTCGTCAATGGCTGTCGAGAGTCCGTCTTGCCAATCCTCAACTAGCTCATCTAGTGAGCCGCCAGGGGGCACTGGATCCCGGAGAGCCATCTGAAGCCACATTGGGTCCATTTGGCTCCGCGGGCGAGCTAAAATACGCTCGCCACCCAAACAGGGTTGAGGTGACACATTCACTCGGGCCCTCAGGGCATAGTGGTCCGACCATGGCACTGCCATAGCAGTGATCTGGTCCACCATAACCCCCACCGCGAAGATCAAATCAAGCGTGTGCCCAGCTTGATGCATAGGGGCCGTTATATATTGGGAGAGTCCCAGCACCGCCATGGACGACACCAGGTCTGTCGCCCGCGCGGAAGCCGCATCGTCGGCATGGACATTGAAGTCACCCAGGACTATCAGTCTAGGGTGCTCCAACGCCCAGCCCCCGACACAGCCTCCACCAGGGACGACAGGCTGTCCGGCGGTGCGTTGGGTGGTCGGTACACCAACCAAACAGCCAAACTCTCCCTGGCATCCCACACAAAGCCGGCACACTCAATGCCCACGATCCTCAGTGCCGGGAGTGCCCTGAAGGTGTAAGCCTCCCGAATGCATAGATAGGAAGTCTCGGTCTGGGGCCAGTGATGCTCTGTATTATTGGTGCTTGGGGTGGGGCAACAGTGGGAGGGCTTCTAGTGTCCTGGCCCCACTGCTGGACCTCCTGATGGCACCTGTATATTTGACCACTGTGAGACAGAGTGTTGGACTAGATGGGCCATTGACCTGATCCAACATTGGCTTCTCTTATGTTCTTAACCTCATCTGCAGCAGTCAAGCAGCATGGGAGCATTTGCCCAGTGCTGCACTGCGGGCTCTCTAGTCTGCTCATATGGTTTTCCTTTGCACCCCCCGCCCCACTATCCATGAGGCCTTGCAGTGAGGATACACCAACGCAGAGCTTACCAGCAACTGTCCTTTATGCAGTTTGTCTTCGGTACCTGGCATTAGATTTTATGGCACACGTGGCCTGGCCTGACAAAGTGACATTTATGTCAGATCCGGCCCTCGTGACAAATGAGTTTGACGCCTCTGCTCTAGGCTGGAGTAGATCGCTTGTATGCCCCCTGCCAACTCTGTGATTCTATGATTCTGGGACACTTGGCTTGAAACTTCCTGACATTCTGCAGAATTTCCCAATATTTCGTGATTGGCTTCAGCCCCCATGGCAGCCATTTAGCAACTGGCCTCATCTGCATGACACACTAATTGTGATTGGTCCTGCTCTCCATGGCAGCCATTTAGCAACTGGCCTCATCTGCATGACACACTAATTGTGATTGGTCCTGCCCTCCATGGCAGCCATTCTGTGGTGGTGCCCACCTTTATCAAAATTCCTAAAGTGCCCACAGATTCAATTTTTTGGGGGGGATCTCTGGTCTAATGGGTACCCCACTCCTCCCAAGATTGGGAGCCAAGACCACTTATTTATCCAACACATTTAAATCCCACCTTCTTCCAGGGAGCACTGGGTGGCGTGTGTAATTTCCCTGTTCCTCCATTTTACCCTCACAGAAAGGCTGAGGTTTAAGCTGAGAGAGAGTGACCGGCCCGAGGTCACCTAGAGACCTTCCATGGCCGAGTGCGGAGTCAAACCAGCATATCCCAGATATGAATTTGACTCTAACTGCTACACCACGCTGGTTGGGCACTACACCTGTCTGCGTGGTATCAGATTGCGCCGTCTCTCACCACAACGGGCATATTTACGGCTATAAACGTTGTACAAAAACATCTCAGGTCTCCAACACGCTCACCTCACACGGAAACCGAACCTGTAAAAATGCTTCCCTAAACAGTCCAACCCCCTCAGAGAAATGGAGACATTAAAATATATATATATAAACTAACACCAAAGGTAAGAGCCGCTTGGGATCCCACCCACCATATGTTTGCAAGAAGATGAAGAAGAGATTGGATTTATACCCCACCTTTCACTACCCAAAGGAGTCTCAGAGCAGCTTACAATCTCCTTCCCCTTCCCCTCCCCACAACAGACACCCTGTGAGGTAGGTGGGGCTGAGAGAGCTCTGACCGAGAACTGCTCTGGAGAGAACAGCTCCGAAAGAACTTGTGACTGACCCAAGGTCACATGGCAGCTGCATGTGGAGAAGTGGGGAATCAAACCCGGTTCTCCCAGACTAGAGTCTGCGCTCCTAACCACTACACCAAACTGTAGGATATGTTCTGATCATAATTAGAGATTTGGTGCATCCCAGCAGGTACAACAAAAGAGAAAATAAGTTCTGCATCTTTAAAAGACGCATGGCACGTATTGCATATGCAAAGTGCTGTCAAGTCACCACAGACGTATGGGGACCCCAGCAAGGGGCTGTCAAGGCAAGTGAGTCAGCAGAAGCGGTTGGCCATCGCCTTCCTCTGCAAAGTCTTCCTTGGTGGTTTCCCATCCAAGCACCAACCCTGCTTAGCTTCCGAGATCTGATGAGACTGGACTATACCGTACCATTCCATTCCGTAAGTCTACAGCTGACTTATGGCGACCCCATGGGGTTTTCAAGGCAAGAGATATTCAGAGGAGGTTCACCATTGCCTACCTCTGTGTCACGACCCTCAACTTCCCGGGTGGTCTCCCTTCCAACTACTGATTCCACTTAGCTTCCAAGATCTGATGAGGTTGGGCTGTACCATGCCGCTTCCTCTCCCTGTAGCACCTATTAGATACCTAGTTATACATTACTGCATGTTAGACACCTGTGCCTATTAACAGATGGAGGGAAAGTGGCATGGTGTAGCCAGATCTCGCCAGATCTTGGAAGCTAAGCTGGTTCAGTAGTTGGGAGATCACCAAGGAAAACTCTGCAGAGGAAGGCAACGGGAAACCAACTCTGCTTCCCACTTGCCTTGAAATCCCCTTGCTGGGGACCCCAGAAGTTGGCCACAACATGACAGCACTTTAGCTAAAGGTTTCCCTTGCTCGAAAGCCAGTCGAATCTGACTCTAGGGGGCGGTGCTCATCTCCGTTTCCAAGCCGAAGAACCAGCACTGTCCAAAGACGGTTCTGTGATCATGTGGCCAGCATGACTAAACATCGAGGCGCACCGAACGCTGTTACCTTCCCACCAAAGCGGTAGCTATTTATCTACTTGCAATTTCTTGCTTTCCAACTGCTAGGTTGGCAGGAGCTGGGGCCGGAGATGGGAGCTCACTCCGTCATGCGGCACTCGGGTCTCGAACCGTCGAGCTACTCAGCTCAGCGTCTTAACCACTTGAGCCACCACGGCCGAATACACACATATTAAGGGATACTGTTGGAATGTAGGCAGAAAATGGCATTTCATTTCCCACCTGCAGGGCCCACTACAATACTACAATATTCCTTCCTGGATGTTGTTCATCACAGTCTAGGAACGACTGCTTGGCTCCCCGTCAGTTCCATATGGTTCTTTACAGTACTGGAATCACTGAATGATCCTTCACACACAGGTGATACAACTGCAAGTTAGGGCCTATTCCCATCTAATCAAAACTCCGCTTTCAAAAACAAGAGCAGCTCTGGGTGCAGTGCTTAAGTTCCATATTTCCGCCCCTTTCTTGCTGCTGGATTTGCGACCTCGGCTGATCACAAAACACAGGCCTTTTTTTATGCACAACATCGTGAACAAATTTACCTGCTTGTTTTTGAAGGCCAAGTTCCTCTGAAGGGCAACTAGAAAGGATCAGGTCATTCACTTGTTTTGCTGATCAGCTGACATTCTTATTTGACTTTCTTTCTTCCAGACTGGATGGTGCAAAAATATCTTCAAAGATGCTCCTTGGATTCCTCCCGTCTACTATAGGGTTCCCAGCTGCCTGGGAAAGGGCCCACCCTAATCATTTTGTGTGCTTTTTGTGGGAAACTAAAGCGAAGAAATCCAAGTCTTAAACCAGTGTGGTACGCTGGTTATAATGTTGAACTAGGATTTCGGAGACCCAAGTTCGAATCCCCAATCTGCCATGGAAGCTTGCTGGGTGACCTCGGGCCAGTCACATGCTCTCAGCCTAACCTACTTCCCTCACAGGGTTGCTGTGAGGATACAGAAGAGGAGAGGAGAATGATGTAAGTCACTTTGGGTCTCCCACTGGGAAGAAAGGAGGGGTAAATAGTTCAGTTCAGTTTATTGTTATGGTCCTTAGACCAGTCATGGGGTAAACAGTAAATAGACAAATAAGAAAAATGCAGGCAACAGATACTGTTTGCAAGGTCGAGGTACTGTAACTGACGCTGCTGGGGCTCAGGAGCTCGTAAGAAAGCCAGTTACCCCAAGAGCACACCTTTTAAAGTCTGTATCTATTTGTGTGAATTTGAAAAAAGAACACACAAAAAAGTCTGAAAACTTGTTTACTGAGTGCAAGGGACAGATTGCCTAGGGCAGAGGTGTTGACCTCACTTGTTATGAGGGCCAGATCTGACATAAAGGTCACTTTGCCGGGCCACGTGTGCCATAAAACTAAATGCCAGGTACCAGAGATACAAACTGTATAAAGGACTGTAGCTGGAAAGGTCTGAGTTGGTGTCTTCTCATTGCAAGGCTCCCATGGGCTGGGAGGGGGGTGCAAAGGAAAACCCACATGGGCAGACTGGAGAGCCAGCAGTGCAGCACTCCCACGCTGCTTGACCGCTGCAGATGAGGTTGTTCCGCCATGCTGAAGCCACAGTCAGAGTGGCTTCACGGACCCCCGTCCCCGAGCAGTCTTCTGTTCCCTCCTTTGCACCAGTTGCTTGCGGGCCACATAAGAGCCCTGGATGGGCCGGTTCTGGCCCCCGGCTCTTATGTTTGACACCCCTGGTCTATGGCTTCCTGTTGAGTTCTGGGGGCAAATCAAGGTTTGCTGCCCTGTATGGAGTGTTTTCTGTACCTGACCTGGCTAGCCCTGGCTAGCATGATCTTGTTGGACCTTGGGAACTAAGCAGGGTCAGCCACAGTCAGTATTCGGTATTTGGAGGGGAGACCACCAGGGTTGTGACACAGAGGCAGGCAATGGCAAACCACCTCTGAGGTCTCTTACTGTGAAAACCCCATGGGGTCGCCATAAGTCAGCTGTGACTTGATGGCAAAAAACTAAGAAATTTGGTGCCGTCAGCAAATGATTCAGCACAATACCTGGTACAGTACGATGGCGTCACCCACACACAACTCGTCAGATCTCGGAAGCTAAGCAGGGCCGGCCTTGGCTAGAATTTGGAAGGGCAGCCTCCAAGGAATACCAGGGGCGTGACGCAGAGGCAGGCGCTGGCAAAACCACCTCTGAAACGTCTCTTGCCTTAAAAACAAGTCTAGCTCACCACCTAGTGGTGCATAACACTAGGAGAGCTTGAACTTCTGGCTGCTAGGCAATCTTAGGATCTCCTGGCTATACTATATACACTGCCATATAATAACAGGCACACTTGATTTACTTATTAAGTTCGTTTTTACCTTGCCTTTCTCCCCAGCGGGGACCCAAAGCAGTTGACCTCCTTCTCCTCTCCTCCAATTTATCCTTGCAACAACCCTGTGGGGGTAGGTCAGGCTGAGAGTGTGTGACTGGCCCAAGATCCCCCAGCAAGCTTTCATGGCAGAGTGGGGATTCGAACCAGGGTCTCCCGGACCCTAATCCTACAGCACACTGGCTCTACACAGAGTGCTTTAATGTGCCCCCCAAACGAGCCATGCCCTGTTTCTGGGCCCTTTAAAAAGGAAACAGATTTTGATTCCAGCAGATTTTCCATGGCCCGCTTTGCAGCAAAAAAAAAAAAATTAAGCAGGACGAGTCTCCTGGGCCGGCACTAACCGGATGTTCATTCCAGCAGCAGGTTTGTTTTTTCTTCTTCATGGACTGCAGCCCGTTTTGTTAGATGCGAGGAAGTGGCCTCTAGTCCAGAGAAGCGTTATATTGGCATATTTTTTTAAAAACTGCCTGTCAGGTGCCAACAGAGTCCTGTTTTATTTTTTGCTGCGACAGAATTAACTCAGTTGCAGGAGGGGAGGATTGGCACCGGCATAAGCAGGCTGGAGCAGAGGGGGGGTTAGGGTTGGCCAGGACCGCAGGGATGCCAGATCCAGGTTGGGAAACTTCTGGAGATTTGGGAATGGAGCCTGGGGAGGACAGGGACCTCAGCCACAGTGCCACAGAGTCCGCCCTCCAAAGCACCCATTTTCTCCAGGGGAAGCGATCTCCGCAGTCTCCAAATGAGCTGTCGTTCCCGGGGATCTCCAGGTCCCGCCTGGAGCCTGGCATCCCTAACTGCCGTCCTCCCACCGTTCCCTTGTTTCCCGACGTCGTCTCTTGACGCCGCTCCCCACACACGTTACGTCTGCACGGGACACTCGAGTCCTTGTTTTGCAAGATTTTCTCCGCAGTCCTCGAACTGGGGGGGGGAGGGGGTTAAGAGGGGCGGGGGAAAGCGCGCGCGCCTTTTGCGGCGTAAGAAACCGCGGGGGCTGCGGACCACCCGCTCCTGCTTCCTGAGACCCTCCCCACGAAAGGCAGGCGCCGGCCTAGGCGACTCGACGTGGCCCAGCCCCGCCGTCCCTGAGGCCGTCCTTCTCGCCTCTCCCGCGCCGCCCGGGCTCCGCCTGCCGCCGGCGCTGCTGCTGTTGCTGCTGCTGCTGCTGCAGTGGCGCGTGCGGCCCACACTAATCAGCCGCCGCTTGGCAGGCCAGCTTCGCCGCCTTTTTCCCCAGACGGGTGACGCCATCGCGGGCTCGGCGGGAGAGCGGTGACGTCAGAGCGCAGGAGCAGCAGACCGCATCTGCAGAGCCCCCCCCCCTCTCCCGCTCCCGGCCTTGGCTCTCGTGGCTGCTGAGCGAGGCCGCCTTGGTATTTATTCATCCTGGCGCAGGGTTTGCTCCAGAGCTGGCAAGAGCAGGGCGATGGGGTGCGTCATTCTTTCCGCTCCGAAGGGGACCCGGCTGCTCGCCTTTTCGAGGGAATCATTTCCAGGGACGTTCGCGGTCCCTGGAAATGATTCCCTAGAGAGGGACGGCCCGGGGTTGCCAGCTTTGGCTCGGAGGACAGATGGAGATTTGGGAAGAATGTCCGGCGGGGTCAGTACAGTTTGGGGAGAGGAGAGAGCTGAAGGGGGCCGCGATGCCCCGTCAGTCTTTTGTTAATGCTGGGAGACCAATAGAGAAGAGGAGAAGAGTTTTGGATTTATACCCTGCCCTTCACTGCCCAGAGGCGTCTCATAGCGGCTTACAAACTCCTTTCCCTTCCCCTCCCCACAACAGACACCCTGTGAGGTAGGTGGGGCTGAGAGAACTTCTGACAGAAACTGTCCTTGAGAGAACAGCTGTGCCAGAGCTTGTGACTGACCCAAGGTCACATCAGCAGGTGCAAGTGGAGGAGTGGGGAATCAAACCCGGTTCTCCCAGATAAGAGTCATAAGCTTCCAAAAATGATTACATCCAGGGCTCTTTCTGTAGCAGGAACTCCTTTGCATATTAGGCAATCCCCCAAGAGCTTACAGTAGCCCCTGTAAGAAGAGCTCTGTAAGCTCTTGGATGGTTGGTTACATTAGGGGTGTGTCGCCTAATATGCAAAGGAGTTCCTGCTACAAAAAGAGCCCTGAAACAGACAATATAGAAAGCCTAGATACACAACATGGGAAACATGGATGTCGAATTTTACATTAGGAAGTGATACCACTGGATGCCCTAGACAAAAAAATGGGCAACTGCCAGAGTCAGGTTTGGGTCGGTATCTGCAAATGATCTTGCAACCATCTCTGGTTTTGTGGCAGAGCTCCGTTTTTGGGTATAGATTGTCATCCATTTGTCAGGGGCCATATTGCATGTTTTGCAGTCTATAAAGAAGTGCCAAATAGGACTGGATTTACAGTCGCATAGCTGCCCAGAGAATGAGAAGGGAGCATTCACTGGCCACCAAATGAGAGGGGAGCATTCACTGGAGAAGACCCTGATGCTGGGAAAGATTGAAGGTCACAGAAGAAGGGGACGGCAAAGGATGAGATGGTCAGACAGTGTCATCGATGCAACGAACATGAAATTGAGCAAACTTCAGCGGACAGCGGAAGACAGGAGGGCCTGGCGTAAACTGGTCCATGGGGTCGCAAAGAGTCGGACTCGACTGTGCGACTGAACAACAAAAGCTGCCCAGAGAAAGATTTCCTAAAAATCTGCTTGTTGATTCTCTTTAATGGGAGGGCATTTAAGTCTAGCCTTGGAGAAAAATATTCGATACTTGGGAATCTTTAAATATTTACAGTAAGCGGGCACTGAGGCTTTGGGATCGAAAGACCTAGATTAGAGGTGTCGGGCTCATTTGTTATGTGGGCCAGATCTGACATAAATGAGACCTCGTTGGGCCGGGCAATGTGTATCATAAAATGTAATGCCAGGTAGCGGAGATATAAACTTTATAAAGGACACAAACACAAAGATTTTTTTTTAGTTCAAAATAAAAACATACTTAAAACATTAGCACTCTTTATTTTGTTTATTTAACAGTCTCTGATAACTGACATCTCTTGCTCTGAATTATTGCATCAAAATGCCTGTGCTGTTGCAATCTTGAGTCTGCTGTTCAGGTCTGAATGTGTAAGCTGCAAACCTATGATGACGCAGCACCAGCAGAACTAGAAGAAGAAGCAGAAGACAGCTGGTTTCACTGCGGGCCTGATAGAAGCCCTCCGAGGGCCTCACCCGGCCCCCCAGGTTGTACGTTTGACACCCCTGCCCTAGATAATATAGGGGACATCCCCTTGGAGCACTGCAGCCAGTACTCCATTTATCAAACTGTAAGATATGAGACCCAATCATTTTGCATGCAGATTTTGGTTACAGAGCTCAAGGGAAAAAACAATTCTCTGTAGCTTGCCATCAACCAACTTTAACAAAGAACTTTGGAAACCATATTTAGCTAAGTGTTATAGATAGCACTCCTCTGAGGAATAAAAAATCTTTAGTCCAAAGAGGAAAGTTGCTTATCCAAGCTTTCACTTCCAAGGATGGTTCAGCATATTCTAAATGAATAGCTGGACCAGAGATACACACAGGGAGATTTGGGATGTGATGCAGCTGCCATTTCTTCCAAGGGGAACTGATCTCTGTAGCCTAGGAGGTTGGTAACCATACCTTCAACAGCCAGACCCAGATCTGCACCCTTGTCAGTGCAGTGGCTACATTCTATGCTGGAGAAATGACTGTGCTTCTGAAAAGCAGAAAATGTATGCACTCGGATGCCCTGGTCCAGAGGAGGCGATTTGATCAGGAACGACAATCATTCATAGGACGTGTGTCTGACTGTGGAAGTCATCGATCTCACTGCTTATGCAAATCCTATGTAGAGTTTCACCAGTTTTGTCCCAAAGAGCTCTGACCTGGATGGCTCAGGCTAACCCAATCTTGTCAGGTCTCAGAAGCTAAGGAGGGTTGGCCCTGGTTAGTACTTGGATGGGAGATCACCAAGAAAGGCCAGGGTTGCAACCAGTGTTCCCTCTAAGCTGAGTTAGTGTGAGCTAGCTCACAGTTCTTTAGCCTCCAGCTCACACATTTTTGTTTTAGCTCAGGAAGGATGGCTCCAGAGCAAACCAATTTATGCAGTAGCCAAATGGCTCGCTCACAGCTTTAATGCCAGGAGCTCACAAAGCAGAATTCTTGCTCACAAGGACCCCACAGCTTAGAGGGAGCATTGGTTGCAATGCCAAACCACCTCTCTTGTCTTGAAAACCCCATGAGGGAACTCCGTAAGTCAGCTGTGACTTGAGGTCACTTTCCACCAAACATGAGGAAACTGTTAGGATTGCAGCGTGCATGACTTTCAGTGCAGTGCATGGCTAACACACCTTTCCCCATCCAAATGTAACTGGTATTGCATATTTGAGTGAGCAATCTGAAAGTGCACCCTGTTGAAAATAAATGACTTCTCCATTCTGATTCAGTTTACCCTTGCAGTTCCTGAAACACACGTGGACTGCATTCTTGGGATTATGACAGCCGCATACGGCAAAGTAAACCCTGTTGCTCTTGTAGACATTTAGCTGTATCAGACCAAACCTGCATTAAGCCGGTGCCCACATACCATAAATACGACTTTATTTATCCAGCTGGTGGTTTACTCTTTTCTATAAAGAAGACTATGTTGGCATTCCATTGGCTGAGTTTACGGTTTTTGGCTGCAATCCTATTCATGTCTACTTGGGAGTAAGCTGCATTGGAGGCAGAGAGACTTACTTCTGGACATATGTGCAAAGGATATATATGCTTTATTAAGGTTTTTAGACAAGAGGTAAAGAAGGAAGGGAAAAAGGGAAAATAAAGCAACACAAGAAAAAGGAAACTAAACAACAGATCAACTAATACAACAGATCAACTAATACAGGAATTGAGAACAGGAAAAAAGGAATGGTATCTGATTTTCTCTGCTACGGGAATCCATTCATTTTTTTCACAACCACATTAGTCCACAGTTAGACCAAGGGAAATATATCACCATTACCACATTAGTCTGGTCAGACCAAGGGAAATATATCACCTTTCTGTGTAAATTTATTATGTTTGCCACAGTCTTCAAAGCCATAAGTCATCAGTTCATTTTTTCCCCTTTTTACACAAGAAGTCCATAAAGAGTTTCCATGTAGGTATAAATTTAAGTAAAGTCTTTTCTTTTATCAAAGACGTGAGTTTGGCCATCTCTGCAAGCTCCGTCGTCTTGACCAGCCATTCCTCTATAGTAGATGATGATGCAGTTTTCCAGTGTGGACCATATAACAACCTTGCTGCCATCGTCATATACAGAAACCAAGTTCCATTCGTAGTTTCAAGTCGTATATCTGTTAGTTCCAACAAAAAAAGCCTCTGGTTTCAATTCATCTTTACTAAAAACTTTACTAAAACTAATCTTTAAAATCTTCTGCATAATTGGATGCATTTGTATCCAATATTTTTTGGCTTTATGATGAGTCCACTACATGGCATATGTGTAAAGCATCCCACCCTCCCCCAACCCCCTGTGAAAGAAAGAACAATCTCCTGGAGTGAGGAATAGGAATGTATTTCCTGGGGAGAGTCTTTACAGACAGGGGAGAAAGAAATCCAAGAGAGATTCTGTGGAACAAAAGCCTAGAAGAACTTCACATCAGGAAAACGAAGCAAAGGTGGTGGTTATGTGAGAGAGCAAAGAACTATTAGGCGTGGATTCATGAAGTATTGCAAAAATGTTGAAATGTTATATACCCTTCACTCCTGAAATATTTCTTTTGAATATGTTGCTGGAAACTTGTAAAAGAGATGATTCCTATCTTGTATTGTACCTGACTACATCTGCTAGAATTTTGATTGCTAAATATTGGAGGAGCCTGGAAATGCCGAGTAAAGAAGAATTTATTAACAAAGTACTTGAAGCAGCGGAAATGGATGAACTTACTTTATTTTTGAAAGACCACACAGAAAATACATCTGAAAATACACGGGCAAGATTTTATACATGGTATGAGAACTATTACTGTAACAAGACAAGGACGTGAGTAAGCAGCATTACATAGAAGAGGTTATTGACTAGAAAACACATTCAGTCTTATACAAATTTTGCAAAAAAAGAGTCTATATTAATAAGAACTCGATTTGAAATTTGTATGGAAAAGGTGCTAGAAGTGAAAATTTCTTATAATATACCCCCAAATGTTTTATGTATGTTTGTTAATGAAAATAAACAAAATGAATAACAATTACAAAAAGGAAAACGACGCAAAGAACCCATTGCCTCACAGGAGTGTGAGCATAAGACGGAGAAGAGGGGAACAATGTCAGCTGCTCTGGGTTCCCTTTGGGAGAATGACGGAATGAATGAAGAAAGTTAAGTACGAGAAGACAAGAGTCACTGGAAACGGCAGCCAGAAAACAGGAAGGCCCAACACGAGATGCATTGACTCAGTCAAGGAAGCCACAGCCCTCGGTTTGCCAGATCCGAGCAGGGCTGTTGAAGATAGGATGTTTTGGATGTTGTTAATTTATGGGTGTTTTTGGATGTTGTTAATTCCATAAAATGGAATTGACTTGATGGCACTTAAACCATGCCCAAATAAGTAAGTAGATAACCCTGTGAGCAGTAATTGCACTCAAAGTACTTTGTGCAGTTCCCCTGTTCACCAGATGTTGGGACGTTCCAGGGCAGTGGCTATGAAGTCTGTTTAAGTGGAGAATATTGTCTGATACCGGGAGTGACTATCCAAAAATACATGCCACGTAATAGCTCTTATTAAAGCCAGACAAAACAACACACTGCATAAATGGGAGATCCAGGGTTCTTGATCACACCATGCGGCATTATTTGGGGGTCAGCCTTAACACAAGATAATTTGTGGCTTTTGTCTCTGGATTTTACTATGGACCAACACATTTTATGAGAAGAAGAAGAAGAGGTAGATTTATACCCCGCCCTTCACTGGAAGTCTCAGAGCAGTTTACAATCTCCTTCCCTTCCTCTCCGCACAACAGACACCCTGTGAGGCAGGTGGGGCTGAGAGAGCTCTGAGAGAACTGCTCGTGAGAGAACCGCTCGTGAGAGAACTGTGACTGGCCCAAGGTCACCCAGCTGGCTGCATGTGGAGGAGTGGGGAATCAAACCCAGTTCGCCGGATTAGAGTCCGCCACTCTTAACCACTACACCAAACTGGGACTCTGGCGCCGTGACTGAAAAACCATGTCGTGAATCACAGTCCCGGCTTCCGATATCACCTCTGTTGCAAATTTACTACACCGTGTTGGATGAGCCCCTATGCCCTGGCCTTTCCTCTCTGATACTGGGGGTGGGGGGGACAGGGCTGAGCTGATGCACAGAAAATGCCACAGGCCGGTGTTCTCAGTAGAGTTACAAACATACAAGGTTAACACATGGGGAAGCAGGCAAGTAGCCAAACACTCTGCCTTTGTCTACAAAATAGCACTGATCCCTCAAAAGCAAACAGCACGCATTAACAGCAGCAAAACCCTCCCCCCATGGCTGCCTCTTGCTGGTCCACTGCAAACCTTGGATTCTAACCACAGATTACCCTGGTTACGAATCTACCCCCTTGTTCTCCCTGGGTCCTGTCAAGCAGGCAGGCTCTGGGAGTCCCCTGTTGAAACTTGGATTCTCAGGTGCCCGGGGGCCTGGATCAGACCGGGATCCAAGCCCATAGGGAGAGGGGAGTCAAGCCTTCCCCATGTCAAACCATTCCCCCAACCTCAAATAGTCTTCAGTAGTTGCTGCTTGCCCCATTAGGGAAAACTTACGTGTAGCCCATTAGGATGTGTCAGTTTTCCCAGTGGGGCAAATGGCAGGTCCCTCGGGCCATTTTGGGTTGGGGGAAACGGTGCCATGGGTAGGAAAGGCTGAAACACCTCAGTGAGTGTCATAGTCCCAATCCGAATTGGGCTTCCCTCAGTGCACTTGTAGAGCAGGTCTGCTTAAAAGGGATGGACCCATAAAGTGCATAATGCAGGGGCCCCCAGCATTGTGCCCATGGGTGCCAGGGTGCCCACAGACACCTTTCCTGGCATCTGCCAAGAGTTTTTTGAAAGTGGGTGGGGCCAGGAGGGCTTCAGCCCAGCAAGGCTTCTGGTTGGCCTTTGCAGTTTTGATTGGCTGTGCAATTTTTTTAAAAAAAAACATGTTCTGGCAGCAGCTGTCACCATTTTGTGGCTGGCTCCACCTTCAGTGGCAGCCATTTTGTGGCTGATTCCATCTTCAGCGGCAGCCATTTTGTGGCTGTCTCCACCTTCAGTGGCAGCCATTTTGTGGCTGCACCTACCACGCTGTGTCAGAATTCCAAAGGTGCCCGCAAGCCCAAAAAGGTTAGAGGCCCCTGACATAATGTGTAGTTAGGACCTTGGGCTTCTGTTGTCTTCACTGGCTACATACAAGCTTCCTCCCTTTTGATGCCACCTGTACAACTGAGGGCCACAGTCGCTACTAACCAACAGCCTTGAACAATCATTTCAGCAAGAGTTGTCATTAATACCCATGAAAGAAACATCTGCATCCAAAACAAAAGACTCTGATAGCAGAAACCTGGTAGGAAAGTAAGGCAGGAAAGGGCCTCTGTCCATGACCACCCCATTCTGTACGCACAGTCAACATTAACTACGGGGGATTAAAACTATCCCACTTTGCCTCCCCAGACCCTGAGATGCACTGGCTCTGGTCGGTGACAAAGGCTCTCACTTTGAATTTTGGGGTGGCAATGGGGGGGGAAGCAAAACTGGGCTCCTCCGTGAATTTTCAGAAGTCCACCCCTTGCCTGTTATTTATTTGACATGTTTTAACCCACCTTTTGGATATCCTGCTGGTACCAGGAAGGTTGGATCACGGAAAGGTGACAGGCGACTGAATTACAACCTGGCTTTCCGTCCTCCAGAACAGCGCCCTCAGCACACCACCAGCATATCTTTGGGCTCTGCTGAAGCAGGGACGTTTAGAACTAACTTGTTCCTGCTCAGCGGGAATACTGGGGATAGAGTTATCCAAAAAATAAGAAGCAGCAGCTGTGGATTGCCTTTTGATGAAGGCCAGTTCGAACAACAACACACATCAGTACAGTGTGAATTAAGATTTCTTCCAAAGCCATTTGGCTTAGTGCTGGGGCAGGCATTTGTGTGACCCTGTGAACCCTGTTCATATGTTACAGTGAATGCATGTATTGCTCACATGTTCAGGCATACACCTGCTTGTGTGAAAGAACCAATGAGCGTTTGCTTTACAAATGAAA
Organism: Gekko gecko; assembly: GCA_029375565.1. Classification (NCBI taxonomy): domain Eukaryota; kingdom Metazoa; phylum Chordata; class Lepidosauria; order Squamata; family Gekkonidae; genus Gekko; species Gekko gecko. The sequence continues at coordinate 148,396,456 of JAPDNY010000007.1, read as the reverse complement.
CCAAGGACCCAGTGCCTGGATAAATCATGTTAAACCGTACATGGATTGAATGTAACATAAGGATTACTCATTGCTTGTATAAAGGAGCATCAAGGGTATATTGTACATGGACTGAACACGCCTTCACTTGCAGCTTGTGAACAGGGCTAATGCACTGCTGTTTCACACTTGCAAGGGTGCCCATAAGGGATCTGTGGCCAGGCTATGTGGATACTGTGAAGAATTTGTGATGCTTTGCCACAAACCTGGCAGAGTCTAAAGGTGTAGTGCTGCGGCACTCTGCTAGGAACTTGGTAGCAGCTCTATCACATTTCTGCTATAACTGGGGCTGTTTGTTTAGGCATGCCAAAGAGATGACCTGCAAATTAAGTTCCATTTGGGGAACCATAGTAGCCCATTGACATCACATGACAACGGAGACCTAGAAAGGGAGAAGGGACAGTCATAGTAAATCGCCACCCTTCATCTGGCTCTCCTGGTGCTTCAAGGGATAAGTAAATTCTGCCCACAATCTGATCCTTTTAACTGGAGGTGCTGAGGACTGAACTCCTATGCCAAGAAGATGCCCACTGAGCCACAGCCCATCCATTAAAACCTGTAAATAATCTAATGAGTACTTGGCCTCATGCATAACAGTGGGAAATTCCATTATGCTAAATTTGCCTGGAAATTCTGTTAATATCAGAATTCTGGCTGGTTGGCACAATGAGACCAGTGGTTTCTTTCACAAGCTGGCACGCTGCCCCAGCAAGGGAACATATAATTCCCAGGTATCAAAATGCTCCATCGCACCATCTTCTGCTTTAGAACTATGAGTGTAAGTGGGTGATGGGAAGCTTTGAACAAACACCAGCAGCCAGGGAGAACCAAAGAAACAGGATGACTAACAAGCATCCTTTCCGGAGAGGATTTAGTTTATGAAAATAGATGGAAAAAATTTATCATTGGATAGAAAAAGACATGAAACATAAACAAATAAACACATCCTCCCATGCCACTCCTATTTTATCTAGACAGTGTAACAGAAACAGACTTAATTAAGGTATATGGCGATAATATATTAAGAAATTATGCAATGTCTCGCAATCTGGTTGTAGACCAGGATTTTGTTTTGTGTATATATGCTGGAAAATTTATAAATAAAAATATTTTTTAAAAAGCATCCGCAGATACTTCTTTCAGGTACTCTGCCACAAGATTGTGATAGCGATGCCAGCCTCCAGGTGGGACCTGGGGACCCACAGGAATTACAGCTCATCTCCAGACTACAGAGATCAGTCCCCCTGGAGAAAAGGGATGCTTTGGAGAGTGGACTCTATGCAGTTGTACCCCACTGAGGTCTCCGTCCTCCCCAGTCTCCATCCCCAAATCTCCAGGAGTTTCCCAGCCTGGAGCTGGCAACCCTAAGACCCATGAGGAATCTTAACCCCATATTTGTGGGGTGGGGAGACTGCAAGGCCGAAGCTTATACACAAGGAAGCCAGGCAGGGGAACAGTAGGTGGGGGGTGGGGGAAGACGGTACCTCCAAGTTTAATCTCTGTTCCCAAAATTCCACAGATTCAGCAAGTCCATTCTATTATAAATTGGACCAGAAGTGTTCACTGTATGGGAGATGTCCCCAGCATGGTGCCCGGGGGGTGCCACGGTAACCAGAACACGTTTCCTGGTGCTTGACCAGTGATTTCAGAAAGTGGGTGGAGCCAGTTGCAGCTTTTGTTTAGAAGGACTTCTAATTGGCCATTGGAAATTTGATTGGCTCTGCAGATGTTTAAAAACATTGCTTTGGCGGCAGCTGCCACCCCAGCACAAGGAGCTTCACTGAAGGTAAGCTACAGGAGCCATTTTGTGAATGGCTTCACCCCCTGTGGCAGCCATTTTGTGGCTGTGCCCAGTGCCCCATGGCAGAATTACAATGGTGCCAACAGCCTCAAAGAAAAGAAGATTTGTTTTTTATATCCCACTTTTTCCTACCTGAAGGAGTTTCAGATAGGGTTGCCAGGTCGGAGTTGGAAAATACCTGGAGATTGTGGGGCTGGATCCAGGGGAGGGCGGGGTTTGGGGAGGGGAGGGGCCTCAGCATGGTCCAATGCCACAGAGACCACCCTCCAAAGCAGCCATTTTCTCCAGGGGAGCTGCCCTCTGTCAGCTGGGGATCAGTTGTAAAAGTGGGAGATCCCCAGGCCCCACCTGGAGGCTGGCAACCCTAGTTTCAAAGTGGCTTACAATTGCCTTCCCTTCTTCTCCTCACAACCGGCCCCTTGTAAGGTAGGGGAGGCTGAGAGAGTTCTGAGAGAACTGTGACTGGCCCAAGGTCAACCAGCAGGCTCCATGTGGAGGAAGAGCAGGGAATCAAACCTGGTTCTCCAGATTAGAGTCTGCTGCTCTTAACTGCTACATGATGTAGCCTGATCTCATCAGATCATGCAAGCTAAGCAAAGTAGGTACTCAGAAGCAAAGTAGGTACTCGGAAGGGAGACTGCCAAGGAAGACGCTGCAGAGGAAGGTAATGGCCACCCACCTCTGTTCCTCACTTGCTTTGAAAGCCCTTCGCTGAGGTCACCCTAAATCAGTTGTGCCTTGACAGCACTTTACACAGACATTGTTTGGTGTAGCGGTTTAGAAATGGAGGACTCTAATCTGGGAGAACCGGGTTTGATTCCCCACTCTTCCACCTCCAGCCAGCTGGGTGACCTGGGGTCAATCACAGTCCTCTCAGAGCTGTTCTCTCAAGAGCAGTTCTCTCAGAACTCTCTCAGCCCCACCTACCTCATAGGGTGTCTGTTGTGGGGAGAGGAACGAAAAGTGATTGTAAGCCACTCTGAGACTCCGAGTGAAAGGCGGGGTATAAATCCAATTCCTCCTCCTCCCACCTGCCTTTTAAGGGACAGATGTATTCTGTTTGTTGTCCGAGACACTGCTTTTTATATTCCCAGAGCTGCCAACCTCCAAGTGGAGCCTGGAGCTCTCCCAGGATTACAAACTCATCTCCAGACAACAGAGGTCGGTTCCACTGGAGCCCCCCCCTCCTCTTCTGACCACCACCGGGATCCTGTTTTTGCCATTCTTCTAACCCATACATATCCCCACGTGCCTGCCTACCCACTGACTACATGCCCTTTTTCCAGTGGTGCTGGGTGGTGTGTGTGTGGATGGGAACACTACCACTGTTAAGTATGCAACTCAACAAGAGGCAGTGATTTCAGCAAGGGATTCGGCTTTATTTGTAACGGCAACAAGACGATCAGACAACAACAGTAACAAGTGGAGCACAGCTCCCTTTTTAAACAATCCGGGCTGTCAAAGCCATGCCCATAGAAAAGTTAACAACCAGTAGAATAAGACCAATGAGGTCTGTTCCCTCCACAAACATATTTACAACAGTGATTGGTTACTTTAAACAGTTCCATAGGAAAAACCAATAGAAATGTTACAGCTTAAGATCCATTCCTTGAATCAAGCTTAGAATGGAAAAGAATAGGCTCAGTTTCATAATTAGAACATAACAACCACTGTGCCCGCCAGCAGTGCCCCCATTGTATACCACCTGCACACCTTTTCCCTGTGGTAGTGGAGGCTCTGCAGCAGTGGGCCCTGCCAGAAACTTGGTTCCGGCAGCTGCCCTGCTTCAGGGTATGCTGATGCGCCGGCCCTGCCTGTGAGAACAAAATGACTGGCAACCCCATTCCTCTGTGGTGCTGTCAAAAGGTTCGCTGTAATTGATGAGGGTCAACAAAAGCCGAGGATCTTCAAATAGTGTCTCTCTGTTCTTATAAGCAGTTAGCTAAGCTGATAACCCTCCTGCTCATGTTTACCTGAGGTGTCTTCCTGAAGAGACACACGATTGGAAGGAGGGAAAAGGGGCCTACCATTCCACCATATCCCAGCACCAGGCTTTGGAGTCTACATATTGGCTTTTACCTTGCCAATGAGTTAACAACCAATTAAACTGCTTAGATAAAGGCCAATGAAACCAGTTCCCTCCAGACCCTCTCTTATGTTCTGATTGGTCTACTGCGCAGAGTATGGTTACCAATAGCATTCCCTCTAAGCTGTGTGCGTGAGCGGCTGCTCATTAACACAGGAAGCCCTGCTCAGCAGCAATCTGGAGCCATGTAGGGTCTTGCACTGCCCATTGCCCATTTTAAGATTACAGCAGATTTTCTGCTCAGGATGTGAACTGCTCCTCTCAGCAGCAGGAAAAATTAGAGGGAACATTGGTTATCAACCTCCAGATAGGGCCTGGAGATCTCCCAGAATTACAACCAATTTCAGGATTACATTGTAGGGATGCCAGCTTCCAGGTGGGACCTGGGGATCCCCCGGAATGACAGCTCATTTTGAGACTGCAGAGATCAGTTGCCATGGAGAAAATGGATGCTTTGGAGGGTGGGCTCTATGGCATTGTACCCCACTGAGGTCCCTGTCCTCCCCAGGCTCCATCCCCAAATCTCCAGCAGTTTCCCAACCTGGATCTGGCAACCCTACTCCCCCATCCCCTGCTGGAGGCCAGGAGGGACATGGCAATCCTAGATTACTGAGATCCATTCCCCTTTTTAGAAAATGGCTGCTTTGGAGGGTGGGCAATATAGCAATGTCCCCCACTGAGGTCCCTCCCTCTCCAAACCCCACCCTCCCCAGGCTCCACCCCCAAATCTCCAGGAATTCCTCAACCCAGAGTGGGTAACCCTGCACTGGAGTAAGGAAAGCCTTGTCAGTAGGGCTGATCCGCAAACAGAATTCCCTTCCCCAGGGAAGTTCCCTCTGCCATTTTTGGCCTTCAGGCAGCAGGCCAAGACGGATTTATTCAAGAGAGTGTTCAGTATCTGGTTCATCTATTTGGTGCTCCTCTTTCCATGTTGGCACTCACACAAGCAGCGAATTTGTTGTTGCAACGTCCCCGTCCCCCCCCTTCCTGGTTGTTTTATTGTATTCCTGTGTGGTTTTTTTAATCATGTTGTTATTTTTTAAAAAAGTGGAGTTGAATCTCATCTGCTTTGGCAACAGTACAAAAAGCAGCTTATAGATATTTTAATATACAAAATCTGTGGATAACAAGCCCCACCCGACCTCTGCGTTGATGGAGCATGAGATGCAGGGCTGGATAGGGTGGCAGGCAATGTTCCCTCTAAGCTGTGGAGTCTTGTGGGCAAAAATTCTACTTTGTGAGCTACGGACATTAAAGTTGTGAGCGAACGACTTGGCCACTGCATAATTTAGTTTGCTCCAGAGCCATCCTTCCTGAGTGAAGACAAAAATGTGTGAGCTGGAGGTTAAAAACCGTGAGCTAGGTCACACTAACTCAGCTTAGAGGGAACACTGGTGGCAGGTTGTATCAAAAAACGCCGTTATGTCTGATACCTGTAGCCACTGGTCCTCACCCAGGCTTGGGAAATTCTTGGAGATTTCAGAGGGGAGCCTAGGGTGGGCAGAATTTGGGAAGCGGGGGGGGGGGGAGGAACTAATACCATAGAGCAGGGGTGTCAAACATGCGGCCCGGGGGCGGAAGCGGCCCATTCAGGGTTCTTATCCGACCCATGAGCAACTGGTGTGAGAGAGGGAAGACAGGAGACTGATCAGGGGGGCAGGCGCGTGGGCGCACACGGTGAGGAGTGTGTGGTCGAAGCTGTCAAGAAAGGAAAGGAAATGGTGTGTGGGGGGTATGGTGTCCCTTGGAAAAAACCGAGTCTTGCATATGATTAAATACATTTATTGGGGCTTTTGTAGATTCCCCAGTAAATCAGTTGCTTTGACTCCTAGGAATCAATTCCTCTTGTTTGTATTTTGAGTAAAAAATAATATCATTAATTGAGTTTGCCTGTGTCATTTACAAAGTTGATATCTTTGGTACCTGTCATTTCATGTTACGGCAGACATGGCCCGGCCCGACAAGGTAACTTTTATGTCAGATCTGGCCTTCGTGACAAACAAGTTTGACACCTCTGTCCGCCCTCCAAAGCAGCCATTTTCTCCAGGGGAACTGATCTCTATAGTACGGAGCAATGCTCCCTCTAAGCTGTGGAGTCTTGTGAGCAGAAATTCTCCTTTGTGAGCTCCTGGCATTAAAGTTGCGAGCGAACGATTTGGCTACTGCATAAATTAGTTTGCTCCGGAGCCCTCCTTCCTGAGCAGAGACAAAAATGTGTGAGCCACAAGCTAAAAACGGTGAGCTAGCTCACACTAACTCACCTTAGAGGGAACACTGGTCTGGAGACTTGTAATTCCAGAAGATCTCCAGGCCCCACCTGGAGACTGGCAACCCTATCATCTCACCTCACTCAGGCTGGGAGGCCAAAAATGCACCTGTGCCAGGGCAGCAGAAGCAAGTGGTGTGGGGGTGGGGAAGAATGCCCCCCCCCCCGCGCGCGCCGTTTCCCCACTGCTGCTGCCCTCACAACCTCTTCTCCCCTTCGGACCTGCAATTTTACAATGAGAAAAAACACTGTGGTAGGACTGCCAACTCTGATCTGGGAAAATCTTGGGAGGGCCAGGGCCTGAGGAGGACAGAATCCAAGGGGACAGTGGCCAGGAGAGGGCCTGGTGCTGGGAAGACTCTTTAAAAAAGAATTATCCTGAACTAGATCTGTCGCCTGCAGGTGGAAAAAATCCATGCTTGGGTGGAATGAAGCCTGCCACTTTGGACACAAAAGCATTGCTTTTCTCAATCCGACAAGGTGGTTCCAGAGGTAGGTATCGAAAGGTCTTATCAGAAACATGTACTTTGCACAAGCATTTGTGTGTGCAGACTGGAGCATCGCCCCCGCATTGGCAGTCTTTGAGCGGAGACTGGGCAAGCGCTTGCCAGGGATGCTCTAGGCTGATCCTGCATTGAGCAGGGGGTTGGACTAGATGGCCCCTATATGGCCCCTTCCAACTCTATGGTTCTGTCTGTGGCCCTGGCCCAGCCCTGATCCTTTCTCTTCTTGTTCCCTTTCCCTTCTTAAGCATGTTGTAGTGGTACAGAGCAGCTTGGCTGGGAAAAGGGAAAAAGCCTTTTGAAGGGCGGTGTGTGTGTGCATGCATGTGGCGGCAAACTGCCCTGTGTCGTTTTGTAAGTGATGCTTAGCTAGTCTGTCCACTCTCTTCATAGTGGCAATGGCGGGAATCAGGGCTATTTTGGGGCAGGAACGCACAGGAGCAGAGTTCCGGTGGGCTCCTGAGTTGGCCACACCCAGCAGGAACTCATTAGCATAATAGGCCACACCCAACAGCAGAAACTCATTAGGATTGGCTACATTTGGGGTGTGTGGCCTAACATGCAAAGGAGTTCCTCCTACAAAAAAAGCCCTGGGTTTTGACAACAAGGTAAACAGAATAAGAAGTAAAAGGGAGGTGTGGCTGGATGACCACACTTCTGGTAACGTGGGGGTGTGGCCTATTATGCTAATGAGTTTCTGTTGTTGGGTGTGGCCTCTTATGCTAATGAGTTCCTGCTGGGCTTTTTCTACCTAAAAAGCCCTGGCGGGAATACTTGTTGGACTACTAGCCTGCAATCACTCCCGAGTTCCCTTTTTAATCTGAAGAAAAATAGGTTTATATTTTCTCTGGATCACGGGGGAAAGCCCAGGGAATGCCATGATGCAAGGTCAAAATGAGTTATCATGTCAAGCAAACATTTCCCTTTAATGCAGCGGCTTGCTGCTTCCCATGCAGGGGGGAACCTAGTGTAGGAAGCAAGCTTTATTCTCACATGCTAATAAGTAATAATAGTTATTCTATGGCGTTGTGTGTAGAATAGCCAGGAGATCCTAAGATTGTCTGGCAGTCAGGAAGTCTAGCTCTTTAGCATTATGCACCACTAGGTGGAGAGTTGACTTGTTTTTAAGGCAAGAGATGTTTCAGAGGTGGCTTGCCATTGTCTGCCTCTATGTCACAGCCCTGGTATTCCTTAGAGGTCGCCCTTCCATATACTAGCCACAGCCGACCCTCTTTAGCTTCTGAGATCCGACAAGATTGGGCTAGCCCGAGCTACAGTGTCTCAAGCACTGGATAAGCATGTACACAGGTGCTGTCAAACTGCAGTCAACTTATGGCGACCCCAGCAAAGGGTTTTAAAGCCAAGTCAGAAGTAGAAGTGGCTTGCCGTTGCTGTCCTCTGCAGTCTTCCTTGGTGGTCTACTTTCCAAGTGCCAGCCTGGCTTAGCTTCCAAGATCTGACAAGACTGGGCTATACCATGCCGCTTTCCCTCCCTCAAGCAGTGGACGTGCATAAATTTCTGCTCAGCGCTTCTCCTGGGAAACTATAGCGTGGGTTCAAAGCTGGGACTTCTTGCACCCTGAGCTTGTTCTGTTTCACTGAGTTGGAATGCTACTCAGCCTGTCTGGCACTGGGCAGAAAGGTGCAGAGAAAGCTTCTTGTTACAGGAAGTTTATAAATTGTTGTGCTTCTACCCACTGGGCAGTGAAGTTCTCTATGTGTACCATGGTCTTCATGGGAGGGCGGGCTGTGCATCAGAGAGGGTATAAATTGGATCAGGTGATGCCTTGGTGGCATTGGTCTAATGCTCCCTCTAAGCTGTGGAGTCTTGTGAGCAAAAATTCTACTTTGTGAGCTACTGGCATTAAAGTTGTGAGCGAACGATTTGGCCACTGCATAAATTAGTTTGCTCTGGAGCCATCCTTCCTGAGCTAAGACAAAAATGTGTGAACTGGAGGCTAAAAAACTGTGAGCTAGCTCACACTAACTCAGCTTAGAGGGAACACTGCATTGGTCCCGTTACTGCATGTGGACTAGTGTTTCTCATATGTCAGGAACCTTAAAGGCTGAGCAGCTAAAACCTGAAATAAAATACAAATATTTATTGCACAGTGCACAAAAATATAGGATTAAAAACCACAGACACAGAAAACAAAGAAAAGCTCAGAACATAGTATATAGCAACAAATCTGGGTCACACGTACAGTAAGTGCAAAATATCAAGAATGGTTACACAAATAGAATAACCACAGAACCAAACACATTCGGGCCAGGAGGCCTTCTCCAGTGGTCTAAACTGTATTTATTTCTTCTTTTAATTTATTTTTCAGATTTATATGACGCCCTACCTGCAAATGGGCTCAGGGCGGATCACAACATAATTGGCCACACAACACAAAGCATAATAATAAATAGTTAATTAAAACATCAAAAGAGCATTTAAAAACAGTTTGTACCAATACTGGTGCCGCTGGACTCTGAGTTAATTTAATCTAATCTGGGCTGCATGTGTCTTCAGCAGGGGATATAAATTGTACCAACACATACACACACATGTAAATGTATAAATATAAAACATCTCTTTCAGGCCAAGTAGGTTATATACGGGTCAGTATAAAAGTCAATGCTCCCTGTAAACTGCGGAGTCTTGTGAGTAAAAATTCTACTTTGTGAGTTGCTGGCATTAAAGTTGTGAGTGAGCAATCTGGCTACTGCATAAATTAGTTTGCTCTGGAGCCCTCCTTCCTGAGCTAAGACAAAAATGTGTGAGCTGGAGGCTAAAGAACTGTGAGCTAGCTCACACTAACTCGGCTTAGAGGGAACATAACTCAGGCCTACCTATGCTGAGGAGTCCACACTCATCAAGGATGGTAACTCCATGAACCACCATTCTTTCTGTCCACGGCCATTGCTCTCTTTCCAGAGTGCGTTCATGTGCAAACCAGAAGCTCATATGTCATCAGTGCACAATACAATGTTCCCCGTGGCCACAGAGATGCCAAGGACGGTGTCTGCCAGGGTTAGTTCGCTGTATCTCATCTCTTGTGCATTCTGCTTGCAGCTGGGAGGACACGGGGTTGAGACACTGTGAGCTCCAGTGTAGCAATCCCATGGGACCAGCTTGCCTATTGATTCTATGCACCGAGTAGGAATGCCGCCTTTGCATGCCCACCTAGGGTATCTAATTCTGAACGACAGAGTGTGAAATCCATCGTAACGCAGAGAGGGAACATCTGCCCAGCTTTGTGAAATCCGGATACCGGCCCTGTCTCCTTGGTGAAATCAGATACCGGCCCTGTCTCCTTGGAGGAGGCTGTGAACGGAACAGACCGAGGCAATAGAACAGAGTCCCTCCTAACCACAGCGTTTTCCTGGCTGTGAGAAAATCAGCCACTAATTCCCCCAATCTCCTCCTGCAGGAGGACAGTATTTAGCATCCTGTTCCCTCCATCCCCAACAGAAAATGAAGACAGGGGCCAGATGGAGAAGCTGCAGGGGCCAGGTCGTTTGAGGCATCCTCTGGGTGGTGTTCCCCCCTGGAAGGAGGTAGCCGGACCTCTTTAACCAAAGTGGGTGGAGTTTATTAAGTAACCGTGTTCAATAGCAGTCCTATGTAGGGTCCTCCCTGGCCACCAGTGGGGGGTGGGCGTAGGGTTGCAAGCTCCAGGTTGGGAAACTTCTGGATATTTGGGGGTGGAGCCTGGGGAGGACAGGGACCTCGATGGGGTACAGTGTCACAGAGTCCATCCTCTAAAGCACTGGTTCCCAAAGTGGGCAATACCACCCCCTGAGGGTGCTGGAACAATCCAGATGGGTTGTCGGAGCCTTGGGTGCAATTGGGGGGCACTGAATACAGATAAGGGGGTGGTGGAAGCGTAAAGAAAGAAGAGTCCAGAACCTATCTAAAGCAGCCTTTTGGCAGTAGGCCAAATAAGTTTGGGAACCTATGCAAAGCATCCATTCCCCCCCCCTGTGCGACTGATTTCTGATCTCTGAAGTCTGGAGATGAGCTGTAATTCCAGGGGATCCGCAGGTCCCACCTGGAGGCTGGCATCCCTGTATTCCTATACATACTTGCTTGAGTTCTCTCTCAGAACTCAACGGAATTTCCAAGCAACGGTGCAAGGATGTTGCTAGTTTCCACAGCAGCAGTGGTAGGGGAAGCTATATGATCTTCACAGAGCTGGGTTTAGGTGGAAGTTACATTGTGGGCCCCTGGCCAATGCCTAGCAGAGATTCTTGGGATTCTTGGAAAGAAGGTTGATCCAGGATTAGATGGACCTTGGCTTTGATTCAGGAGGATGGCCAGCTCCGAGCTGGGAAATGCCTGGAGATTTGGGGCCGAAGTCCAGGGTACAATGCCAGAGAATCCACCTTCCAAAGCAGCCATTTTCTCCAGGGGAACTTAACCTCCAAGGCCTGGAGATCAGGTGCGGTTCCAGGGACTCTCTAGGCCCCACCTGGAGGTTGGCAACCCTAAAGGCTCAAAACTTGGGCTCGCTTAAAGTATAAGGCTGCTTTGTTAAGAGATCCTGAGTGTGATGCTAGACCAAAGTCTTGTGGCTTCTTAAAGTTTAGCCAGGTTTCCTTCCAGCCTTTTGTGGCCCAGAGCCCACAAAGCCCATGGGATTATATGCCAGAATAAACTCTTGCTGTTCTTTAAATAGGACAAGATTCCCGTCTCTTTTTCTCTGCAAAGGGGCTCCACAGCAGGAAAACTGACACTGGAATAAAATATCACTAGCCTTTAAGTTGCCCCTCTCCCCTTTTGTGGTCAAGTTGCAATCGACTTATGACCAATGCTCCCTCTAAGCTATGGAATTTGTGAGCAAAAATTTGACTTTGTGAGCTACTGGTACTAAGCTGTGAGCAAACAATTTGGCTACTGTAGAAATTAGTTTGCTCTGGAGCCATCCTTCCTGAGCTAAGACAAAAATGTGTGAGCCGGAGGCTAAAAAACTGTGAACTCACTCACACTAACTCACCTTAGAGGGAACACTGCTTATGACACCCCCCCCCCCTGGCTTTCAAGGCAGGAGAGGTTCAGTGGTGGTTCGTCATTGCCTGCCTCTGCACAGCAACCCTCAACTTCCTTGGTGGTCTCCCATCCAGGTACTGGCGAGAGGCAGCTATGGATGGCTTCAAGAGGGCATTGGATCAACATATGGAGCAGAGGTCCATCAGGGGCTATTAGCCACAAGGCATAGATAGGAACTCTCAGGCTGGGGCAAGGGATGCTCTCTATTCTTGGTGCTTGGGGGGGGGGAACAGTGGGAGGGCTTCTAATGTCCTGGCCCCACTGCTGGACCACCTGGTATTTGTGACCACTGTGTGACACAGAGTGTTGAACTGGATGGGCCATTGGCCTGACCCAACATTGGTTTCTCTCATGTTCTTATGTTCTAACCCGGCTTGATCTGATGAGATCAGGCTACCCTGGGTTATCCACGTCAAGGCCCCTAGATTCCAGCTTGGTTTTTCTGTTTCCCACCCCCGCAAAGAGAGCTCTAGTCCACGAAGGCAGGCAGGGAACAAATCTTTTCAGGAGCTCCCTGGATCCGGGTTTATTTTTCGGCTGCAACCGATTCACACGGCTATCCCTTCTGGAAAGGGTGTGCATATGTGTGTGTGTGTGCATGTGAGTGAGTGAATGAGTGAGAGAGAGAGCGAGCGAGCGAGAGAGAGATGCTGCACTCTGGTTATGTAAAACGGCGGGTCCGTCCTGGGGAGAAACGCCACCCGACCGGCAGATCCCTCCACCCTCTCGCTTTCTGGACACACGCAGTTGGGCTCTGCTTCGCGCCTCAACTAAAACCTTCCGCGGGGGGGGGGCGCTGGAGTGTGCCTGGCCCCTGCGGCACCCTCAAGCAAAGCGCACCGGGCAGCATTGCGTCCCCCCCCCTTCATTTGGGAAACTGTCTCTCTCTCCCCCCCTCCCCGGGGTTGGTGCACGCCCGACGCCGGCGGCGCCTCGCCAGTCCCCCCTCCGGCTCCTCGTCTGCAGGTGGAGGAGCGGCGGCGGCGGCGGCGGCAGCAGCAGCGGAAGGGGAGGGGAAGAGGACGCCGCAACCTCCTTGAATAATTGATCGGCTGGGCGGCAAGGAAGGGGGAGCCGAGTGCGGAGGAGCCGCTGCCGCCGTTGGACGCCGGGCTCCCTGCGTCGCCTTCCAGCAGCCCGGACGCCGGAGATGAGAGAGCGGCGCGCAGGTAGGGGGGCTCGGGGCGCCGCGTGGCGCCTCTCCCCGCCGGGCTCATTAAGGAGGAGCGGGGAGGGCGGCCCGAGACGGAGGCGGCTGGAACGTCGGGGGGGCGGCGGCGGCGGCGGCGGCGGCTGCTGCTGGCTCCGTCGTGGGTCGGGCGCGGAACCTCCAGGTGCAGAGGCAGTGTACCGTTGGAAACCAGGCTTCCATGTAAACTTGGGGGCAGGGTGCTGGACTGCGTGGAGTGCCGATACTGAATCAGACCTATACTGAATCAGGCCATTATACTGAATCGGACCGTGGGTCCCTCCCTCGAGGTCAGTATTGTCTACTCAGACTGGCAGCGGCAGCTCTCCAGGCAGAAGTCTTTCCCGTCATCTACTGCTTGGTTCTCTGTAAAATGGAGATGCCGGGGATTGAACCTGGGACCTTCTGCAGGACAAACGGGCACTCTGTCCCTGAGCCACAGCCTCCCCACATCAGTAGGAGCTTATGAGGAAACCTTTGGCTCCCAGAGGGTTTGAAGAGTGGTTGGCGCGGCACGGAGTGGGGGTGGGTGGGTTGGTAAGGAGCACAGCCCACTAGGGCTGCTAGCCCTTTTCGTCAGGGTCTTCAGCAGTGCAACAGGCTCCCATCTGTGTCAGGTTAAAGTTGTGCCTGTTGAATTTCTGCCTGCTGTCCCACTGTGAAAAGCACAGATTTTTTTTTTGGGGGGGTGAAACCCATGTGGGTAGCTTGAGGATACCACACAGGTTGGGCAGAACAAATGTCCAGCAGAGGTGTGAGGATGGAACAGACTGGGGGGCAGTTAACTGTGGTTTTCCTGTCATCTGGGGTTTGGCAGGGTTAGTGGTAGGGCTGCTTCATGGCTCACGTGGTGGCATTTTGTCAAAGCCGAACCCCGGTGTTTCTCTTTCTCTCCGGCCATGTGCAGAGTGTCTTGCGGCCATTGCGCAGAAGCCACAGTTGGCCCACACACCTCTGGGCCTTGCAGGGTCAAAGGCCATGACTTGGAGGCAGAAGAATGCACCAACCCCTTCTTTTGGTACAAATCAAACTCTGCCTTTGGGGGCCGACTTGAGGGGATGCAGGGTCAAGTCCAAGAACTTTCCAGACGCATGGCTCATGGTGGTGGGAAGTGCCATCAAGCCGTTGCTGACTTATGGCGACCCTGTGGGGTTTTCTAGGCAAGAGATGTTCAAAGGTGGTTTTGCCATTGGCTGCCTCTGCGTAGGGACCCCGGACTCCCTCGGTGGTCTCCCATCCAAGTAATAACCAGAGCTGACCCTGCTGAGCTTCTGAGATCTGATGAGATTAAGCTAGCCTGGGCCATCCTGGTCATGGCTAAAACTGGGTATTCTTTATTTTGTTGCCTGGGATTAGGAATAGCTTCCATTTTTATAGATCTACCCCCCCAAAAGCATCTGGACTTCTGTAGAAGGTGTACAGCTTTTTCTGTGCATGTTTGTGTGCGTGAGAGAGAGACTGTATTTGAGAAAGACTGCCGTGTTAGCTGACAAGCAAAACCGACAAGTGTCCTGTGGCACTTTAACGGCGAACAGATTTATTGTGGCGTGAGACTTTGTGGACTGCAGCCCGCTCTCTCTCATTGGCATGAAGTGTTATCCTCACTTGGCAGGTGTATGCAAGGAAACAGAAAAGAGGAATCGCTCCCGGCAGGCCGGTTATATGCATGACGATCGCCCCATCCCGGATTCTCAGAGGTCCTTAACGTGACTCATTGAATTGATGGATGTAGCAGAGGATCAGTCATGGAAATTAATCTCGGCTTCTGGATTTAGTAGGGTGGAAGCAACCGCATACAAATGTACTTGCTTTGGCTCTTAATTATAACACAAATTAAATTTTAAAGCAGGGAGGGAAAGAAAGCGTGGCCTGATTTACTATCCAATCACCAGCCCAAATGGCATCGGGGAGAGATCGTGTCCCGATGTTTCCCACATCCAGCTTCAAGAGATGAACGGCTCCAATATTTTTGTTGATCCTTCCCAGCTGCTGAAGCAGAAGCGGCCCCCGTTGGAATGATTTCTTTGTTGTTGCGGGCAAGCAAGCAAGCAAAAAAAAAAAAAATCTACTTCATGTTGATTTGCTCAGAAATAATGACCTTTTCAGTAGAGATGGAGGAGCCGTGGCTCAGTGGTTGAGCATCTGCTTTGTGCGCAGAAGGTCCCAGGTTCAATCCCCAGCATCTCCAGGTGAAAGGACCGGGCAGTAGGTGACGGGAAGGACCTCTGCCTGAGACCCTGGAGAGCTACTGTAGACAATTCTGACCTTGACAGACCAAGGGCCGGAGTCAGTATAAGGCAGCTTCATGTATATTCATGTGAAACACCTGTCCTATCTGCTCCCCACAACAGCTGGGTATAACATGCAGTGCGGAATATTTCCCTCCTTACTGCCAATACGGTGTCTCAGATGGAAAGCAACACTGTGATAACATTCATCAAGCATGGCAGAAGGCCACTGATGAAATCTTAGCAAGGCGAAAGCTTTTCTTCTTGAAAACGTAGTCGGGTGAAATTAAATAATTTTCCAGGCTGTGCTGGAAACTTTATGATATGCCCTGGGAGGTGTTTTACTGTAAGTCACACTGTGCAAGAATATCTTTTGGGCTCTATTTAAATTCCTATTTGGCATCTGATAGTTTGGATCCTGAAAAGTACTTTTAAAGGGGGGAGGAAGCAGAGCTGGATCAATAAAGCTATTTCTCAGCCCAGAAGGACAATGTGGTGGAGTTTGATTGTAATTACTTTGGAAATGCTCTTAGGGATGTGCTATCGCACAACCCATGGTAAGTCAATAACTACAAATATTCAGGTTCACTTTTGTTTCGTTGGGGAGATCTCCTACTTCCCGTTTTCCCGGAACACTCCCAAGAGTACCTCTATTGTTATAAAGATACTCCAAATATTGTTTTTTTAAAAAAAGATACTCCAAATGAGAAGATCCTTGAAATTTGGGGCTACTGATGTGCTTGTTGCCCCATTGGTTTCCTTGAAATTTCAGCACTGCATAGGTGGGTTGTTCCATTTTCTACCTAGCAAGCTTCAGATGTGTTTCCCAGCTGTCTGAGCTAGAGAACAAGACCCCCAAATACTGATAAGGTTTGATTGATATTACAAGTCAATCGGCTGCTTAGCTTTCTGCTCCGTAACAAACTAATTAATACTGTCACAGTTCATAGCTCATGTTTTTTTTTCCTACCGGTAATTTCACAGCCTCCTCTGGGTATGGGAGAGAGGAACATAATCGCCAGCGTAAGGCAATACATCCTTCCTTTACTTCGCCTCTGTCTTTGGGGTATTAGTTAACAATACCCTGGAGAGTTCCAAGTTGGTGTCTGAATGTAGGATCTCGAATTCATGACAGCAGTTGACATACTGGATCGCTTCCAGAAAATTTCTCCCATGGTTTTTCTTGCTCCCTTCAAGAATGCCTTGAAATCCGCAAAAGTGTCAATAATCGTCCCGATTTCCTAACAGGGAGAAAACCCAGGCCTTGACTACTTTGCTTCTCTGGAGGGGGGAAAAAGAGGCTTTCTCTGTCTTTGTCTGGTTCTGAAAACAGATTTGTCATATGTCAAGCTGAAAGGTCTACGAGGGTGTGAGACAGCGGGAGCAAAATTGTGGTTCTCAAAAGGAGTGGGTAGAGAGGGGGGGAGAAGAGTCTGTAAAATCCTTGTGCGGTATCCCCACCCCATGAGGGAAACAGCCACTCTAGGAGAGAGGGATAAATTTCCATTGAGGAAGCATCACAGAAGGGGAAAATTTCTGTGGTAGAACAGTTAGATTTGAGTTCTGTAGCACCGTAGAGACCAACCAGAGTTTCAGGGTATCGGTTTTTGAGAGTCAGAGCTCCCTTCTTCAGATAGGAGCAGTGTAGAAATGGAGATCTCTGAGTCCTTTGATCGTAGGCAGAAGGTGGGAGGGGTTAGGGTTAGTGATGGCAGACAAGCAATGGGAGGGGTTAGGGTTAGTGATGGCAGACAAGCCATCTTTCGTTTCTAATTGTCTCACTGAGGATACCACTATAAATTTCTGGGGAGACAAATGTAAAATCTACCATATTTACTCAAAAGCAAGACAGCCCTGAATGTGGGGCTTCCCTCCCTTAAAAGAGTTATACAGATATAAATATTACATGTATTAACATGTATGCGAATGTAAGATGACAACCCCCCCCCTTTTTGGTATTTTTGCATTTGTGTGTGTTCATGTGCGTGCACGTGTGTGCCCGTGCCTAGAAGTCATGGCAACCTCTGGCGACTCCTGTTGGGCCACCGAGGACGGTCAGAGAAGTGGCTTGATAGCCTGCCCTCCTCGGCCCTGGTATTTTCTGGAGGTCTCCCACCCAAATACTCACTGGGGGGGGGGGCTGCTTAGTTTCCAAGATCTGACAAGATTGTGCTTGCCTGGGCTATCTAGGTTAGGGCCCTCTTTTTTCTTTTTTTTAATAGCATAAAAATAATTAGCCTTGACCTGGATAGTCTAGGCTAGCCGGATTTCAGAAGCTAAGCAGAGTTGGTGTTGCTTAGTACTTGGATGGGAAGTCCCAGGTTGCTGTGCAGAGGCAGGCAATGGCAGACCACCTCTGCTCCTCTCTCGCCTTGAAAACCCCATGGCGTCGGCTGTGACTTGACAGCACTTTCCAACACCGTTGATAATTAAGTGCCGTTGAGTCGCAACCACCTCATGGCGACCCTTCATAGGGTTCTCGAGGCAAGAGATGAGCAGGACTGGTTTGCCATTGCCTGCTTCTGCGTAGCAACCCTGGATGTCCTCGGTGGCCTCCCATCCAAATCCTAAGCATCGCCGACCCTGCTTCGCTTCCAAGCTCCGAAGAGCTCAAGCTAGTCTGGGCTGGGGGGAAAAACTAGTCTTGCATTTGAGTAAATAAGTATATCTCTTCTACCTTTCTGTTTTTTCTTGCACACCCAAAGAGTTGTTGTAGCACTGCTTGTGTGACCCATCTGAGGGCAGACGGTGACACATTTTATCTGTTGTATGTTTGAAGATTCCCCCCCCCCGAAGATTTGAAATGAGCCAAACCTCCACTTTGTGTTTTAACAGTCAGTCCGTCCCCCCCCCTCCGGGCAGAGAATAGGCAGGGAAGGAGGAAGTCAGGGCAAATGGTCTCCAGACTTACCTTCAAACAAATGCTAATAGGTCTACACAATGGGAGGATCAAGCTTCCCCTTTCTCCCCCTTCAAGCAGGGTACAGAGATTTGGAGGAATGGAATGCTAGAAGGACACAAGGAAGGAAATGTCTAGAATTTTCAGGAAAAGCTTCTTTGACCTGGCATGACCAGGTTAGTGGATGGAGAAACAGCTATGATAAAAGCTCCTTGCAGCAGGAAGGGGTTCTTTTTTCCTTGGGTGCTGAGTCCAGGAGCGCATGCAGACCTCTTCTCTGGGAAGGCAGTCATTGACAATGTGCTCGCATCAGGAGCTGGAGCAAGTTTCCAGGTAATGGTAATTCTATAGGGATCTGTAACATCCTAAGCAAAAGGAGCCTGTCAAATTTAACATTGGATAGGGCATGTATAAAGAACAGGATAGAAGATTTGCATTTTACCCATTTCTTTTGGAATCCCTTGCTCAATTTGGTGCTGTGCTAAAAGGATGCTTGTGAACATTTTCTTTATAATAAATAGTTATAGAGGCTGGCAGTGGTTCTCTGTACCACATAGACCTCCACTGTTTCGGACACACTGTTTTAAAAGGAGCACCAGGGGACAGGGAGGCAGTTGACAAGCGGCTGTTCCTCCAGGGGTACATAGGGCAGTAAATGGTCCCCATGGTGACCCAGCACTGGGCAGCAGGAGGCACAGAGGCAAGGCATCAGAACTTGGAAGGGAAGCTGGGAGCCCTGACCCTCCCAGTGGGTAATTCCTGCAAAAGGTCAGGTGGCGGCGGCGAGCTACCTGAGAGTGGAAGAAAAGCCCTTCCAGGTGGTGAGAAAAACCTAGGAGGGCAGGACAGAAACAGGGCCTGCAGGCCAGAGCAGGCGTGTTCCACCACAGTATAAATAAAATGGCTACCCACCTGAATCGTCTTCTTATTCTTTCCCAGGACTTCAGGGTAAGAGCCAGCCATTGACAGTGAGAATCGTAGCATGGTGAATTATCGAGGATCTGTGAATGTGAGTGATTTGCATCGCACCCCTAAGCCAGGTTCCGCCCTTTTAAGCCCGCTGTCTTCAATTGAGTTAGAAAGCTGTAACTCTGTTCAGGATTGCATTGCTGGCAACTGGTAGGCCTCTGAAGAATACAAAGGCTGCTGTTGAGGAACTGGCCAGCAATTTTGTGTGGGAAATACGTAGGCGTTTGAGATGGCAGCGTATCTGTGGCAAATACTCTCAGTTCTTGGTGCGTACCAATTTTCTTTAGAGCGCATATGCCCTATTGGTAGTCCCCCCTCTCCCCGCTTGCTTTGTATTATTATGTATTCCTAAGGGAATTTGTATGTGTAACATTTGATAGGAAAGAGAGGAGTAAGCAGGAGAACTGGTCCTTGTCGGATGTTAAATGCATTTTACCTCGTTATAACACAATTGTAATGACCAAAGCTTCAGTTCAGTTGCACCTCACTGGAATGTTGCTCGTCTTTACCCTTAGTGTTCTACCCTTGAAGTGTCGCCATGCATTCCTAGATGCAGCCGACGGTTTTTGTTAAGGGAGGGGATGTGGCTTTGCATGTAGAAGTCCTCAGGTTTAAGCCTCAGTTATGGGCCTTGGCTTAGTGTGGCTGGGAAAGGGGGGGAGACCATGGAAAGTGGCCACCTGTCACAGGTGGACAAATGATGTCTTTATCCTTTTATATATTTCTTTGGGAGGGGGTCTCTGTAGCTGTGTCAAGGCTTTTGTACAAATCCTGTCATTCACATGTATCCAAGCCTCTCTAGAAAGCTTTGCGTTGGAGCATTAAATACAACTTTTAGAGCTGGCCCAACCACTAGGCAAAGTTAGGTGATCGCCCAGGGCGCCAGAGTTTTGAGGGGCGCCAACAATGGGAGCGGAACCTCCTCTACTGGTATGAAGGGCAGCTTGGCATTAAATCGCTTCTAGAATCTCTGTCTCCAGGGAGTCTTCTGTAGCTGTCGTGGGCTTTGGAAGAGCTTGTCAGTTTTTATTGTTCCCGTTGTTCATTTTGAATACCTAGGAAAATGTTTGTTCTGGGCATCTCACTTTTTCACTTGATCCAAATGGGGGAGCCAAAGTCATAGTTTGCCTAGGGTGTCAAAAAACTCATCAGGCTGTCCTGGACCATTTCACAACCCCACTTTCCTGGACTCCCAACGTCCCAAGAGCTGCTGCTGTAGGGTCAGTTTCCTTGTTAAGACAGAGTACAGTTATTGACCAATCTTTAAAGCAGCGTCAGTTCCCCAGACACGAAGGAAATAGCTTCAGAGCGACCCCCCCATTCATTCTATTCCTTTAAAACCAGCTGTGAAAACTCTGACTTCTTCATTGGCTAATTCTAGCTGTCTGTATGTTCCTTTCCAGACCCCACTCAAGCAGATGGTGTGTGGGGAGACAGATGTTCGAGGCACCTAGTAGGCAACAGCTATCAGTACTTACTTAAGCAAGGCAACATCTAGCCATCGCTGCCTGGTGAAGGCGCATCATTAGCGATTAGCTAAATAAAAGTCTGTCAGAGAGGGCATGTCATCTCTCTGGGCAGCTATAATGATACAATCACTATGTTTTTTCCCCTAATCTGTTCCAGAATGCGGCTTTATTCATGACTGTCTCTTTTTAAGCTGCTGTAAATTGACTCAGCCAGCATGGTGCGGTGGTTAAAAGTGACAGACTCTAATCCGGCGAACAAGGTTTGATTCCCCACTCCTCCTCCACAGGAAGCCTGCTGGGTGACCTTGGGCCAGTCACAAGTTCTCTCAGAGCTCTCTCAGCCCCACCTGCCTCACAACAAGGTGCCTGTTGTGGGGAGAGGAAGGGAAAGGAGATTGTAAGCCGATTTGAGACTCCTTCGGGTAGAGAAAAGCAGGATATAAAAGCCAACTCTTCTTCTTCCTCCTCCTCCTCTTCTTCTTCCTCTTTCTACTCACGTTCCTCGCTGCTTTCAAATTCGCCTAGTCTCTTCCTGCAGCCCTCTTATTGGCTTGTAATTTTGCATTCTTCTCGATCCCGGTGGATCCATTATGTGGAAATGAACTCTGCTGAAATGACTAGTGTAGTCCACACATAGGGGTATGAGTCCCACAAATGGAGATTACAGTAGCGGCTGAACTACGAAAGCTAGATATAACTCTTGAATCCTGAGACATCACAGTCATTGAG
The DNA here is from genome assembly GCA_029375565.1 of Gekko gecko. NCBI lineage: Eukaryota > Metazoa > Chordata > Lepidosauria > Squamata > Gekkonidae > Gekko > Gekko gecko. The sequence goes on along the minus strand of JAPDNY010000007.1, from coordinate 148,375,240 downwards.
ACCCAATGGCTAAGAGTGAGCTAGGGCTGACAACCTCCAGGTGGGGCCTGGAGATCTCCTGGAATCACAGTGGGTCTCCAGATTGTAGAGATCATTTCCTCTGGAAGAAATGGCTGCCCTGGAGGGTGGACTCTGTGGAATCTGTTGAGGTCCCTCCCGGGCTCTGCCCCCTAATCCAGAGTTCTTGGGGCATCGAGGGGCACAATGCGGCTTGTAAAAAGGCCTGGGAGGTGTGTGAGTGGATTATGAAAAGAAGGCTGTAATCTATTTTTTTTAATGGCAATTTGCAACTGACTCATGGAAACCCCATAGGCTTTAGACCTACGTTCTTTTAGGTTTTCGCAAGCCGTTTCAGGAGGCTAAATCAAACATGTCACCATGGCTAGACCCTATTTTTTTGGTCCGCTTACCCACTGGAGGTGGCAAAGGAAACTTTAACTCTTGAGAGGTAATTCCCCTCCCCCCAAACGTGTTGTTCTTTACGGTGCTACTGGGCTTGAACCCAGCTGTTCTGCTGGAGGTGGAAGATCTCCCAGCCTTCAGCTCCAATCGCCTGCTGGTGTTCCTGCCGGCCTAAAAGAAATTGCTGTTGGTGCCACAGCATTTACATCATTTCTGGAGAAAACCAGGAAGTGACATCATGCCATCGTGCGACACCCCAGACTCCCACCAATTGCCACTTGTGGGCTTGCAACCCTAGCCCAAGTTGCTTTCTGTCACGCTGGCATTTCTAACGTTGTCATCGATGCCTTCACAGGCACTGACTACTCCTGAGGAGATAATTTTTTGTGTGAGTTATACAACAAGCTGAAAATAAAGCCTGAGGAGAAGATTATACACCAGAGGAGGTTGTTAAAACACCTTTAAACTGGCGGGCCGGTTATCGTGGCACAACAGTTTACAACTATTATATTAAAGTAGGATTTTTCCTCCAGGATGCAATATGAGCATGGTTATCCCACTGATAAAAAGGATTCTGAAATGTATGAGCCAGATAGCCTGACTGATAGTGCAGCCGACTTGGCTGAATACTCCTCCAGGGCTTCAGTCAGTTCTGTTGTCGCTGAAGAGCAGCTGGAAGAAGAAGAAGAGGAAGAAGAAGAGGAGGAGGAGGCATCGTTGGTTTTTATATCTTGCTTTTCTCTACCTGGAGGAGTCTCAAAGTGGCTTACAATCACCTTCCCTTCCTCTCCCCACAACAGACACCCTGTGAGGCAGGTGGGGAAGAGAGAGAGAGTCCTGAGAGAACTTGTGACTGACCCAAGGTCACCCAGCAGGCTTCATGTGCAGGAGTGGGGAATCAAACCCGGTTCTCTAGATTGGAGTCCCACCACTTTTAACCACTACACCAAGGGACTACCTGTGGTTGAAGATCGCTGTTCTAGCTTACAAATACGTAAACTGGGGAAAGGGGAGTTCGGAATTTGATTCTATAGGAAGGAAATGACTATTTTATTTATTTATTATCTATCAATCAATCAATCAATCAATCAATCAATCACTTGGGGATAGGGTTTTCCAACCTCCAGGGGTGCCTGGAGATCACCCGGACTTACAGTTGACTAGTTATCCTGGATAAAATGGCTGGTTTAGACTTTGTGGTAACTAAACCGCACTAAGGTCCCTGCCCTCCTCAAAACTTATCCCCAGGCTCCACCACCCTAGGGATGCCAGCCTGCAGGTGGGACCTGGGGATTTCCAGAATTATAGCTCATCTGGAGATGACAGAGATCAGTTCCCCTGGAGAAAATGGATGCTTTGGAGGGTGGACTCGAAAAAGAAGAAGAAGAGGAGGAGGAGGAACTGAAGAAGAAGAGGAGGAGGAGGAGGAGGAGAGGAGGAGGAGGAGATTGGATTTATACTTCATCCTTCACTTAGAGTGGCTTACAAACTCCTTTCCCTTCCCCTCCCCTCCCCACAACAGACACCCTGTGAGGTAGGTGGAGCTGAGAGAGCTCTTTCAAGAACTGCCCTTTCAAGGACAGCGTTTGTCAGAACTATGGCTTGCCCAAGGTCATCCAGCAGCTGCAAGTGGAGGAGTGGGGAATCAAACCCAGTTCTCCCAGATTAGAGTCCACACACTTAACCACTACACCAAACTAACATTTCTGTCCTCCTCAGGCTCCATCCCCAAACCTCCAAGAGAGTTTCCCAACTTGGATCCAGCAGCTTTACCCCCCACTCCCGCTGCTGGCTGGGGGGACCTGGCAACCCTACTCCACCCCTAAATCTCTACGAATTTCCCAACCTGAAGCTGGCAAACCTTGCAAATTACTTTTTTGGGGGTAATTTCCAGCATTATATCTGCTGAAGACATAAAGGAGTTGCTTAGTATACAAGGCCAGTCATGTCTCTGCTGATAGTTGTTTGTATGGCCCCTGGCCCCTTTTAAAACACAATCCATACATTAATAGTGTGGTTTAAGCTTTGTAGATAGTAATCAATTGCTATACTCTTAAAAGTAGAAGGGAGTGAGAGTCCAGTAGCACTTTAAAGACTAACAAAATCTGTGGCAGGGGATGAGTTTTCGTAAGTCACTGCTCACTTCTTCAGATCTATTATCTTGGTTCTTCATCTCGATCTTTCATCTTAAAAATCTGACGTGCCCACTCTTTGTACAGTCTGAAGGCAGACCTTGATGAACACATATAAGATGGTTGTTACCATGTTTCCCAGCCTTTTCCTCCTTGTCTCCTTAGCCGGTTTGGTGTTGTGGCTAGGAGCGCGGACTCTAATCTGGGAGAACTGGGTTTGATTCCCCACTCCTCCGCATGCAGCTGCTGGTGTGACCTTGGGTCAGTCACAAGTTCTCTCAGAGCTGTTCTCTCATGAGCAGTTCTTGAGAGAGCTCTCTCAGCCCCACATACCTCATTGGGGAGGGGAAGGGAAAGGGGATTTTAAGACACACTGAGACTCCTTTGGGTAGTGAAGGGTGGGTTATAAATCCAATCTCTCTGCTTCTTCTGCTTCTTCTTTGGGCACCTGGTTTCAACATTTAGAGAAGAATTCCTGTGGAGCGGCTTCCACACGTAGCGGCAAATTGGCAAACGATTGCCATGTAAAATGTACTGTACCAATTGTGCAGTTGCATGCCTGAGCCTGCACGCCCATGTGCAAGGTCATTCCCTGCACGTGGACCACTTACCCACTGAGGGGATGAGAGGGTGGGCGGGAACAACCACTTGACCTCGCCATAGGGCTGAAGGAATGAGCTTAGCATTCAACACTGTAGGGGTTGGGATCGTTTGGCACTGAGGAATCCGGTGGTTGTTATAAATTACTCTGAAACAAAGGTGACGGCCTCTTTGAAATGTTTCTTCTTTATAGACGGACTCTAGAAGGTCAACAAGCAGAAAAGTAAAGGTTTTCCCATTGTGGAAAGTGCTGTCAAGTCACAACGGACTTCTGGTGACCTCTAATGGGGTTCTCAAGGCAAGATACAAGCAGAGGTGGTTTGCCATTGGCGGCCTCTGTGTAGGAACCCTGGACTCCCTTAGCGGTCTCCTGTTCAAGTACTAACCAGAACTGTCCCTGCTTAGCTTCCAAGGTTTGACAAGGTCAGGCAAGCCTGGGCTATCCAGGTCAGGGCAAAGGCTTTTTTTTTACTACTTAGGAACTGATTTGCTTACCAGATCAAGGATTTTTGGAGAGTAAAATTCAAGGTCAGACATTCCTTGCCTCCTGTGTTCTGTTTCGTGCATCTCCGGGAGGTCATTATCCCTTCTGCTTCGTGTCTCTTTTCAAATTTTATATGGTGCTGAGTGTTAGTGGGGGAAAGGGGAGCTGATTCCTTAGAATAATATTTGTTAATGAAATGTGCTTGGTTTGGAAGGTGGGAGAAAGATGAGGGCATAAATGAAGTAAATAAACATTTTCTTCCGGGTCTTTCTCCAGCAGGATTTCGGACTGAGGTCAGTGCGAACAGTAAGGCACTAGTACTAGCTTATAAGTGACATTCTTAAAATATTTCGCTTTTGAGGACTGTAGACTCCTGAAGAAATATCTCTCAGACCAGAGCACTCCGTCTTCCCTCATGGACGTCTCCTTGTTTCCAGTAAGCAACAGATTTCCACAGCAGCCTGTTTTGGACAAAGGTGACGTGAAGGGCAGAGCGAAATCTTGGTTTCCAACTCAACTCAGTGGCATTGACATTTAATCTGATTTTGGCTTCGATTCAGAATTCATGTTTTCCTCAGGGGCTTCGTCATTTTGAGGCTTCTCACAGGAATTTCCCCCCCCCCCGCTTCTTCTTGACCCGTGTGAGCTTGAGGCTTAGATTGTACTTTACTTCCAAAGCATCCCTTATAGGATCTTGGCAGGATAGCAGTTTGGCCCAAGCACTCAGACACCTCAGTGGGTATTATGTTATACAGCTCACCCTCCAAAGCACCCATTTCCTCCAGGAAAACTGATATCTGAGATCAGTTGTAATTCCAGGAGATCACCAGGCCACACCTGGAGTTTGGCCGGCCTGGTTATGGAGGATCTTCCTCAGTATCTCCTGCCTTTCTTTATTATGGCCCCAGCCCCCCATGTCTTTTGTCCTTGCAGATCCCATGGCTTTTTTGGTGGTCAAAGGGGACTCCTTCTCTTTTTCACCAGCAGAAAGGCTGGTTAGATCCAACTTGGTATGGTTTCCCTCCCCCACATGGATATTCAAAACATGCTTTGATTAAATGGGAGGAACAAAAGGAGTAATTTATACTTATGCATTATACATTGATTTCAGCTGTAAGTCAGGGAGTTTTTATTCAACCTGTTTCCACTGCCAGAAAACCAAAAATAAAATCACATGAGGAGGAGGAGGAGGAGGTGTGGTGTGGTAGTGGTGGTTGGATTTATAACCCACCCTTCACTACCTGAAGGAGTCTCAGAGCTATTTACGATCCCTTTTTCCTTCCCCTCCCCACAACAGACACCCTGTGAGGTAGGTGGGGCTGAGAGAGTTCTTTCAAGAACTGCTCGTGAGATAATGGCTCTGAGAGAACTTGTGACTGACCCAAGGTCACTCCAGCAGCTCCATGTGGAGGCGTGGGGAATCAAACCCAGTTCTCCCAGATTAGAGTCCGTGCTTCTAACCACTACAGCAAACAAGTCCAGATAGACATTTTGTATTCGGGTTGCTCACCATTCAGTGGCCCTAACAATATTGGAATGTTAGATTTCTATTGACTGTATTATATTCACTGTGATCAGTTAGGTTGTTGCTGTTGTTGTTAAGTTTTAATTTTTTACACTGGCCTGCAGCTAACAAATAAAACTGAACTGATCCTGGTTCGCTGCTTGCTGTACCAAGCTGAAGGAAAACATCGTCTCAAAGGGATTTCCGTTGCCAAGCAGCGAAACTGAAGCTCAAGAAGAGTTCCTCTTGCGTGGTGTAGTTGTTAAGTGCAGCGGACTCTAATCTGGAGAACTGGGTTTGATTCTCCACTCCTTAGAAGGTTAACTGTTGTAGGGAGAGGAAGGGAAGGCGATTGTAAGCCGCTTTGGAGACTTCTTCCTCCTCCTCCTTAGGGTTAAAGTAGGCCTGTTACGCATGCACAGCTTGCTGCAGAGAATCTGAGCCGTCAAGCCTTTAAGCCTGACTTCAGATTCTGTGCCTGCTGTACGCACCATTCTTTTTTCCTCTGGCGTATTTATTCTGCACCTGCAACCAAAAAATGAAGTTTTTCTTAACTGGGGTGGGAACGTCAACTTGTGACCGGGGGGCGGGGCATCGTCGTCCAAAGTTTTTTTAAAAAAATTACACAGTTGCCCTATTGCAGCTACACAGTAGCATCCAGTAAGAACCTTCCATTTAAATCTTGGTGGTTCAGTTCCTTGAATGAAAGGGAACACAAAGGAAGGCAGGCAAAGTTTTTGTTAAAAAAAATATCCTGAAATTGACCAAACTATTTCTGAAACTGACAAGCGCGGCTGTGAAGCTCCCTTTTCTTGTGGCCAAGCTCTAGCCTAGTGGATTCTGTGTTGGGTTATCAGCCACCGTGAAAAATGGAAAAGAGCCACCACCCTCCGCCTTCCCCCTCTTTCATTTCCACACGGGCGCCATTTTGAATTTTCTAAAAAATATTTTCCTTGTGGCTTTAATTTGTTCACGAGTGGCATGAGACTAGCGATAAAATGTTAATTTAAATGCACCATATGCAAGAGAGTGCACAGGAATGCCAGATCTACGCGGATGTTCCCATTTCCCTGCCCTGGTCTTCTTTTTTTCCATCTTGTCCCTTTGCTGTCTTCCTTAACAATGCGGTGATTGTAAGCTCTTTGGGGCCAGGACTTGTCTGTCTGGCTTGCTATTCTGGAAAGCATCCCATCTGCCGATGCTGCTATATAAATCATCGTCCCGCAAAGGGTTCTCATCCGAGACCCAGATTCCCCCTGTTGAAGATGTGCCGTCTTTCCGGTTTTTCTTCTGCTTTTCTTTTTTGGCTTCTTTTTATATCTGTCTGATTAATTCCTCCCGGCAAGACTCTCTCCTCGGCTGTTCTCTGGCATTCCTGGTATCCTACGGTGTCTCCCCAGGAGTTTCCTGCCCTTGCACAGTGTAGGCCAAGCCCTAACTGTGCCGTTGCTCTTTTTCTCATTTGAAGCATGTCTTGGGAAAGCACAGGAAGATGCAGGTTAAGATTTGGGGTGGGGGAACTGGGGGAGGGGTGCAGATGGAGCTGGTGCCCTCTCTAAGACAGGGCGCCTCAGTGCCCGCCCAGCAGAGAAAGAAGCCTGTTTACAGAAAGCTGGAGGACCCATAGCAGGCCGAGAGGAGAAGCTACAGCAGGTAGAGGATGTTTTCCCGGAAGCGTAGTTTCACCTTTGGAGCCTACGGAGGGTATGTATCCGCACTCGCCCTGCTTCTCTCTGCTGCATGTCCTTTGTGCAGCGTTACTGGTTTGCAGACTGTTCCTAGGAAACGTGGATACTGGATTTCTGTAAGTCTTCTGGAAATGGGGGTGACTCTCTCCCTCTTCCTCTAGGACAATGAGCATTTTCTCAAGCTTCCTAGGCTGGCTTGGGGAGTGTGCCAGATTGTTTCTTGTAGGGAGGTCTCCCCTTCCGAGATGCATCAGGTAAACCTTGCAATGTTTCTCTTTTCCCTCCCCCTCAACCTTCTTGCTGTTGCCTTTTATACCACACGCGGTTTTGGGCTGGGAGGGATGGTTGAAATTGCCTTTTTAGAAGGATGTACTGGCTTTCAAAGTAGAACAGTTAAAAAAAATGTTGACTGTAGAGACCTGTAGTTTTGAATCTTAAAAGAGGCAAGCCCCCTGAGGACTGGCAAGGTGAGTCAGCAGAGGGAGACTTTATGGAAAGAAAATAAAAATCAGAATTGGACCAGCTCTGAAGACTGTTGGCTCTTCAAACCCACCCTTTACCGGGTTACATGTGACAGAATGTAGTTTTACTGGTTAAACCAATGCAGTAAAGATTTCTTGGCAACCTTTCAGTAAATAATAAAAAGTACACAAATGTTTCTTAGGCACCGAGTGTCCAGACCAGTTCACATACATTATATAATGCTTTATTTTATTGCAGATGGCAGGCTGAGGGATAGCATGTGGGCGTGGCCAAGTTTCATCCTGGCAGACAGGCTTACATGTTGGAGGCACTTCCTCTTCCCAGTGAATCCTGGGAACTATAGTTCAGGGTGGAAGGGCACAAAGAATCTGTAAAAGAGGATGCTCAGCTTTGTGTCAAAACGACTGTTCCCAGAATTACTGGGTTGGATCCTAAGCACTGCTGCACTTGCAGAATAGAATTTCCTAGGGTTTCCAGATCCAGGTTGGGAAATTCTAGGGTTGCCAGGTCTGGGTTGGCAAATACCTGGAGACTTTGGGAGTGGATCCAGGAGAGGGTGGGGTTTGGGGAGGGGAGGGGCCTCAGTGTGGTCCAATGCCATAGAGTCCACCCTTCAAAGCAGCCATTTTCTCCAGGGGAGCTGATCTCTGTCAGCTGGAGCGCAGTTGTAAAAGCGGGAGATCTCCAGGCCCCACCTGGAGGCTGGCAACCCTGGGAAATTCAACACATGAATGGCTGTGTGAGCCATTCAACACATGAATGGCTGTGTGAGCGCGCATGATTATTGTTGTAGATTACTGAAATGATTGCACTTTTAATTTCGTTGTGCTATGTATAATGACAATAAAGTATTATTATTATTATTATGAAATTCCTGGAGATTTGGGGGGGGTGGAGCCTGGGGAGGACAGGGACCTCAGTGGAGCACAGTTCCACAGAGTCCACCCTCCAAAGCATCCATTTTCTCCAGGGGGGCGTGATCTCTGTAGTCTGGAGGTGAGCTGTAATTCCAGGGGATCCCCAGGTCCCACCTGGAGGCTGGCATACCTAGAATCTGCCCACCTCTCCCTTCCTGCTGCTCTCCTCAAAATGGGGGGGTGGTACTTGTGTGGATCAGGACACCGTGGTTTGGCATGTGGCATGTTTCTGTCTGAGGTTTTTACTGGGGGTGGGGGTGGTCCTGATCGGAAGCTCGTTTAGGCCCAATTTCTTTTAAGCCCAACATACCCTCCTAACTGAACAGCTAACTCCCATGAGATGCAAGCAGTATTCTCCTTTTAAGTTGCCTGGAATGCATTCTAAAACCCAAAGCTGGCTATTCTAGATAGACGGAAGGAAATATGCACTAGGTATCTTGGAGCTGGCTTTTGGATAGGGTAGCCAGCCTCCAGGTGGAACCTGGGGATCTCCTGGAATCGCAGCTGATCTCTAGATGACAGAGTCCGGTTCCCCTTAGGGGTGTCAGCTCCAGGTTAGGAAATACCAGGAGATTTGGGGGGTGGAGCCTGGGGAGGGGAGGGACTTCAATCAGGTGTAATGCCATAGAGTCTACCTTCCAAAGCAGCCATTTTCTCCAAGGGAACTGATCTCTGTTGCCTGGAGATCAGGTGTAATCCCAGGAGATCTCCAACCTCCACCGGGAAGTTGGGAAACTTAGTTCCCCTGGGGAAAGTGGCTGCTTTGGAGGGCGGACTCTATAGCATTATACCCTGCTGAGGTCCCTCCCCTCCCCGGACCCCACCCTCCCCAGGCTCCACCCACAAATTTCCAGGAGTTTCCCAACTCAGAGGCGGCAGCCTCACTTGGCTAGCCTATCCCCTCCTGAGGCCCATAGCCAGGATTTTAAAAGTGGGGGGCTTTTAAATTTCTTAGGGGGCACTGGCTAATTGAATTAAAGGAGGCTGGCTCTTTCCCCGCACCTGCCGCTGCTTGGGGGCCCTGGGCCGGATGGGAAGTTGTGGGCGATGCTCCCTCTAAGCTGTGGCGTCCTGTGAGTAAAAATTCTACTTTGTGAGCTGGTGGCATTAAAGTTGTGAGCAAGCGATTTGGCTGCTGCAGAAATTAGCTTGCTCTGGAGCCCTCCTTCCTGAGTTAAGACAAAAATGTGTGAGCCGGAGGCGAAAAAACTGCGAGCTGGGTCACACTAACTCAGCTTAGAGGGAACACTGGTCGTGGGGCCTTGCTAGTAAGTCAGGGGGGCCTAGCCCCAAGATGTCCCACTGTAGCTATGGGCCTGCCCCTCCTTTTAGCAGTTCAATGGTTTTTATTCCGTTTCCCCAATGCTTTATGGCTGCATTGAGCAATGTAATTTGTATAGCTAGGAAATGACTTAACTTCTGTGAAAGAGCTATGATCAGTCCCCTCTGCCAGTTTCTTCTGGAGGATCTTCCAGGAAACCCCCTAAACCAGGCTCTTTTCTTGAGAATCATAATGGGCCTTTTCTGTGCTGCTTCTTACGCCACCTATTGCATTATTTTCAGTAACAAAGATGTGGATGTTAAAGCTGCTCTTCCTTTGCAAGCTGCTGCTTTTTAGTGCAGGCAGGGTTTTTTGGTGAAGCCCCTCCCAGAATGCACTGCGAGCTGTGTCTGGGAGGGACCCAGTCACAAGGATCGCACCCCGAATGGCAAGTCATGCATTGAGATTCTTCTTTGTGTTATTGTTTTGGCAAATGGTGTCTAAGTCCCAGTTAAGTCCCAGACTCCCAGGGCACTCACCAACTATTGGCCGGAAGTGACATCAGCGTGGGGGCCCCCCCGATGCTCTGCTTTTCGGGCAAAACTCTAGGGTTTGAGGCCGTTTTTACCATAGAGTTTTGCCCAAAGAGCCGAGTGTTGACCCCCCGATGTCGCCGATGCACTGATGTCACTTCCAGGTGATGTCAGCACATTGTGTGATGTCCCTGCCCACCCCCAGAACACCCCCCAAATCTACCTGCCGTCACAACGAAGGGACCTGACAACCCTAGGCGAACAGCTAATTAATGTACAACGTAATGAATATGTTTTGGCATATACAAAGACTAAACAGCAATAACAAGCTAAGTTCATATGCTCACCATTTGTTTGGATTTAACATTGTAAGTTGCATGTGATTTTATTGTCCATCTAGGTAGAGGCATCTGCCTATATATATATATATATATATATGGTCCAGAACACTGCAGCCATATTAACTGCAGGTGATGGAGGGAAGGAACATATAAATTTAATACTGCAAGTGCTCCATGGTTCTAGATCTGTTTTCAAGATGACTTCAAAGTTATATATATAACTTTGTTCAGCCTGCGACGTTGGAGAACCGCAGCCGGTCTAACCTTGATAAGCCAAGGTTCTGCCCCATTATTAGGCAGCTTCATGTGTTTGTGTGCTTTTGAAGGGGGGTGGAGTGAGGCATCCCTTGATAAATCATCGTAAGTGTGAGTGTAGCTAAACTTGTTGTTCTTCAGGACTCAACTCCCACCTCAGAGTCTCTAGAAGTTAAATTTCTGAGTGGGGAAAAGTTGAATCTGGTCTGTAACATGCAGCCATGGGGATGCACGCATACTCAGGCACCAAGCAGGGACCAGTCTGCCATTTCATAGAAGGTATATTTTTGAACTTTTGCTTATGTGTTACAGGGAATCTGTTTTCCTTGAACCATGGCTTTGGTATCCAGGATAGGCTGCATAGGCTGAGTGGATGTTTTGTGCTGCAAGTGGAAAAGATCTGTCTAGAAGTGCAGTAGCGGAGGCTGTGGGGCTTTGGAAGAGATCCTTAGGGCTAGAATAAGGATGCCACTGTGTTCTGAGAAATTTGGAGAGCATGCCTCTGGAGTGATGTACGACATATGTTCTCCCACACAGCCCAATAAGGGTCCTTGGTGTGACTGAGAACGGGCCATCAAGTACTGGATCATCGCGTAACTGGCAGATCACCTACAGTTATATAGCCTTGGATCCCAGTGATAATTTCCACTAATGGAACAGGGAGGGAGGCATTTTCCTGCTACACTCTTATAATTTACCTCTCATCCTGGTATCTTCTGTCTTCTAGGAGCAACGTTTCAGGGACACGGCTGACATCCAGCAGAAGAACTGGGGGTGAGGACATGGGCACATGTGACATTGGCTGCATTTCTGTGTCACTTCTGGAGAAAAATTCAGAATTTATGATAGCTCTAGGAACCCCGGGAAACTCTATGGTTGTACCATAGAGTTTCCAGGGACTCCTAGAGCTACCTTATGCCACTCCTGATTCCCCCCCCCCAGAAGTGATATAGCAATGTAGCCAATGTTGCCTTTTAAGATTTTTCTCCTGCTGCCCCTTGGAGCAGCGGTGGGAGGCCCGGCAACCCTAGACGAGGGCTGGCCTGACCTCTAGGCAAACCTAGGCAACCTGCTCTTCTAACCTCCCCTTCTTTTTGGTTTTAGTTCTGACCTCTAGGCAATCTCCTAGGGTGCCAGATTTTAAGGGACTCCAAAAAGGCAAGAGGAGATTCCTGTATTGGCATGAAGGCAAGCTTCGCATTAACCAGCTTATAGAATCTCCGCATCTGTCGATTCTGGTCTTCTATAGGAACATGGAGGATTTTTGTAAAGCTAAACTATTTTTCTTTTTGCACTGTTCATTGTGAACGCCCAGCATGCAAGATTCATTCTAGACTTTTATTTATTTAACAAAATGTATACCTTGCCTTTCTGCCCTTCACTTCTCAGTTCTCTCTGTTGAAAGGGTGGGTTTATTGGAGTTCACGAAGAGATCCAGGAAACTTTGGCTGGCCTTGTTCGGGGAGGCTAGTGGGCTGCTGCATGTGGGGAGAAAGCAGGGAAGAGATGTTCTGTGAATGGAAACGCTCTCCATCAGCGGATCTTATGATCTGGAATCAAACTGCAATATGTAGGCCCTGGGCCTTCCGACAGAGCTCCTTTTCTTGCTGTAGTCACATAAAGACATGGCAGTGTTTGCTGTGTGCTCTCATTGTACCAGCAGGGTCTCCTGTTGGAAAGGAAGAGAAACTGCTCTCCACCAATGGTAAAAAGGGATGCTCTGGGGCCTGGAGAAATGCAGAGCTACTAGTTCCTCTTATGGTGGCAAGGGAAGGTTTCAGTGTCTGGGAGGGTCAAGAGGGCTTTGTGAACGGAAAGGGGCCAGACCTGGTGCTTCTGGGGTATATTAAGCTCTGGGGCCTAATTGGGACGGCCTCCCTTTCATGCAGGAAGACTGATGAGGCAGAGCACTGCATTCGTGACCTCCTAGACTCGCCTGTCCAGGACTCTCCGGCTGCCCTCCACTCAGCGGTTCCAAACAAGGTAAGGCCCTCCAGTTTCTGATCATACATCTCTGGTAAATGGAATGCAGCTATGGCAACTTCACAACAAGGACGTGACCAGCAATGTGTGCTTGAACTGGAGGATACGTGGCTGGTTGTTTTGTGTATGCGTGTACACCCAGCAGGCTCAGACAGAATCATAGAGTTGGGAGGGACCCCAGTCCAACCCCCTGCACAATGCAGGAAATTCACAAATTCACCCTGTGACCCCTGGTCCATGCCCAGAAGATGGTCAAAAACCGCCAGGATCCCTGGCCAAACTGGCCTGGAGAACAATTGGCCCCACTGCTGGACCTCCTGATGGCACCTGGTATATTTTGGCCGCTGTGTGACAGAGTGTTGGACTAGATGGGCCATTGGCCTGATTCAGCATTGGCTTCTCTTATGTTCTTAATTGCTTCCTGACACCAAAGTGGCAATTGGCATTTCCCTGGGTGTGTAAGAAAGGGCCATGGGAACTAAGCACGGACGCAACCCTTCCTGCCCTCCCTCTCGTGATCTGCCTAAGTTCACAGAATCAGCATTGCTGTCAGATGGTCATCTAGCCTCTGCTTAAAAACTTCCAAAGAAGGAGATGTGTGTGTTTCCTCCGAGGATGTCGCATCAGTTGGCCAGAGAAGGTTACCTCTGCATTTTAGCCGGCTTGCATTCTATTTGCTGTGCTTGCGTGCAAGTACATGAAAACATGAAATCATGTTTTATCCCTTAATGTATATCCAAGGAGCAGGGCAAAACTGATCAGTATGCTTTTTAAAGACTCAACTTGGGTTCCCCAGACCCACCTTGGTTTCCCCACAGCCACACAGCCATTGCAGGAAATGGCTATTTTGCTATTTTTGAAATGAAAAGGGATAGCTCAAATGGACTTGGGACACCATGGCTGGAGGAGAGCTCACACAGCCTTGGAATGCCACCGCCAGTGCTCCCTCTAAGCCGTGGAGTCTTGTGACCAAAAATTCTACTTTGTGAGTTGCTGGGATTCAAGTTGTGAGTGAGCAATTTGGCTGCTGCACAAATTAGTTTGATCTGGAGCCATTCTTCCTGGGCTAAGACCAAAATGTGCGAGCCGGAGGCTAAAAATGCTGTGAGCCAGCTCACACTAACTCAGCTTAGAGGGAACACTGGCCGCCACCACCATTTTCTCCTCAAGCCATTTCCCCCACACAGAAACAGTGCAGGGTGGGGGGGGCCCCTGTCCTTGGTTTTGCGGCTCCATTTGCAGTATTCTGTGCTGTGAAGCAGCAAAAATGGGGAAATAACTCCCCCCAGCACTGTTTCCATGTGAGAAAACAGCTGGGGGGGGAAGGCAGCATTTCCCCCCTCCCCCCGCAATGGCATTCCAAGCCCATTTAGGTTCTAGTTATTTCTAGTTAAAGCCGTTCCTCACAGCTGCTGTGTGGCTGTGGGGAACCCAAGCCTTTAAAAGCCCAGACATGTCGCTTTGGCCCTCAGGTGTCCTCTGTGGTTCTTCTCAAGTGCAAAATGTCACTAATTATGAACATGCACGACGGCATGCTGCCAAGTCAGAAGATTGGTCTGTCTAGGCAAGTCTCGTCTGCTCCCCTCTACGAACTCAAGCTGAGGTCTTTCTTGGCTCCGCTCCCGTGCCATGAGGTAATTTGACCTGGAGATGGCAGGGACCAAACGTGAGGTCGTTTGCCTACAAGGCGTGGGCTCGACTCCTGAGCGGTGCTCCCTCCCACAAAGAGCAACACATGGTTTTTCCGCCTCTTGGCGTTCATGCCGATGAGGCACATCTTTCATTCGTAGCTTGTACGTACAGGCTTCCTTCCAGCAGAGTGTGTGGAGCACCAGAGCTGTTTAAAAGGATTTTTTTAGATGCTGTAACTGGATCAATTAGCTGCTTTGCGTTGAAGTGAGAGTGGAGGGTGGTGATGATGCCCGAATTTCATCCTCTTGATCGGTTGGCTGTGCTTAGGGCTGCCGGATCTGGGTTGGGAAATACCTGGAGATTTTGGGGGGTGGAGTCTAGAGAGGGCGAGGTTTGGGGAGGGGAGAGATCTCAGCACGGTACAAGGCCTTCGATTTTACCCACCAAAGCATCCATTTTCTCCAGGGGAACTGAACTCTGTAGTCTGGAGACCAGTCATAAGAGTGGGAGATCCCCAGGCCCCACATGGAGGTTGGCAACCCCAAATGAGCTTGGTATTGTTGGCCTGAGATGAGGAGAATCACTTAGAGCTTACTGCTGTGATTTTTCCTGTTCAGGTGGAGATGTTTACGGAATCCTGATTCCATGCGTCTGTGCCCCCTACCTGGATAAGATAGCTGAGCTAGGCCCATTCACATCTTTCAGAGTTCACAGTTTGGATCTGGGCTCCTGACCTAGTGTTAATAGTCACACGTGGGTTGCGGGTTCCCCCCAGTTTGGTGTTGTGGTTAAGTGTGAGGACTGTAATCTGGGAGAACCGGGTTTGATTCCCCGCTCCTCCACTTGCACCTGCTGGACGACCTTGGGCAAGCCATAGTCCTGTCAGAGCTGTTCTTGCAAAAGAGCAGTTTCTGTCAGAGCTCTCTCAGTCCCACCTACCTCATAGGGTGTCTGTTGTGGGGAGGGGGAAGGGAAGGGAAAAGGAGTTTGTAAGCCGCTCTGAGACTCCTTTGGGTAGTGAAGGGCAGGGTATAAGTCCAATCTCTTCTCTTCTCCTCAGTTCCCCTGCACATGGGATGCCTAGTTTGGATTGGAATGGCAGTGTGTGTGGTAGAAAAAGGGTCGCCTCGTCCCCCTGGCCACCAGCGGGGGATGGAGGGTAGGTTGGCCAGATCCACGTTGGGGAACTCCTGGAGATTTTGAGATGGAGCTTGGGGAGGACAGGGACCCCAGTGGGGTACAATGTCACACAGTCCACCCTCCAGAGCACCCATTTTCTCCTGGGGAACTGATCTCTGTAGTCTGGAGATGAGCTGTCATTCCAGGGGCTCCTCAGGTCCCACCTGGAGTTTGGCATCCCTAGGTAGAAGGACTTCAGTCTTCACCCCACAGTTTTCACAGCCTGAAATGGCCTTTGGGGGGGGGGCATTGTTTGGCTTACTGCTATGGTACTCAACCTCCAGGTGGTAGCTGGAGAGATCTCCCACTATTACAACTGAACTCCAGGCAACAGAGATCAGTTCACCTGGAGAAAATGGCCACTTTAGAAGGTGGACTGTATGGCAATATTCCCCGCTTAAGTCCCTCCTTTTCCAACCACCCCCTCAGGCCCCCCCCCCCCAAATCTCCAGGTATTTCCCAACCCAGAGCTGGCAACCCTGCTTACTGCAGAAATGCACATTTAGCTGAGACAGAATGTAAGTTTCCCCCAACGTGTTAAGTAGAACCCCCAAGGACCGTTTCAGGTAAGGTTAAGAGGTGGTGGTGGCCGTGACCCCTATTATGGTATTTTTAGTTGGGAAATTTTCCAGGCCTGTGTGGAGCTTTTCAGTTCAGCGTATAAGGAGAACCTCAACGAGAAATGCAGGCCTGAGTATTGCCCCTCCCCCTCCCCCTGCCCCTCCACATTAAGGGCGCAAGACATCTAGACCGTGAGATTTTTCAAAATGGCACAAGATGAGCGAGTGCTATTTTTGAGTCTGGGTTTTTGGAGTCATCATTAAACCTTATGCAATAGTCTCGGCCTCATAGCTATTTCTGAAACACTGTGGGTCAGGACATGCTGAGACTATCAGCATCACTGTTTAAAGAGCCCTGCAGATTCGAATGTTGGTGGACAGATGAACGCGCAGCGTTATAGTTGTTAAAAGAATTTTAAAAAGCAAATCCTTTTAATCTAATTGAGCCTTGTGTGAGATTTTTAAATTTCCGCCTTGCTTTCCACAGGCAGTGGACTTGTTTGAAATGATTGAAAAAATGCAGGTAAGCCAGGTTTGCTTATTATCCTGTCGAGGTCTGCTTCGTGAGGATGAATTGCTTTTGGTGCATTAATCCTGCTGCACGGTTGCCCTGCAATTCCAGTCCTGCCTGCCTGTCCCCATAGCCATGTAAAAAGGCTCCTCTCCTGTCCTGCATTGCTGTCAGCGCATCCAACCCTGGCCACTCCCTACAGCTAACGTAAGGGCTTTGCTAGATAATAAACATGATGTGAATTGAGTTGGGAGTCCCCTTCTCTGACCTGTAGTCACAAATAACAGCAGAGAACAGCTTTGGGGCTCGGGAGCACAGCATGGGGGGAGGGGCTTCAGCCTTGCCTCTTACACTGGCCCAGTCTGCATCTAGCATTTACTCCACTTATCTTACCAAACCCGTGCTGGAACAGAAGTTCCCCTCTACATTGCACGCCACTTGCACTTTGATTGTCGGATTTTATGGCAGTGTCCAGACTGCGTGCTGCTTTTACTTTGTTTGATCTCTCGGTTTTATGGTAGCCGTCTGCATAGATTTATGGCCGTTTTATGGCCTTTCAGGGGCGACTCTGCAGTCAGTACAGTGTTGGCCCCTGGGGTATTTGAATGTGGTTTTGAGCCACATCTTTTTTTGTTCCAGTGTGGGTTTGGTAAAACAGTGGAGCAAATGCTGGATGCAGATTGGGCCACTGTTTCCCCAAGCCGAAATGGCTGCCAGGGTGCCTTGGTGTAGAGTTCCACATGTACTGACTGCAAGATCTCTCTTCCCTGTGATGAAGCCTTTTGTTTGAACCATGGGCCTCCTTGTAGACACCTCTTATTATTCCTCTGAATTCAGAAAGTATTTTGCAATCTCTGTCCTCTTTTGCTTTTTACAAATCGACCATTTAAAAACCAGCAGCAACAGAGGTCCTGTTAGTTAACATTCATTTCACCACCAACATGGATTCGGAACCTGAAGGCTTGCTCGTGTGCATTTGTTAAGTGCCTCTCCCTCCTGCACGATGTTCCGTGACGCTGTTCTTTCCCAAGAGCATCCATTTATCTAGCCAGTTCGCTGGTTCCACACTAATCAGAAGCAATGCTTCCTCTAAGCTGTGGAGTCTTGTGAGCAAAAATTCTACTTTGTGAGCTGCTGGCATTAGAGTTGTGAGCAAGCGATTTGGCTACTGCATAAATTAGTTTGCTCTGGAGCCATCCTTCCTGAACTAAGACAAAATTGTGTGAGCTGGAGGCTAAAGAACTGTGAGCTAGCGCACACTAACTCAGCTTAGAGGGAAGATTGGTCAGAAGCTATTGCTGTAAAAATTAAGTGGGCCTGTGTTCTAGGTAGACTTGCCAGTCCCCAGGTCAGGGACCCCCCAAACAGCCACGTCCCTGACATGATGATCTCCTGGAAGTGACATCATCATGCCGGGGACATCACACAGGGACGCTCTATTTCGAGGGCAAAACTCTATGGTTTTAACCCGGTTTTACCATAGAGTTTTACCCTAAAACCAGAGCATCCCTGCGTGAGTTCTCTAGCATGATGATGTCACTTCCGGGTGATGTCATCACATCGGGGATGTCCCAGAACACTCCCCCAATCCCCCTGCTGGCACGACGAGGGGACCTGACAACCCTAGTTTTAGGTATGTACACCAAAGACTCAAATAACTTTGCTTAGAGAACAAAAACGTGAATATTGGTCCTGTGTTGATGGTGGAGTGGATCAAACCATCCTCCATGGAACCTTCCTCCAGTCAAAGGAGGTTTCTTCCAAATTAAGGGGCCTTTCTGAAGCCAGCTGGGTGACCTTGGGTGAATCACAGCTCTTTCAGAGCTCTCTTAGCCCCCAAAATAAGTCTCGCTCACCACCTAGTAGTGCATAATGCTAAAGAGGTAGAACTTGAGGCTTCCAGACAATCTTAGGATCTCCTGGCTATACTGCACACAATGCCATACGATAATTATTAATTATAACACGATGTAAAAAGTAACCTAAACAATGCTCTTAATACACAATGAACTTTTTAGTTTTTGCAATCTTGAATTTATTTATTTACTACTTTTATAGCCTGCCTATCCTTCCCACTGGGTACCCAGAGTTGTTTACATTGTTGCCCTCACGTCCACTTTATCCTCATAACAACCCTGTGAGGTAGGTTAGGCAGAGTGTGTGTGTCTGGCCCAAAGTCACCTAGAGAGGTTCCATGAGAGAGTGTGGGGATTTGAACTTTGGTCTCCTGGGTTCTAATCCCGACATTCTAGCCGCTGTACAACATTGCCTTGATATAGATCTCAGGTTGAGCCTTTTGGAGAGCCTTGCTTTCCTTTCATTGAAATCTGAAATGGTGGCCATGACAGAGTGCCAGAACTAGCGATCTTGGTAGAGCAGATGGGGAAGGAAATAGACGTACCAGGCTTTGAGGCCTCACTGTTTCACTTTCTCTGTGTCTAGAGAAGTCGTTTGGATGAGCAAAGATGTTCACTTCCAGCTCCACTCAAGGTGAGTTCAACCCTTTCATGGAATTTTAGAAATGAAAATGGTCATTTTTTTAAAAAAAATCCCCACGTCTGATGATAAAGGTGCCGCGGAACTTATGGCTGGAGGCCTGCCACCATGGCAACAGGGAAAAAACACACAAAAGAACCCCTCAGTGTTGTGTGTGCAGATACGTCACTTCTTGGGAAAACCCAGACACCGTAGCTCTAGGAATCACCAGAAGTGTTGTCATTTTACTATAGAGTTTCTGGAGATTCCTAGAGCTACCCTATGTCACCATTAGGTTTTCCCTGGAAGTGAAATCATGCCCCCTCACGTCCTGCCTCTGACCCTCCCATCCGTTCCCAGGCCAACCCTACATTGAACTGTAGGGTGACCAGCAAACAGAACTCAGGATCGGGCTATGCCAGTAAAGAGTGGGATCAGCTTTTAAAGACTGAAGCATGAGTGACAAGGAACAGGGAAAGGTTGAGTGCCCTGGTGCATCCATGTACTGCACAGGAATGAATGGCAGCGATTCACCTTTCTGTAGGAGAAAGTGAAATGTTATATGGGGAAGGATCCTGGCGGGCATGGGGGTTGTCACCATGGTGTTCCTCACAGAATGTTCAATAACCTTGGGTACTCAGTACGCTTGATTCACCGACAACCCCTATTTGTTGTGAGTGCCGGATAACAAAACTTGCACTCTAATATTGAATTAGAGAGCTGAGTAACTAGCAGTTATCAAAACCTCAAAAACAACAAACGTGCATCTGGTGGTTCTTTCCTGTGGGTGGCGGTTTTCAAGCACAAAATAGAGCTCACTGGCAAAGCGTTGGCACTTCTGAGAGGGGGAATTGGTTGTCTGCGTCGGTGGACCAATTGCATGCATTAATTAACACACGTTTCCATGCACTAATAAACTTTTTTTCGGCATGCATTAACAAACATTATTTCCAGAGGCTGAGAAATATCACGCATACCACTCTCCCACTGTTAACTCTTATATAGTAATGGAATGAAAGAGGAGTTATTTGGATGAAATGATTGAGGGGCCCACAAATGTTGCTCTAATGGGCTCAAGCGGTTCATCCGGGTCGGCATGCATGTGATGAGATGTCACGATTCCCAGTTTCTTGCCCACGTACCTTTCCCAATTAATTCTTTGTGCTTTCAGAGAGAAGAAGAGTATATCCCATACCCCAGCATCCAGGAGGTGAGCAACAGCAAAACTAGTCCTGATCTGGGTTCGAGTTCAGGTGCATTCCATGAGCACAAATTGACTTCTGGCTCAGGCTCCCCACCCAGGGTGTATCAGATGCGAAGTCTGAGTGGCTGCCCCACAGAATTCTTGAATGGCATTTGGTGGGCTGGATTCTGTCGATTGGCTCGCTAGTGCAGAAATCCCTGGCCATTTTTTTTAGCTGGAGGGCAACTTTGGGATTCTGAAAGAGCGTAAAATATCTACCACACAACAGCTGCTGCAGGAGGGGAAGCCAGCCGTAAAATGGCTGCCACAGCTTATTACATATGCTAACCTCATTCGGCCCTTCACCGGTCATTCTCCCCAGTCTCCCGGAAGGGCCAGGCGCCCTCTTTATTTTTTATTTTATTGCTTATTTGGAACAATAGATCAGAATAGTAGATTGTAACGGAACCTAATGAACAGTAGTAGAAAAGAGCAAGAGACCAGGAGCACCTGAAAAGAGGGTATGAGCTGTCGTAAGTCACTGCTCCCTTCTTCAGATACCTGAATAGCAGAATGTAACAAGTGGAGACCCGCAAGAAACTTGCGGGATGGTTATCTCATTCGTCACACCTTTGCTTCCTCTGCTCACCCCCTACCTCTCTCACACTATTTCTCCCCTCTGCTCCCCTTTTCTTACTCTATTTCTGCTCCATGCATGTGATTTCCTCTCTCTTTCTGATCTGTCATCTTTCTCTTTGTTTTTCTGCCTCCCCACTTCATCACTCTTTCTCTTTCTGCCCCCCACCCCATCATTCTTTCTTTCTGCCCCCAGCCTCCTGGCTGCTTTCTGCCCCCAGCCTCTCTCCCAGCCTCCTGCCTGCTTCTTCCCCCACTCCGCAGAGCAGCAGTAGCAGTGGTGGCAGTGCTCTCAGCCACCCACCTGCTTTCTCTCCCCCACAGCAGCAGTGGCAGCACTCTGGGAATCACAATGGATCTCCCAGCTACAGAGATCAATTCACCTTAGGGTTGCCAGCTCCAGGTTGGGAATTTCCTGGAGATTTGGGGGTGGAGCCTTAGGACAGTGAGGCTTGGGGAGGCAAGCAGGGTATGATGCCATAGACTCAACCCTCCAAAACAGCCATTTTATCCAGGGGAACTGATTTCTGTCTCCTGGACAACAGCTGTAATTCTGGGTGATCTCCAGTCCTCACCCAGAGGTTGGCAATGATGGTTCTCATGGAGGAAATGGCTGGAGGGTGGAGTCTATGGCATTACACCAGTCCAAAGTTCCTCCCCTCCTTAAATCCCACCCTCTCCAGGCTTCACCCCTCAAATGTCCAGGGATTTCCCAACCTGGAGTTGGCAACCCTATTTCCTTCCCAACCAACAGCCAACCTACCTTTATCTGCCTCTCTGTCTCCTGTTTTCCATCTTTACCCCCCAGCCTCTACCTAGGAAAATTACAGTCTTTCTCCACAGTGAGGGCCAAAGCAGCTTTCATTATTCCCTCCTCCTTTTTTCTGCACAACAACCCTGTGAGGTTGGTTAGGCTGAAATATGTGACTGGTCCAAAATCACACAGTCACCTTCCACTGCAAGATGGGGATCTGAACCTGGGCCTTGCAGATCCTACTTTGAAGCTCTAACTGCTGCACCTCACTGGCTTTCATAGGGTGGCTGCTGATGAATGGTAGCAAGCAGCCGAGGCTAGGTGAGTCATGCAAATCAGGGGGGACCTGGCAAGCCTAGAATGCTGCCAGGCCTAGAGTGGCCAACCTGCAAATGTGCCCTGGAGACCCCCCAGTATTACAACTGGACTCTAGACAGCAGAGGTCTGTCTCCCTACAGAAAATAGCTGCTTTGGAGGGTGGAAACTGTGGCATTATACCCAGCTGAGGCCTCTCCCTTCCCAAACCCAGCCCTCCTCCTTAGAGTCCACCACAAAATCTCTAGAAATCCCCCAGCCTGGCCCTGGCAACTTTTGTGAGGCCTGGCCCCAAGGCTCCTCCTCCCTCCCTCCCTCCCTCCCTCCAAGGCTGAAAGAGGCCTGGAAAGGGCCCTTCCCCCACCCCTTCCATCGACAGAGCCAGTCAGAAGCCTCTCCCCCCCCCCCCCCAACGTTCTAATCTCTCACCGTTGCTGCCTGGAGTTAGGTCCCTGCAGAGGCCATTTCAAAAGGCTTTTTGGGGAATTCAAGAGTTCCTGAAGGGATTTCTTCACTTCTGGGATTTTTCTACAAACCCAGGAAGTCTACTGACTATGCAGGAAAAGCTGTTGGGGGAGAGTGAGGCCCCTGTTGGTGGGAATAGGTATCCGCACTTTTTGGCTATTAGAATAAGGATGTGATTTGGAATGTTAGACCGGAATGCGTCTCTCTGATCTGGGGGCAGGGGAGAGAACTCCACACAACCGATCGCCCCACTTCAAAGAAGATGATGCTGTAAGGTCACCTTCATGCTTGAGAGGAGACAGATGGAGCGTAATGGCAGGGTCTCCATTAATTACTCTCAGCATTCCACAATTAACGAAACATCTACCCGTCAATCTCCGGTGTTGACATATTTATGTCCTTCACAATGTTTCACCCCCCAATTCAACCCAACAAATGATAACCGTATGAACTACGCTTGCTGTTCCTGTTTGGTCCTTGAATCTGTTAAACAATCTTCATTATGCTGCATGCTAATTTACTGCTCACCCTCTACCTATATGTATGGACTGGAAATTTCTACTTCGTTGTATCTGAAGAAGTATGCGTGCACACGAAAGCTTATACCTTGAATAAAACTTTGTTGGTCTTAAAGGTGCCACTGGACTCAAACTTTGTTTTCAGTCACACAGTGGAGGTCCTTGTACTGCAGTGGCAGCTACTGCCCAAGCAATGTTTTTAAAAACCTGCCAGCCAATCAAATCCCCAGTGCCCAATCAGAAGTCTTGCTGGGCAAAAGATACACCTGTTGCTGCCCACTTTCTAAAAACACTTGGTGTGCACCAGTAAAGGTGTTGGTGGGCACCATGGGGCCCATGGGCACCGTGCTGGAGACCCTTGTACAAGTGGATGCATTTTCTTTCAAGAAAAGAATCCCTCCCCAATGCAAGGGATGTGTTTGTTCCTAAGAGCCAGTTTGGTGTAGCGGTTAAGAGCAGTGGACTCTAATCTGGAGAACTAGGTTTGATTCCTCACTCCTCCACATGCAACCAGCTGGGTGACCTTGGGTCCGTTACAAGTTCTCTCAGAGCTGTTCTCTCAAGAGCAGTTCTCTCAGAGCTCTCTCAGCCCCGCCTACCTCACAGGGTGTCTGTTGTGGGGAGGGGAAGGGAAAGGAGATTGTAAGCCACTGTGAGGCTGCGGTCACATACACTAAATAATCCACTTTCAATGCACTTGTAAAGTGTACTGAAAGTGGGTTGAAAGTGGATTATTCAGTGTGCATGTCCGGAGCCTGAGAGTTTAAGTGAAGGGTGGGGTATAAATACTCCTTCTCCTTCTCATTCTTCTTCCCTCTCCTCCTCCCCCCCTCCTCCCAGTAAAAATAAAATATTAGTTTAAAAGTTGTGTATAAAGAGCTGAACACAGGAGACAGCAGGTATGGTGTTCTGATTAGGTGATACGCTGATATGAAATTATTGCTTGAGATAATTTTGAGGTTCAGGGCAGATGCCAGTTCACACTTGTGGTGCAAATCTGTTTTGTCTTGAATCCTGGCGCATGCCGGCCCTCACAATGTCTGTCTTTCGCTCCCAATAGGTGTTACGGAGAGGGTGGCCCTACCCTCTGATTATCTTACCCCAGTTTGGGGGCTACTGGATTGAAGGGACCTGTCACAGCCTGCCCAATCCGGGCCCAGAGTGCCATGACTTGCCCTCCCCTTGCGGCGGCAAAGTAAAGCTGGAGTGTGACCCAACAGCCAAGTTGTACCGCAAGCACTTCCTGGGGAAGGTAGGAAGGCCTGCAGTCCCTGATTACCCCCCTAACCCTTTCCTCAGGCAAATTTGACGATGGCGCCTGAGGCTGAATATTTGCCCATAAAATTTTGGGGAATGAAAAGATTGGAGTTTGGGGGGGGGGGACTTCTTCCACCACACCATTAACGGTCCCTCCCCATCTGCAGTTTTGTCACCATTTTAAAAAAATCTGTGTACTTCCAAAAATACAGCAAGAATAACAATGACATCAGTGGGGGATAGAGTGGGACTTTCCTGCTTCGCTTTCCTACTGAAGCCCACTGAGCCCTTTTGCTGGGTGGGGTCCCTGAACCATCAGGAACAGCATACAGGCAAAGAGAGAGGGGTTGCTGTGGAAAGTGGGGGGAAACAAGGGGAATTTGTTGCCCTCTCTTTCACATAGGGCTGTGCCTGTCAACCAGTGGGAGGTCTGGGGGGCAGAGACATGGGGGGCATGATGTTGCATCGCTTCTGGGAAATATCTGGACTTGACAGATGGCAGCTCTAGGAATTGACAAACTCTGTGGTAAAACCATAGAGTTTCTGGCAATTCCTAGAGCTACCCTCCATCACACCCAGGTTTCCCCTGGAAGTGACATAACGGCAGGTGCACTGCCATCCTTTTTAAAGAAAAAAATTCTCCCGCCGCCACTTGGAGCAGCAGCAGGTGGGCTGGCAGATCTGCTTCCAGAAATGGAATTGTTGGAAGAACTGCATGGTTGGATACAGACCAGCAAGCCTGACACACAACAGAATCGATTATGAACTGCGTTCAGTGCACTGATGTCAGAATACGCAGCGTATCTCAGTGGAATGATAAAAACGAATACATTACAGATAAGTTTTAAGCGCTACCAGTATAGCTCACACTGTTGCCCGATTTGACAAGCTTCTGTCCTTTAAGATGAACTGTGTTCTTAATGCAGATTATCTCCACATGTGCCAACCAAATATCTTGGGTAACAAGGGGCTATTGATGTCTCCTTAATGATAAATGGTTTGAATGTGCCTTAGTAGAGCAGGGAGAATTGTTTATTCTGTGACCCCTCTCAGGAATGCCACCCTTAATTTACGATCAAGCTGATCACCTAAAGATTCTTTTGCTCATGTTATCTGCCACCAAGGCAGCCACTGAGGCTCATCCATGGTTTTGAAGTCTAGTACACGCAGTGGACTGATATAATGGGGGCCCGAAACAGTCTGGCTGTCCTCGTGGAACTCTCTCTCTAGTGAGATCTGGGCTCTGTGGGACTTGGCTCAGTTCCACAAGGCCTGTAAGACTGAGAAGTTCTGCTGGGCATATGGCTGAGGACAGTGACAGAAATCAGCGGCCTCCCGGGTTCTCCCCCCCTCCTTCTCTATGCTTTATATTCTTCCGTCTCCCTATGTTAAGACTTCCTGTGAGGGGAATATGGATTGTGCTCCGTCCACCTCAGTTATTTGCTGGACAGACCATATGATGCCATCTGATTTAACTATACTGTATGTATTTTATGATGTATTTATTATTGTGATTGTATGTATATTATGTTGTACACCACCCTGAGTCCTGCTTGCAGGAAATGAAGTGGGATAAATATCTAATAAACTAAACTCTTTTAAATGAGCAACACAGGCACAGCAACAGGGCTTCCAAAGGGCAGGTTCCCCTGTACTTTCCAGGCTGCCAGCATTGGCCATCACCATTTCCCAGCACCACCAGGGCTTTTCAGAATTGGCAACTGAATATTGTTATATCTATGTAACATTCTAATGAGTTCTCTGAATTCCAAATTTTCATTTTCAGCAAGTAAAGTCTGTAGCCCCTTTTGTTGCAGGGGTGTGCCTTTCCCCTTATACCTCTGCAACGAAAGGCGATAGAGATTTTTTTTAATGAAAGCTGGAAATCCAGGTAACTTGTTACACAGATTGTTGTAACATTTTTATCGCAATAATGATATTCATTTGCCTGTTTAAAAAAATGTGATGGATAGCGAAAATGGCCCGGGGGGGTGGGATGGCTGCTATGTAGGCAGGACTGGGGAAATCCAAACTTTCCTACTCACATGGCAGCCGTATAGACTTTGCTATAATCTTTCTCAAAACTTCAGAACAAAGTGGGTTTGGGAAAGCTCAGAGAACAGTCAAGGAAGGTGCACAAACAGACCATTTCCGCAGGGCCTGCAAGATGGAGCTCTTCCACCGGGCCTTTAATTAGGAGCCACCCACCAATACCACTATTAATATCGGTGGCGGAGGCAGCCTGCAGTGAGATCGAGCCAAACCGCCTAGGAGCCTGTACTTGCCCGAGCCTGCATGATAGATTACGCCATCTTGGTTATTAATTATTGAATGCATTTTAATTGAAATTGCCGAATGTTTTAAATGTTTAATAGTGTTAAATGTTTTAATGTTTTAAATGTTTTAACCGTATATGAACCTTGGCACATTGTACCAGGCAATGTGAGCCGCCTGGAGCCCGCTTGCGGGAAGGGCGGGTTATAAATACAACAAATAAATAAATCATTGATGCTGTGGGGAAGCAGGAAAAAAAGCCCACTTCCCAATAGTATTGAATCTGGGGCAAATAAAATATGTGGTGGTAGATCACTCATCTACCAACACCTTCCATTTTACTGAAATGTGCTGGTTATGTACCGAATTAAATAAACTGACTGACTGACTGACCTTCCATTTTAAAAAGCACATTGTTTTATTTTTAAAAAGTCATTTAAATTGGGACTTACTATTTAGCTGTCTCTATATGAGTTTGGTGACTGCACATTATGATAGCTGGCAAAAAATATACCTCTGTAATGTTTTTTTTCAGTTTGAACTGATTAGCATTGTTATGCCATGGGACCAGGAATATCACCTAATGGTCGAAATAGAATGAAAGTGTGATGATGCTGGTTTAAAAAAAAAAAGATTAAAAATAGCGACTGTGCCAAACACTTCAGAGGTTGACAGTTAAAACTGCAGCAACGTGGCCTGTAGAATAAGCTGTTGCTGCAGAGGCTCAGAGCTGCTGTGCTGAATGCAAACGTCAATGACCATTGAGATGGTCCAATCAGTAGCTCATCTCTCATCAAGGGAGTCAAGTTAGTCTGGCAGTCATGTTTGTACTAACATTTACAACTTGTCTACTATTTTCTTTTAAAACAATGGGAGGAATCTATTCATGGATCTCTTTATTCTGTGCTTGGTTTGGCCTTGTCGGCAGGAGGCAGACGCGATCAGATGTTCCTCTGTACAAACATTCCCTGCACAGAGAAGTCCAGCATTTCTAAAAAGAAGGCTTCTGGCCTAGCCTTGCCTTCTTTCTGATATCTAGGCTTCTATGTAAAGAGATTTTTTTCCTGTCTGCAAAAGAGCAGTTGGTCGTGCGAGCCCCCACAAAGTCTGAAGTAGTACAGCCAGCCTGAATTGACCACCTCTGTGGAGGTCAGGTTTTGTTGCTAGGATATCCCCAAATCCTGCTGCCAGTTGGGATCTTCTCCAGAGAGTGCTGCTGTGTTCTTTGATAAGAACATAAGAACATAAGAGAAGCCAATGTTGAATCAGGCCAATGGCCCATCTAGTCCAACACTCTGTCACACAGCGGCCAAAATATACCAGGTGCCATCAGGAGGTCCAGCAGTGGGGCCAGGACACTAGAAGCCCTCCCACTGCTGCCCCCTCCAGCACCAAGAATAGAGTGCATCACCTGCCCCAGACTGAGAGTTCCCATCTATACCCTGTGGCTAATAGCCACTGATGGACTTCTGCTCCATATGTTTATCCAATTCCCTCTTGAAACTGTCCATGCTTGTAGCTGCCACCACTTCCTGTGGCAGTGAATTCCATATGTTAATCACTCTTTGGGTGAAGAAGTATTTCCTTTTATCTGTTCTAACCCGACTGCTCATCAATTTCATGGAGTGCCCACGAGTTCTTGTATTGTGAGAAAGGGAGAAAAGTACTTCTTTCTCAACCTGCTCAATCCCATTCATAATCTTATAAACCTCGATCATGTCACCCTTCAGCCGTCGTTTCTCCAAGCTGAAGAGCCCCAAGCATTTTAACCTTTCTTCATAGGGAAGGTGTTCCAACCCTTTTATCATTCTAGTTGCCCTTCTCTGCACTTTTTCCAATGCTATAATATCCTTTTTGAGATGTGGTGACCAGAACTGTACACAGTATTCCAAATGAGGTCGCACCAATGATTTATATAGGGGCATGATGATACTGGCTGATTTGTTTTCAATTCCCTTCCTAATAATCCCCAGCATAGCGTTGGCCTTCTTTATTGCAGCTACACACTGTCTAGACATTTTCATGGGACTGACATACTCAATTTTAAACTTCACAAGCTGTCTTTATGTTTCCCATGTGTTTCCTCATGTGAATGCAACATGGTCTCGAATTTGGAAGACTGTGTGTGTTCTGCAACTGTAGGAATAGGAAGGGATTGACAAGAGCTATATAGATATGTGCTTTTTTTCTGGGTAGCACAGGGCAAAGAGATGTCACAATATCTTTTTTTTGGCCATCAAGTCAAGCTAACTTCTGGGGACCCCTAGTGGGGCTTGAAGACAAAGGGACATTCGGAGGTGGCTTATCACTGCCTGCTGCTGTGTCATGGCCCTGGTATTCCTTGGCGGTCTCCCTTCCAAATACTAGTCAGGGCCGGCCCTGCTTGGCTTCTGAGATCTGACAAGATCGGGCTTGCCTGGGCTATCCAGGTGAGGGCAAGATGTCACAATATCCTGTTTTTCTTTTCTCTTTTTTAAAGGAGCATCAGAATTTTTATGCCAATGACACGACTTTGGGCAACCTCGTCCTTTCGGTCAAGTATGAACAGGTTGACAGGCAAGACAACCTCCGCTTGATCCTCAGGTAAAACTGTCCATTTGGGCAACCCTCAGGTGTGCGCCTCGGATCTCCCTTTAGACCTGCCGGGAGAACAGAGTCACAAGATGGGGGACAGTTGGGGACATTTCCGTTTTTTTCCCTCCCAGCATTTCTCTCTGTTTTGTGTTGCTTTGTGTCAGGACTCGAACTGGTACCAAGCATGACCTGATCCCTATTTCCTGCCTGAATGAATTTCCGAATGCTGTCCAGATGGCAAAGGTACGCTTGGGGCTCAGCCCTTTCACTGTCCGTTGCTGTTCCCCCCTCTCCTTGTAATCCTCTGATTGGCATTCCGTATTTTTTAAAAAAATTGTGGTCAGTCTTCGCACTCTGTGCTAGAGTAGCAGAATCACAGGTGGGTCCGTGGCTTGGTGACGGAGCATCTGCTTGGCATGCGGATGGTCCCGGGTTCAAGCTCCAGCATCTCCAGTTAACCACGGCCAGTCTGAGTGGATAATACTGACTTCGATGGACTGATGGTGTAATTCCATGTAAGGCAGCTTCGCAGTGTCTTCCTAAACAGAATCCTACTGAGGTCTGTGCTGTGGTGTTTACTACAACAACAATAATACAGTCCACAGTAAACAATGACCAAGAGAAAACAAAAAATAACAACTGTGCACTGCAGAAACCCGCACCAAAGCTTACAATAAGAGACTTCAATACAATAAGTAATTCCACACATGTAATCAATCATAGGAAAATATACAAGTCCACTATATCCCAAAGGGAAAGAACAAAGTCCAGAACAGAAATCTCTCAGAAGGAAGCAATGAAGTCTGGAATAGATGTCCAACACTTTTCCTAGGTATTGATCAGTGTTTCGAACTTCAGGTCCTTCCTCAGGAACTAGAAGCCATTATAGGAAATCTTATTGCAATTTCTTAACAAGGTCAACATTATTCAGTTTCAATATGGGCCAGGTCTCCTAAGCTCTAAAAAGCACCTGCAAAGGTTGCTACTATGTAAATTGGACCAAACATGCCTCCCTTTGGGATATAGTGGACTTGTATATTTTCCTATGATTGATTACATGTGTTGAATTACTTATTGTATTGAAGTCTCTTATTGTAAGCTTTGGTGCGGGTTTCTGCAGTGCACAGTTGTTATTTTCTGTGGTGTTTACTGCCAGGTAAACGTTCTTAAGGATTGCACTGCTGTACACCTAAATCCAGCTCTTCTCAGTTCTTTAATAGCTCAATATCTGTATGCATTCAGTGCATCCCCAGAGTGTAGATTGGCATTTGTTTGGCAGTCTTCTGAATAAAGATTGATGAACACGGGGCGGTTAATGGTACTGAGATTTGTCCAGCTATTCTTAAGGTAGAGGTACTGTGGCTCAGTGGAAGAGCCTCTGCTTTGCACACAGAAGGTTCCTGGTTCAATCCCCGTCATCTCCAGTTCAAAAAGGACCGGGCAGTAGGTGATGTGAACGACCTTCACCTGTGACCCCAGAGAGCCGCTTCCAGTCTGAGTAGGCAACACTGATCTTGATGGACCAAAGGTCTGAGTCAGTTTAAGGTAGCTTAATGTATAAGGTAGGGCTGCATTAAAAATTTGTGGTACCATGTTGAAATATCATCAGACGTTCATATAGCCACAAATGCCCTTGCACGAATGGCTCCCAACATGCCTTTTTAATTGTGCCATTTATTTTATTTACTTTATTTATAACCCACCTTTCTCACTGAGACAGAGGACGGATTACAGAGTTTAAAACCATGGGATCAGATAGCATGATGGCATGAGATATCTAACAGTGTACTAGGGCTAGGATTCCAAAAACCAGGAACGATGCCCGAAAAAGTATCAGAGATGATATGTCAAAACCACGCAGAGGATGGAATTATGGAATTTGAACACAGTGCAGTAAGAGCAGCTGTCGATGGCAAGAATTAGCAGCCTTTTGTCCCCAGCTTTGTCCCACATATCCCTGCTCTAGGGACAGCATTCTGAGCTATGCAGTTCTTTTCTGGAGATCTTCCAGCGTCTCCCTTCTCAGCTAAGCCTCAGAGTCTAGCGCCTTCTACTGGTCATATGCTATAACCACATCCTCCTGTAACTTGGATTCCTGTTCTGAAACACCTGCAGTCACACACAAGCTGCGACTGCAAGCACGGGTCATAAGTGCCCAAGAGTGGCATATCACAGACAAAAACAGAGTCACGTGCCTAACAGCCCAATGCTTGTATCAAGGATTGTTGCCTGAACACATAACACCATCCCCTGGTTACTCATTGCCAAAGTCTGTTCTCTGTAAATCGTACTAATTTACTCCAAATGGCCTGACTCCACGCTGGTTTAAAAGGCAAGGGAGTGTTTGTTTGCTGGGTTAAATATATACTAGAAAAACATAATCGTTACATAATATGTTATCAGGAGTTCAAAATATATCACGGCAGCCACAGTGTGTGAAATGTCAGGGTGGGGCGTGGTGTTATGGTGCCTTCGTGTCTATCTGTGTGCATTGTGACAGGTGTGTGGAAGGATGTATCCATCCCGCCCACTCAGGTATCTGAAGATTCTAGGGATGGAGCGAACCCTGGCGATTCGTGCTGAATATTTTAGCAAGGTACCACCACCCCTGAGGCAAACGGGATCCAGAAAAAATGAGAGCGATCCTTGGACAAATAGACACAGTTGAAGCGAACCATGTTGGGATTACTGGTGAACTGTGCATCTTTGCTGGGTGTGGGGCAGAGTCTGCCATGATGATGTGTGAAAACTTTGGGGAAGGATTGGAGTCCTCTGGTCTAGAATAATTAACTCAGTTCATTGTCGTGTCTTCTGTGCAGTCCCGCATGGGAATTGTGGATGCACGTTTCCCATGTGGGACTGCGCAGAAGAATACTCAGTGAACAGCAGTGACAGGTGTGTGCAACCATGTTTTCATCATTGTGGCTTCTGTGTAGTCCCACATGGGAACAGTGCAGGCCAGCTGGCCGTGGCTGGCCTGCAAATGCGCAGTTCCCAGATAGGACTGTTCAGAAGAACACTCGAGGAACTAGAGTTACAGGCAAGTGCAACCATGTTTTTCTCTCTGTTTGTTACCATTCTGTTTTGAATATCCAAATGACCAATTGAATGAAATCTTTCAATTTTTTTGACCAGCCAGATGTCAACCTTAAATGCATGTGGGCATCCTGCGTATGGGATCTGAAGGAAATTGCATTGTGGTGCTCTCTACCAGTCTACCTGTGTCAATATTGCAGGTCCCCCCACCCTTACTTCTTGTATTTGTTAAGGGTTGTTAGGCAGGGTATGATTGCGGGGAGATGAGTTGCTCATAATTAATAAGTGAGAGAGTTGGCTGTTAATATACAGGCAGGCACTTTTCAGATCGTATATTCATTAAATTCCAGTGGCTACCTGCAGGGCCTAGGGCACTGGCCCTGCAGGGCACCAAATGCCCCCTGCCCCCGTGAAAAGCCCCCTTCCCGCCCAGCACCAGCAGCCAGCTTTCCTGGGTGCCTCGTGGCTGTGAGGCACCCAGAAAAGCCGGCGCTGGGAAGGAAGGGGCGAGGGTTCTAACTCCGCCCCTTCCCCAGCTTTCCTGGGCATCTTGCAGCTGCGAGGCGCCCAGGAAAACAGCGCTGGGCCATCTCGAGGCCCCACTGGGAGGTTGGCATCCCCGGTGGGGTGGGCGCCCCAGGCTGTCCTGCCTAGGGTGCCCAGACACCTGGGGCTGGCCCTGGCTACCTGCTTAAAATTAGTGGATAAGGTTTTACAAATGTGTGTCAGTGCATACCATGAGACATACAAGCCACCCAATCATAATGTTTTAAAATTAATATTGACTTTTGAAACCTACCAGGATGGTGGAATGTGCCATTAACTTGAAGCTGATGTATGGCGACTCTGTAGGGTTTTCAAGGCAAGAGACAGACAGAGTCTCCTAGCCAAGTACTAACTGGGGCTGAGCACGCTTAGCTTCCGAAATCTGATGAAATCGGGCTAGCCTGGGCCATTCGGGTTAGGGAAACCCGTCCTTTAGAATGCCTAAACCCTTGAATTCCAAGCAATTAAAATAAAACAGAAAATTTTATGTGGACAGTAATAAACTTTTTTTTTTGCAAGGGCAAGGTTGTTCAGAGTTTAAATTTACAAAATTTGCATATTGACTAATACAAAGATTGCATATTAAATGTTGAAGCAGACCCGCCCTTTCTCTTTGCAACGGTGGCGTCTTCTGTAAAACCTTGCTGCGATGAGAGTGCTCACTCCTTCTCTCCTTCTGCAGTTGCTGTGTGAAGATGTGAATGTTGACCGTTTCTTCCCGGTGTTGTATCCCAAGGTAGGACTGCAGGGACTCCATAACTCTGTTCTGTCTCGGAGGGGCATCTGCCTGCTGTTTCGATCTCATTTGTCTTCTGTTTCCTCCACCTCCTAGGCTTCTCAGCTCGTTGTTGCCTTTGATGAACATGTAATCAGCAATAACTTCAAGTTTGGGGTTATCTACCAGAAACTTGGACAGGTAAAAAACAAACACACAAACCTTCTGACATCCACATTCAAAGGCCAGGTAACGAAACCGAGATGAGAACTTCTGTCTCTCTCCTTCCCTCTGCTCCATCGTCCTCTTTCTCAGTAGCTCAATCTTTTCTCTTTCTACCCACCATTTGCCCCTTTTTGACAAATCCTGTCCACTCCCTCCTCATTTCCTTTGCCTTCAGCAGCTAGAAATGTAGGGTTGCCATTTGCCTGGTGGGGGTGGAGGATCCCCTGATTTTGTGGGCCACTGCCTGTCGCTGACCAGCTGGCCAGTGGGAGGGAATCCCCCCCCCCCACAACAGTGTTGTCACATGTGAAATGCCTGCATCACCCGGAAGTGACATCAGCATGTTGGTGACGTCGGGGGCTGATACTCTGGATTTTGGGCAAAACTCTATGGTTTTTTTTTTTAGTAAATACAATTTATTATTGGATATATCACATGTTCAAACATTTTCAACCAACCTACATACCCATTTTTTCTAATTTCCCTTCTCCCCCCCAAACAAGACTTCCCGCACCGCTCCAACCCCATTAATATCTCTCTTATTGTATTACAATTATTCCTAAACTTATTTTCTCTAGCAGACGGTAACAATTCAGAAATCTAATTCTATTTCATTTTCCACTTAATAACTATCAAAGCAGATCAAACCGCGTTTAATGTCCCAGTTTTTCAACAAGTATTTTTGAAAGTCTTTCCAGTCTTCAAAAAAGTTTCATCTTCTTCGTTGTTTAATTTTCTTGTTAATTTGTCCATTTCTGCTAAAAACAACGTCTTTTTAATCCATTCCCATGTTTCAGGTACTTTATCTTGTTTCCAACATTGAGCAAAAGTCAGTCTTGCTGCTGTAGTCAAGTACCATAGCAGTGATCCCCCCTGGCTACATTTGTGGGCCATTCTAAGCACTGTCAATGACAGCTGTATTCGGTCAAAGGGGGATATTTCCAAAACCCAAAACCCCACCGCGGACCCCCGTCCAATTCAGTGCCTTGTCGCATGTCCGCCAGCATATGCCGTGCAAAGATCACCCCGTGAAGCGTACTCTTCAGCATGTACTAGGTGACATGCTTCTCGTGGGGCTGAGTACTAACTGGCCATATACCATCTGGGCACATCATTTACCTCTGGTTTGATGCTGATTTTACCATAGAGTTTTGCCCAGAATCCAGAGCGTCGCCCCTGTTGATGCTGACATGCTGACGCCACTTCTGGGTGATGCAGGAACGTTGCATGTGACAGCACTATTTGGGGGGGAATGGGGGGTGACGTCACTTCCCACTCCTGGAAAATCCCCTCCTCCCCCGCCGGTGGGCAAAAGGGACCGGTCAACCCTATAGAGATGGTAGCCTTTAGGACAGGCAGTCATGACTAAGGAGGAGGCCCAGAGCTGCTTTGGCGGTGCAGCGGTCTCCAGATGCCCCTCAAAAACCAATGTTTGTCACTTTTTAGTTCCAGTAATCCCATGAACGGGGCTGTGGTTTAATGAAAGCACGTCTGTTTGTGGAAAGTCCCAGGTTTGGTCCCTGGTGTCCCCTGTTAAAAGATCCAAACTCACTGGTGACAGAGAAGGCTTTTCTCTGCTTCAGACTCTGGGGAGCCATCCTCAGTCACTGTAGGCATTTCTGAGCTTGACGGACCAGCGATCTGACTGGGCATGAGGCAACTTCACATGCCCATCTGTGCATGAAGGGGCACGTTGTTGGACATACCGCAGCATGATAACTAGGCTGATAATCTGCAGATACAGCCGTCTGTAGCGGCCAAATACAACAGGAGTCCAGTGGCTCCTTCTTTTAAAAAGTTCACACGCCCAAAGAAGAAAGAGTCTTCCTCCACCTTACCTGCCAGACTCCAGGGCAGGTTGGGGGGCTTGAGTGGGAAAGAGCTCTCCTCCCATTTTCTATCACTTCTCCCTTTCCAGACCACAGAGGAAGAGGTTTTCAGTAATACGGGCGAGAGTCTCGGCTTCTTAGAGTTCTTAGATCTCCTTGGAGACAGGATCCAGCTGCAGGATTTCCGTGGGTGAGTGTGACGGCTTTAAGAACAAGCCCTTCTAGTGCCAAATCATCTATATCGGATTGTTCTTGCGGCAGTAAAGTCTCCGGTGTTGACTACCTGAGTTGCCGCAATGACTCAGAAGGGTCTTTGCCCCTAGACAAAGCTGTTGCCAAGCCCAGCAATCTGCCAGCCTGTGGGTAGGGATGCCAACCTCCAGGTGGGGCCTGGAGACCTCCCGGAATCCCAACTGATCCCCAGAATACAGAGATCCATTCCCCTGGAGAAAATGTCTACTTTGGAGGACAGGCCCTATGGCATTATACCCCGCTGAGGTCCCATCCCTCCCTCCCCAAACTCTTCAGAGCTAGTCCAGTTACAAGTTTTTATTTCACCTTTCGGCAGAGGCTCCATACGCTAACTCACTGTGCCTGTCCCTCAGAAAATATGAGCTGAAGTATCTTGGAGTTGGTTTTAGATAGGGTAGCCGACCTCCAGGTGGGGCCCAGAGATCTCCTGGAATCACAACTTATCCCCAAACTACAGATACTAGTTCCCTTGGGAGGAAATGGTTGCTTTGGAGGGTGGACTCTTTACAGCATTGTACCCTGCTGAGGGCCCTCCCTGTCCAAAACCCCGCCCTCCCCAGGCTCCGTCCCCCAAATCTCCAGGAATTTCCCAACCTAAAGTTGGCAACCCTCCCTATTAGGAACTGGGTGGGAACTGGGAAGGAGGCTTCAAGAAGTAAGGAGAAGTAAAGGAAGCCCAGAGAAAAAGAGACCGAAGGAAGGGGGTGGAACAGGCAATGAACTTAGCAAGGAGAAACCTGAAGGAGAGGAAGTGGGGAAAGGGCGCCTGAGGGAAATGCCCGAGGGGGCTGGGCAGAGAAGGTGGAAGGAGATAGTTGCAAAGAGGGCTCTGTAGAACCTGGACGGGCTGGGATCCTGGACTGCCTTTCTGCTTGTGATAGGCACTTTTGCTCACTGAAGAAGGGGAAGACACTTTTTACTGATTTTCCCCTCTCACTGGAGCACCCCTGTTTTGACCCCCATCATGCTCCAGGAGAACAATTTGGGTGGGAGAGGGGAGGCAGGAAATGTACCATTTATCAGGGCTCTTGTGGCAGGAACCTTTGCATATTAGGCGACACACCTAATGTAGCCAATCCTCCAAGAGCTTACAGTAGCCCCTGTAAGAAGAGCTCTGTGAGCTCTTGGAGGCTACATTAGGTGTGTCCTAATAGGCAAGGTTCCTGCTACAGAGCCCTGATTAGCATTTCCTGTTCCCACCGTAGTCCTCTAACTCCCCCTTCAGGTTGTTCTTGGGATTCTTCCCCAGCAGAACTTGGATGGCATTTTGGGTGGCAGTGGGAGGGTGGAACTGAGGAATTTGCAGTCTGTTGATGGAAATCACTTCTGTTAAAAGATTTATCACAGTAGCCAGGCCCCTGTTAAATTAGTTTTCTTCTCTGGAAGGGAACGAATAATTGATTTTTCTTTCTGATTTCAAAATGCTCATCCCTTTCCTCATCCCTTTCCTTTTTCTCCTCTCTCTCATCTTCTGCCATTCCCTGTAATGCATGGGAACTTTTCACCTCAGCTTTCGAGGTGGCTTGGACGTCACAAGAGGTCAGACGGGAACCGAGTCGGTCTACACAAACTTCCGGGGGAAGGAGATCATGTTCCATGTCTCTACAAAGTTGCCTTTCACCGAGGGAGATGCCCAGCAGGTACCTTGTTGGGGGAAGGATTATGGAGGATGGTGGGGAGCTCAAAACGGCAGATAAGCTTTTAGGATGGTGGTAACAGCCCATGGAGTACCGTGCATCAATTATTGGAATGGG
The DNA here is from genome assembly GCA_029375565.1 of Gekko gecko. Classification (NCBI taxonomy): domain Eukaryota; kingdom Metazoa; phylum Chordata; class Lepidosauria; order Squamata; family Gekkonidae; genus Gekko; species Gekko gecko. The sequence continues at coordinate 148,337,967 of JAPDNY010000007.1, read as the reverse complement.
TTGGAAAGAAGAGGCAGTAAACTGGTTTGGTTGGTAGTTGAGTGGCATTTTTAGGAAATGGCTGGGTTTTAAAATAGGATACAAGATTGAATCAACTGTGCTGGGAGTTTTCGGTTTGGAATGCTGACTCCCCTCTCGTTCTCTTGTTTCCAGCTTCAGCGGAAGCGCCACATTGGGAATGATATTGTGGCCATTGTGTTCCAAGACGAAAACACGCCCTTTGTCCCCGACATGATCGCGTCCAACTTCCTGCATGCCTACGTGGTGGTACAGGTCCATCACAGTGCCCTTGGGGAGACACTCTACAAGGTTAAATCCATATCCAGCTGCCAGCCTCAGCATCCCTTCTGTACTGTTGTGTTGGTTCCATGGTGGGTGGGTGGCCATAAGGTTGTCCATTCAGCTGGGCTTTTTTTCGGTCTGTGGGAGGACGACGGAAGACCAAGGGGGAATTCTTTTCTGCCTTTTTGTCTCAGCAAGATATGTAAGATGTGTGCTTCAATCTGGCCCATAGCTACAGTGAGGCTATTTGGGGCTCTGCCCCCTTTCTTAAAGGGACAGCCCCATAGGAATTCATCCAGGTGGCTCAGTAGAGAAAAGCCTTGCAGCCGGATCCTGGGAGGGTTTACTCTTGAGTAAGTCATTTCAGTCTTGGAAGACCAGACGTTCGGCTATCCTGTGGCTTGGGGAGGGGTTAAATACACTGAGGACTTATACAGAAGAGATGATAGGAGAGCAAGGAGGAAAGAAATGGGGAGGGGGGAGCATCAATACTGTGTTCCCTTTCCTGCCTCATCCCCCCCTACCAATATCTGCCAAATGGGTTTGCATTGGGAGAATCTACTGCGAGATCAGGGTGAGAAGAAGGGGCACAGATTGTCCTAGGGACACAGATTGTTCGGTGCAGTTGTCTACAGACAGAAAAATAATGGCAAAATGCCCCACAAGTTACAAGCTACAGGCCTGGCTCCAATCCTTCCCTGCCCACCAGTGTTGGAAAGTGCCACCAATCACAGCCTGTTCATGGTGAGCCCACCTGGTTTTCAAGGAAAAAGATGCTTAGAGGTGTTTTGCCTTTGCCTGGCTCTGTGTAGCAGCCCTGGACTTCCTTGGTGGTCTCCCATCCAAGTACTAACCAGGTCCCTGCTTCACTTCTGAAATGTGACAAGATCAGACTAACTCGGATCATACGGGTTAGGGCCACTGCTTTGCCTTTCGATGAGAAGGGGGCGATGTATGCTGTAGCACCAATCCCAGTGCATCTCAGTCTCAATCTACATTCTTCCCCCAAGTGTCCCTCTGCAATGGGCCCCAATGATCAGCAGCGATAACCACGGTGGTGGGTGGTCTCTCTCACTTGTCCTTCATATAAGGTTGCCATTCCCCCGGTGAGGCCAGGGGATCCCCCGATTTCGGGCCCCAAAATCTGCTGTGGCCCAGCTGGCCTGGTGGGGGAAGCCCCACCCTGAGAAGCCCCCACCCAGCTCCACAAGCACCGGAGCAATGATGTCACCTGGGAGTGGTGTCATCACGTTTACGACATCGGGGGCAACACTCTAGGTTTTGGGCAAAACTCTATGGTTTTGAGGCTCAAAAAACCTGCAGTTTCGCCCAAAACCTAGAGCATCACCTCCAACGTTGGAAACATGATGACGTCACTTTTGGGTGACATCCAGGAAGGACTGGGAGCCCCCGCCCCACCAGCAGCCAGGTAGGATCCAGCAACCCTCTCCTCGTGTGTCCAGGCCCTGCAAGGGTCTGAGCAATTAATTAAAAGCAGCCTTCTGTACTGTTATGTTGGTTCCATGGTTCAGCTTCACTGCTGCATAAGCACCCAGCACAGATAGTAGGTGGGATGGTAAGGGGTGCAGATATGAGTTGTGCCTGACTGGTCCGCTGTCTTTTCGAGAAGGATCAGTTGGTTTCTGTAATCAGAAGACTGGTTTCTTGAAAAGATAGCAGATTTCTCTGGGCTAGAGAAACACAGCTGACCTGATCAGTTTAGAACATAGCAACGACATTGTACCCAGGACTTCTTTGTAAACTAAGTGGAAAACACTGAGCTACTGGTGTAAGGTGCAGAAAACTTTGAGAAGGATAAGCTTCCAAGTTGGAACGAAGTAGCCAGGAGCGCTTGGTTCCGGTGTTCCCTCTAAGCTGAGTTAGTGTGAGCTAGCTCAAAGTGTTTTAGCCTCCGACTCACACATTTTTGTCTTCACTCAGGAAAGATGGCTCCAGAGCAAACTAATTGATGCAGCAGCCAAGTCGCTTGCTCACAACTTTAATGCCAGTAGCTCACAAAGTAGAATTTTTGCTCAGAAGACTCCACAGCTTAGAGGGAGCACTGCTTGGTTCTGGGTGGTGGCTCACCAGATTTGAACAGGTTTTTGTTTTGTTTCCCTGTAAAAGTTGCTGTCGGGAGGGGAGATGACCCCTGTCCACAGACTATCAAATCCTACACAATGCAAAGTGTATACCTTGTACCTTGCAGGCCGTAAGCAGAAGTTGCTTTGGGGTTTGCTCTGCAATTAGCCATCTCATCCCCCAGCAAGTTATTGTGCCACCTTCAGAACCTGCCGCGATCAGAGGTCTTCAGAGCTCCTGAATTGCTTTGTTGCTTTATGCTGTTTTTCAGGTTTCCGTTACAGCCCGTGATGACGTCCCCTTCTTTGGACCCCCTCTCCCAAACCCAGCCATATTCAAAAAGGTTTGTCTGCGTCTGGTGGGCCCTTATAGTAGAAAACACAAAGACTTGATAAGTATTCTGGTAGTGTTTACCAGGTCCCACTGAATTAATCTATGCCATAATCAAGGCCCAGAAAAACTGGCCCCCTGCTACACATGGTAGCCTGGGTGGAGAAACATTTAGTGTTGCTGGCCATACATCCTGGAAATGTTTTTCATGTTGGGTGCGATTCAAGATGCTGGTCTCTTGACCTTCAAAGCCTTATATAGTTTGGGACCAACATTCTTGAAGGACTGCCTACCAATGTTCCCTCTAATCTTTTTTCCGTACTGAGCAGAGCAGTTCACATCCTGAGCAGATTATAACTGCTATAGTCTTAAAAGGGGCAATGGGCAGTACAGAACCCTGCATGGGTCCAGATTGCTGTTGAGTGGGGCTTCCTGTGTTAATGAGCGGCCACTCGCCTGTGCAACTTAGAGGGAATGCTGCTGCCTACTCTCTTATTAATCTGCCTGGTTGCTACAGTCATCTACAAAGGCTCTGCTTTGGATACCTCATCTTCTGAGATTAGGATTAGAGTTAGGACGAGGGCCTTCTTGGTAATGGCACCAAAGCTCTGGAACCCTCTCCCCCAAGGAGATTTGTCTGTCCCCTTCTGTCTTCCGCCAGCAGGTGATGACTGTTTCGTTCAATTTGGCTTTCCTTCAGTGATTCCTCCTTCCTAACTAATGTTTCAGCTGCTGTTTTTATGTTTTTTATGTATTTTAACAGGGAACATATTTCCTAAATAAGTAAATATATATTATGTTCCCTCTAAGCTGAGTTAGTGTGAGCTAGCTCACAGTTTTTTAGCCTCTGGCTCACACATTTTTGTCTTCACTCAGGAAAGATGGCTCCAGAGCAAACTGATTTATGCAGCAGCCAAATCGCTCGCTCACAGCTTTAATGTCAGTAGCTCACAAAGTAGAATATATGCTCACAAGACTCCACACCTTAGAGGGAGCATTGGTATAGACCTAGCAGGGATATCTTACCGATTATTATGAACAGATAGGTTTACTGTAAAATACCTCTCATTGAGGTGAATGGGGAAATATTCTTCCATAGGTATAAAAAGTGTCTGTTCCTGCACATTGGTAATCTACCTGTAGCATGCATCTGTTGGGTTTGCAAAGGAGCATATTCGTGACTCCAGTCTGGTGCCGAAGTAGCGTCTGGGTATCACAGTGATTCTGAGGACTGGTGTCTCGAGACCCTCAGAGCTATCAGTGAGTGTTCTCCTCTTCCTCTTCTTCCTTCTCTGCAGGGCCCAGAATTCCGTGAGTTTCTCCTGGCAAAGCTGATCAACGCAGAGTACAGCTGCTTCCATGCTGAGAAATTTGCTAAACTGGAGGTGGGTTCTTTAAACCTTTAACATTTGCATCGTGTCCTTTGAGATCCCGGGGATACGAGAGCCAGGAAATAATACCTTGGAAAGAAATAGTGGAGTATGATATGCTGGAGGTCAGTGACATCAGCTGATTGATAACAGCCCTTTAAGCCTCTGTTAAAGGGATGGGACATCCCCCCCCCCCTCCTGGCAGTTGGCAGCCCCACAGCTGCACCAGCCAAGGAACGATGATGGGCAAAAGCAGCTCGGAGACTTTCAGGAGAGGAGCGGCGGAGGGTCCACAGCCCCCTCTCCCTTCTGAATGGGTGGGGACCGGTATTTAGTGGCTAGGGAAGAAGGGGAGTGGAGGGGGCCTTCCGTCTTCCAGGTTAAAAATAGAAGGAGGGCTTGCTGTTTTTAGCAGGGGCCGATTCACATGATGCAAAGTTCTTGCTGCTGCCACGTGATCTGGTACGCCCAATTTACTTCTTTGTGTTCTCTGTGCGGCACATGGAAGGGTTTTGCTCCTGCTCTCAATCACGCCTGCAGATGCCTGGGAACTGAATTACGAGCATGGAACTTCCAGGGCACCTTTAACTGTGGCAAGCCGTTGGGTGGTGGGACAAGTTAGGACTTTGTAACACGTCAGTCAGCCTTAGGTTCCCCGAAGCACAGGGCCGGTTCACTCTATCAAGAAATCCTGGTTGTTTGTATGGGCATCCTGTACGTTCCAATGTTCCCCCCTTCCATATTTAGAAAAGAATCGTCTGACGTGTAGGAAAAGCACCTACGGAGCAGGATTCAGCAAGACCTTCTAGGCATACTAGTTATTGTTTTTGTTTTAATGTGCAGGGACTGTTTCGTGTGAAGGAGTAATTAAAACATGAATGCAACCCCCCCCCCCACGCACACCTACAGTTGGAAGTGATATAGTCCAAAAAAAAGCTTTACGGAGGGATTCAGACGCTTGTTATCATTGTTTTCTATGTTAATGTTTGTCTACGTCTGTGTTTCCATTTGTTCAATTGACATGGGTGCCTTTCCCCTTTCCGATGCAGGAGCGCACCCGCAGCGCCCTTCTGGAGAGCCTGTATGAGGAGCTGCAGATCCGCAGCCGCAGCATGATGGGCTGGGCCTCCGGGGAGGATGACAAAATGGAGAACGGGGGTGGCGGATTCTTTGAGAATTTCAAGGTGAGAGAAGAGGTGCTGAGGATGCCGGGCTGAGCCTGGCAACTGGCAGGAAGTAGGGTTACCATTCCCCAGATGGGGCCGGGGGACCCCCACTTTTGTGGCCAGCAGGAGGAAATACCCCCCACCCCCCAAATAGCGACCGACGTGCTGATGTCACCTGGAAGCGACATAGGTACGTCAATGACATGGGAAGGGATGTGATGCTCTGGTTTTTGAGTAAAACTCTATGATTTGATTGCGATTTTACCAGAGTTTTCCCCAAAAACCAGAGTGTCGCCTCTGACATCACTGGCATGCCCACGTTACTTTGCGTGATGTCCCCGCCCACTCCTGGAATGCCCCCCCCATCCCCCCTGCCAGCACGACAATCAGACCTGGCAACCCTAGGGGCAAGGGCATGGTGAGGAGTGTTGCGGCTGGCATGATGGCATCACTTCCAGGGAAAGCCAGGAAGTGACAGCGGGTAGCTCTAGGAGTTGCCAGAAACTCTATGGTTTTGCCCACCATGACTTCTGAGTTTCCCCCAAGAAGTGATATCGTCATGCTGGTGACTCTGCCTGGTTTCTTTTTATTTCTGCCTCCACTGCCACTTAGAACAGCAGTGGGCACAGAAGCTAAGGGCAGGGAATCCCCTGTCTCCACCAGAGGCTTTGCAGCCGTTCAGTGTAAATTGGGCTGCTTTCAGACATTGTTCGATAATGCATTCTCACTGTGCCATAGCAGTTGTTTGCACCTGAATAACTCAGTTGCAAACAATTGCTGTAGAGCACTGAAAGTGCATTATCCGAAGTGTGTGGAAGAACAGTGTTTGTCCAGGTTGTTCTGTGGGATATGTAGCTCTTCAATGTGATGCTTACTTCCCATTCAAAGCACTTTATGCACATTGTCTCACTCTTATACTGTCCTGAACACTGGTGGGTTGCCCGATACTAGGGATGCCGGGTCCTACCTGGCAGATGGCAGGGGGGATCCTTGGCCTTTTCATGCGCGCGATGATGTCACCTGGAAGTGACGTCATCACGTTGCCAGCATCGGAGGGGTGGCACTCTAGTTTTTGGGCAAAACTGTGGTTTCTAGCCAATTTTACCATAGAGTTTTGCCCAAAGACTAGAGCAGGGGTGGCCAGACTTGCTTAACGTAACAGCCACAACAGATATTACACGCACGTTTTTATTGAAAAATATGCAAATTTGCTTTGTATTATTAAAATAGACTGTGAAAGAGCTGCATGGAGCTCCCGAGCTGCAGTTCGGCCACCCCTGGACTAGAGCGTCGCCATGTTGCGGCGGCGTGATGACATCACTTCTGGGTGATGTCATCATGTCGCCTTTCGGGCCAGTTGGGGGTGGGATTCCTCCTGCTGGCCAGCTGGCTGGCGCCAGGGAAGTGCCCCACAAAAGTGAGGGTTCCCCTGGCAGAGATCTGGCAACCCTATCTAACACTGGGTACAGAGACAGAAGTCGTTTCTGAATGTGGACAGAAGTTGATTGGGACTGCTCTGTGAAATCAATTGGCAGGGTATTCCAGGCAGACAAAAAGGATGCACTGCTTTACCCAAAGGGTGGTTTACTTGTGGAACTTGCCACCACCACTAGATGGTACGGTGATCACCCCCGAGCTAGGTGCATTTAAAAGGGTGGTTTGGAGGAACTGATGGACGATAAGTCTATCATGACCAACTAGCTAAGTGGGACCGTCGGGTTTGGAGAAGGAATGCTTCCGGTTGGCAGGGGGTCAGCAGTGGAGGCATGTGGCCAGCAGGCCCTGCTTATGGGCCTCTCTGTGGCATCTGAGTAGCTACTGTTGGACACAGGATGCTGAACCAAGGTCTGGTCCAGCATGGATGCTCTTATGATCTTTACTGAACCAAAGAACGTGTTCATACTGTCATGTGCCATCATGCTCAAGAGAGACCATATATCTCCATTGTCTTGTTTAGCTGGTATGCAGCAATATGGACATAGCTGCCTTATTAGAGTTATAAATCTCCCAGTTCTAACTTCTTTGCACAGCTTTTGAGTTCTGGTGCAAGTTCTCAAGGGTGTCTCATCCCCCCCCCCCAATTAATAATTTAGTTATTGTATGGCATCGTGTGTAGAATAGCCAGGAGATCCTAAGATTGTCTGGCAGCCACAAGTTCTAGCTGTTTTAGCATTATGCACCGCTAGGTGGCAAGCTAGACTTGTTTTTAAGGCAAGAGAGGTTTCAGAGGTGGTTTGCCATTGCCTGCCTCTGCGTCACGCCCTTGGTTTTCCTTGGAGGACGTCCATTCAAATACTACCCAGGGGCCAACCCTGCTTTAGCTTCTGAGATCTGATGAAATTGGGCTAGCCTGGGCTATTCAGGTCAGGGGCTTCTCACACTTTCAACTGTGTATCCTAGTAATTACATTAAACTGCTGGGGTGGGGAGTACTATTGGTGGACCGAACCCTGCCCCCCCAGATCTCCAGAGTGAGATTGGTTCTCCAGGCTATGAAGTGAGAACAGCAGGGGTGATCTGGCCCTGTCTGTCTGGCCATGCCATCCCTCTGCACTGGCCACCAGCCATGCTTCAATGAATGGGTTGGAAAGTATAAAAGGATCCTAGTTGCGGCACAGCTTGGAGCAGAAGCACGTAGAACTTGAAGGACAGCCTAAGTGGATCAGACCAGTGAGCCCATCTAATTCAGCATTCTTTCACCATGGTCAAACAGTTGCTTCCAAGTAGGGCACAGAATCCGACTGTCTCTCCATTGCTGTCCCCCAGCACCGATATTTATAAGACTCCTGCCTTGGGACATGGAGGCTCCATTTAGTCCTTGTGACCCTTGAGGGACCTGCCCTCCCCAACACATGTCCCACCCCTTTTTCAAGTCAACAAAACTAGTAGCCATCACTCCATCCTGCAGTCATGAATTTCACAAGCCAATCATTCTCTGAGCGAAGAAGTACTTCCTTTTCTTTGCCCGGAATCTGATGTCCATCAGCTCCACTGGGCAACTGCCTGTTGAGTGAATAGAACTTCTTGTGAGCGCAGATGTGTTTGGGGATGCTTGGGAGGGGGAATAGGATTAAGCCCACTATTTTGGACAGTGCCGGATGAACCAACACAATTTTTGTTTGGCATCAATTGTTGTTGTCAAATAAGGGTCATTGTATATTTCCATAGAGTGGACCTACCAATTTTTGAACATGGTGTACGGTCAGTTCTGTCTCTTTCCCATGCCTTGATTTTTCTATCCTTGCCCAGGCCTGGGAAAAATACTTTGGTTTCACCCTTCAGCTGACCTTAAGTCTTGGGGCAACAAGAGTGTGAGAAATGAGTTCTCGCTGTGTCCCCAAACCACCGTGTAAGCTACGTGAATCATGCTGGAATCTTTATTTCAGCTAGAAAAAAGTATTTTTGTTCTCTTTCATTGCTCTGCGTGAACACTGGCTGCCCAAGGGAAGTTGTGCAGGAGCAAAAATGACAGCAACCTTTATTTAATTTTTCTTTCAAATAAAAATAAGCAGGAGTCTTACGGCAACTCGAATCCTAACAAGTTTTTAATTTTTTTCCCCTCTGCCATAGAACTTTTGATGGACTAAAAACTTATGCCCAGGAAAGCTTATGCGAAAATAAAAATATTTATTGGTGCCAACCCAACCCCATGTTTATTTTTGCTACCATTGATTAACATGGCCACCACACTGGGATTATTATATTTTTTAATTTTTTTTAAAAAAAGGAGGTTTTGATTGCTTGGAATGAGTGACCTTGGGCCAAGGGTGCAAACGCGTTTTGCAAAATGTGGGAACCAGTGAGATTTTCTAAGAACCGGATTGGACAGAGGGAGAAGAGGCCAGAGTCCTGAAGCGCCAACAAGAGGAGGGATCCCGTGCCATGTGTAGGATTCTGTGTGCTGCAGGCCTCTGCCTCTGCCAATTACCCTCCTCCATGTCAGGCTGGGGAGTACTGGGAGCAATGCTCCTTCTAAGCTGTGGAGTCTTGTGAGCAAAAATCCTACTTTGTGAGCTCCTGGCATTACAGTTGTGAGCAAGCGATTTGGCTGCTGCATAAATCAGTTTGCTCTGGAGCCATCCTTCCTGAAGTGAGGACAAAAATCTGTGAACTGGAGGCTAAAGAACTGTGAGCTAGCTCACACTAACTCAGCTTAGAGGGAACACTGACCGGGAGCCAAGCTGACCATATCGTGGATCTGGGAAAGGAAGAAATGAGGGAATGAGAGTATGGTGACATCGTGATCAAAGAAAGCAAAGCATGTTACATCGTTTCGCAAAGATAAGGGGGAAAAAAAGAATAAAAACCTTGCAAACTAGTCCATGGGCTAGGCTCGAATCTTCTCCCTGACTTGCTGGTTGAGCGTGTGCTGGGTGTGTTCTTTAAACATTGGGAAGGATTCCATGTCTTGAACTGCAACCTGAATAGGAGCACTCCAGCAACAGACTCAGCTCATGGGACTGCTGATTATGCAGCCCGTGGTTTAGTGCGAATCACGAGTCGGTGGAGTGCACTGCTCTTGAGCGTCAGATTAGGACGTGGAAGACTGGGGTTCAAATCCCCGCTCAGCCATGAAGTTCGTTCGGTGAACTTGGGCCAGTCACCTAACCTCAGCCTACCTACCTTACAGGCTTGTTGTTGGGTAGGGTTGCCAGGCAATGCCTAACAACTGCCAGAAACGTGGGCAGTGGGGACGTGGTGCTATGTGTGGCATTGCGTGTGCCATGATGTTGTTTCCAGGGAAAACCCGGAAGTGAAAATAGGTAATTCTAGAAATCCACAGAAGTTCTGTAGTAAACCATAAACCATTCTGGCAATTCCTAGCACTACGGAATGTTGTTTCCAGGGTTCCCCTGGAAATAATGTCACTGTGTACACAACACTGACTTTTAAAAAAACTTTGCTGCCACTCAAGGATATAACTTGCTAGATTACAGCTGAGAGGGATTTTGGGTTTCAGTGGGTGAGTAGTTGGCCATCTGATGCTGTTGGCAGAACAAACTCCAAGTGATATTAATCAGAGATAGGCATGTCAGAGACAAAACATGCATTTTGGTTTGAATTACTGTGTTGTAGGGTTACCGTTCCCCAGGTCTGGGCAAGGAATCCCCAGTTTGAGGGGCTTCTGCCCACTGCCAGCCAGCTGGTCACCTCCAAACAGCGACATTGCCAGGTGATGTCTCTGACACAGTGATGTCACCAGGAAGTGACGTCATTGCATTGGAGATGTTGCACAGTGACACTCTGATTTTTGGGCAGAACTCTATGGTTTGAGGGCAATTTTACCACAGACTTTTGGTCTCAAACTAGAGCGTCCCTAATGTGATGATGTCACTTTTGAGTGATGTCATCGTGCAGTGGAGCCCCACCCCACTCCCGGAAGGCTCCCTCCCATCCCCTGCTGGCATGTTGACAAGACCTGGCAACCGTACTGTCTTGGCCTGACTTGTTACTAAGGTGAGGCTTCGGCCTAGTTTCCACATGCAGCAGACTCCAAATTGGGAAATTCCTGGAGGTTTGAGGGCAGAGCCTGGGGAGGATGGGAGTTTGGGGAGGAAAAGAAGCTCAGCCATAGAGCCCACCCTCTCAGTCTGCCATTTTCTCCAGGGCAATTGATCTGTGCAGTCTGGAGATCTGTTGTGATTCCATGCCCCACCTGTACATTGGCGCTCCTAAGCAGAAACATGGCTCTCCCTACCTACCACCTGAAGTGGTGCAGTTGGTTCTGTTACCTCAGAACTCTACTGCCTCATTCTCCTGCATGTCTAGGCCAGGCCTAAGTGGGCATAGTAGTGGGAATGTTGCCCTACAGAAGAGCTGCACTGGGGTGTATTTCTCTTGTTGAAAGGAGAATGGCCAGGAGAGTGAGCTTTTCGAAGACACGGATTAGAGGGCCCCAAGACACCGCCCTTTCTGCCCTACTTTTAGAAGGACTCTCATCTCGGTGATGCTAACATTAGTTCCTCTGCCTCCCTTCTCCCCTGCCCACTGCTGTCCCGTGGTGTGTTCTGTGATGTCCTTTCTGTGTGTCCGTGATTGTGTCGGCCGTCTGTCTCCCTGTCTCCCTTCTCTCCAGCGGGTGATCCGAGGCCGTAGCCAGAGCCTGGATACTATGGGGATAGCCATGCGGAAGCAGCAGCAGCAGCCGGCTACTCCACCCAACCGCCCGGCTACTGCCGGCCTTGCTCTCAACCAGAGTGTCGCCGAGGGCCCCAAGGCCATTGCTGCGGTAAGCTGTTGAAGAGGGGGGCATCCCAGGGCAGAGGAAATCCAGCCAACCCACCTCCTTTCCCCCCTGTGGACCTGCTGTTTGTCTGCATTTTCAGTTTGCGGCTCTTCATTTCTCCCCATCTGTATATCTTGGTTGTTTTTATTCATTCTCCCTGCCCCCTCATGTCTCTTGGTGTGTGTTTTCCTGGTCATACTTCTCTGCACATGCTTATCCTGACTCTTAAGTGAGTGCGAAAGATGGGGTATGTGTTGCTCTATGGACAATCTGAGTTTTGAAAATTTTAGAGACCTCGTTGAGTGTCACCCTTTCTTTTGTTAGGCTAGCCTTGGTCTTGAACCAAGGACTCTCTGGAGAACCTTTCAGAGGGCCTGTTGATGGCCTTTCATTTTTTTCAAGGTGTTTCCCCCCCCTTAATTGCAGTACAGTAGAATTTTGAAACTAACATGGAGGTTCCTGCTTAGGCAGAATATTTTGTGCTTTCCTCACAATTTGCCAAGAGAGTTTTGATGAGGCTAGTGACATTCTGGATGAGGGAAGGAGAGTCTACTCCTCTCTGCCTAGGCCCCATGTAGAAACCTTCCGTTGCTGTTGAGAGTTGATTGACAAGTCTAGACTGATTTAAGCTCATGCATTAAAGTTTTAGGACAGTTTGTCACCTGCCTTTGTTTTGGTGACCCAAAGATAATCAAAAAAATGTCCACACGGTGGGCAAAGATTGAGGGGATCTGGGATTAGAGTTGCTCCTTGTTTTTCCCTGAAGTGAAATTCTGAGGTGAATTTTGCAGCTCCTGCTTCAGGGAACCTATCTACAGGAAGCTGAAAACTTTGATTGGAATGGCAAAATCTCTCTAGGTTTTGCACTTCCGTGCCACAGGTGGTTTGGGGATTGTATTATGTTTCCCGGCGAGTGTGGTTTCAGTACCATGACCAATCTGTTCTGTAGTTAATTGGTGGTGATGAAGTAGGGTTTTGAGACAGATGTTGAGGAGACAGAGACACTGCAATAGCAAGTCTTTCTCTCATGAATAGTACTGGGTGAGAACAAAATTTGAGTCCAGTAGCACCTTTAAAGACCAACAAAATTTCTCAGGGTTTCCAGCTTTTAGGTACCATATACCGTATCTATCCTTCTGCATGCAAAGTACATAACATAAGAAGAGCCCTGCTGGATCAGGCCAATAGTCCATCTAGTCCAACATCCTGTCCCACACAGTGACCAACTAGTCCCTCTGGATGGGCAACAAAAGGGCATAGGGGCCGAGGCCTTACACTTACTCTGAGGTTCAGTGCCTCTGAATGTGGAGGTTCTCACAGTCACCATGGCTATTAGCCACTGACAGTCTTATCCTCCATGAACTTATCTAATCAAAGCTGTTCGTGTCTGTGGCCATCACTACATCCTCTAGCAGCAAATTCTGCATTTTAATCACTCTCCGTGTAAAGCAGTACTTTCTTTTGCCTGCCCTGAACCTACTGCCCATCAGCTTCATTGGATCATGCCCTCGAGTTCTCATATTTGGGGAGGAGGAGAAAAAGTTCTATTTGTCAACTCTCTCCATCCCATCCATAATTTTATAAACCTCTCCCTTAGTCATCCATTTTCTAAACTGAAAATTCCCAGACTTTCCAGCCCTTTTGTGTTGTATAGCTTCATCATTTTAAGAGTCAATAAAGGATGTACTTTATTGCTCAGTGATGGTGCCTCAGCTAGTTAGTATGGACAGCATCAGTACTTTGGCAGTGGGCTTGCCTTGTACTTCTGGGAGCAGAGTCAAAGGCTATGACTTCTAGGCACTCAAAGCCCTGCTGCCCAAATGCCCAGTCCCATGTGGCCACTTTATTGCTGCAAATCAGGGTTAATGTTTAACGGTTGCATGTTCAGTGGAGCATTCTGATGATGGCATTTCAGAAATCCAGGGTTCATAACAGGAATTAATGGCGTGCTTTCCTCTATTCTGATTGCTGCTGGGCATTTTCAAGGACTAATTGCTTGGGCACCGAGGCTTGTATCCAACCATCAATACAAAGAAGGTCATCAAGAGTTTTCCCGCATTCCTCTTCTCTTCCAGCAGTCTCTTCTGACCCATAGGAAGACAATACCAGGGGATGGGGGGGGTAACCGTGTGGAGGATGAGCTCTGTGGATCAGTGGGCTGGAGTGAGGAGGAACCAAAGGATGAAATGTAGCCCCCCCCCCCAGCAGAGCTATCAATCAGTCAGTCAATTAATGTACGGCATTGAGTGTAGAATAGCCAGGCAGTCCTAAGATTGTCTGGCAGCCAAAAATATTACCTCTTTTAGTGTTATGCACCATTAGGTGGAGAGCTAGACTTGTTTTTAAGACAAGGGACATTTCAGAGGTGGTTTGCCATTGCCTGCCTCAGCATCGTGACCCTGGAGTTCCTTGGTGGTCTCCCATCCAAATGCTAAACCAGGGCCGACCCTGCTTAGCTTCCAAGATTTGACAAGGTTAGGCTAGCCTGGGCTGTCCAGGTCAGGGTGGCAGAGCTCTGCTCACAGGAGAGGGGAAAGGAAAGACTTCCAGCTCCAACCTCCTGACCGGCACAGTGATTTCCCCACACGGATCTTTCCGAGGCTTTAAATGAGCTGCAGGAACGGAGCTGGAAAACTCCCATGTTCTGTGTGCTGCTGGTTGGGAAGGGTCTCTGGGGGCAACTCTGCCGGGAAAAGGGACGGCAACTGCAGGAGGGGCAACAGCTGAAGGAGCGAGAAATTGGTATGGGCTGCTGTGAAAAGGAGCCCTCTGCATCTTCTCTCTCTCGCTCTCCGAGTCAAACTATACATTCGAGCAAATTTTTCTCCAGGCCAGTTTGGCCAGGGATACTGGGTTGGGTTTTTTTGTCATCTTCTGGGGTGTGGAGCAGGGGTCACTGGGGGTGTGGGGGGACACACGGTATTTGTGAATTTCCTGCATTGTGCACGGGGTTGGACTAGATGACCCTGGAGGTCCTTTCCCACTCTGTGATGCTGTGAGATGCATGGATGCCTTCAGGAACAGCATCTGTGCATTCCAGCTTTCCCTTCTCTGAAATACCTAGAAGAACTTCCCACTTCCGAGGATTTCTCTGCTCCACATCACTGGCTGCACGTGGGTGGAGCAGGGAAGCCTACTAGAGCCTATTACAGAGGTAGGGGGTGGAACGAGGCACGTGCCTGCCGTTTTCAGCAGCAGCTGTACGCTTCCTGGGATGTCTAGTTTGTTCTGCTGGGCCTCTGCAGTTCTTTCCTGTGTCTTTTCTCTCTCTCTCTCTCTGTCTCTCTCTCTCCCGAGTCTATATTTTGTCTCTGTACCACTGATATTTCCTCTCACATCCCCGTGGATTTCTGTCTGCTGATCTTTTCCATCTCAGTCTGTCTCCAGGGTTTCCGTGTCTCTCCCACGTCCCTCCCTTGGCTCATCCCCCGAACACCCCAACTTGGACAGTTTCCCGGCGTTCTCCTCTACGGGAACACCGGGCGGGCTAGATCTTTTACCACCGGGTGATGACACGAGGGCGGGGACCAGAGCCCACTCTGTCCCCCTGTCCTTCCCCCTCTTCCAGTTCCCACCCTCTGTACATTTCCCCCTCCTCCTTCTCTTTCTCTTTTTTTCCTACTATCCTTTCCTCCCCCTCTAGTCTTTTGCCCTACCTGGGAGAAGCCCGTCACGCAACCGAGGCCGCTTCAACGGGCGCCGCAGTAGTGCCATTGGCATTGAGAACATCCAGGAGGAAAAGAGGTACGCACCTTTCGGGGGATGCGCAGGGCTAGAACTGGGGAGGGCGGGGATTCAGCCATCGAAACCCCAGTGGTGGTTTATGCGAGAGGTGCTGTTAGGATGAGAAACTGTGGGTTGCTCGCTGATCCTTAACGGTGCTTGAAATAAAGCCACGCTTCTGTGCGGTGTGGTTTCGTCATTTTAATGGACGTTGGCGTACGCCACTGTTGGGTCTCTCTGGGTGGCCTTTGTCAGGAGCCTCAGGTTTTTATTTATTTATTTATTTATTCTGCAGGTATGGCACAGAATGCCGATCGTGGTGTCCCCCTCCCATGGGGGTATTTTGATAACAAATTGATCACGAATGAGCACTCTGGAGGAGGCGTTAACGGCAGTCTTAGGGCCGAACTAGAGGTTCTGGGGTCCTCCTGGCCATCATGAGGGCGCCCCCCCACCATTTTAAATTCATTTTAAGATACTGTGAGAACCCGAACTTGATTGGGCCCACAGTGCAGTGCTCTCACGCCCCCCACAGCACCTTTTCAGGAGCCAGTTCGGTGTAGTGGTGAGGAGCGCGGACTCTAATCTGGGAGAACTGGGTTTGATTCCCTGCTCCTCCCCCCCCGGGCAGCTGCTGGTGGGACCTTGAGTCAGAGCGGTTCTCTCAAGGGCAGTTCTCGAAAGAGCTCTCTCAGCCCCGCCTCCCTCACAGGGTGTCTGTTGTGGGGAGGGGAAGGGAAAGGAGACTGTAAGCCACTCTGAGACTGCCGAGTGAAGGGCAGGGATATAAATCCAATCTCCTCTTCTTCAAGTGCCAAAGGAGCTGCGGGGGGGGGGGGCTGTGCATGCAGCGGTTTTGGCACCTCATAAGCTGTGCAGCAGAAGAACAAGACTGACTTAGCCTGCAGGGGTCCAATCAGGGTTGGACCATGCTGCAGCATTTTGAAATGACTTTAACATGGCAGAGGATGCTGCCGCGTCTACTTTGGCCCTTATATCTGCAGAATCAATGGTTTAAAAGGCCTTTGCTTGGCATTTGTACACTGGCCCTTCCGTTACCGTTGTTCTGCCAGGATTCCTGTGACTTGGCGAGCTCTTTGTGTGTTAAAAGTGAAGGGAAACCGAGGGAGTGACTTCAGAGAGGGGACAGTGCTGTGTGATCTTGTCCCCAACTTGGGGGCCCACAGAAATAGAGACCGGGGAAAGCAGACTTAGATGAAACTGAATAAGAAGGCACCAGGCGCAGTCCATGAGAAGCTGTGGGGAGAAATTCATTGGGGCAACAGGCTGAGAGGGAAGGGCTAAGCAAGTAGTTGGTGCCGAGGATGGACAAGTCGCTTGCAAGAGAGGTTTCAGGCGGTACAAGAGCAGACATCATTCCCACGGGTAACTGTGCCTGTCTATTTTGTCCTACTGTTGGTTAGGGATGTGAATTTGGTTCATCTGAACTGGATGTACCCCTGAAAATGGCCCTGTTTCGGGCAGCCGCAAGCTAAGTCAGATTTTCTGGTCTGATTCGGCCCACCACCGAAAGCCGCCGCTGCAATTCGGTGGGAGCTGAAAAATGGCCAGGGAGGGAAGGCACTTTAAACTGTCTTCCCTTCCATGGCTTGCTTGGGCACCCCGGGCCACGGGGCATCCAAGCAAGCCAGCGTGCAGATGGGAGGGACGGGGTTTAAACTCCTTTCCATACCATGGCTTGCTCGCACGCCCCCCCTCCCCGCCAGGCACCCGAGCTAGCCGGTGTGCAAATGGAAGGGATGGAGGTTTAAACCCCCTTCCTTTCCATGGCTTGCTCGCACGCCCCACCCCCACCAGGTGCCTGAGCAAGCCGGCATGCACGGGGTTTAAACCCCCTTCCCTTCCATGGCTTGCTCGCACGCCCCACCCCCACCAGGTGCCTGAGCAAGCCGGCATGCACAGGGTTTAAACCCCCTTCCTTTCCATGGCTTGCTCGCACGCCCCACCCCCACCAGGTGCCTGAGCAAGCCGGCATGCACGGGGTTTAAACCCCCTTCCCTTCCATGGCTTGCTCGCACGCCCCACCCTCTCCAGGCGCCCAAGCTAGCTGGCACGCAGATGGAAGGAACGGGGCTTAAACCCCCTCTTCCCTTCCATGGCTTGCTCACGCCCCCACACCTGCCAGGCACCCAAGCTAGCTGGTGCGCAAATGGAAGGGACAGGGGTTTAAACCCCCTCTTCCCTTCCATGGTTTGCCTGCATGCCCCGCAGCTGTGAGGCATGCAGGCAAGCCGGTGCTCCAATGGAAGGGACGGGGGTTTAAACCCCCGTTAAACACCCCATCCCTTCCACGGCTTGCCCGCACGCCCTGCAGCTGCGAGGCACGTGGGCAAGCCAGCGCTCCGATGGAAGGGAAAGGGATTTAAACCTTCTCCCTTCCTTGGCTTGCTCGTGCGCCCTGCAGCTGCGAGGCGTGTGAGCAAGCTGTCCCTTGGAGGGAAGGGAAGGCAATCGGGGCCAAATCAGATTTGGCTCACTTCAGCCGAAAGGAATTGGGCTGATTTTTTTTTTCTTGCACGTCCCTACTGTTGGTCAAACCAGTTTTGCTCAAGTGTAAACAGAGATAATGGTGGGACAAGCATGCCTGGTGGGCAAAAAAATATCTCTTGTGTACCACCGTTGGGAAGAAAACCTCCGTCGCGTGGAGTTCCATATAAGGAGCCCCAAGTTTTTCACACTGTCTGGAGTCTTAATGATAGAAAAGAGGACCCAAGTAGATAATGGAGTATTTGCAGCCCTTAGAAATAACAGGGCGGCGTGGAATTATGACCCCCTTCCTTTCTTGCAGCTGGTCACAATAGAGATGATCAGTTTTTAGAATGTAGAAAACGTCGCCGTTGCCCATTCAGTTTTTCTTTCTTTCTTTCTCTCTTTTCTTTCTAGAACCCCTTTGGGTTTCTTGACAAAGTTTCTGCACTAGATTCTCAGGAGCCAAAAACTGTAGAAGGGAGTTTGGGGATGTTTGGGGTTTCCTGGGTGCCCCCCCCGCTTCCAGTGTACAGAACCGTGGATCGAAGTGCCGCGAGAGAAAGAAGCTTACAGCCGCGGCTCTTGTGTGAAGAGTGCAGCTGTGATCCCAAGAGATCTCTGGGGATGCCCCAGGGCTTTCCGAGTAGTATATAGTGGGGCGGATCCTACCCCTTTCCTATCACTCCTCTGCATGTTTATTTCTTTCTACATTAGTTAAAATATTTATGTCCCACTAACCCCTGAAAACAACAGTTTGGGAAACATTCTGTTTCTGCAACTGCCAGTGCAGCCCTCCTCTGAAAAAGCTAGGTTCGAGACCAGTAGCAGCTTAGAGGCCAACGAGATTTGTGGGGTACCAGTTTTCGAGGGTCAAAGGTCTCCTCATCTCTCAAAAGGTTAGACTTGAAGATCTTGTTGGTTTCTAAGGGGCTTCTGGGCTCGAATCTGGCTTTTCAACTGCAGACTGAGACGGCTGCCCTCCTGAAACGACCTTATGCGGGGTGACTCTTGTCCAAGCCCTCTGATCCAAAAAGGGGGTAAAAGCCATTGCCTCCTGTTGCTTCTCTGCTCCGAACCACCTCCTTCTGGCTTCCCCCATCCCACCCCTTTGGCTTACCTTCAGTAACATGGGGAAGATCCTTGTGGTGTCGTGGCAGCTGTTATCAAAGCCAGATCTTTAAAGATCTGCACAGCCAATAGGGTTGCCAGCTCCTGGTTGGGAAATACTTGGAGATTTTGGGGGTGGAGCCTGAGGAGGGCGGGGTTTGGGGAAGGGAGGGACTTCAGTGGGGTGTAACGCTATAGAGTCCACATTCCCAAGAAGCCATTTTCTCCAGGTGAATTGACCTCCGTTGCCTGTTGTAATAGAGGGAGATCTCCAGTCCCCACCTGGAGGCTGGCACCCTTAATAGCCAATCAGATCTCCAGTGACCAATCAAAAGCTTTACTGGGCAAAAGCCCCATCTGGCCCCACCCACTTTATAATAGCATTTGGCAGGAACCAGGACCCCTGCGCTACGTCACCAAGAGAGGCTACGAACCAGAATTGCAGCTACTCTGTTGTCCAAGACTAGCAGGTTCAGTTTTAGGGTGCCCCCCCCCACAGCCACGAAGGCTAGTATTTTTATGGTTAAATCTGACATTCCCTTAAATTTCTCAAACCTACACCCTCTATGAATATGCATTTTAGGGAATGGGGGAAGGCGTGTGAGAAGGTTACATTCCTGAAGCCAGCATTTCTGACTACATCCCGCTTCTGAATGCCTGAGGGCATACCCTCCTCTCCAGCTTCATTGGTAAACGAACATGGGTGAATGCCAAGAGAGGTTTTGAAGGCTTCTCGTCTGTGCAATATAGCTGTTAATGCAGTTGTGAGAAATGGAAGCCTGGAATGTACATTGGTCGATTGACAGATTTTTTTTAAAAAAGAAACCCTCTGCCATTCCTTCCTAACACAGCTTTCAAGCAAACCTGCAAAATCCATTAAAATGGCAACTGCTCGGCCCTCCAATAGCTGGACTGCAGATGCTGCTTTGGTCTCCTCCCCAGTTCTCAAGGTCTTCCGACCACTTGCAGTTTCCATTTTGTGCTCCGGGCAGCAGCCACGGAGCAACAGTTCTCCCCTCTGCAGAAATATGCCTCCAGCTGCCTCCCCCCTGCAGCCAGATGTGGCCCGTCTCTGTGGGGCTGGGGCTTCTTCTATGCCAAGCTGTTCTAATGGTGGTGGGAAGTGTCATCAAGTCACAGCCGACGTACAGTGACCCCGTAGGGTTTTCAAGACGAGACATTCAGAGGTGGTTTGCCACTGCCTGCCTCTGCATAGTGATCCTGGACTTCTTTGGTGGCCTCCCATCCAAATACTGGCCAGGGCTGACCCTGCTTAGCTTTTGAGATCTGATGAGATAGAATCATAGAATGTTAGAGTTGGAAGGGACTTTGGAGGTCATCTAGTCCAACCCCCTGCACTCTGCAGGAGCATAGCCAAAAGATAGCCCTACATACCTACAACATACCCAAAGGAAGGTCATCCAGCCTCCGCTTGAAAACGTCCAGGGAAGGAGCATCTGCCACCTCCCGAGGCAGGCTGTTCCACTGCTCAACCACTCTTACAGTTAGGAAGTTTCTCCTGATATTTGGCCGGTAACGACTCCCTCGTAATTTCCACCCATTAGATCTAGTCTTGCAGTCTGGAGCAAGAGAGAATAGATCTGCTCCATCTTTTATATGACAGCCCTTCAAATACTTGAAGACTGCAATCATGTCCCCTCTAAGTCTTCTCTTTCCCAGGCTAAACATACCCAACTCCTTCAGCCTTTCCTCATAAGACTTGGATTCCAACCCTCTCACCATCCTGGTTGCCCTCTTCCGGACATGCTAGCCTGGGCCATCCGGAGCAGGGTCAGCTGTTCTAATAGGTGTGCTCATATCCAAACAATGGTGTTCCGCACGCTGAGAACCAGAACAGTGGCATTGACAGCGTAGGGAAGAGGTATAAGGAATTGTGCTGTTTGCCACAGATGTGTTCAGACAGCCCTAGGAATGCATCAGGCTGGAGTTGTGAGGAAAGGGCCTATCTCCTAACTATGAGTGTAAAACGACTGTCTTGTCCCGCTACTGCCTGCTGGGGAATCCATGATAGTCCAACATGTTATGGTTTCTCTGGGTTTAAACTGCACTTTTCCTTCCCCCCCCATTTCCCTGCAAATGCAGGATTGTTTTATCAAGAAGGATGATGAGGAAGGCTTTTAACCCTTTGTTTCCCTGTTGGTTTCTTGCCTGGAAACTGCTTTTACTTCCAGAGGAGTGAAAGGACAGTGATCTGTATTTTTCTCCCCACCTTTGGTAAAAGCAGCTCAGGAGTGGATTTTTCCAGTGAGAAAATGGCAAAGGAGAGAAGTCTTTTAATTTGCAAAAGAAAAAAAAAGTGGTTTAAAATAAATAGGCTCTGCTCTGGGTGACCCCAGCTAGCTTGATCTCATCAGATCTCAGAAGCTAAGCAGGGTCGGCCTTGGTCAGTATCTTGATGGGAGACCACCAATGGAGTCTGGTATCATGACTAGGGATGTGCAAGTGGGGAAAAATGGTATTTTCGGATTCGGTGTCTTTGGACCCTTACAAATTTGGTTTTGCCTTGAAAACCCGAATTCCAATATGGGTATTGTATTGGAATTCGGGTAAAATTTGAGTTATATAGAGTATAACGGAACCAAAAATTCAGGATTCCTGAATTAATTCGGGATTCTCTTATTGGTAACCCGAATCAGATCAGAGAATCTAATTCAGCTTAACTAATGCTTGAATCATGCCGAAAAGGCATGATTCGGATATTAATTTGGCTCGGAAATACTGAATGTACATCCCTAATCATGCAGACGCAAGCAATGACCAATCACCTCTGAAAGTCTCTTAGCTTGAAAACCCCAAGGGATTGTCTAAGTCTGCTGTTACTTTATGGCCATTTCCACCACTACCAAAATAAACAGGGAAGGAATGATTGTATGTAGTTTAGTTTGTAGTCTCACAGAAAACTTTAGACTTTGCGCTCTGTGTCGAAAACCTTTTCTCCTTTTCTCTTCAGCAAAGATGTCGCTGAGAGGATACAGAAAGTGCTGGAGAGTCCGGGGCCCTTTTGTGATCTCAAGTCTGATGGTTCCTCCAGTCCCAGTTCCCCAGAATTCCCAAACAGGAAGAGCAAGTGAGTGGAGAACACTTCTGCCGAGTCTGACACTATCAAGGTTGGTCTTGTCTACTCTGACCAGCCACACACGTACACAAACGAACATATATGAAGCTGCCTTCTACTGATTCAGACAATTGGTTTGCTGTATTGTCTGCTCAGACTGGCAGCAGCTCTCCAGGGTCTCAGACAGAGGTCTTTCACATCAACCTACTGCACGGTTCTTTTAAACTGGAGATACCGAGGATTGAACCTGGGACCTTCCCTGAATGCCAAGCAATTGCTCTGCCGATGAGCCACAGCCCTTCCAGAGTCTCAGGCCTTCCAGTGTCTCAGGGTCTTTCACACCACTTATTACCTAGTTCCCCCCCCGTTCTTTAAACTGGAGATGCTGGGGATTGAACCTGGGACCTCCTACATACAGAATAGATGCTCTACTGCTGAGCCACAGCCTCAGAACTGGGGTGTGCAAAACTGGATTTTTTTCGGATTTGGGTATATTGAACCCAAAGAATATCGGCGTTTCCCAATATTCCTGAATCCCAATACTGGTACGGTATTCAAATTTGAGAAATATTTGGAATTCCTGAATTTTTTCAGGTTCAGTGATCATGAGAAGAAAAAAAAAGGAGAGAATCAGCTGCAGGTGGCAGGAGGTCTGTGCCGCCTCGGCCAATCCTGGGCTGGCTTCTCTTTGCAGCTCAGTTGAAATTCTGCAGTATAATGTGACTAGGGATGCTTGGTCCCCCTGGTCACTGGTGAGAGATGGGGAGTAGATTTGCCAGATCCAGTTTGGGAAACTCTCGGAGATTTGCGGGTGGAGACTGGGGAGGACAGGGACTCCGTGAGGTACAATGCCATAGAGTCCAACCTCCAAATCCATTTTCTCCAGGGGAACTGATCTCTGTAGTCTGGAAATGAGCTGTAATTCTGGGGGATTCCCCAAGTCCCACCTGGAGGCTGGCATCCCTAAGTATGACTTTGGCATAAGGAGATGCCACAAAGGAAAGTTCATGATGGTAGAACGGCAGCAACCTTCGGGATTGCAATAGTTGATTTGGGGCTTCTGTTCCTTCGCCAGGGTCCTCCCCGGTCAGACGTCAGGGTATAGCGCAATGCATCCCCTCTCCCGTTCCTCGTCCAATGTGAGCAGCTGCTGTAGTGGAGTGAGAGAGAATGAAACGTCGGAGGAGGAGGAGAACGAGGCGGTCAGTGTGGGGGTGGAGGGGGGAAAGTGCTTTCCCAAAGACCCATTCTCTTGTATGTTCCTGTCCCTGCTGAGTGGATATGGCATCCCTGAAATCTGACTCTGACTTGTACGTGGGGGCGGGGGTCTTTTCCATGTCTCTGATGCAGGAGTTGATGTGTTCCCTTGAAGGCCCCCATAAGCATGACTCGATGGTTCAGAGCCCGTGGACGGAGGATTCCGCCTGTACACCCAGCAGCACCAGTTCACCAGGTACAGCGGGTACAAGTGCCAGAAGTTCTTGCATGGGCTGCTTGGATTACATACCGCTGTAGATTTATTTATTTTGTTCTAACTAATTCAGGTAATTAGCCTTGTTTTACATTGCATTTTAATGTAATTTAATCCCAAGAACCAGCACGGTATAGTGGTTAAAATATCGGACCAGTATTTGGGGGACCTGAATTTGAATCCCCACTCTGCCATGGCAGCTTATTGGGTGACCTTGGGCCACACACAGACTCCCAGCCTAGCCTACCTCACAGGGCTATTGTGAGGGGAAACCAGAGGAGAAGAATGTAAGCTGCTTTGGGTCCTATTGAAGTGGAAGGTGGGGTATCAATGAAATAAAGAAGTCAATTTTGACTTCTTTTTTTAAGTGTTTCGCTGCTCGGTCGCATCCCCGTCTCGCTCCGATGGGGTTGTGCCAAGACTCGGCTGATGGGAAGGGTCCAAGTGTGTCCCGGACCCTCCCGGGGTCTCTGTAGGAGACCCTCAGCCTGGAGAGCTGAGGAGAGCCTCTTCCAAGGCGACAGCCAAGGAATTGAGGCTCACCTTTATCTCTGAAAGGTGCTGTCGCTGTACAACCAGCATGGCACTGAGAGACGACTGCTGGACAAGTGGATATGACCAAAAACTTTGAAAGGCTTCTGAAAGGTTTCCAAGGCTTCAAAGCGTGAGTTAAGCAATGCTCAGGTGATTTACAGCATCTCAAAGAACCTTGGTAACGATTAGAAGCGCCTAAGTGCAAAGCGGCAGGGGGAGAGAGAAGTTTAAGAATCTACCCCCCCATCTAATGCAAGGCGGTTTTAAAATGCAATTACAAAACTTTGAACTAAGCTAAATGCATTAGAGTCTTAACGAAATCAAAAGCTGCATAATAACGAAAAGCGGATTAAGTTCTGCCAACTTTTACTTTGTTTTGGAAAACTTACTTCTTGTTGATATTATGGCTGGGAGAGGGCGGAAGCTGGAACTGGAGAAAAAATGCTAACTGGAAATAGCCTACCAATGACTCCCTCCCACAACCAGGAAGTAGCTGTAGATATGTCTACACTGTTGGCGAATGCACTGCACCCCCTAATGAAGCAGATGACTAACCTCAACGTAAAAATGGATAATATGCAAAAGCAGATGACCCAAATGGACAGAAGGACTTCAGTAACTGAAAAGACGTTAAAAAAAATGGAAACAGATTGAGAGTATTAAGAAAAGAGTGGACGAAGCAGAGAAAGAGAGATCCTCCAATAAAATTCAACTAATACAGCTCCAGCTAGAAAGATCCATATACATCCTATGTTTCTAAGGGATCCCAGAAGAAAAGAACAAAGACTTAAAGGCTCTCTTAGCAGAGATTTTGGCTCCAATAATGGATTACAAACAGGAAGATTTACTGAAGGAGATGGACTGGGCTTACAGGATTTATCCAGACTTTATAAAAAAAAATAAACTCCCGGGAGAAATATGTTTGAAATTCACAAGAAGGTATACTAGAGATCTGGTGCTGAAATCCACTCAGGGGAAACCCTTAAAAATCCAGAATGAAGAGATTAAAATCTTGAAGGATATCCCCTTTGAAGTTAGAAAGAGGAGGAAACTCTACAGGGAGCTTATTCTCTCTCTCTCTCTACAGAAGAACGGAGTCCCTTACAGATGGTTATTCCCCGAAGGATTAAGCTTTAAATATGAAGATAGAAAGTACAATATTGACACTGTTTCTAAGGCCAAAAAGTTTGTGGATCAACATTGTAAGGATGAGGAGGAAGAAGATGAAGAAGAGGAAGAAGAAGAATCCTGCTCACAGGATTCAGCAAACAGTAGTCCAAGACTCTTTAGTTCTTCAGATACATCGGAGTAGGAGAAAGGAGCAGCCGCTCCCAAACCCCGAGGAAAAAAGAAACGCAAGAAGAAAAGAACCTAAGACTAAGATAATCATTGATAATGCAGTTTTTGTTAATCAGTTTATGCAACTTTTTATTATTCTTTGTTAAATTTTTATAAGCAACTATAACATTGTAGTACTAGATGACAATGACATATATGTAACCAGATCGTGTCACTGTGTTAGTCTTCCCTTCCAGTAGTTAGTTTAGAGTTAGGGTTTAGCCTCCTTTCCCCGTTCCGGTAGAGTTTGGTGCATTAGTCTTCCTTCCCCATTGCCCATAGGTTTTAGTAGTAGAGACCTAATAACCTCTCCCCATGCCCCGTAGTAATGCAAAATTAATAAAATACTTATTAAAAAAAAAGAAAAGAAGTCAATTAATTTGATTTCATTTTTACCCCACTTTATTTCCTGGGGGAACCCAAGGTGGCTCTTTTTCTCTATTTTATCTTCACAACAACCCTGCGAGGTAGGCAAAGCTGAGGGAATTACTGGCTCAAGCTCACCCGGTGAGCTTCCATGGCCGAGTCTGGATTCAAACCCGGGTCTCCCAGATGCTGTAACCGCTATGCCACTCTGCCTCTCCACATTTTCTACGATGCTCAAAGCTATTTCCAATACAAGGCCAAACCAAACAGTTGAACGATTGAAAACAACGCTGAAAAATCCCTTGACGAAAGGCAACTAAAACAAAGTCAGGGAAAGACCCAATTCAACTGTCGTCTGAACTGTACAAAGAAAGAGACGGCCCTTTCCTCAACTGGCAGCCCGTGTCACAGAGGAAAACATCCTTGCCCCCTTGCCCTTGCGGTCACGCATCTCACTTCCGAGAGCCAGCGTGGTATAGTGGTTAAGAGCGGTGGACTCTAACCTGGAGAACTGGGTTTGACTCCCCACTCCTCCTCCACGTGTAGCCAGCTGGGTGACCTTGGGCCAGTCACAGTTCTCTCAGAACTGTCCTCTCAGCCCCACCTTCCTCACAAGGGGTATATTGTGGGGAGAGGAAGGGAAGGTAGAGAAAAGTGGGGTATAAAAACCAACTCCTCCTTCTTTTTCATTTTTGGGGGAGAGAAAGTAGCCCTTCTTGGGAGGGAGCTGCTGCCACGAAGCCTCTCCTCAGCCTTGATCCCAGACCACACTGGTAACACACAGTCGTTCTCCACCTGTGACCTCCATTTCCTTCACCAGCCCGGCCCGCATCGATTTCTTTCTTTTTTTTAATTTACCTCATTTGTACCCTGCCATTCTCCCCAACGGGGGGACCCAGAGTGGCTTACGCCATTCTCCTCTCCTTCATTTTATCCTCACAACAACCCTGTGAGGTGGGTGAGGGGTGAACGTCTGTGACTGGCCCAAGGGCACTCAGTGAGCTTCCATGGGACGAGTTGGGGATTTGAATCTGGGTCTCCCTGACGCTAGTCCGACACTCTGAACCGCTACACTGCACTGGCTCTTAACAAAGCAGTTTGTATGCTATAACTTTGTTTAACACCCCACCCCCCAAATTACTGTTATATATTTAATAGTTCAGAATGCAAGTCACTCATCTGTGCACATGGGCAGGGACAGGGCTTTTTTTGTAAAGAAAACCCAGCAGGAACTCATTAGCATAATAGGCCACACCCAACAGCACAAACTTATTAGCACACTAGGCCACACCCCCATGTTACCAGAAGTGTAGTCATCCAGCCAGACTCACCTTTCGCTTCTTATTCTGTTTACCTTGTTTGTTGTCAAAACCCAGGGCTTTTTTTGTGGCAGGAACTCCTTTGCATGTTAGGCCACACACCCCTAATGTAGCCAATCCCAATGAGTTTCTGCTGTTGGGTGTGGCCTATTATGCTAATGAGTTCCTGCTGGGCATGGCCAACTTGGGAGCCAGCTGGAATTCTGTTCCTGTGTGTTCCTGCCCAAAAATAGCCCTGGGCAGGGACATTCCCTAGAGAAACTGCATTCCTGTTCCTCACTCCAAAGATGTAAATTCTACAGAGCTGGGAATGGGGTCTCAACTTTCTGAACTTTGACACGGTATCCTCAGAATCCGCCCCCCCCCAAATATAAGGCACAAGCAACTTGCAAACACTGGGTACCGTGACACTGTAGCTGCCCTGTTTTACATCGGGAGCCTTGGAGCTCATGAAGCTAAGCAGGTGACGGTCAGTAGTGGGAGAAGCCAAGCTGAGGGACAACGGTGGCCCTAATGCCCGAGCAATAACTTGATTTCTCTCTTCCACCCATTTCCGCTTCGTCTCTTTCAGTCACTCGCCTGCTCCCTCCTGCCAGCAGCGTTGGATCCGCGGAGAAGGGGAAAGGTGGCAAAGTGGATGCTCAGCGTTACAGTCCAGTAGGTGGCGATTTTTCTTCCCCCCCCCTCCCTGTGATACTGAGAAAGCAGGGGGGGTGACCTGTGGGGTTCTGCATATCCAGGAAGTCAAGGTGGAGGGGGGGCGAGGGGAAGAGTTTTAAAAGAAACTGCCACTTCCTTATTTCACAGGCCTCCATTTTGTGCTGTGTGTGATGTCATCGCTGGAGGGGTGTCTCAGTGCATGCTGGGTAATGCACAGGTAATCCGCACCCTAGCCGGCCTTGGTGCCCCAGGGGTAGGGGCACGTGGGTAGGGTTGCCAACCTCCAGGCGGGCCTGGAGATCCCCCAGAATCACAGCTGATCTCTAAACGTGACAAGATCAGTTCCTCTGGAAGAAGTCACTCATTCAGAGGGTGAAGTCTATAATATTCTACTTGGCTGAAGACCCTTCCCTATACAAACCCAACCCTCCACCCCCAAATCTCCAGGGATTTCCCAACCCTGGTTGGCAACCCTACATGTGGGCGAAAGGTGACGGAAGGGAAAGGGTCTCCCCCATACCTCTAAACGGAACCCCCCCCCAAAATCTACGTTAGACTACATACTGATTCCCAAAACCCTTTGTTTCTCCCCCATCATAGAAACTGGAACTATTCCCCCCCAGACAGCCTCTCCGGGCCCTAACTGAAAGCCATCCTCTCCCGGAGATGTGCCTGCACCTACCCAGCAGGCTGTTAGCCACTCACTTCTCTCCCCCCCGGCACCTGTCCCAGCCTTCTGCTCCGCCGAGCCATTTCCCTCTTCCGTCACCCGGTCCTGCCAGGGCTTTATTTTGCTGAATCATCTTTCTGCTCATTGGCTGTTTTGTTTGTGTGTGTGTGTGTCTGTCTTGTCTCTGCTGCTTTCTGCCTTTCTCATTGGTGAGGTGTGCAGAGTTTTCTAGGAGGGCAAGACTGGGGTGGGAAGGCGTCCCCGTAAACTGTAGGTTTTGAAGGGCAGGTGGCCGCTGTCTGGTCCTGGCAATGACTTTAGAGCTCATTTTCCAGATGACTTACTAATTTTGCCCTCTGAATACTGCCTGATCTCCTATGCTGTTTTTGGTCTGGCTTTGCCCAGAAACAGGCGAACCTTTCTGGCAGCATAACTCATGCCAGGCTCTAGTGCCAGCTCCGTGCATTTGCAGAAATCGAGAATCCCACAGTATCATCCTGATCGGGGGTCCCCAGTGTGATACCCCCCAAAAACCTTCCTGGTGCCTGCAAATATTTTTAAAAGTGGGTGGGGCTTTTGCACCGGAAGGTTTCAGATTGGCCATTAGAGATTTGGCTGGCTATGCAGATTCTTTTTTAAACGCTGCTTTGGCAGCAGCTGCTGTCACAGCGCAAGGATTTTCACTGTATAATTGACGGTAAGCTGCTGCAGCCATCTTACGACTGGCTTTACCTCCTACGGTAGTCAGTTTGTGACAGCCGTTTTGTGGCTGAGCCCACCATGCTGGGTCAGAATTCCAAAGGTGGCTGTGGGCTCAGAGAGGTTGAGGACCCCTGTGCTTGGGTGATCACTCCATCTCGTAACAGCCTGTGCTCTAGCTGCTGGTTGGAGACCACAGGAAATGCCCTGTCCCCTTGCAGGGCCAGCCTGCTTGTGTTGATTCCAAAATGCTTCCCACTCTTGGGATTCATTGGGTTCCTTCATGCGTAGCTGAGTTCAGAAAGGGCAAAGCTCACCCCGGTTGATTTCTCTGCATTGCCAGATCTCTCATGTTTGCATTCTTGCAAACTGCCCAAATGTGGGTTGAGCAACAGTCTGCTTTCCTGCGACATTAGAGATGAGTTGAAACCACCATACTGCCAGCAAAACAACAACAGAAACCCAGGGCCCCCAGCTACATCTGTATCACGGATGATAAGTGCTTCCTGGTTTGCTTTCCTCCATAAAAAATACTTATCTCGTTCTGCAGCACTGAAATATGGAACAGGAAGAGCATTCCGGAGAGTCTCTGCATCTCTGTCTTTGCTTGAAAAGCCCACTGAAGGAAGTTTCCTTTCACCTGGCACATAAGCCCACCAAAATTTTTTTCCTGGCCTCCTTGCCTTGATGCTCCTAGGTCAATTATTTGTGGGCTTAAATGAAACAATACCCTGGCCTCTCTGAGCCACCTGGATTATTTTTGCAGAGACTGCTGTCCAAAAAGGCCTCAGACTCCTGCAGCTTTGCCATGTACAATGTCCCTTGGTGTCCAGGAGACACACAAGAGTTTCCCCACATTCCCTTCCGTTGCCCTCTGCTCCCTCTGAGCCCTGGGAAGACCACTTGCAGGGCCACAGGATCCATGCAGAGGAAGAGCTTAAGGGTCAGTGGGCTTGCAGCAAGGAGGGACAAAGGGGATAAATCACATCTCTCCTCTGCAGAGTGGTGATTGCAAAATAGGAAGTGACTTCAACACCTGTCCCTCCTCACTTCAGCCCCACCCCCAACCTATACTGCAGTTCCTCTGTGCATGTCCCATGATGCCAGGAGAGATCCCTCCAGGGGTCAGAAGGAGCCACATACTGGATAAGAACACAGGAGAAGTACACCACATAGGGTATAATGGAGCCGAATAGACTCGGATTTCCCGAATATTTACCCAAATACCAGTACAATACCAGTACTGGTATTCGGAAATGTCTAGGTTTTCTTCCCTCCATAAAAATACTTATCTCATTCTGCAGCACTGAAATGTGGAACAAGAAGAGCATTCTGGATCTGGAGAGCCTCTGTATCTCTTTCTTTGCTTGAAAAACCCAATGAAGCAAGATTCCTTCAGCCTGGCAGCGTATTGCCCACTGTCCTTAAATCCTGGTCTAGATTACCATTTGTTCTAGCCTACTTAGGGCAAGGGTCCCCAGCGTGGTGCCTGTCCAGACCTTTCCTGGTGCCTGCCAAGGTTTTTTTAAGGAAGTAAGCAGGACCAGATGGGGCTTCTGTTCAGGAAGGCTTCTGATTGGCCACCAATGATCTAATTGGCTGTGTAGATTTAAAAACAAAAACACTGATTCAGCAGCAGCTGCCACCACCACAGCAAAGTATCTTCTCTGTGTGACTGAAGGCATGCAGTGTATAAGTAAGAAAATACCTCTAAACAGTATGCTACAAGTGGGGACCCGTGATTGGGGGTATGCAAAAAAACCAAAAATAGTATTTTTCCGATTCAGGTCTATTGGACCCTGAAAATATAAATATTCCTGGATATTCCCGAATACCAGTATTGGAATTTTACTTGTATTTGGTAAATATTTGGGAAACCTGAATTTATTCAGCTCCATTATACCCTATGTGGACCGTTCCCCCAGGCTATAATGGAGAATTTCACTTGATCCCTGGGGGGGGGTAGATGCAGAGGGAGAATCCCATAACCCCTGCCCAGCACCAGGACTCAGCACCTACTAATCAGCCTGGCATCCTCCTCCAGGGCAGCTGAGTCTAGTGCAGCTGCTGGCATCTTCTGCCCCCTCTTAACTTTATTCCCCCCCTCCACTCACTGCCAGCTAAGAGAGGGAAGGGCTTCCCTCCCTCCCTGATTTAGCCACTGTTGCCAGGCCCCTGGGCACTCTTGCAGCTGGGGGTGGGTGAGGCCTGGAGCCGCACCAGGCTTGGTGCTGTGGGGGGGTGTATGGGACTCCTCTTCTGCATCTACTCCCCCCAAGGGATTGAGTGAAATTCTGCACTTGCGCAGAGAATACTACTTTACTTTTCAGGGTTTTAAACCTCCCTTGAATTTTTTTTAATTGTCAGATTTTTCTGCACCCCTGGAGAGTCCCCTAAGTGTGCAGAAAAATCTCTTGAGCTAACCTTATGTGGCCCTGATCTGCAGATTTAAATATCTGCAGATAGCAGCCATGCATGGCTAATAGTATGTAGATTTTAAAAGACATCCTATTGTGCCTTAAATGTTTTAAGAGTAACTATTGGGAGTTATACATAACCTCACTCCCTGACATTCTGTGGCTGACTCTGCCTCCGATGGTGCCTGCAGGGTCAAAAAGGTTTAGGGGAATTGCTTCTCGTTGGTAAGGTTGGAACAAAGCGTAGGGAAAACATCTCCGAAATTTTCTAATGATTCTCTGACTGGATGAGTCGAATTAGGTGTTTTTCTTTTCCGTATTTGTAGGATTCGCTGCCAAAGTGAGACTTCTGGGCAACTCCTCACTCTGAAGGTCAGAGGCGAGCGAGACAAATTCCCAGAAAAAAAAAACACCTGACCTGGCCCTTCTGCTTCCTTCCGTGACAGTGGCCACCACGGGCACCAAGGACCCCCACCACACCGTCCACTGTGGCATTCGCTCACCCATCTGTGTCATTCCTGTTTGGCATCCTCAGGAGGCCAGGATACCACCTCAGTCAAAAGAGGGCGCCTCCCATCTGCCATAGCTGAGAAGAAGCCACGTAGGGAGCGCCTCTCCTGTTCGTCCCTCTTCCTGCTGCAAGTGAGAACCCCAAATCCGACACGGAAGGACTCTGCCGCCAAGCAGGGCCTTCTCAGGAAAGCTGCAATGGAATCCATTCTTGAGAGCGCAGAATTCCACTCCGTGGTTTCCATCTGGTTTGGAAGGCTGTAACTGCTGCAAATGATGTGTGATGCACCCTGGGGAAGAGTATGGCATTGTGTATGATGGCAGGAGGGATGTGTGTCCATTCCATCCTGCACGGGGGTCTCCCCAGGTCTTTGTTTGGGATTTCACTGTACAACCTCCCCACCCCCATCCACACCTCCTGTCCCCCGAGTCTTTGTGCCATGAAGAAGCAACCACCTGTAAATGTGAATCTGTGAACCTCCCCCCCCACCCCTAACTCCACGCTTGTTGTGTCTGTGGTATCTTGGGCTTGCAATAAAGAGACAACTGTGACCAACCTGCTGTGGAGTCTGTTTCGTTCCAGTTTTGCCAAGTGCTGGAATCGCTGAGGAAGCAACGCATTCCAGCTCCCTTATTTAGATTCACAGTTCCAGCCCTGGCTTTCTCCCCCAAACTACAGAGAATGTCAAACAGTGACCTGGAACCTCTGCTGCGTAAACAGTACCTTTCCCACCTCACCACTCCTGCAGCTGTCATCCGTGACCCTGAAATTTGAGCCCTGGGAGTGGTCCATGAACCCTCAGGAATGCTGTGGGAATTGCAGCAAGGGGGGGGGAGGGGTCAGCAAAAATCACCTCTGCCTCTTTCTACGTGCCCACTGCCAGCAGGACATCAGAATGGGATCATTTCTACTCTTGCTTGCATGCGTAGTGCTACAGGGCAGGGACTCAAAGGGATCTCAGTGCAGGGTGAAATTCACCAAACCCCGAAGAAGTTCAGTCCTGTAGCTTGCAGGGAAATAGAAGATTCCTGCCTGCGGTGCAGGGTGGGAAAGTGCAGAAGTTGAGTCCAGACCTCTGTTGTACTGCGTCCTCCTGACAGACCTTTTCAAAGAACATTTATTTCGTACGTTGTCGAAGGCTTTCATGGCCAGAGTTCATTAGCTGTTGTAGATTTTCCAGGTTGTCTGGCCATGGTCTTGGCATTTTGCCAGTCACCGCTACTGGTGAAACGTCAGGTCCTACAATGCCAAGACGACGGCCAGACAACCCAGAAAATCTACAGCAAGTAACATGTATTTCCTTTTCTAAACTTATGTCAGTCTAGAGATGCTGCCAGCTGCCTCCTGTCATGGTCAGAAATGCAAATGGGATCAAATCGGCCACTCCCCCCGATAGGTTTGAGAAGAATAGTTGGTTTTTACACCCTGCTTTTCTCTACCCGAAGAAGTCTCAAAGCGGTACATAGTTGCCTTCCTCTCCCTACAACAGGCAGCTTGTGAGGCAAGTGGGGCTGAGACGGTTCGGAGAGAACTGTGACTGGACCAAGGTCACCCAGCTGGCTTCGTGTGGAGGAGTGGGTAATCAAACCCGGCTCTCTTGAGGTTTCCCCATTGGCATTAAACTGATGGCAGCCACCACTCATTCAGTTATTTGCATGGGTAGAAAGGATTCCTGGCCAATGTGATGAGCATATGTAAATCTGACACCCCGTTTAGTTCATCTGGTTTTCCAAACTTCTTCACTGATGAGAGGCAGCAGTCATCTCAAATATTGTTTCCACAGGTGATCTGGAAGTATTTTGGAAACAGTAACACAAGGCCAAAACAGGGGAACACAAAGCAAGATCCCTTTAGGGAAACTGGCACATCTGAATTTCAGAAAGTTGACAAAGCAGCTTTGGTACCCAGGGGCTGCCACAGCAGTGGGAAATGTGTCCAATGCCTGTCTCAAGCAGCAGGTAGGTGCTCCTGATGAGGACGCACATTCTCAAGTTTCATAAAAATAACAGCCAAACCAGACAAGACTACCAGAGTTCTATCACTGGAGCTCCTGACTCAAAGTGCAATTAGCAAGTGCAGGGAGGGAACTGGATGAGAGGAGGTGGGGGTAAACGGCCTTCCCTGTGCCATTTAACCAATCTAAAATTATATCGGAAAGCCGACGTTCTTCCCACTGTGGAGAACTTTTGTTAAAAAAAAGTGCAATTATCAGTTATGCAAAAGGTAGGAGCTTCCTCAGTTTGGTCCCGGGTCTCCACACCTAAGAAAGGACCCCTCTGAGACTGGCCACCCAAGGCCTGCATTAGTTTGTGTTCTGAGGTCAGAATCGGATAAGTCCAGTAGCACCTTAAAGACTAGCCAAATTTGTGGCAGGGTAGGAGCTCCTGTTGTTCAGTCACAGTCGAGCCCGACTCTTCACGACCCCATGGACCACATCACGCCGGGCCCTCCTGTCTTCCATCGTGCTCCAGAGTTCGCTGAATTTCATGTTTGCTGCATGAGCTCCTACCCTGACATAAATCTGGTTAGTCTTTAAGGTGCTACTGGACTCTTGGCTCTTTTCTACTGCCACAGACAAACATGGCTACCCGTCTTTTTGTCGTTGTTGTATTTTTTGCATTTCATGTGTACGTGTGCCCTGCCTGGAAGTCACGGTGACCTCTGGCGACCCCTAGTGGGGCATGGAGGACATGCAGAGAAGTGGCCTGATAGCCTGTCTCTGCCTCCTGGCCTTGGTGTTCTTTGGAGGTCTCCCATCCAAATACTTGCCAGGGTCAGCCCTGCTTAGCTTCTGAGATCTGATGAGACCGGGCTTGCCCGGGCTATCCAGGCCAGGGCAACAAGGCTACCCGTCTTGATCAAGAATCAAAGAAGGTGAACTGGTGGCTGCTTTTACGAACAAGATACTTTTGCAGGGACCGGAGTTTCAGAACTGAGAGGGATGCCGCAATCGCACATGGACTGGAAGCAAGTCAAAGCAACAGGCGACCAAAAGCTCAGTCTAGATTTGGCGGACTAACCATCCGCACAGGATACATAACATTCCGGCAGAACCAGCACAGGAAATGGGAACTGGGGCTTCCGGGATGCACTGCAGAGTATGTGTCTCTGGCCGAATGTAGAGCTCCGCTCACCCTCCCAGCTCCACTCACAGATAATTAATAGCCCCATTTGTAGTATTGGGCACGTTAAAAATCATTGTCCAGTAATTCAGACCTCATCAGTACCATAGTTTTCCGAAATTTGCCACTGTAGTGACCTTAAAATGGGGGTACAACATTGCTATATACTATAGGTAGACAGAGCTATCGGCCTCACACTTCTGAACATGCGGCCACAATGGATCAAGGGACTGGGCTGAATCCAGACTTAAGTTTTCAGTCAACTGGTGGAACTTTGGCAGGGGCCCACTGAACCCCCCCCCACACACACTGGTGTTCCTGGGGACTGCAGGGAAAGTGGGGAGGAGGCAGAGAAGTTCTGTTCCCCCGGGGGACCGAATGTGCTTTCCAATGAATGAAACCAAGCTTTTGATCCAATACCATCT
Source organism: Gekko gecko (assembly GCA_029375565.1). Lineage (NCBI taxonomy): Eukaryota > Metazoa > Chordata > Lepidosauria > Squamata > Gekkonidae > Gekko > Gekko gecko. The sequence continues at coordinate 148,302,584 of JAPDNY010000007.1, read as the reverse complement.
TTACTGAAGAATTTTTTCCCAGCAGTGACGCCAAGTTATTCTTTAAAGCAGCTTATATAAACGCATAGCAATTGTTTTGCTATTCAGGACCGCAAGGGCACTTAGTGATCTGCTGACTCATCTACTAGAGCCGCGAGACTGATTTACTGAATTATACAAAACTTGTGGGAATCATCAAAAAATGAGGGTCACAGGCAGAGGTCGTCCAGCAGAAGGTTCTTAGCAATAAAACTGACTCAGCCATAGTTCAATCCAATGAATCTATTGCACATTTTAAAGGTCACATTACTGAATAAAATGAAAAGTGTATTGGCAGGCCGACAAGAACAAGGGCAGAAGGTATGAGGACACGTGGGTGTGGAGATGACAGGCTCTTGCAAAAGCTGACAATCCCTGCCCACCGTACCAACCAGCTACAGTTCTGGTCAACCGTGCCTGAAGTGAGCTGGCAAAGGAAGCTGGGAGATTCCTGGGTGCCAAGAGCCAAGCTTCTCTTTGTTGGAAGAGAGCTTGATGTTGCTGCAGAGAACAGTTAGTTCTCCATCTCCATCCCCTTTCCGAAACCATTCGTCATTGGTGACGAATCATTAGGCCAGAAAGCCTAGGTTAACCCACACCTTTCCTCTTGGCCTGCTGTCTCACCCCACAGGACAAACAAGTCGCCGATCCCTCGTTCGCTCGCAAGTTTCGGCGACGAATCATTCGCATTTCCTGGTCACAGCGGTGAGTGCTGGTGGCCCTTGACCGGCCATGCTAGTGCAGTTGGAAAACAGGGATCGACTGGTCATATGGCGATACACTAATGCCTCCAAATTCATGCTCATGTGTCTGCTGGGCCACAGATTGGTACCACGTGTGCAACTAACCCGCATCGAGTCACACTGCAGTCGGAGGCGGCTGCGGGGCTGCTTTCTGCAGCAGCAGGGGCTGCGCAGGCGCTGTGCTGTCTTGTGTCATTCTATTCCAGACTGAAGGAAGGCTGTGCTTTGTCTATCGAATCTCCTGAGCTGAATCCGTGGAAGCTCGTAGGGTCAAAGCTCCTGAGTCCGTCTTCTCGCTTAGTCGTAACCCTCCACTGCTGTTCCTCTGATTTCTTGTAGTTAGAGCTTGGCAGATGCAGGCATTGGCCCCAGCCATTTCTCTCCTGTGAAACACATTGGTCAGATGAAAGCAACAGTTGGTCTACACACAATCCTAATAAATGGCAAACTGTTGTAACAGATCAGCCTATGGTATAATAAGTGGGTGGTGTCAAGTTGCAACCAACGCATGGCCATCCCAGGGCCTTGGGATTTCTAAGGCAGGAGGCGTTTGGAGGTGGTTTGCCCTTGTCTGCCTCTGCATAGCAACCCTGGCCTTCCTTGATGGCCTCCCATCCCAGTACTAACCAGGGCCGACCCTGCTTAGCTTCTGACGTCTGACAAGATTGGGTTGGCCTGGGCATAGAACAACATACAGCAGAATCACATGACTTATGGCCACCCCAGGATTATGGGGTTTCTGAGACAAGAGCCATTCAGAGGTGGTTTGCCATTGCCTTCCTCTGCACAGCAGCCCTGGTCTCCCATCCAAGTACTAACCAGGGCCGACCCTGCTTAGCTTCTGAGCTGTGACAAGATCAGGCTACTCAGGGCTATTTACTCTGGTGCAGAAGAACGTACTGTAGAATCACAAGTGGCTACTCATGGCCACCCCAGGATTCCAGGGCAAAAGATGAGGAGAGGTGGTTGGCCATGGCCTCTTCAATAAAAAGAGATCAGTTGCATTCGACACACTCACCCAAAATGTCGGCCAGCAGTTCCAAGCGATCTGAACCGAAGAGAAGCTGAGGCTCGCCATTCACATGGGCCACGACAGAGGGCAGCCCAAATACCTGAAAGAGCAGGCACACTTTGTCTCTAAGTTTCCGGGGTGGGGTGTAATGCAGGGCAGCGCGTAATGCTGTATGTCACCCAGAAGGTGAACTAGAAGGCCAAAAGGTGGCACACGCTTTTTGGGAGTCTTCCCTTTGCCAGCCCCTCAGTCTGCTGGAAGACTGCCCAGAGATTAGCCACACAGGCCATTCGCTATGGCTGCCATTACTACAGTTCGTTGGCTTTGGGTTCTTCTCTACCTCTTTTCATTTTTCAAAAGAAAAGAAAGAAAATTAAATAAACTGTGCAAGTTCCCCCCTGCTGCATTGTGCCAGGAATTGTGGGAGCGGAAATGACAACTTCCTTGTGTTTCCACCTCGATGGCTTGTCTGAAGGCGCCCTCAAGTGTGTTTTGAAAGCCTCTTTCTTCTTCTGCACAGAATAAGAATCAGAACCAGGGACCAAGGGGAAGGTTTGAGGACTGTGCTGCCTCCAGCCCAAGGGGGGGAAATGGTCTGGGAGAACCACGTTTGATTCCCCTGTCCGTCTTAAAAGCTTGCTGGGTGATTTCGGGTCATCTGAGGATAAAGAAAAACTGGGCTGCACCCAGCAATGTGCCAACAGAACAAAGAGGGGGAATGCCAGGTGACAGATGACTAAGTTATTATATGAAGTCCCTACACGGTTTGTCATGTGGGCTTCATCGAGGGAATCAGAACATTCACCTAGTGCTGGAACAGGGTCCACAGCAATCTAATGTTCCGATCCCCCGACGAAGCCAGCATGGCGAAACATGTAGGAACTTTGTATAATAAATTAGTCATCTATTATCTAGCATTTCCTCCTTTTTGTTCTGTCGATCTTGGGCCGGTCACATACCCTAATTCGAGGCCACTTGCCACTCATTTGTCCCTATTTCTTTGGGTCCCCCCCTTGGGACTACTAGAGAGAGCAAAACACATTGGGGGGGGGGGGACATGAAGCAACAGGGACAAATAAGTGGCGAAAACGACAGTGTGGAAGTGGCCCTAATCTACCACACAGGGTGTTGTTGTGAGGAGAACGTGGAGGAGAGGAAGGTGGCGTATGGGTCCCCACTGGGGAGCAAAGTGGGGTATCAATAAAACCAATGAAACAAGCTGTTGCCTGTGCCATCAAAATAATGGTTTGTATGGGTCTGAAGGAGCCACCAATCAGAAACTTCCATTTCTCTGTCACATGCCAGCTTCAACATAATCCCTTTAAAGGAGGACAGATAGGCCCACTGACTCTTCAAGTTGCTAGTTCAGGGCACTTGAAAGCAGAGTGGCACCAGGGGGACAAAACTCCAGAGACCTCGGCCAGCAACAGCACCAGCAGCTGAAGAGTTGGTTTTATACCCTGCCCCTCACTACCTGAAGGAGTCTTCAGAACGGCTTACGATCGCCTTCCCTTCCTTTCCCCGCAACAGACAACTTGTGAGGTAGGTGGGGCTGAGGGAGCTCTGAGAGAACTGTGACTGGCCCAAGGTCACCCAACTGGGGGGGAGTGGGCAATCAAGCCCCGTTCTCCAAATCAGAAGTTGTGTGGTTTGTCACCATGCAAGGAGAACCCCCAGAGGGAAGCTTTGTTGAGGGGCTTGTGGGGGCTCTCAGCAGAGGTCTGGATTCCTCAGCACTCGAATCCCCCAGGGCTGCCACAAAAGGATCTGCCACAAAAGCCACCCAGCTGTTCCCAAAGGATTGCCCTGAAGTGGTACTGGCCCCTCACCCCGTATTTCAGAGCTTCGTCTGTGGTGGTTTTCAGGCGATTCTTCACTTCAGGAGAGGCACTCATTTCCAGGAGCTTCTTGGCTTGCTCCAAGGGCACACCCGCTTTCTCTGCTGCCTGAGAGAGACATACACACAATCGTGCAGAAGGCAGATTCTGTGGCGCTTAATGGCGTATCAAGCGTCAGGGTGACAGATTTGGACTGTGCAAAAACCATTCCAAGCTCACTACAGCACATTCCCTCGCCACATCTGAAGTGGTCTCGGCACAGCATCTGGGCCACTGATTCCCACCGGCACTGGCTCTCTGGAGTATCGGGATAAGTCTCTCTTAGCCTTGCTAACTGCCGATGAGAGGGACTGGATCTTATGCACGCGAGACAGAGCAGAGGGGCAGCCTGGCTAGATCACACAGAAGGTCCATCTGGCTCTGTTTCTGGCAAGGACATGTAAGCAGGAGCTGTCCTCTGCAGTTTGCCCCAAGAAACGGATATTCAGTCACACACACACAGCCTCCAGCTATGGCGCTTCTATTTGGCCATCATCGTCAATAAGCTGCTGATAGGCCTTATCCTCCTCTATGAATTTGTCTAATCGCCTCCCTTTAAAGTACTGAAGCCAGCACTCTATCTTGTGGCAGTAAGTTAAGAACGTAAGAGAAGCCATGTTGCATCAGGCCAGTGACCCATCCAGGCCAACACTCCGGTTTCTCACAGTGGCCAAAAACCAGGTGCCATCAGGAGGTCCACCAGTGGGGCCAGAACTCCAGAGGCCATCCCACTGTTGCCCCCCCACCAAAAAACACCAAGAATACAGAGCATCATTGCCTGTTTAAGTGACACACTGAGCTATAGACCTGCCCTCACACAAGAATGTACAAGACACTAAAGCCATGTCCTTCTGGTGACCTTCTGAACGCCTGGATACCAATTTCTTTTTCTGGATTGTAAGGTAAAAGCTGTGTCCTATAGCCTAGGCCAGTGAGCTTCAGTCAATGGCTCAGCATACTAAGCTGGGTAACAGAACCCCTTCTACCAGGTCATGAGCCCTCAAAGAGTTGCCATTTTGACTCCTGCCTCCAAGTCTCTGGCCCTCAGCTCACTCCTCACTGTGGTGTACTTCCTAGCATTCAGCTCGTGTTCCCTGTTCCCAGTTCTTAAGTCTGTTTGTAGCTTAGGCCTGGACATCAGTGAGGTCATATCTCTAGTTCCCCTTGTTCCAGTCACATGACTGATGGCACACAACTTCCTGTCATGTACTTCCCGTTGGTGATGTGTTTGAAACAAGGCCTGAACTTCAACTTAAACCATCCTAGGCTAGTATCGCAAAATGCACATTCTGATTGGCTACTCTGAGCAGTTGACCAATCACAGCATAGAAAGGTTCTGGAGGGAACTGAAATCATTGGTCCTTATGTAAACATTTTGATTGGTTGTTAACTCACTTGGGGGCGTGGTTATACTTGCCCAGAAAGTTTAAAAGAGAGCCTTCTGCTCTCCTGTTTTCGTGTTGGTTTCTGTCATGTTCAAATAAAGCTGAATCCCTTGTTTAAGAGCTGCCTGAAGTCTCATACTTAACATGATGGGTCCCGGAAAATTTGAAGTTCACTGGCCTAGACTACACAAGGACTGTGTCGTGCTGTTCCCACTCAGATATATCTGTTTTTTAAATGGAAAAATTCCCTGGAACCTCAAGAAATCACAACTAGGAAGGGGACGGAAAGAAACAATGCGCATGAAGCAACACACATTTCCCCCCCCACTCTTCCCTCCAACACACTCAGGAGAGCTGAGAAATGAGAGAAAGACAGATGGAAGGTGTCCAACAGCCACACTGTGGCCAGGACTCCGCTAGACCCCCGTAAGTTGACAGCAAGCCACTGCTGCAACAAAAACAAGAAAGGAGAAGGAACTTACTGCCAAGATACTCTCTGGTTGGAGAATGTCTTCATCCTGAAGAGAGAAGGCGATGGGTTATATAAAGACTGATGAGCAAGGAACTAATTCAACAAAAAGTAAACCTTTCAAAAGAACGGACCATTTTTAAAAGTCGTAACAGTGCTGAACAAGGAGACCGTTCACTTGACCGGTGCCAATTATACCGTATGAAAAAATCCCGTTACCCTAAGCTTCAACGACTGAAGAGGAATCAAAGGAGAAGGAGAGGCAGTCCTACACAGGAAGGCCTGGAATTGGGGACTTCAGAGGATGACTGCCAGTACATTTCCCATTTTACCATTTCACATGCTCTGGACCTGCACAACTTGTGGCAAAACAGCCAGAACACAACCCAGTCCCTCTTTTTAAACTGGTCCCCTAATGGTCCCTGTAATATCAGGTTGATCCGCAACCAGTTATCAGGTGATTTTTACTTACCTCCATTCCATGAAAAGCTCCAACCGTTTATTTGCACACATAAAGGCCAAACTAAACATTACAATTTTTAAAGAGTACACACAGCAACTGTGGGGAACAGGCTCTTAATTTTTTGTTTTCAAGCAGAGCTCAAACAGGCTCAGAATGGCACCTTTCGGAGGAAGGAAGAGCCCCTGCCCCCCACCTCAGCCATTTAATCATGAGACAGCCGCACCCTGTGGGAGTTATTTCCACAATTTTGCTACTCCACATGCATAACACTCTATGAGGATCATTAAAATTGGGGAGATTTTCTTACAGGAAAACAGTAAGAGGGGAGGCAGGAAGAAGAAGAGATTGGATCTATACCCCGCCCTTCACTACCCAAAGGAGTCTCAGAGCGGCTTACCATCTCCTTTCCCTTCCCCTCCCCACAACAGACACCCTGTGAGCAATGCTCCCTCTAAGCTGTGGGTTCTTGTGAGCAAAAATTCTACTTTGTGAGCTACTGGCATTAAAGTTGTAAGCGAGCGATTTGGCGGCTGCGTAACTTAGTTTGCTCTGGGGCCATCCTTCTTGAGCGAAGACAAAAATGTGTGAGCTGGAGGCTAAAAGACTGAGCTAGCTCACACTAACTCAGCTTAGAGGGAACACTGCCTGTGAGGTAGGTGGGGCTGAGAGAGCTCTCCAGAGAACTGCCCTTGAAAGAATAGCTCTAAAGGAACTTATGACTGACCCAAGGTCACACCAGCAGCCGCACGCGGAGGAGTGGGGAATCAAACCCAGTTCTCCCAGATTAGAGTCTGCGCTTCTAAACCACTACACCAAACTGGCTTTTACTCCCCCTGAGGTGCCATTCCCAGCCTGTTTACACTCGTGAAGCTGTCTTACACTGAATCAGGTATCTTGACCTATCAGGTGCTTCTCAAACCTCTTTTTTTACCATCTTGAACAGGCAGTTAACCAAGGAGGTTTAACAAAGCCTCGGGTGGTCATAAATTAATCCTATGCAGCTGCGTTTGGCTTGAGCGATCAAATGTTGTCCTGCAACCCTGGCCGAGGCCATTTCAGGTTCCTTGCCCAAGCATCCTGAGAACTTAAGAGCAAGGGGCACAGGAACATCACACCAGAGGCCCCGATCCAAAAGAATACTTACTCGACACCAAATGCGCATCCAAAGTTCTCTAGAAACAGGCTCCAGGAACTGTGGCTGCGCTATATCCACAGCACTAACAAAGCGCATGGCAGGCAGGCTGCCTGTGTGGGGGAAACAGAGAGAGAAAAACTGACACAGGGATCAGAGAGTCTGCATGAATGTGAAATGGAAAAAGGGGATCCCGAACAAGGAGCAGGGGAGACCACGACTTGAATCCCTACTCTGCCCTGGAAGCCTGCTGGAGCCAGTCACATCCTCTCTCCACCTGAGCTACCCCACGGGGTTGTTGTGAAGGAGGCAGAGGGAGGGAGAGGGCCTCAAGGGCCTCCCGGAGCTCCTTGGTGGGGTAAAAATGCACTAAATACATATACTTTCCTCAAACAGCAGTCCGTCAGTTTCAGTAAGAGTTTCTGGGAGGCTGTCTGAGAGGGCTTTTCATCAGAGAGATTTAAAAAAAAAGAGAGACAGTAAAAAAGAAGAAAGATATCAAAAACGTAAATTTTGACAGGTTCAGGGGAACAGCACTCAGCATTATCAAAAGGGCTCCTCCAGTCAAAATTAACCAAAAAGGTAAACCCCTCCAACAAGGTCCACACCAAAATTCATTCAGGTTCGTTGAATTTTAAACATCCTGAGACAACATCCCTCAATCGGCTCCTTAAAAATATCACAGATTTTGGTTTCTAGGAAAGGAAAGTGCAGCCGTGCAAAGTGTTAGGTCCAGAACCTGGCCTTGCATCTTGGATGACCACAGCAGCACTACGTAATCTACACATGGCGCACCTCACATTCTATCCCCAGGAATCCCGACCACTCACCCCAATGACTTCCTAATATCTGGAACTTAACCCTGCTTTCCTTGCTTCTACCCAACACAGGTAAAAGTCTACCAGGGCCTTCCCCAAGAAGAATATTTAACTAACTTTTGCCAGGTATCATAATGCCTAACAGACATGTTCCCAACCTTTTTGAATCCTGGGGACACATTTGAAACTCTGCCACTGCATGGTGGGCACAGCCACAAAATGGCTGCCATTAAATGGCTGCCACAAGAGGTGGAGCCAGCCACAAAATGATCACCACGGCTTTTCTGTCAGGCTAAAATCAAGTAGATCCAGTCATTCTTGCACAAAGAAAGGTTTATTGGATTATCTTGCTATAAACCCACAGTAGGAGGTCATTGTCAGGAATAGGGGGCAAAGCAAAGCAAGCTAACTTATAGTGTGATGCAATGAAGCGCCTAGCAAATAAAACTTGAGCACTCGCGCGGGAACTCCCGGCGGGAGAAATACTTGATGAGCGGGAGACTACTCCCCCCCTCCCCTTGCCTTCCCAGGACTGGAAAATTCTCAGCGAAACAAGAATAGTCCAAAGCCTACATTCAAGGCCACCGTGATAAGGAAAAGCGGCAGGGAAGAAGCTCCCACGTTTCTGCCTGCATACCTACGCAAGCGCATAGCGGGGTAGGAAAACATACAACAATGGATTCAGTGAGAAACATCAAATGCATTTTTCTGACATTCTGCCCTTCCCAAAATACCACCCACCCACCACTCAGGAAGGAGAGAACGTGGGCCCCCCAGGCTTGTTAGGGTATCGAGTGTGAAAGCTTCTCAGGTGATCAGGTGCGTTGATATCTGAAACTTTCACCCATTCCCTATGTTGGGGCCCAAAGTGTACCCATTGAACCAGGTACAGGAGTTGTCCACGTAGAATCTTAGAGTCTAGAATATCCGCAATTTCATAGTGCTCCTCATCGTCAACCATCAGAGGGGGGGGAGGCTCCGGCATCGCAGGTTGCCATTTAGTCGGGGGTAACGCTGGTTTGAGGAGGCTGTAATGGAAAATTGGATGTATTGCTTTAAGAGATTTAGGCAGGTCTAGCTGTACAGTCACTGGATTTATACATCTTAGCACCTTGAAAGGACCAATATATTTCCAAGCAAGTTTTTTAGACTGCTGCGTCAGCTTCAGATTCTTGGTTGACAGATAGACAGAGTCCCCTGGTTTCAGATTCCAGCCCCCTGCCCTTTTTTTATCTGCTTGTTTTTTGTACTGTAACTTGGCATCATTCAACGTCTCAACAATTAGGGGCCAAGAATCGCGGAAAGTCTTACACCATGCCGAAGCCTTCCCCACGTTTTCACCAGGCTTCAAGAAGGGGAGAGGGGGCTATCATAACCCATGGCAGCTTTGAATGGTGACATCTTTGTTGAAGCGTGCCAAGAATTGTTGTATGCAAACTCCGCTAATGGCAATAAATCAACCCAATTGTCTTGTTGATAATTAGAAAAACATCTTAGATATTGCTCTAATGTCTGGTTTACTCTCTCTGTTTGCCCATCGGTTTCAGGGTGATAGGCAGTACTAAGAGCACGCTCAATACCCATTAGGGTCATTAGCTCCGACCACAACTTAGAAACAAATTGACTCCCCCTATCGGATATTATTTTGAGCGGCAAAGTATGTAGTCTGGCAATGTGTTGAAGGAATGCTTTGGCTAACGCCTTGGCGGTTGGCAACCCGGGGAACGGTATAAAGTGGGCTTGTTTTGAGAACAAGTCCACTACCACCCAAATGACCGTCATATGTTTAGAGGGGGAAGATCAGTGATAAAGTCCATCGAAATTACTTCCCAGGGTCTGCTCGGGGTGGGTAGAGGCTGCAAGAGCCCTGGAGGTTTCCCCGGCCTGGCTTTACACCGGTTGCATGTTGGGCATGATTGTATATAGAGCGATAAATCCTGTTTCATTCGGGGCCACCAAAACCCACGTTGCAGAAGTCTTAAGGATTTCACAAAGCCAAAATGTCCCGCAGATTTAGAGTCATGGACTGTCTGCAACATTTGGGACCGGGTAGCTTCAGGAACAAACATTTTATTTCCCTTAAACCAGCAGCCGTTTGGACCACATCTCACATCATCCCTGACTTGTAACTCACTTGTTTCTTGTGAGGTGATGTCAGTGAGAAATTGTTTTTCCCAGGGGAATGTCTGGATAGGGTTCTTTGATGTTTGCTTGGCTTTACGGGTTACAACTGCACCAACCAGTTGTTCTGGGGTGAACATAGACTCTTGTACCTCCACTCTCTTAGAGACATGTTGGGGAAGGCGGGAAAGAGCATCTGCCAAATGATTAGCCTTCCCTGGGAAATGGTGAAGAGTGAATTGGAATTTGGAGAAAAACTCAGCCCACCTGAATTGTTTAGCATTTAGATTCCGGGGTTTTCGCAGTACCTCAAGGTTTTTATGATCAGTCCATATTTCAAAAGGTACTTGGGACCCCTCTAACCAGTGTCTCCAAGTGATTAATGCCAAACGTATAGACGCAGCTTCTTTGTCCCAAATGGGCCAGAATCTCTCGGTATCATTGAATTTTCGTGATACATAAGCTAGGGGTTGTAGTTGTCCCTGAGAGTTCTCTTGCAAAATCACCCCACCCATAGCAGTATCCGATGCGTCTACTTGGACAACGAATTTTTTTGTCTCATCGGGGTGTGCTAGTATCGGCTCCGACGTGAACAGCCGTTTCAATTGTTCAAACGCGAACTGACATTGCGGGGTCCAGTTCAAAGGAGCCCCTGGCACTGAAGCCTTGGATCCCTTCCCCTTAGTCTTTAGCAGTTCAGTGAGGGGTAGGGCTACCTGGGCAAAGTGTGGCAAGAATTGACGGTAAAAGTTGGCGAAACCGAGAAAACTTTGGAGCTGTCGTCTGGTTTTGGGGGCTCCCACATTACAACATCCTGGACCTTTTTTGGGTCCATTTCCAACCCCTCAGAGGATATGCGGTACCCCAGAAAGTCAATACACTCCTGGTGAAATTCACATTTCGACAATTTAACAAACAGTTTGTGATCTAATAGCCTTTCCAATACTTTTCGCATGAGAATGGTGTGGGATTTTAGGTCCGGGGTATAGACCAAGATATCATCCAAGTAAACGACCACCCCCTTGAACAAGTAGGGGTGTAGGACCTCATTGATTAAGTTCATGAATACCCCTGGCGCCCCCTGCAAACCGAATGGCATAACCCGATATTCAAATTGCCCTAGCGGGGTATTAAATGCAGTTTTGTATCCATCCCCCTCTCTGATGCGAACTCGAAAATAGGCATCCCTCAAATCCAGTTTAGAGAACACTTTCCCTTTTGCCACCTCTGCTAATAAGTCTTTGATAAGAGGCATCGGGTAGGCATTGGTTGCAGACACTGCGTTGAGTCCCCGGTAATCCGTGCATAGTCTGAGCCCACCATCCTTCTTTTTACAAAACAATACAGGTGCTGCGAAAGGGGATGATGCTGGCCTAATAAATCCACGAGCCAGGTTTTTATCAATAAAGCGGCGCAGTTCTTCCTTCTCACTGGGACTCATGGCATAAATTTTCCCTTTTGGTAATTTCTGTCCCGGAAGAATCTCAATAGCGCAGTCAGAGTTACGGTGGGGAGGTAGTTCATCAGCCTCCTCCTCAAAAACCCTACTCAAATACTGATAATCCTTAGGGATGCGGTTAAGGTCCTCCATTGCTAAACAAGCGCGTGGAGGTTCATTGCAGGGAGGAGTTCCCCACTCTGGGTCCCATTTGTGTTCTGTACATTTAGGTGAGATAAATTGAACATTCCCTTCCTCCCATAGAATGTAAGGGTTATGTCCATGTAACCAAGGGCTACCCAACACTAAGGGAAATTGGGCTTGAGGCGCTATCACAAACGAACGTAGCTCCCAGTGATCGCCAATGCCTATTCTTAAAGGAACAGTCTCAAATCGGCATGGCTCTTTCATTGGAGACCCATCCATTTGTGTGAAAGTTATTGGGTCTTTCAGGTGGACCACGGCTGCCTCCAACCCTACAACCATAGACGGGTTGATGAGGTCCCTCCCACACCCTGAGTCAATGAGGGCTCGAACCCGAATGTGTGTCATCATTGCTGGGTTCATTACTAGGACAGTCACAAAGAAAAGAGAGGGGTAATTGCTCACCAATTTAGGCGCCTCAGGTGTTGGGTCCTGATGTGTAGCGCCATTCACAAACAGGACCATTTCATTTCCCTGCATCTCATTCTCTTCCTCCAGCAACAAAGCATCCACTTGGTCAGGACCCGCGAAAAGAGCCCGTGTATTGCGTGGTTTTGCCGTGCCTTTCTTTGGGGTAGGGCTTATCCACCTTCTGGGCTCTTCTTGTGGTAGAGCCCGGTTGGGGTCTCCTTTCGGGCAGGCGGCGGCGAAATGCCCTTTCTCCCCACACCGCAGGCAGAGACCCTGTCGCATACGTTGATCTCTCATTCCACTTGGGGTAGATACCGGTTTGGGTCTGGCTTGGCCCGCCGCCGAACTTGGACGATTGTTACCGAACGATAAATCCAGTTTCATCATGCGTAGGCGGCTCTCAGCTTTCTCGGCTTCCTCCATCCAACCTTGGAGGGTGCGGGGTTGCTGAGAGCTGAGGATATTATTGCGAATGTCCACAGCTAGACCCATTCGATATTGCTGGGCCAAGACTGCATCAGTCCAGTCCCGAATTTTCACAGCATGCCGTTGAAACTCCCTTGAGTACTCTCGCACTGAGAGTTTGCCTTGTCTAAAGGTACGCAGGAAGGCTTCTGCCTTTTCGGCCGCCCCCGGGTCCTCGAAACGGTTTCTCAGAGCCCACATGAAGTCATCTACATTCCCCAACTCCGCAGCCTCCAGATCATGAAGAGCTACATACCAGCTGGTAGCACTCCCTCGAAATCTGGATGCGATAAACTCCACCTGTTGTTCTTCATCTGGGAAAACATAGCCCCATCTTTGCACAAATTTCCCGACTTGCAATATGAAAAAGGACACAGTCTCTGGATCTCCATCAAATGTGATCTCAAGCATGTCCTTAGGACGGATTACTGGGGGGGGCTGGCGCCATGACCGGGATCGGCTGCATGAGAGGTGCCGGGGCAGGGAGTTGAGGCGGAGGCACAGCGGGCGGCTGGAGTGGCCCTGGTTGGCCTGGCCCTGGTCCTGGTGCTGGAACGACCGGTGGAGGTGGGGCTGGTGCCGGCCGGCCTGGCCCTGGACCCGGAGGTGCTGGTTGGCCCGGCCTCGGGCCCGGAGGAGCAGGAGGTGGTCGTCCCGGTAGCAGTGGTGGTGCCGGGGCTGGTGCCGGTCTAGGCTGTGTCAGCGGATGAGCCCGAATAGCTTGGTCCATCATCTGTGGTAGGGATTGCATCAGCTTGCTCATGTCCCTTACCAGCCGTCGAGTATCCTCTTGAATAGAGTCCATGCGAGCATCTGTGTCTGGCCCAGACCCAGTTCTAGGAGATCCTCGAGGTACCCTCCCTTGGGGAAGCCCAAAACTACCTCTAGGATCCAACAAACTGTCTCGGCTTTGGCTTCCCGGCATGGTCCAAGTGACTGGGTAGTATCCAACAAGTTCTTAGTCCAATCGCGTGACCTACGATAGGTCACCCCTTTATCCCAAGGCGTTGGGACTCCTGGCACATAGGTTCGGGGAATCGCTCCTCCCTGACTCGGTAATTGCCCAGCCGGGCTATAGACTGGGAGAGCGTACTGAACCCCCAATGTGCTGATTAATGGCGGGGTCGCTAATCCGGTTCCCGATTGTAATGCTGGTGCGGCCAAAACCGTGGTAGTAGTCACTGGAACAACGGTGGTGGTCGGGAGGGTGACCACTGCAGCCGCCACAGTAGTAACAGGTACCGTGGCTCCTGAAGTAGCTGCCGCTGCACTCGTGGCTCCTGGAGTGGCCGTCGCCGCTGCTGCGCCCGTGGCCCCTGGAGCAGTCGCTGCTGCCGCTGCGCCCGTGGCCCCTGGAGCGGTTGCTGCTGCCGCTGCGCCCGAAGGAGTAGTCGCTGGGGCTGCGCCCGTAGCTCCCGTACCCGCTCCGCTCATCTTGGTAGACGGCGGAAACTGACGGTAGTGGGAATGAATGATTCCTGACAATTTCTGTCAGGCTAAAATCAAGTAGATCCAGTCATTCTTGCACAAAGAAAGGTTTATTGGATTATCTTGCTATAAACCCACAGTAGGAGGTCATTGTCAGGAATAGGGGGCAAAGCAAAGCAAGCTAACTTATAGTGTGATGCAATGAAGCGCCTAGCAAATAAAACTTGAGCACTCGCGCGGGAACTCCCGGCGGGAGAAATACTTGATGAGCGGGAGACTACTCCCCCCCTCCCCTTGCCTTCCCAGGACTGGAAAATTCTCAGCGAAACAAGAATAGTCCAAAGCCTACATTCAAGGCCACCGTGATAAGGAAAAGCGGCAGGGAAGAAGCTCCCACGTTTCTGCCTGCATACCTACGCAAGCGCATAGCGGGGTAGGAAAACATACAACAATGGATTCAGTGAGAAACATCAAATGCATTTTTCTGACATTAACTTCAGTTATCACAGTATAGATCCTTGTGTTGTGATGGCAGCTGCCAAAGCAACATTTTTTTTTAAAAAAATCTGCACAGCCAATCTAATCTCCAATAGTTGGTCAGAAGCCCTGCTGGCCCCACCCACCTGGCCCCACCCATTTCCTTAAAAAACAAAACAAAACTTGGTTGGGGACCCCTAGCCTAATAACTCATGAATGCAGGGAGAGGTAGAGAGAGACACACGAAGCTACCTCCTACTGAGTGAGACCCTCGGTCTATCAAATCAAGGTCAGTATTGCCCGCTCTGGCTGGCAGCAGCTCTCCAGAGTCTCAGGCAGAGCTCCTTCCCGTCACCTACCGCCTGGTAATTTTAACTGGCGATGCCAGGAAAGAGACTGCTACCCTTTTCCAGGAGATTAAGTGGCTTTAGTTCCTTACCCTTTTTGATAACGGTCGTGAAGAAATCCTTTGGGTTTTGCAGTGGCACCTGGTAGTATTTTCCCATCCGCGGGACGTCCTTGCTCATGTAACTGGCTCTTTGGGGGACCATTGCCGGAGGCTGATTACCTGTCGAGAAGGACACCATGTTACAGGAGAAGAAGAATCCACACTGGGGGCACCCACCCCTCATTCCTCCGTCAAGACAGCAGAACGAATCAGCCTTCATCTTGGCCTCATGGGGTAACCCCAAGCACAAGGCTGTAAAGCCACCTTCACAGAGACCCAAAATTCTGGCAGTCTTTTTAATTGTCTTCACAGAAACCCAAAATTGTGGCAGTCTTTCTGAGCACCCCCCCAATCTTATCAATGTAGTTTAAGAACAGAAAAAGAGCCCTGCTGGATCAGACCAGTGGTCCATCTAGTCCAGCATCCTGTCTCACACAGTGGCCAACCAGTTCCTCTGGAGAGAGAGCAACAGGGCACAGAGGCCGAGGCCTTTCTAAGAACATCAGAAGAGCCCTGCTGGATCAGACCAGTGGTCCATCTAGTACAGCATCCTGTCTCACACAGTGGCCAACCAGTTCCTCTGGGCGGCAAACAACAGGGCACAGAGGCCGAGGCCTTTCTAAGAACATCAGAAGAGTCCTGCTGGATCAGACCAGTGGTCCATCTAGTCCAGCGTCCTGTCTCACACAGTGGCCAACCAGTTCCTCTGGGCGACAAACAACAGGGCACAGAGGCAGAGGCCTTTCTAAGAAAATCAGAAGAGTCCCTCCTGGATCAGACTAGTGGTCCATTTAGTCCAGCATCCTGTCTCACACAGTGGCCAACCAGTTCCTCTGGAGGGTGAGCTACAGGGCACAGAGGCTGAGGCCTTTCTAAGAACATCAGAAGAGCCCTGCTGGATCAGACCAGTGGTCCATCTAGTCCAGCATCCTGTCTCACACAGTGGCCAACCAGTTCCTCTGGGCGGCAAACAACAGGGCACAGAGGCCGAGGCCTTTCTAAGAAAATCAGAAGAGTCCCTCCTGGATCAGACTAGTGGTCTATCTAGTCCAGCATTCTGTCTCACACAGTGGCCAACCAGTTCCTCTGGAGGGTGAGCAACAGGGCACAGAGACTGAGGCCTTTCTAAGAACATCAAAAGAGCCCTGCTGGATCAGACCAGTGGTCCATCTAGTCTAGCATCCTGTCTCACACAATGGCCAACCAGTTCCTCTGGGCGACAAACAACAGGTCACAGAGGCCTTCCCCTGATGATGTTACTGCTCAGCAGGTTTATGACAATTGCTATCCTTGGGCTGTGTCGAGAAGGCAGAATTTGATGAAGTAAACCTAAAACTTGAAACAGAAAAGAGATGACTAAAGGGTGGGCCATGACAGAAATTTATAAAATTATGCACAGGGTGGAGATGGTTGACAAAGAGAAATTTCCCTCCCTCTCCCCAAATACTGGAACTCAAGGGCATAAAACGAAAAGCTGATGGGCAGTTGATTCAGGATGGACAAAAGGAAAAACTTCTTTACGCAGCAAGTGATTAAAATGTGGAATTCTCTGCCAGAGGATGTCATGATCAGTGTTCCCTCTAAGCTGAGTTCGTGTGTGCTAGCTCAGTTTTTTTAGCCTCCGGCTCACACATTTTTGTCTCAGCTCAGGAAGGAGGGCTCCAGAGCAGACTAATTTAAGCAGCAGCCAAATCGCTTGCTCACAACTTTAATGCCAGGAGCTCAACAAAGCAGAATTTTTGCTCACAAGACTCCACAGCGTAGAGGAAACACTGGTCATGATGGCCACAGACACATTTAAAAAGGGGTTAGATAGATTCTTGCAGGAAGTTCTATCAATGGCCACTTGCCATGGTGACTAAGGGAACCTCCACATTCAGAGGCACTAAACCTCAGAGTCCCAGAGCCAGGAGGCAAACTCCGGGGAAGGCCTCAGCCTCTATGCCCTGTTGCTGGCCCTCCAGAAGAACTGGTTGGCCCCTGTGAGAGACAGGAGGCTGGACTAGATGGACCCCTGGTCTGATCCAGCAGGGCTCTTCTGATGTTCTTATCAGGGGAAGGCCTTGGCCTCTGTGCCCTGTTGTTGGCCCTCCAGAAGAACTGGTTGGCCCCTGTGAGAGACAGGAGGCTGGACTAGATGGACCCCTGGTCTGATCCAGCAGGGCTCTTCTGATGTTCTTATCAGGGGAAGGCCTTGGCCTCTGTGCCCTGTTGCTGGCCCTCCAGAAGAACTGGTTGGCCCCTGTGAGAGACAGGAGGCTGGACTAGATGGACCCCTGGTCTGATCCAGCAGGGCTCTTCTGATGTTCTTATCAGGGGAAGGCCTTGGCCTCTGTGCCCTGTTGTTGGCCCTCCAGAAGAACTGGTTGGCCCCTGTGAGAGACAGGAGGCTGGACTAGATGGACCCCTGGTCTGATCCAGCAAGGCTCTTCTGATGTTCTCAACAGCACTCTTCCCAGGATAAGACTGCATTGAGGAAACATGACCAACACGAAATGCTTCTCTAACACCTGCAGCCTATGCCAGACTTCAAAAGTCTGGGGGTCTAAGATCACTCCTCAGCAATGTTCCCTCTAAGCTGAGTTAGTGTGAACTAGCTCACAATTTTTTAGCCTCCAGCTCACATATTTTTGCCTCAGCTCAGGAAGGAGGGCTCCAGAGCAGACTAATTTAAGCAGCAGCCAAATCGCTCGCTCACCACTTTAATGCCAGGAGCTCTCAAAGTAGAATTTTTGCTCACAAGACTCCACAGCTTAGAGGGAGCATTGCTCCTCAGTAGAAACTTTTGTCAAATAACCACTGCCACACACAGCATCCGTGAATAAATCCCATCGTTATGCTGTTCAGCACCTACCTGTCTCCTTCATGATCCCACCAAGGAAAGCGGGCCGCAAGCGCAGCTCAATATTCCAGATGGACCGGTATCGACATAGAACCTACAAGACAGAGAACAATAAATACCCAGGTTAGCAGTCGCAGGCCACTGTCTACAGCACACGGGGGGGAGGTGGGGGCATCCAAAGTTGGCAGTCAGTGAACAGAAAGCAAACTTCTGCAAAGCAAATGTCAAAAATGTAGCTGTTCTTCGACCATGTGGTAGCTGAGAAACCAATGGGTTCGCCAAGGCAACAGATGAATTCCCTGGATGCAAAGCGTGAACGGAGAGAGTTACAGATATATACGCACACTCGGGCTGAGGGACACCTAAGCTGGCATGGCCAAGGCCGGCAGGAATGCAGAGAGGAAACTTTCCAGGAGCGTGCATCCACACAGTGGACTTCACCGTTCACACAGTTGGCTGAGGATTCTTTTGGGATCAGGCAAGGCAGAGTGTCGGATATTTAGCAGACTAAACGAAGCACGGTGGAATAATGCAGCACAGACACCCGCGTCCTTAACTTCTAAGAAAAAAGGTTTATTTCAAAATTAAGGAGAGGATTACATGGAAAGAAAACAACGTTTAACTCATTTGTCCAGTTCTGACCTACTCCATCTTGTTTCTTTGTTCCCTCCGACCTGAAGAAGGAAGACGTTTCCCCCAAAGCTCTGCCCCTTGTCTGGTTGCAGAATAGCATGAACTATCTACAATATATTGATTAGCCAACTGACTATCTTAAGGTCACCTTGTTAAGAATAAGACCACCCTCTCTTTGGTGGGAAGAACCTACTCTACACCTAATTGATTCTATGCTAAACTTGCTATTCTTAGCTTACAGGAACTTCAGCTTAACCCTTTCATGACTGAAGGGATGACACTGGCAAAACCCAACACAGAGACAGACCATCAAAGCCTTACCAAAATGGGGAAGATTGGATGGTCTCCTGCCACCCCATTCTAACCGTTTCCATAGCTTGGGATTGGGAACTGCCTCCCATATGTTTCCCATAGCCAATATTTAAGAAGAACAAGAGAAGAGATTGGATTTATACCCCGCCCTTCACTACCCAAGGGGGTCTCAGAGCGGCTTACAATCTCCTTCCCTTCCCCTCCCCACAACAGACACCCTGTGAGGTAGGTGGGGTGGAGAGAGCTCTGACAGAAACTGCTCTTTTTCAAGAACAGCTGTGCCAGAACTATGGCTTGCCCAAGGTCATCCAGCAGGTGCAAGTGGAGGAGTAGCGAATCAAACTCGGTTCTCCCAGATTAGAGTCCGCGCACTTAACTACTACACCAAACTGGCTCTATTTATACCCTAGCTTCAGGCCGTTCAGACTCTTGCTAATGCACAACTCCTGGGCGCAGATTGTCTTGTTCTACCGGTCGTTGTTTTGCTGTATGCTTTTAAACTTAAGAGAAACTTTCCAAAATGTAATTCTCCCCCTGTAGTGTGAAACAGTATGGCATTTAGGCCATATTTCTCTCCACAGCAGCAACCAAAAAGCAGCCAACAATACCTTCCTCCCCTTGCTTTGCAAACTTTCATGGCCGAGTGGAGATTCGAACCCAGGTCTTCTACAATCTTACAGTTACACCATGCTGGCACCTCGTTCTACCCCCTCCTCCTTTGGAACGTATAAACCAAGCTGGAGGAACATCGAACTCATTTTTGCCATGGGGATTTTTAGCTGCAAACTCCTTGTGGGAAACCAATCCTGAGGTCCTGGGTTGGGTCACGGGGTGGGGAAAGAAGGGCTTCAGCCCCCCCACCCGAAAAAAACGGTCCAGGGGGCGTTACATGCCTCAACGGGTGGCTAGAAATGAAAGCCTCCATTATGAATCAGCTGCAGTGTCTAGTTTGGCACTTGGAGAGATCTTAACAAGGCCCACACAGCCGTTCATAAAGAAAGAGGCAATCCCCCAAGAATCTGGAGGAAGCAGATTTTTCTTTTTTGCTGTCAGGTCATAGCTATCCTACGGTGACCCCGTAGGGCTTTCAAGGCAAGACGTATTTGGAGTTCGTCTGCCACCGCCTACCTCTGCGTAGCGAGTTGACCCTGGATTTCCTTGGCAGTCTCCCATCCAAATACTAGCCAGGGCTGACCCTGCTTAGCTTCCGAGATATGAAGAGACTGGGTTAGCCTGCGCTATCCAGGGCAAGAAGATTAAAGGTACAGGTTTCCCTTGCTCAAAAGCCAATCAAATCTGACTCCAGGAGGCGGTGCTCATCTCCATTTCCAAGCCGAAGAGCCAGCGCTGTCCAAAGACTTCTCCATGGTCATGTGGCTGGCACGACTAAACGCCGAGGCGCACAGAACGCTGTTACCTTCCCACCGAAGCAGTACCTATTCAACTACTTGCAGTTTCTTGCTTTTGAACTGCTAGGTTGGCAGTAGCTGGGGCCAGAGGCAGGAGCTCACTCCGTCATGCGGCACTCGGGTCTCAAACTGGTGAGCTACCAATCTTCTGGTTTGCAATTCTGTGTCTTAACCTCTGAGCCACTGCGGAGCTCCGAATCACTGAACACAGCAAAGGTGGGCTTGCTAGCTCTCACTTGGGAAAGCAGACCAAGAACCTTTGAACCATTCACACCCACACTGCAACTGCATTCGTACAGAGACACACACTAAGCTAAGCCAGCCATACATACGTACATGTATTAGTTGGCTAATTTTAAATAGTCTGAGTTAATGTTTTAATAAACTGACCTAGTTAATTAATGTATGGTTTTATTGTTGAATGATGTTGCAAGCTGCCCCAAGTCCACTCAGGGCAGTGTTTTTCAACCACTGTGCCGTGGCACACTAGTGTGCTGTGAGATATTATCTGGTGTGCCGTGGGAAAAATTCCAATTTCATCCGTAACATATGAACAATTATAAAATAAAGTATTATTATTTTATAATAAAGTAATTATAAAATAATTTCTTTGTGTTTATTTGATTCCTATTCAAGAGAATTACTTTATATATAGTCAATATAGGCACAGAGTTAAATTTTTTTAACATTTTCTAATGGTGGTGTGCCTCGTGATTTTTTTCATGAAAAAGTGTGCCTTTGCACAAAAAGGTTGAAAAACACTGACTCAGGGGATAGGCAGAATAAAAGCCCCCTCCGCCCAATGCTGTACATTTAACTGAATGCACTTGGGGCTTGCTTGGGAGATGCAGCACTATGTTTATCAATGGAAATTAAAAGCTGCCAAACACATAATGTGAGCTTGGCAGAAACAAATGTCAGGGGACAAGCATTCCATCATCAAAGCCACATCTAATGTCAGGGCTGAGCCCAAGGGCACTGCATAAGTGGCACAGCATCTGAGCACCTGCACAGTGCCTCTCTAGGGCTGGACTCAGATTTCAGAGCTGTTTTCGGAGACCCAGGTTCAAATCCCCTCTTTAATCTAGGATTAAAGAGAAGGTCTTTCAAAGAGTGAACCCTCAAAAAAACTTGCAGAAAGTGGGACTTCAGTTGGGAAACTAAAGCCCTGCATGTCCAGGACTAAAGTTATAGGCTGAACTATATGTGATTCTTCTTTAAATTTTGGTCTACATACAATGCTTCCCAGATCCAGCAAAAGAATAAGGGCATCAGATTTACATGAAGTGAATACCCCTGAAGGATGGCAAAGCAAGCAGAGGGCCAATTCACACATTCCACAGTCTCTGCAACGGCCAGATGGTCATTGCACAGTCTCTGCAACGGCATGCACACGAAAGCTCACGTCCTGAATAAAACTTTCTTGGTCTTAAAGGTGCCATTGGACTCTTCACTTTCTTCCATTTCACTATATCGGAAGAAGTGCGCATGCACACGAACGCTCATACCTTGAATAAAACCTTGGCTGCGATCACACACGCACACTAAATAATGCATTTTACAATGCCCTTGCCTACTGGATTTTACTGTGTGAGCTGGCTTTAAACGTGCCACAGAGAAATCAAACCGCGCTCTACTACTTGCACTTAGTAACGGTAAGAGGCTGCAACACTGCGAAACGTGCACCGATCCGGCAGACGCACCCCGAAATTGTGAGCCTCCCTTCTCAGGTTTTGTTCTTGCCTAAACAAAGGGGTCTTGCCCCACATTCTCCCACAAAGAGCATATACGACCAACAGCTTGCAGTGAGAAAGGCTGCGACCGGGGCAAACCAACTGGGGCAAAGTTCAAGCCACAGCCATAGGAAGGCGAGGGAGGCCCCGCTGGGGATTTTGCGAAGCTCTGCCAGGAAGGGAAAAAAGCAACCGCTATGCACTGCCCATAAAAATGCCACTCTGCACAGCTACGCGGGTGGCATTCCGTTAGTCTGCCGTATGCGTAGAAACGGAGGAGAAACTTCTTAGGAGCCCCGAAGTCCCGCCTATGCGCGCCGCGCCATTGCTCTGACCTCGAATCCAAGCCAGGAGTAAGGAGACACCACGTCGTAGAATAGATCCACCAGCGTTTTGCCCCTGCTCAGACCTTCACGGACAGCCGCCATCAACCTCTCCTTCGGAAGGCACACGAATCCACGAGCGCTGCTACACAGGAAAGCGGATCTGCCGGAGAAAGGAAACGACGCGCCCTCCCCAAACTCCAAGCGCCTCCTCCAGCCGCGTCCTTGCCCGGTCGCCGAATCACAGGAGTAAAACCCCAGAGCTGCTCTCGGCTGACCCCTCGTGGCAAAGCGCTGCCGCAGCGCCTCTTAAAGGCGACGGCTTTGGAAAGGGCTGAAAAGAGAACTTGCGGAGAAAGGTTTTCGTTTCGGGCTATATCAAGTATATATTTATATCAAATTACACCGCGTTATGCCGATTTGCAACCAGAGTCTAAACTGTGCCTTAAGTCCCTGCTGGTCTGAAGCGGCAGAACAAAGTTTGAGTCCAGGGGCACCTTTGAGACCTACCAAGTTTAATTCCGGGTGTGAGCTTTCGTGTGCCGCTGGCTCACCCCCTAGTGGAGTTCCGTGGGCATGCACACGAAAGCTTATACCCAGAATAAAACCTGGTTGGTCTTAAAGGTGCCCCTGGACTCAAACTATGTTCTTTTTCTTTCGGTGAGTGTTTGTGTGTGTGTCTGGAAGTCATCTTGACTTCTGGCGACCCCTAGGACGTTTCAGAGAGGTGGCTTACTGTTATGGTTGCCAGCCTCCAGTTTGGGACTGGAGGTCTCCTGCTTTTACAACTGATCTCCAGCTGACAAAGATCAGCTCCCCGCTTTGAAGGGCGGACTCTGTGGCATTGGACCATGCTGAGGCCCCTCCCCTCCCCAAACCCCGCCATTTCCCAGATCCACCCCCAAAGTCTCCAGGTATTTTCCAAGCCAGAGCTGGCAACCCTACTTACTATTGCCTGCCTCTGGCCTCCTAGCCCTGGTATTCTCTGGAGGTCTCCCGTCCACATACTTTGCAGGGTCGGCCCTGCTTAGCTTCCAGGATCTCCCTCTCTTTTTAAATTTTCTTTATTGAAGGTAAGTCTGGCAATACAACAATATTTACAAGAAATATAACATTTACCATAAGTAAAACAATAGATATTGTAACCCTATTACCGAACAGTGATTAACTTAAAAACTATAACATCATCCAGGTATTAGAAGTGCCAAGGTAAAAGTAAAGGTTCCCTTGCTCGAAAGCCAGTCGAATCTGACTCTAGGGTTGCGGTGCTCATCTCCGTTTCAAAGCCGAAGAGCCAGCGCTGTCCAAAGACATTTCCGTGGTCATGTGGCCGGCATGACTAAACACAAAGGTGCATGGAATGCTGTTACCAAGGTATGAAGTCAATTTTGATACAGAGACAGAGAGAGACAGAGAGAGAGAGGGAGAGAGAGGGAGAGAGAGGGAGAGAGAGAGAGAGAGAGAGAGAGAGAGAGAGAGAGAGAGAGAGAGAGAGAGAGAGAGAGAGATTAAGTATAGTAAGATTTAGGAGAGCTCACACCAAGTCTGGCAAGAGTGTTCAATCTACTATTGTTCATAAGTAAAGGCAAGCTTTATAATTAGAATTTGAAGGAAGAATCTCATTATCTGCCATGTATTGCAGAAGAGGAAACCAGGTTCTGACGAATCTATCGTAAGATTTGTTGGAGTTGGATGAGGAACGATTGGAGGTTTCAGCAATTTCCTCCATGATGAAATGGTCCCATTTTTTTCGCCTCCAAGCTGAAACCGTCAGGAGAGTTTTGAGATTTCCAGTTGGCTACTAGGGTAAGTGTGGCCACATGCAAGATCAGTGAGTTTGTCACTAGGAGGATTTGTTTCCCCTCGGATTCAGTAGGAGCGTGGCAGGGTTCAGTGTGAGTTCCAGTGAAGTGATCTTGTTTGTTTCTTCCAGGATTTGTTTCCAAAATGTCTGACTAGATGGACAAGTCCGCCAGCAGTGGAAAAAGTCTCCACGTTCACCACATCATTTCCAACAGAGCGGGCTGTATGAAACATTCACGTGATAGGCTGGAACAGTGGGCTGAGACAAATAAAATGAATTTCGGTAGAGATAAGTGCAAAGTCCTACACTTAGGTACAAAAAACCAAAGGCACAGATATAGAATGGGAGGGACTTGGCTTGACAGCAGCACATGGTGAAAGGGATCTGGGTGTTCTGGTTGATCACAAGCTCAACATGAGCCTGTAGTGTGATGTGACTGCGAAGAAAGCTAATGCAATCTTAGGATGCATTAACAGAAGCATTGTGTCCAGATCACGGGAGGTGGTAGTCCCGCTCTGTTCTGCTATGGTCAGGCCTCACCTGGAGTACGGCGTCCAGTTTTGGGTGCCACATTTTAGGAAGGACGTTGACAAGCTCGAGCATGTCCAGAGGAGGGCAACCAGAATGGTGAAAGGGTTGGAATCCAAGTCTTACAAGGAAAGGCTGAAAGAGTTGGGTATGTTTAGCCTGGTGAAGAGAAGGCTTAGAGGGGACATGATTGCAGTCTTCAAATATTTGAAGGGCTGTCATGTAGAAGATGGAGCAGATCTATTCTCTCTTGCTCCGGATTTCAAGACTAGATCTAATGGGTGGAAATTACAAGGGAGTCATTACCGGCTAAATATTAGGAGAAGTGTCTTAACTGTAAGAGTGGTTGAGCAGTGGAACAGACTGCCTCGGGAGGTGGTGGATGCTCCTTCACTGGATGTTTTCAAGTGGAGGCTGGATAACCATCTTTCGGGTATGTTGTAGGACTATCTTTTGGCTACGCTCCTGCAGAGTGCAGGGGGTTGGACTAGATGACCTGCAAGATCCCTTCCAACTCTAACATTCTATGATTCTATGTGATGTAACTTTACTGGCATGTGATACCAACGAGTGGTGAGTTTGAAAAATTGAAGCCGAATGCTAAAAGTTCTAGTTCTGTTTGCCATAGATTCCCAAATCGATGCCCAGTGATGCGAAATTAAATTTCTATGCAGGTCATTGTGCCAGGATTTTTTGTTCCTTAAGACGGTATCCTTATCCAGGCCAATCAGAATCTTGTTGGACAATACCTTGGACAATAGCCCAGTCTGCCCCTGGGAGAAGGACACTATTAGCCTTTCAAATTCTATTTTTGGTCTAGTTAGTGATCCTGAGGTTTTCAGTCATTCCGTGAGGCTCTTAAGCTGATGGTACTGGAGCCAGGGTACTTTGGAGCCAATATGTTCTTCAAAATGACTTTTGGCAAAAATCAATCTTCTTGAAAAAAGGTTTTGAATTCTGGAAAATCCTGATGATGAACACATGGAAAAGGCGTTTCAGTCTCGTCCGGGGGAAACCAAAGTTGACTTAGATATGTGGAGATAGGCAAGATCTTTGGGGCAAGTACGTTATGCTTGAGATCCCAGATTTCCAGTGTTGTAGCTAGAAGAATGTTGTGTGCAATTTCTTTAGGTCGTTGTGATGGAGGAATCCAGAAAATGTCATTAAGAGCAAATGGCCAAATATATGTTTGTTCAATGGTCATCCAGTGTGTCGAAGGGTTCTGTTGTGTCATCTTGACCACGTTCAAAAGAATGGCTGCGTGGTAGTAATGCCGGAGGGAGGGTAAGCCGAGGCCACCCCTTGTTGCCTATCTAAACAGATGCCATTGGTCCACCCTTGATCGATTAGAGCCCCCCCCCAATTGGCAAAAGAGCGTTGCCATGTGTTCAGTTCTCCTTCTGGTATCAGCTTCCAGGATCTGATGAGATTGGGCTGACCTGGGCTGTCCAGGCTGGGGCAACTCAAAGTTTGTGCTTGACCCTAAAGACAGGACATAAAGAGTTTAGATAATTTTTTAAAAAAGGATAAAATTAGCACAGGGTTTCAGTGAGGTAAGCTAGAGCAAAAACATCGTATCGGGGCTTCCCTCCTGCACCCCACAAATACTATGCGTGTAAATTGCCCTCAAGTCACAGCCAACTTCGGCTTCCGGTCTGGGATTCATGGCATCCTAACGTGTTCTGGCTTGCTCTTAGAGCTCCCAGAGCATACGGAGGGTCTTGACGACAGGGTGGGCTTCACATAGCCCACCGCAGATCCCCCCAGGCAGGGGGTGACTGGCAGCGAGCCTGGCCCGAGAGAGGAGTTGAGATCGGCTGATAGCGGGGCTTTAAAGAGCGTCGCGACCAGCCTTGATCCCCTCCCCCAGAGAAGGCACTTCGGAAAATCTCTACAAGACCCCACCGAGTTGGATTCTCAACATAAGAACGCATGACCCAGACCTCCAAGACATTCTACGGAAACTGACATCAAGGAAACACTGCTATAACAAGACACGGACTTTGAAGGTAACTTTTTAAAATTGCTCACCGGAGACGCGTTTCGGCCGAAAATAAACAACATCCGATGAAGCGCATGATCGTGCTGTATCTGTCGTACTAACATTGGAGCGGAAAAAGTGCAGTTAAACAGCTTAAAAAGGCCAAAAAGCCGAATTGTTGATCATTCCTGCGGTTAGATTATTGACTTTAAAATAGAAACTAACAGTAACTCCGCGAGAATTACAGTGGAAAAGTACTGTAGCTGCTGCAGCAGAAATCGGCAAAACAGGAAGTGACTTCAGACCAGACAAGTAATCATCCTAGAGAAGACCAAGGAGGCCGGAAGAAGGGAGGAAATCAGGAACAAGGGGGACCACCAAGACTGCCGGACAGGAAGTGAGTACCCGGAAGAACTATTTACCATAGAGAAATTGCGCCCGCCATTTTGGGAAGGTCAGAAAAATTTTCTTTGATTTTAAACGAAAGACTTAATATAAAAAAGTGAAACTACTGCGATTTAGGTGGGCACAAGAAGGACTTTGATTTAGAGTGGGTTGGAGGGAAAACTTTGAACAACGGCTTACGACCTGCGGCAACGACAGAGGGCAAATACCTGGTCCTCCCCGAAAATGGCTGGGAAAGAGGAAAAAAAGCTACAGGGCATGATGGAAGCTATGGAGAAACGAGTGACGGATGCGATTCTGAAGCTGGAAAAGACTGTAATAACAGAAGTAACAGAGTTGAAAAAAGAAATGTCTGGAATTACAAAAGAGATAAAAACGCTGACTAAAAGAGCAGATGAAATGGATGTAAGAGTGAAGGGAGTAGCATCCAATATAGCTGAGGTCACAATAGAAACAGATAAAGTCAATGTGATGGTCCAATATAATGCAATGATTAACCACATGAGATTCAGGGGGATCCCTGAAGACAAGAATGAGGACATCCATTCAGTTATGGTAGATGCTGTTGCAGACTTTCTGAAAATGGAAGAGGAGAGAGTAGCGGCACAGATTGATGTGGTATACAGAGTCAACTCTGCGATTGCGCAAAGGAAAAAATTACCTAGAGATGTAATTGTCCAGTTTATATCTAAGAAGCTGAAGGAGGATTTGTTTAAGCAACAATTTCAGGATGACTTCACAATTGACAACAAGAAAATTATGGTCCTAAAGGAACTACCCAGAGCGATGCTTCAGGACAGACGACTTTTTAAAGACCTGATTGACAAGCTGAAAACAGAGGGCATAAGATATAGATGGGAAATTCCTAAAGGCGTCAGTTTTTCGTTCAAGCAGAAGAGAGTCACCATCAAGTCAGTTGACCAAATGACCAGATTCATCAATGATAATTTTAAAGACTCTGATAAATAATCATAAAACCATCATGGAGAGTCAAATAATTTCATGGAGTGTTAATGGACTGAATTCACCCCAAAAAAGGAAAAATGTCAGACTCTGGTTGGAAAAACAGAAATGTGATATTGTTTGCTTGCAAGAAACACATATTAAAAAATCAGATGCTAAATTTTTGATTCAAAAAAGATTAGGAGAGGAATTTTATTCACTCTCCTCCCAAAAGAAAAAAGGAGTTGTTACATATATTAAAAAGGAGTTGGAACCAAAAGAAATTTTTAAAGACAATGAAGGGAAATTTTTGGCAGTAGAAGTTGTGTTGCAGAATAAAAAGACATTAATTGTTAATCTCTATGCTCCCAATGGGGCAAAGGAAAACTTCTTTCAAGGTCTGTGGGAACAGCTACGACAGTTGACCTATGAGCAAACGATTTTAATGGGCGATTTTAATGGTACTGTTGACAATGCTGTTGATAGAAAATCAAAAAAAGGAATTGATGCCATGGGCAAACTTCCTAAAGTTTTTTTTCAACTGACTAAACATGAACACTTGGCAGATGTTTGGAGAGTTAAAAATCCCAGAGATAGAGAGTACTCTTTTTATTCATCAAGACACGAATCTTTTTCAAGGATAGATATGATGTGGATGACAGAGAATT
Source organism: Gekko gecko (assembly GCA_029375565.1). NCBI lineage: Eukaryota > Metazoa > Chordata > Lepidosauria > Squamata > Gekkonidae > Gekko > Gekko gecko. The sequence continues at coordinate 148,274,095 of JAPDNY010000007.1, read as the reverse complement.
TAATCTTGCAAACACGCAAAATTGAGATATTACCTAGGACTCTTTCTGACCACAGTCCGATAAAATGGTCAACGTATGTTAAGAGGAAAAAATTTCGATGGCGACTTAATGAAGATTTGCTGGACAAGCAAAATATTGTGGATAAAATAAGGACAGAAACCCAAACATACTTTCAATTGAACTTAAATAAAAATGTACAGACGCAAACGGTATGGGAAGCTTACAAGGCTGTGATGAGAGGACATCTGATTGCAATCAATAATAATGAAAGGAAACAACAAGTGAAAATAGACAAAGAAATTATGGAAAATATTCGGAAAAAAGAAACAGAACTCAAGAAAAGACCTGGCAAAAAGAAGATTTTGAGAGAATTGAGGATTTTAAGGGAGCAATATGAGGCAAGGTTGAACAAAGAAGTATTTTGGAACTTGAAAAAATTGCAACAGAAATCCTTTGAAGGTGCAAACAAACCTGGCAAATATTTAGCATGGCAATTGAAGAAAAGAAGAGAGAATAAAACAATCACTTGTTTGAAAGATGGAAATAAAGAGATTTTAGACCCAGGAGGAATCAAGAGGGAATTTTTTAAATACTATGCGACTCTCTTTCAAGTGAGGCAAGCGGATCCTCAGAAAATGTTGGATTACTTATCCAAGGTTAACTTGATACAACCAAACCCTGAAATGAAAGCATTTTTAAATGCTGCAATAATTAAAGATGAAATTAGTAAAGCAATAGCTGAGGCAAAAATCTCTAAAGTTCCAGGCCCGGATGGCTTTTCAGCTAAATTTTATAAAAAATTTCATGAAGATCTGGTCCCGGTGTTGGAGATTCTTTTAAACAAAATTAGAAGGACAGGAAAGATTCCAGACTCCTGGAATGAAGCTGCAATCACCTTAATCCATAAAGAAATGCAAGATTTAACAAATGTTAGAAATTACCGGCCCATTTCATTATTGAACAACGATTATAAGATATTTGCAAAAATATTGGCAGAGCGCCTTAAAAAGTTTTTGAAGGACACTATTGTGGAGGACCAAGCTGGTTTTTTACCAAATAGACAAATTAAAGACAATATGAGGGTTGTTTTGGACGCAATTGAGTATTATGATAAACACCCTGAAAAAGAAGTTGCTTTTTTATTTTTGGATGCAGAGAAGGCTTTTGATAACTTGAATTGGGAATTTATGTTTAAAGTGTTTGAGAAATCTTTGATGGGCGCAGAATTTATAAGAATGATTCAATCGATATATAAAGAACAAAAAGCTTCGGTGATTGTTAATGCAGAACCAACAGATATGTTCCGGGTAAGAAAAGGTACTAGACAAGGTTGTCCCCTGTCACCATTGTTATTTATCTGGATTTTGGAGATTTTGTTACAAGCTATTAGAGATGATGATAACATAAAAGGTTTGAATATTGGAGGTTTTTCATTTAAATTAAGAGCATTTGCGGATGACATCATGTTTATTGTTGAAGATCCTGTTAATAATATGCCTAAGGTATTTGAAAAAGTAAGAGAGTTTGGTGATCTTGCAGGGTTTTATGTTAATAAAAATAAATCTAAGATATTGTGTAAAAATATGATTGGTTCAAAGCAACAAATGTTACAAAATGTGACAGAATGTGAAGTGGTTAAAAAAGTTAAATATTTGGGAGTTGAAATCACAATGAAAAATATAGATCTGTTTAAAAATAATTATGAAAAATTGTGGGGTTCGATAAAGAGTGATTTAGAAAAATGGGAAAGGTTAAGACTATCTCTTCTTGGAAAAATTGCCGTTGTTAAAATGAATGTATTGCCCAGGTTAATGTTTTTGTTTCAGACAATACCAATTGTGAAGGATGGGAAAGTTTTGGTCAAATGGCAAAGAGAAATCTTTAAGTTTATCTGGGCGGGAAAGAAGCCAAGAATTAAAATGAAGATAATGTATGATACTAAAGACAGAGGTGGCTTCCAAGTTCCGAATTTGTGTTTGTATCATGAAGCTGTATGTATGTCTTGGTTATCTGATTGGATTCATTTGGAAAATAGAAAGTTGTTAGCTCTTGAAGGACACGATTGCAGATTTGGCTGGCATGCCTATCTTTGGTATGGGAAGAATAAAGTTGGTTCTATGTTTAAGCATCATTATGTAAGGAGGACGTTGTTTGATGCATGGTCTAGGTACAAGGATACAATTTCGGATGAGAGGCCTTTGTGGATTGTACCAGCTGCTGTTATACATCGGTTTTCTGAACATAAAGGTCATGATTGGTTGAAATATCAGGAACTATTGCAAAAAGAAGGGAAAAAATATGTTTTAAAGCCAAATAATGATTTAGAATTTGAATATGGTTGGTTACAATATTGTCAAATAAGGGATATTTATAAAAAAGACTGTAAAGAATTTGGCTTTAGAACCATATATGATGAATTTGAAAATCTGTGGTTGAACCGTGAGCGGAAAATGATTTCAAAGATGTATAAAATTTTGTTGTATGTATATACATTGGACGAGACTGTAAAAGAGCAAATGATAAAATGGGCTATAAATATGAACAAAGAAATTTCTATGGAATCATGGGAATTTTTGTGGAAAAGATCTTTTAAAATGTCTACTTGTACCAATGTAAAAGAGAATTGTTATAAGATGATGTATAGATGGTACATGACACCAAAAAAGATTGCTAATATTAGTATGGATAAGAACTTGAGTAACAAATGCTGGAAATGTAAAAAAATAGAGGGTTCTTTTTACCATATGTGGTGGTCATGTGCTAAAGCGAAAACATTTTGGACTAATATACATTGTGTGATGCAGAAAATATTAAGAATCCCAATTGAGAGAAAGCCAGAACTTCTTCTCCTCGGCTTAACAATGGAAAAAATTCCACAAGAAAAAAGGACACTGTTATGGTACATGATTACGTCGGCGAGAATGGCCTTTGCTCAGCAATGGAAAATGGAGAAGGTGCCAGATATACATGAATGGTTGAGAAAATTGTTATTTTTAGCAGAAATGGACAAAATGACAAAGAAATTAAATGGACAAATGGCAGAACAGTACTTAAAAGACTGGGAAGGATTGAAATTGTATCTAGAAACTGAATATAGAATGAAGGGGAAAATATATAATTTGGATACGTATGGATACTGAATGAGAAATGAAATGAATTTTGAACTGTATGTACTGTTATATATAATATGTTGAAATTGTAGAGGTTATATATAATTGAAATGTGTTACCTGGTTTGTCGATGCATTTAAGTCTAAGCTTGATTACCTTATATTTTTTTTTGTTTGTTATTAGCAGTGTTGGAAGCCTATTAGGGGGGTGGGGGGATTGGGACGGGGATCTTTCTTTTCGAAACTGTATTGGTAACGTGATTGGAATTGTTGAGTCTATCCCAATAAAATTTTGTTTTAAAAAAAAAAAAAGTCACAGCCAACTTCTGGCGACCCCAGCAAGGGGCTTTCAAGGCGAACGGGAAGCAGAGGTGTTTGGCCCTCGCCTTCCTCTGCAGAGCCTTCCTTGGTGGTCACCAGTGTTCCCTCCAAGCTGAGTTAGTGTGAGCTAGCTCACAGTTTTTTAGCCTCCAGCTCACAGATTTTTGATTTAGCTCAGGAAGGAGGGCTCCAGAGCAAACTAATTCATGCAGCAGCCGAATCACTCACTCACAACCTTAATGCTAGGAGCTCACAAAGTAGGATTTTTGCTCACAAGACTCCACAGCTTAGAGGGCGCATGGGTGGTCGCCCTTCCAAGTACCTTCTCTGGCTATTCCGCACACAACGCCATACAATAATTTCAATTTCTGCTTAGCTGCTAAGATCCGATGAGATCAGGCTACACCATGCCATTCCACAGAGCCACAGTTTAGATTGTGTGTATACAAAGTACCCTCGAGTTGCAGCCGTTTTATGGCAACCCTTGGCAAGGAACTGTCAAGGCAAGTGAGAGGCAAAGGGACGGGACATCCAATAGACAAGGCAACCGGATTGGATTTAAAGAAATCTGGAGCCAACCGGAGGCAAAGCGAAGCAAAGCAAAGCAGAAGTATTAAGGTGACACATTAAACCAATGCAAAAAATACATATAAAAAAACCCTACTTACAGATCGTGTGATTTAAATACAGTGATACGGTCTACAGTCCCTATAACTCTCTCCCCCAAGCTGTTTCTGAACCGTATTGTTGCAGAACAGCCCTGTTTCCTGCACAAAAAGGCGCTTTGGAATAATTCACTTTTGCATCGTTTGTGGAAGGCCAGGAGAGTGGGCGCTTTCCAGTGCCATCCCAAGCAGAATTACCCCATCTAAGCCTACTGAAATCAATGTTCACAGGAGGGTTTAGCAATCCTGCGCAGACTTTCTAGCGAGTGAATCACGTTGAACTCAGAGAGGCTCCTTTGTGAGCCAGCAGGCATAAAGACAGTAAAGCAAAAAACAGTCACATTCCCATGGAGAAGAACAGCTTGGCACCTCTCTCAAAAGGCACCTGTGTGTCATTGTGAGAGTCTCAAATGCTCTTGAGATGTATCTGTCCAGGACATTTGAAGGCCAGCCTTCAAAGAGATTAAAGTAAAGGGAAAGGGTTCCCTTGCTCGAAAGCCAGTCGAATCTGACTCTAGGGTTGCGGTGCTCATCTCCGTTTCAAAGCCGAAGAGCCAGCGCTGTCCGAAGACGTTTCCATGGTCATGTGGCCGGCATGACTAAACACCAAGGCGCACAGAGCGCTGTTACCTTCCCACCGAAGTGGTACCGATTTATCTACTTGCAATTTCTTGCTTTCGAACTGCTAGGTTGGCAGGAGCTGGAACTAGAGACAGGAGCTCACTCTGTCATGCAGCCACTCGGGTCTCGAACTGCTGAACTACTGACCTTCCACAGCCTGCAGTTCATCATCTTAACCACTTGAGCCACCGCAGCACAGCATAAATGGCTCTTCTGTCCCCATTTTGGGGCAAAACCACAGTTGTGGTGAAGACAGTTAGCCTGACTGGCCCAAGTTCTCCCCCCCCCCACAAGTTTCATGATGGGATAGATTGTGAATTCGAACCACCACAACCACACTGGCCCACGGTGATTCTTTCATACAATTTGATAAAGGGCCCTTAAAATAGGTAGCAAGGTATTTGAGGGATGAATGAAATTGCCCTTTGGGCTATTGAAATTCCCCACCAAGGAAATGGGATATTAAGATACATAAGCAGAAATGTCTAAACAAATCCTGGCAAAAGATAAAATTTCCAAAGAGCTGTGTGTCTTAGGGCAGGTTCAGGTGTACCCCGGTTCTTTCAAACGGAGGACAGACCATCCCCAAGGATGAAGCGATTTGAAGTGAGCAGCCTGACACAGCCAATGGTGTTACCCTCCATTCCAAGAGATTCAAAGACATGAGTGAACTGTTTACATCCCTTTGTGATAGCTGATGGTTTCCACAACTGGGAAATGTTTGTCAGATTTATATAACTAGAGAAAAAAAGCTGTTGATACAGAAAGAGTCACACACGTCTATGGTATTTTTCGGGGGCACGTATCCTATTCACGAGGCACTTCTTCTGAGGCTTAGAACACAGGTACACATGTTCCTCAGCTTGGGATTGGTGAATATCAAGATGACAGAGTGTGCTGAAGGGTACGAATAGAGGAATATGTCACAAATCTGCCGCTGAAGGTTGCCGTACTCGAAAATATCGGTGAGGGCAAGGATCATGGCGACGAAATGTAAAACGTAGAAGAAGAGGGAGAGAAGCAAAGGCTTCATGACTCTGAGGTGGGCCTGAGTGCTGAGGTCCTTGGTGCTGAGGCCGCCCTTCTTCAGATTCCTCTTGTGCCTCCACAGAGAGAGAAGCAAAACAAGGGATGCCGTTAAGCAGATGCTGAAACTGATGGCAGTATAAGAAATCTCAAGCGTATTTAAAAACCTAACACAGTTGACGTCAGGGGCCTCCCTTTGGCTGGTGTTCTCTGGCAGGTTTCTTGTGAGATCGTGGCATTTTTCATCTTCAAAATGCCTCATGACTGGATGAATGGAGCAGATGACGAAAGCTAGGAGAGCTATTCCAAGGAATCTGGGCAGCAGCACCCCAATTCTCAGCTTCAGCCATGCAAAGAGAGGGTGAGCAAAGTTGGTGACCTTCACACAGTAGAAGACATTGAGCCACGTGGCACACCAGAGGCTGGCTGTGTTTAAATAAGCCCAGGATAATGCGAGTACCTGCTGTGCTCTACCATATAAAGTCTCTGAGGAGCTGAAATACACAACTTGGCTGCCCATGGAAACTGACTGCAAAAGAAACCTGGAGAGGCTCAGAGTGGTCAAGAGGAAATCAGAAGGGAGCATCGTCTTGCTGCGGATCCAGCTGTGGCCGTTCACGGCTAGGATGAATCCATTCCCTAACAGGGAAACCGTGGACTCGATTCCAAAAATGACCAGAAAAAAGACTCCCAGTGGGGAAAACAGATCTCTGTCCATCACTACCATTGCCAGAGAGAAATATCTAAAATGGGATCAAGACAAATTAAATTGCGGCTCTTCAAGGTTCCTGTGCGATGTTTTGCAGAGCAAACTTTTGCTTTTGGGTCTGTATTAATAGTCATGGCACACCCCCCAGAGAGTGAGATGCAAATCTGAGGAAGGAAGGATTCTGTTACTAATGATGCAGTCAGGGATCATGTTGTACACACCTGTCCAGGAATACTGCTTTGAATTTTGGGTATTTTGTGGGGAGTAAACACTCCAATTTAGGGACATTTTCGTGTAGCTGCTATTTTCCAAGATGAAATTTAAAATTCATGTAGGATGCTCTACTGAGGCTGTAACAAGGTTTGGACTCTGCTTCTTGTGTTGTTGATTATGTTTTGGCCACTGGTTTGAACTGGAACTCTCTACATTGTCCTCTTCCCTACTGGGTTTCTATAGGTATTACAAACAGAGGTATAACTCCTTTTTAGTATGCAGCACCTCCAAATGTGGAATGAGGACATTGTGAGTTCTAACCAACACCCCTCCATTTATGAAGTTTCACAAACAACTGTGCCCTCCTTACATTCCCTGAATGTGACTTTTCTTGGCTTTGGGTCTTCTAGGTACCCAATGCTACTTTGTATTGGTTGCTTAGGTAATGGCTACTGTAATTTCATTTTGAAATCTAAGGGACGTTTAGGCTGTGGTCAGACATGAGTTTAGATCTGACATACCTGCAAATGCCTTACGGATCTAAAGAGCACGATCAGACAGCAACATCTGGAAAAGGTCCTGCAGTCATTGGCACCCTGTGCTGCCCCCACCACAGGAACAGAGTTAAAAGACACTGGAGAAAGTCAGTCCTAACACACGCCAACAGGTCATGGATAGATTTCCCCTAGTCTGATGGCTCAAGCATGCTCTCAAACCATCGGGATGGTCTGCCTGTTCCATACCAACTCGGTGCCATTTTTTCCCTTGCTTAGTGATATGCACATAACTGTATACTCCATGAGGAACTATTCACATGGAGGTTTGATTCCTCATTTATGTGCCTAGGAAATAAAAGGTAAAAGACCCCCCCCCGGCCAAATGTGGTGTCTGATCACATGGTGACAGGGGGGGCCTGCAGCACAAAGGGATGTGCGATCATGCGACTGCGAGTCAGATTACATTGGAGGTAATAGGAGTGTTTCCCCTCCACACCAAATGGCATGTCTGACCACAGCCTTAGAGGGATGAAGAACCAGGCATCCAGAAAATACAGGAAGGAAGGTAGGGAAAAAGCAAAATCAGAGTGGAGGAAGGGAAGAAAGATATATTTGTAATGAACGAGGATAGAAACTTGCTTTATTTTTTTTAAAAAAGGAGAAGCTGGGAATTCAGAGAAGCAGTTATGCATCTCATTATAACATTGTAAGAGTTGTCATTTGCTAATTGTTGTCAATTGCTAATTGTTTTAAAAACCCCTGGAGGAGGAGTATCAATGACACAATGATGTCACTTTTGGGGGATCACCTGGAATTGAGGTCACCATGCCAATGACATTCTAGGAATTTCCTCTATATCCCCCAAAGACAATAGAGATTGGCTACAATGTCTGGCATGGCCATAAGGAATACTCACTGAAGTCTCAGGCAGGAACAACACACAGTTTATTCAGAGTCTACACTCGAAGCCAGCCATCAGCAACAACACTCACTTGCTGTCTCCGTAACTGTCTCCGTAAGAGCTGATCATGCTCCTCTGATGTCTATGATCAGATCGTCAGCTATCATAATCACCCTTTTATACGACCAAAGGCTTCCTTGTTTTTTTGCTGAAATACTTCAGTCGATGATTTTTAAGCCCAAATGGAAACCAATGAAAGCAATACCTCCCCCAGGACATATTGAATGTGCTCAATCATGATGACGCTTTATCTAATTTCACCTGCCGATACCCATCTTTTTAATTGACAATGGTAAAAAAAATTCATTCCAGCTAAATGACTCAAAACATCATCGCCTGTAGGAATGGTATAATGCTGCCTACAGATTGGTTTATTCAGATCACGTGGATCAGAAGTGTGTAACTTTCCATTCTTTTTCTCTCTAACGACCAAACTACTCACCCACTTGGTAGGCCCCACAACCTTAGGTATCACTCCTGCTCTTTCTATTTAACATAAGGTCTCCTTTAACCTGTTGAATACTGCTGAAGGTACCTTTCTACAACCATGAATAACTGGGGAAACTGATGGGCCAAGATACATATGGCAATAACCTTCAAATTCCCCAAGGCCTTCAAACACATCAGAATACACTGTTAACAAGTGTTCCTGTGATAAAAATTTAGCTGGGCATATAACATCAACTCGACAAACTGAGTCCAAGGCTGATTTCCCACTACAGCTGCCTCGGTGTTGCGCTGCCGTTTCCCCTGATACTATCGGTCAATTTCACACCCGAAGCCGCGGGGCTGCATTTGACCTGCAGCTTCACCCGATTTCCCCCGCAGTTTCGTGATCCTCAAAAAACAGGATCACGAAACTGCGGAGGAATCGGCGAAGCCGTGGGTCAAAATGCAGCCCCACGGCTTCGGGTGTGAAATTGACCAATAGTGTTGGGGCAAACAGTGGCGCAACACCGAGGCAGCTGTAGTGGGAAATCAGCCCAAGTTTTCACAGGCTACCCTACCCAATAACTGGAGAGCTGAAGTCTCTGTTGCATAAAACAATAGTCTAGCTTTTCCCTTTGAAGCAAGACCTTCAAGGACAATGGTGCCCAGAGGCTTTATTCTTGTGCCACCATAAGCTACAAGAATAGTATCACTCTTAGTCAATGTTTTCTGACCTGGCAACTCACTAAATATCTTCAATGGCAAAACATTTGCCTCAGCCCCTGTATCCAGCTTGAATTTAACCACACAACCTCTTAAAGTTATATCAGCATACCACACTGGCGCTCGAGTTGCAACAGGATCATTAACATAGTGAGACAATACTCCAATGAACAGACTATGGCCACAGTCACACCCACTAAATAATCCACTTTCAATCCAATTTCAGCACACTTTCAAATGGGATTTTGCCAGTTCACACAGTAAAAATCCAGTTGGAAAGTGCATTGAAAGTGGATTATTTAGTGTGTATGACCACAGCCTATGTCTATCCAAATCATTAACCAGGTATCTCTGTCGACCTTTGTTACAACTTGCTACTTTCACATCACATAATTTGGCATAATGATTTTTTTTTTACCGCACTATTAAAAAATCTTTTCAAATACTGGACATTTTCAAGGCTTATGCACACTACCACACTTAAGACATTCTTTATCTCTAACATAATTATGTCTACACTCTTAAGTATGGCTTCTTCTGTGCAAATTCCTGAGAAGGTCTTGAAAAAGTTCCTGGAGAATCCTTATCAACTGCCAACACTTCACACAGCTGTTTGATGATGTCGTTATTGTCTGTAGCTGCATTATTGTTAAATCAGCTAGTTGGAATATCTCCAATGCTTTATCAAGAGTAAGGTCAGGTTCTTTCAAAAGTCTTCCATTTATTTCATCTGTTGTACTAAAAACAACTTTGTCTCTAATCATTTCATTAACTGCAGAGCCAAATTCACAGCTGCGAGCTTTAAGTTTAAGTTCAGTCAAACACTGTTCTATAGTATCTCCATACCCCCAAATGTGATTCAAAAAGAATAACCTTCAAATATCACATCCTTCCTGGGAATGCAGTATTTCTTGAACTGTTCAAAAACTTCCTCAATATCCTCCGGCTCTCCATCTGGGAAGACAAATGTAATATAAACTGGCAGAGCTTCCTCCCTAGGGCAATTTAACAGGACAGCTACCTCCCGTTTATCAGAAAAGTCCTTGGCTCCAACCGCTGTGAAGTAAAACTGAACGGCTTGCTCCCAACTCTCTCACTTCTCTGCTAAATTACTGTGTAGCACGAGTGGAGGTGGAGATCGGAAGTTCATTATCTTCTGACACCATGTAATGTCTGGCACGGCCGTAAGGAATACTCACTGATGCCTCAAGCAGGAATAACACACAGTTTATTTAACATCCACACTCAAAGCCAGTCATCAGCAACAACATGCTCGGAACACCTTGTCTGGCACTAAGTCAAACCAGATAATAAATGCTTCGCCCATTACAATATACAGCTGTGCTGTGCTCACTTACTAGTCACTTAAAGGCACAATATATCACACTGGCGAAATTCCTAGAATGTTGCAGCCATGGTGACAAGTAGTGAGATTAATACCTATGCAATATCCTCTCCCCCTGTTTTCTCCCTCCATTGGCTGAGAGCCAGAGAGAATGGACAGGAAAGGGTGGCAGGCTGCCCATTGTGGGCTGGTAACTGGCAGCCCATGGAGAAGGAATTTCAGCCTTCCATGGTGCCATTTTCCCAGCAGTCTGAGGGAGGTGGTATTGGGCCTCCTAAGGAAGCCCACGTATCCCAGAGAACACAGGAATTAATCCAGATTTCCAGACTGTTCCTCCTCTTTGCATGATGGCTTGAAGGCCCAGTTTATATTACCTTACACATGAATTTTAGATCATTAAGTGACAGGTTAATGGACAATTTCTTTAAGTGATGAATTCAGTACAGCCAAATTTCTAAATGAAAAAGTGAACTTGCTCAGAGAAGGCCTCAAAGGCATCATTAGCGTCTCAAATTCTGTTGGATGAGATCCCTTTAGGCCTCTGAATACCAATTGTGTCCCATATACTTGTTCCTATTGATTCAGAAGTGCAGCATATGAGTAAACATACTCACTCCTCAGTGATTATGGAAATGGTGGCCAATTTTTGTTTTGGGCTTCTAAGAGGAGGGAATGTATCATTAACCGCATATGACTTTGTAATTCCTTGCCTGTCAATTTTAACATAACATGCCAATAAAGGTCTGATTGATTGATTGATTGATTGAGTAAACAATTACAAGAGTTGTGTTTTCTACACAGATAAACTAGTCAAGATGAAACCACAAGGGGATATTTCCCGCTTCGGAGCCAGCTGTGCCTGTTCACAACCATGACGAATCCATTCCCTAAAATGGAAGCAACAGACTTGATGTTGAAAATGATCAGAAGAATCTGAAAGGCTGGACAACACATCCAATTACCATGTCAGATTACACAGGGAAGCAATTGAAATTCATAAACATAAACACAATTTCAATAGGAAGGAGGTGAGTTTAAAAATAAATAGGGGATGATTTCCTGTCCTGAAAAACACAAAATGCTCTACATCTTACAATAGCACTACAGATTTATTTATTTATTTGTAGACAGTCCATATGCAAAAGAACCTCCTCAGGAAAGTTCCTCCATTAGCATGTCACAAGCTACTACAAGACAATGACTCAGCCCTACCCCACCTTCCTGAGTAGATATAAATTACCTGCCTACCATTTTTTTTCTTCTCACCTTGACACAGAGAGTACTCCATCTTTCTGTGTTATACCTCTGAGGATGCTAGCTGCTGGTGAAATGTCAGGTACTACAATGCCAAGACCATGGCCATACAGCCTGGAAAATCTACAACAACTAATGATCAGACATGCTGTGGGGCGAATGTGTTTCTGTCCATCACTGCCATCTTCAGAGATAAATGTTGGCGTGGAAAACAAGTCACATTTGGGTGTGGCTTTCTTTTGTTTTCTTTAACGTTCACCAGTGCAAACTGATGCTTGGTGCATTAATAATGCTCAGATAACACTATGCAGGCAGAGATGCAAATTCAAGGAGGATGCTGTTACTAGTGTTATGGCCAGGTGTCCTGTACACAAATATCCAGAGATTTTTCCAGGAACTTATAACCAAGGCTATAATAAGTTTTTGTGTGCCATCTTTACAGAGCTTGGGACATCAGGATTTGTTGCTGTTAACCTTCCATATTGTTGGCCTTCCTTTTTCCTTGCTTGGACTTAGTTAAGGGCCCTTTACAGTAAAAAGGCTGAGAACTGGCAGAGGGGGGGCAGAATGGATCCAGCCATCTTGATTCTATAGATGCTCATTGCAGGCATGACAGGGACAGTCCTTCAGAAACTGGAATTTTTAGACAGCTCAACAATTAATTAAGGTGCTTGGGCACAATATGTCCCTATCATATTAACTATACTTTTAGCAAAAAAAGGAGATTATAGTCTCACCAATATTTTAAACTGGGAAGGTTTTCTATTTATCTGACTCAAGACTGGACCATTGAGAGCTCCCTCTGAAACTCCATTTCCCAATGAGACTGCCTCGTACCTGCACCAAGATTTCCCCGCCTTTCCTTTTTCCAGAAATTCCTAGGATCTGTGAATTCCCTTCACCGCACTTGCTGCCATTCAAGGACCTTTCCTCTGAATGCACCTTGATTCTCTTCCCCTTTCCCAAGGCTGGAAAGAAGGAATCTTTTTTTATAATATTTATTTCTAAATCCTATAACTGGAACCAGAATCTACTCTCAGAGGTACATTTCTGTTGGTCATATGTTGCTGTAGGAACTTCTGGCAGATGTGATGTGCTTCTTTGATTTTCCTCACAGCTTCTCTGGATCTTTACCGAGCTTGTTTTCTTAGGTGCCTTCCTCCATCCCTGGCCATCCCTCCTCGGGTTCCCAGAAGACCTCTTAGTTTTTATGGTTCTGAAGTTCTCTTTTGGATTATTACTTAAATAAAGCTCAAATCCCTCCATTATGGAGATGTCCAGAACATTCAGCAAACGCCAAGGCAAAGCATTAAAATGCTGAAATGTCCTTTTAATAAATCCTAAGACATCCTTTTATAAAGAACACAGCTACAATATCGATGGATTAAAAACAAGAAAGGCTAAAAATTATTTCAGCGAAACTCCAGTTGGTTGAAATGGCAAGTCACAGGCTAGGACCTCGCAGGCATTGGGAGGCAAATCTTTTCCTGCTGATGAGCAGCCTCCTAACTGTAAGCAACTCACCCACAGCAATGCCCTTCCAAACATGGACAAGAATTCTGAGATGAGGGTCTGCAACAAACCCATAAGCCAGCTCTGTCCCCATATCCATTCTGACAATGCAGTAACCGGATGTAGTAACATCTGCCATACCATCTCAAGTTCATTCACTTGTTCTTCTTCCAGAGTTCCTGAGCCCTTTCTACCTGGGGAAGCCCCTGCCAGAGGCAGAAAGTTATGCCACCAATGAGCGTGGCATAGCGCATAGGCACCCATTGAACTTGGATATCACATCATCCCCCACCACTGCAGCCTCGCTCATTAGGTTTTGAGGAGCTTGGAATGCTGACTACCGGCTTGGCCAATCACCTCCCTCCCTGGGCAGCTAAACCCTCACCTCAGCACCCAATCACAGCCCTCCCCCATCCTACAAAAACTTCTGTCAGAACACCTTGCAACTCAGTAGTTAGGGCCTGTGGCACAGGTCCCTGTCTCATGGCTCCCTGCTGTGTGGACTTAGAGCAGGCAGTTGGGTGTTCAGACAAGCGCAGACAGGGCACTTGGCACTAAAGGGCAAACACTTGACACTGACACCCAACGAGGAGACCAGAGTCCATACTCTGTGGCTGATCTCTCCCATTTCAGAACCCTAACAGGTACCCCGCCTTCGGAGGCTTGAGCCATGAGGGCAATGACGTGCTGACAGGTAAGCAGGGGCAAGGATCACAAACCAGCTCCCCCGTTGCCTCACTTGAGGTTGGGTGCCATGACAGTGCCTCCTGCACTCAAGCCCAGCATTGAGTCTGTGCAGGGGTGGCAGAAGCCACGGCCTTGCAGCACCAGGGCTCCTGACATGCCATGGGAAAAGATCCCAGGAAAGTTTTCCCGGAGATCTGGAGGTGATTGCTCTGTCATGTGCCTGTTTCCCACCCTTGGCAGGGACCTGGGCATGTATGTGGTGGTGGTGGTGGAGACTGGCAGCTGCTCCACTGTACTGTGCCCGTGTCACTCCATTCAGAGAAGAAAACCTGCAATTTACTTGCAGGCATTTGGAGACATTCTCCGTCAACGTATTTTAATTTGTCTAATTTTTGCTGGTTCATGTATCTAGGTGTCCAGCCAGCCCTTGTATTTGGTATGACCAGAGCACTGTGTGTCACGGGCTGGGGATGTGGGGCCAGGCAAACGTGGAGTGGTCAGGATACAGTCCGAGGTCAAGCCGGGCGAGACAGAGAGAGCCGAGTTCCAAGGGTGAGACGAGCGAGGTGGTCGAGAGACAGAGCCAAGTCAAGAGTCCGAGTAAGCCAAAGAAAGCGGAGAGCCAAGTCCGAATTACTAACCGAGAGCAGAGTCAGGAGGTCCGAGAATCAAGAGCAGTGGGTCCAGAGTCTGAGAGCTGAGGGTCAAAAGTCTGAGAATGCGAGGTGCAGAGTAACGAGGTCAAAGGTAAGCCGAGATCGAGGAACCAGAGGGATCAAGACGAGGATGGGGTGTCAGGAAACTGAGAGGTGTGGCGCAATGCTTTGTGGATGCGACTAGTTGCTGGCACGAGTTGGTTACTGTGCCAGCATGGGCTAATTAGAGATCTCAATAGCTGGTGATTAGCGCGCCTGAGGCATGGCCCAACTCCTGCTAAAACTCTGGGCTAAACGAACGCCGGGCACGCATGCGTGCCTCGTGCCACCGGGCTGTCATGTCCCGCCAGCGCCGTTCTCATAGATGAGACACAGGAGGTGGTGAGTCAGGGTGTGTGGAGCTTAAGTGGGGATCTGTCCCAGCTGGTGCGGGGCCCGCCTCCGAGCTTGCTGCGCTGTCAGGTGTGGAGGTTGCTGGGCCCGCCTCTGGGCTTGCCACGCTGTCAGGTGCAGAGGTTTCTGGTGGACGGAGCTCATCCTGGTTAATACTTAGCTCCTCCTCGCCACCGAGGGCTCAGGCACGGCAGGAGCCATGACATTGTGCATCTCCTTAGTACTTGTAAAATCCTGGATTTTAGAATGGTAACTTGCATTTCAGTAACTCATGGGAATCCCTTGGGTTCGTCTGTTGCATGTTGTCCAGTCGTCTTTCTCCTTTTGTGATGCAGCTTTTCCAATGTGAAGCCTGGACCACGCAAGCAACCCCCCCTGCCCATCGGAGCGTTAGGCAATTCTTAGACGAAATTTCCATTCCAGGAAATTATCACATGAAAGAAGAACCAAGTGGGCTCATGATCTCTCTCTCTGGCCCATTCTGCATCTAGCATTTGCTCTGCTGTGTTACCAAACCCATGCTGGAATAGAAATTCCCCTCTACATTGCATGCAACTTTCACTTTCTTTGATTGTTTTTTTTTTTTGTAGCCTCCACATCGCATGCCGGTTTCATTTCCTTTGATATCTCGGTTTTATGGTACCGTCCAACTAGATTTATGGCTGTTCAGTCAGTATGGTGTTGGCCAGGGGTATTTGAATATGATTTTGAGCCACATCTTTTTCTTTCCAATGGGGATTTGGTAAAACAACAGAGTGAATGCTAGATGCAGAATGGGACCTCTCTCTCTCTCTCTCTCTCTGATTTGATTTGTAGAAATCTGGAGCCAACCAGAAGTGAAGCAAAGAATAAGTATTAAGGTGACACATTCAACAAATGCAAAAACTACATAGTAGAAACCTGTTACAGATAGTGGGATTTAAACACAATGGTATAGTCTACTGTAAAGTACTGGGTTTGCTGCATAGAGACTTGGAATACGACATGCATTCAGACACGTTTATTGTACTTTGCACACAACAACAAATGGCCTGGCAAGGGCCAACTATATACACTTCCACCCGGTACCCCCTTAGTCCCATTGGTGGGTTTGAATTTCCCACCTATGCCTAATTGGTGGATTCCCAGGTGGACTAGGATCCTAGGTCCTATTGTCCTTTTGTGCCAAGCTCTTGGACTAGGGTGGTGGACCCTAGTGGTGATCCATGTACACAACACCCCTCCCCCCATAGTTCCAACCCAGGCTACATCACATAGTCCTGCAGGTAAGCTGGCAGTCTACATTCTTTCTGGGGGTGCTGGGACAGGCTCGCTTGCGATGGCCTCTGGTTGCTTTTCTGGAACAGCCAGTTGAGGTGGCAGCGGTGGCTGTTCCTCCAGCTCTGGTGTCTCTGGGGTTGCTTCTCCTGCTTGTGCCTCTCCGGGGGCTGGGGGTGTTGGCTGGGTGCTTGCCTCTGGTGTGTAGAGCTCTGGTACCCTTGGCCACGGGGGGGCCTCTCCTTCCACTGGGAACTGTTGCCTCCGCAGTTGGTCTACGTGTTTTTTCAGGAGTAGGCTGTCCTCCATGAAGACTTCATATGATACAGGACTGGTGGCTCTCACGATCTGGCCTGCCAGCCACGGGGGCCCCTTACCAAAGTTTTTGATGAAGACAGGGTCTTCTGGGAAGTAACCCCTGGGAGCCTCCCTCTGCTCTGTGAGCTTTCTCAAGTCTGGTGCCTGATCTGGGTGCAGCTGGTCCAATAGGATGGTGGGGTGTCATCCCATCAGGAGCTCAGAGGGGCAGCAGCCAGTGACGGGGTTGGGCATCGTTCACTGCATTAGGAGGAAGCGGGCTAGCCAAAACTCCCAGTCCTCATCCGTGATTCGGTTGAGTGCTTCCTTTGTGGTGCGCACCATGTGCTCCACTTGCCCATTGGTTGCAGGGTGGAAGGGGGCTGACTTTACGTGCTGGATCAGGTTCCTCTGGAGATAGTCCTTGAACTTGGCGGACGTGAATGCCATCCCGTTGTCAGAGATAAGCGTGTCTGGCAGGCCATGTGTTGTGAAGGTCCGGTGCAGGGTGCGGATGACTGCCTTTGTGGAGGTGGTGGATACTGGACATACTTCCAGCCATTTAGAATATGAGTCCACAATGACTAGGGAGGTAAGTCCATGGAATGGGCCGGCAAAATCAATGTGGAGCCTGGACCACAGTTTGCGGGTGGACTCCCATGGTTGCAGGGGACCCTAAACCTTTATAACAACCCAGAGCCCCATCAAAAACCCCAGGAAATTCCCCACAAACATCAGCAGAATCCCAAGACATGCAGTGCCTCACCCCCCTACAGTGATGCCCAACGGCGCGAACCATGCCCAGCCCAACAGACTGACCAAGTTGCCCTCCACCACAATCAAGTCCAGTAAACCCTCGAACCCCCGGTACTTCACCCTAAATGTTCCCGCGCCCCGGATCGGAACTGGGTTCCTTTGAAAGTCCACGAGGCAGGCGGGGCCCCCATTAGTGCAAAGTCTGTTCAGTGTTTCCACCGAAATGATGGAAGCCACAGATCCGGAGTCTACCTCCATAGTGCAGGGGGACCATTCTATCTGGACCTGGAACTTGGGGGTTTCAGGTTGGTTGGGGAGGCAGAGTATCTGTAACAAAGGCTGGCTGGTCAAAAGGTAGAGGTGGTCTCATAGTGAGTGGAGGTCTGTCTACATTGTCAGGTCTGGGGGTTCTGGGAGTTCTGGTTCCTGTTGCCCTTTGATCTGCAGATGCGGACAAGGTGTCCCTGTTTCCTGCATGTGTGACACATGGCATCACGGAACTGGCACAGCTTATGCTCGTGTGCCTCTCCGCAGCTGGTGCACAGGACACGGTTAGTGGGTTTGCTGGGGTGTCCTGGGGCTCCTGGCAGCTTCCTATGGCTTGTTGGGCGAATGAGGCAGATGTCTTCCTCGTCTGAGTTCTCCAGCACCGGGTCGGGGAGCACCAGATGTGCCACAGACAGTGGCTTGTCTTGGGATGAGGCCACGTAGGAAATGGCAAGCTGAAGAGCATCGTCGACTTTGAGGTTGGTGGTGCCGATTATTTTGTGGTGGAGCTTCACATCACTGACCCCCCCATGCGAACTGGGTGAAGATGTCTTCTACCTTGGGGAAGGTGCACTCCATGGCATGTTGGCGTAGCACCCCCATATACACCGTGGCTGTCTCCCCAGGCTTCTGAAGGTGCCCCTGGAACTCCGTGCAAGTGTTACATAAGAACATAAGAGAGGCCAATGGCCCATCTAGTCCAACACTCTGTCACACAGCGGCCAAAATATACCAGGTGCCATCAGGAGGTCCAGCAGTGGGGCCAGGACACTAGGCTTGTTGTGGGCTTGGGAATTAGGTACTGAGTCAAAGTGTTGAGTATTCCTCGTATGAATGCTCGAGGATGGCCTTAGGGGCCAGGAGGCTCTTGGCTAGCCGAATGGTGGCCGTGCCACAGGAACTTAGGAGGAGATTCCTTCTCTTGGCCGCATCTGTCATCTCATGGTATGCAAGATAACAGGTAAACTGGTCCGTCCACAAATCCCAAAACTTGGGATGTGTGGGGTTGAAGATTTCGAGGTTTTCCTGAGCAGCGGCTATGATTTTAGCGTGGTGTGGGGAGTGGAGATGGGGAGAGCCGGGTGTGATGCAGTGCTGCTCGGGAGTGGTGCAGAACGTGGTGGCTTCCTTGGGGTCGGTGCTCATTGCTGTGCTGGTAGGAGTCAGGCCCATTCCTGGGATCCCATTCTTGTCGCCACTGTAAAGTACTGGGTTCACCGCATGGAGACTCAGACTATGACATGCGTTCAGACACGTTTATTGTACTTCACACGCAACAGCAACAAATGGCCCGGCAAGGGCTAACTATATACACCTCCACCCGGTACCCCCTTAGTCCCATTGGTGGGTTTGAATTTCCTGCCTATGCCTAATTGGTGGATTCCCAGATGGACTAGGATCCTAGGTCCTATTGTCCTTTTGTGTCAAGCTCTTGGACTAGGGTGGCGGACCCTAGTGGTGATCCGCATACACAACAATACAGTCCCTGATTTTCTCCCCCAAGCTTCTTCTGAACTATATGTTTACAGCACAGCCCTGTTTCCTGCGCAAAAAGCCCTCTTGAATCATTCACTTTTGCGTCGTTTGCAGAACGTCAGGAGAGTAGAAGCCTTCCAGTGCAATTATAGGCTGAGCTACCCCATCTGTACCTGTTGAAATCAATGGGCACTAGCAATCCTGCACACACTTACTAGAGAGTCAATCACGTTGAACTCAGTGAGGCTACTTTGGGACTCAACAAACATAAAAGCAGTAAAGCAAAAAAAGGTCATATTCCCATGGAGAAAAACAGTTCTGCATCTCTCTCAGAGGGTTCCTGTGAGCCATCGTGAGAGTCCCAAATGCTGTTGAGATGTATCTGTCCAGTACATTTTAAGGCCAGTCTTCAGACCGCTTAGGACAGCATACATGGCTCTTTTGTCCCCATGGTTGCGGTGAAGAAGGTAAGGCTGACTGGCCCAAGATCCCCCCGTCCCGCAAGTCTCATGACAGGATAGATTGCAAATTCATACCACTGCACCACACTGGCCCACGGAGATTCTGTGAGATCATTTGACCATTCAAATGCGGCCCATTAAAAATAGTTAGCAGGGGTCTGAGGGATGAATGAAATTGCTCTTTAGTCTATTGAAATTCTCCACCAAAGAAATGGGATGTCTCTGGGGACAAATATCCTCTTCATGAGGCACTTCTTCTAAGGTTTAGAACATGAGTGCATGCTTTTCTCAGTTTGGGATTGGTGAATATCAAGATGACGGGATGTGCTGAAGGATACGAAAACTGGAATATCTCACAAATCAGCTGCTCAAGCTTGCCGTACTTGAAAAATTTAGTGAGGCCAAGGATCATGGCAGTAAAATGTAAAATGTAGAAGAAGAGGGAGAGAAGCAAAGGCTTCATGACGTTGATGTGGGCCTGAGTGCTGAAGTCGTTGGTGCTGAGGCTGCTCTTCTTCAGATTCCGCTTGTGCCTCCACAGGGAGAGAAGCAAAACAAGGGATGCTGTTAAGCAGATGCTGAAACTGATGGCAGTAGAAGAAATCTGAAGAGTAATTAAAAACCTAACACAGTTGATGTCATGAGCCTCCCTTTGGCTGGTGTTCTCTGGTAAGTATCCTGTGAGATTGTGGCATTTTTCATCTTCAAAATACCCCACGACTGGATGAATGGAGCCGATAGTGAAAGCTAGGAGAGATATTCCAAGCAACCTGGGCACCAGCACCCCAATTCTTAGTTTCAGCCACGCAAAGAAAGGATGATCAAAGTTGGTGACCTTCACACAGTAGAAGACATTGAGCCATGTGGCGCACCAGAGGCTGGCTGTGTTCAAATAATTCCAGGAGACTGCAGATGCCTGCTCTGCTTTACTGTATATATATGTCTCTGGAGAGCAGAAATACACAAATTGGCTGCTCGTGGAAACCGACTGCAAAAGAAACCTGGAGAGGCTCAGAGTGATCAAGAGGAAATCACAAGGGAGCATCTTCTTGCTGCGGAGCCAGCTGTGGAGGTTCACAGTGAGGACAAATCCGTTCCCTAACAGGGAAACAAGGGACTCAATTCCAAAAACGATCAGAAAAAGGACTCCCAGTAGGGAAAACAGATCTCTGTCCATCACTACCATCGTTGGGAGAGAAAGATCTAAAATGGGAACAAGATGAATTAAATTGTGGCTCTCCTGGTTCATGTGTGATGTATTGCAGAGAAAACTTTCACTTTGGGGTCTGTATTAATAGTCATAGCACATCCTACAGAGAGTGAGATGCAAATCTAGGGAAGGAAGGATTCTGTTACTAATGATGCAGTCAGGGATCATGTTGTACTCATCTGTCCAGGGATTACAGCTACTGCTTTAAATTTTGGGGGCGGGAGTAAACATTCCAATTTAGGGACCTTTTTCCTGTAGAATTTTCCAAGATGACAGATATAGGTATTGCGTTATTTAAAATTCACACAGGACGCTCTACTGAGGCTGTAACTGGGTCGGGTTTCTGCTTTTTGTGTTGTTGATTATGTTTTGGCCACTGGTTGGGACTCGAACTCTCTAAATTGTCTCTTCCTTATTGGATTTCTATAGATATTACAAAATGATGTATACCCCCCCTTTTTTTTTAGTATGCAGCACTTCCAACTGTGGAATGAGTGGCACTGTGTGTTCTAACCTATGCCTCCTCCATTCATGAAGTTTGACAAGGTCTAATCCAACATGGCTTCTCTTGTGTTGCATCTTTCTGAAGTGACATCAGTTCTAGGTGGAGGGGGTTGATGGTTTTGATGTCATTTCTGGATGATGCTCTAGAAATTTATTCCCTGTGATGTCCCTGTGAAATGGTACCCAGACAACAATTCCCTTCCTAAAGTGTCACCCTCAATGCTCTTTGTTGTGTATTGGAATGTGAATCCATGCTATACATTTCCATGTTAAGCTTGATTCTAAATGTGGCTCTTCATCTGTTGCATTACCATTGGTCGGTTTCTGAGAAACCTCTGTAAATATCCAGTCACTGTGTGAAAATGTAGCAAAGAGGGAACGGTCCTGATTGGCCTTTATCCCTGTGTTATGATTGCCAATGCATCCTAGAAATTCCCCCAATCTCCCCCAAAGACAATAGAGACGGGAAATTCCTAGAATGTTGCAACCACGGTAACTAGTAGTGAGAGTACCAGCTTTGCAATATCTTCCCCCCTTTTTCTCCCCCCCCAATTTGCTGAGAGCCAGAGAAAGTGGACAGGAGAGGGTGGGAGGCTGCCCATCGTGGGCTGGTAATTGGCAGCCCACGGAGGAGCGTGAGACTTCCCCTGGGCCATTTTCCCAGCAGTCTGAGGGAGGCAGTATTGGGCCTGCTAGGGAAGCCCACATGTGTCCCAGTGAACACATAAATTCCCCCAGATTTCCAGACTGTTCCTTCTCTTTGCATGATACCTTGAAGGCCCAGTTTATATTACCTTACGCATAAATTTGAGATCATTAAGTCACAGATTAATGGGGAATTTCTTTAAGTGATGAAGTCAGAAAAGATGAGATCCCTTTAGGCAACTGATAACCAATGGTGTCCCATATATTTGTTCATATGAATAAACATATGAGTAAACAATTGCAAGAGTTGTGTTTTCTACAGGGATACTGAAACCTGTCCAGTTGAAACCAGAAGGGGGGATTTCCTGCTTTAGAGCCAACTGTGCCCGTTCACGACCTTGATGAATCCATTCCCCAAAATGGCACAAAGAGACTCAATGTTGAATAATCAGAAGAATGACATGCAATGGGGTAAACATGTTTCTGTCCATCACTGCCATCTTCTGAGATAAACCCTGGAGTGGGAAACAAGTCGAACAAGGGTGTGGCTTTCTTTGGTTTTCTCTAACGTTCACCAGAGCAAACTGATGCTTGGTGCTTTAATAAGGCTCAAAAAACACTATGCAGGGAGAGATGCAAATTCAAGGAGGATGCTGTTACTATTGACATGGCCAAGTGTCCTGTATACAAATATCCAGAAATTTTTCCAGAAATGTATCACCAAGGCTGCAATAAGTTTTTGTGTGTCACCTTCACAGTGCTTGGGACATCAGGTTTTGTTACTATCAACCTTCCATATTGTTGGCCTTTCTCTTTCCTCTCTTGGGCCTGGTTAAGGGCCCTTTAGAGTAAAGAAGCTGAGAACTAGCAGGGGGCAGAACAGATCTTGCCATCTTGATTCTATAGAAGCTCACTGCAGGCATGGCAGGGACAGTTCACAAGACACTGGCCGAATCGGCATTTGTCTTTCCCACCAGTGTCCCCCCTGCCTTTTGACTCCGTCTTCAAAAAAGCTGTCCACCTTTGGTGTCATTTTCACATCTCAACAGTGCTAGCATACTTTCACATGTCCACATACATTTATCATCCTTTCGGGGCGGCTCCACTGTCACTGCACCTCTGCACTGCTTTAAAAGAATCTTCTCCAAACAACATTCAAACAAGCATAGAGAAAGACGGCGTCACAGCAGCACGCAACTGATTTAAAAGTGCAAATGCAGATTCGACCACTGTCATTTTTAGACTTCAATCAGAACAGATCGACAAAGCCAAAGCACTGAAATGCGAAAATGTACTTTTATAAATCCTAAAATGTCCTTTATAAAAGGACACAGCAACAAGCTCAGTGGATAAAATACGAAGAAAGGATAAAAATTATTAGTTTTCAGTGAAACTCCAGTTGGTTGAAATGGCAAGTCACAGGCCAGGGCCTCACACAGGCATTGGGAGACAAAGATTTTCTTGCCAACAAACAGCCTCCTAAGCCTAAACAACTCCCTAGCCACAGCAATGCCCTTCCAAACATGGACACAGACTGGGACCAGGGCCTGCAACAAACCCATATGCCAGCTCTGTCCCCATATCCACTCTGACAAGACATTAACCGGACGTAACGCCTGCCATACCATCTCAGGTTCATTCACTTGTTCCAGTGTTCCATATGCCAACAAATGTCAGCGGTGCCCTTTCACTCTCTACATCGGACAAACTGATCAGTTGCTACACAAAAGAATCAATGGGCTAAAATCTGACGTTAAAAGTTACAACCCTCAAAAACCAGTGGGAGAACATTATAATCTTCCCGGTCATTTGATTGCTGACCTGAGAGTTGCAGTCCTCACACAAAGAAGTTAGACGGCTGGGTTTGATTTATTTGGGGTGGGGGTGGCAAAGGCTTTCTTTTTAATTTTTTTTAAACTTTATTTGAACAATCTTGACATTACAGAAGTTAATAAAGCACAGAAATGTAACACATATCTGGATGTAAAACAGGATACATTGTGGCCCAGGGGAGTCCACTCTGACATATTGGAATCAGAAAAGCAATGGATCAATGCCGATCCAAAGGAGTCTCAACACCGTTTCCAACCAAAGCAGTGGTAAAAAATGAAGCCAAGTATGATATCTTGGATTCGAGGGAAGGAGATCCAGTTCAGTCACATACTGCAATACGGGTGCCCAGATTAAAAGATACATTTAGAATAGATCGCATCTGAGGGAGCTTGAGCCTGATCTAGAGTATTAGAGATTTAGCACATAACAAACTGATTCCAAATTTTATCATACCAGGCTGATAAAGAAGGAGGCGTTGGCAATCTCCTGGCCGCCAAAATCGCTAATCTAGCTGCAGCAAGCAAAATCGAGGGGAGTTCTTTGTGTATGACTTCACAGATTGAGGTCCCCCACAGGTTTAAAAGCATCAGCTCTGGACCGACAGGAAATGGTTGCGAGGGAATTGTGCTAATATGGGCCACAACTTCATGCCAAAATTGCTGGACTGCAGGGTACTTCCGCCAGCAGTGAAATTAACTGCCTATATGTCCACAATGTTTCCAACATAGCAGACCAAGCTTGAGGTTCACTAGATGCAGTCATTCGGGGGTGTAAGACCATCTGGAAATGAGTTTGAAGAATTGTATCCAGCTATTAAAAACCTTTGAAGTATTCACAGGGGGATTCCAAATGGAGGACCAGTGTGAGTGTGTTAATTCTAATTGGAGATTGTCTTGCCGTAGCTTTTGATATTTCAGAGTAGTAGTATTATCAGTTGCCTGTATGATTTTATATAGTTTAGAAAGCAAACCTTTTGAGGCGTCAGAGTAAGTTGTGAGAATTTGTTTGAACTCAGACAACGGTCTCTTAAATGATCCTAACGAAGTGAGATGTTCCATTAGACTTTTCGATTGGAAAAAGCAGAACCACGGGATTTGATTCCCCAACAGCCTTTTAAAATAGATTTTATCCCAAATCTTACCATGTTTCACAAGCTCAAAAGGACATGATAGTCCTGCTAATAATCATTCTTGAAAAGCTTCCTGTTCCATTAACAGGGGGGAACCATGGTTGGTTTGTATATGTTGTAAGCGGTGATATTTCTGGGGCTAGCTGTTTCTTCTTGGAGTCCGAGAACTTCAGTATGGTTGCTAAGAAGCGATTGTGTAGAATTTGTCGGGGTTGTTGTGAAGAAACCAGAATTTTTTTTGCAAGCAAAGTGGAAAAACATATGCCTGTTCCATTTGCATCCAGTTTGTCTGAGGATCCACATTTAACACCTGAACGACATTAGACAAATTAGAGGCATGATAATAGGTGTGAAGAAGTGGCAAGTCTAAGGAGGTGGGTCTGCTCAATATGTGACAGTTAATTCTGGACTTTTTGTAGGCCCAAAGAAAGTTGAAGAAGGTATTTTGCCATGTTTGGAGGTCTTTTTTCAGAAACAAAGATAGGAAGTGCTCAGAAAAGAAAGAGAAATCTAGGAAAGATGAAACTTATGTGTAGGTGTAGACGATCTGGTAATGTGAGAGGAAGATTGTTCCAATCTTTAAGGTGAAGTTGGATATCCTTATGGAGCTCATGAAAGTTCCTTAATGACAGGTCCTTTAGGTCAAGGGGGATTTGAATTCCCAGATGTCTCTAAGTAGTTGAGATCCATCTGAAGGGGAAATTTTATTTATGTTGTACCATCATGCTGGAAGAGAGGGATATAGGATACAATTTTGATTTTGAATGGCTGATTTAAAGACCAGAGGTATTACCAAAGTTAGAGAGAATCTCTTGAGTGGCTGGTAGAGAGCGAAGAGGGTCAGAGACATACAGCGTCAAGAAATCCATGTACAGATTCACTTTGTGCTCATTGCCTCAAAGGGTTATACTCGAGAATTCCTTGTGTCTATGTAGCTCTTCTGCTAAGGGTTCAGTTGTGAGCATGAAGATTAGAGGGGAAAGTGGGCATCCCTGCCTAGTACCTCTTGTAGGGTGGAATGCAGAAGAATTATGACCATTGGCTCATATCCAGGTTCTGGGTTGTGCACGGATTGACTGTAGAGCTCTGATAAAATTACTACCAAAATCCATCCTCTTCAGCAATATAAGCATGCATTAGATTTCTAAGGAGTCAAACACCTTGTCAAAGTCCAGCACCAGTATAAAAGAATCTTATTTTAAGCATTTGCTGTGCTCAGTAACATTCAGAGTATGTTGGATGTTGTTAGGTGATGTTTCGGTATGAAGCCAGGCTGGTCTGGATTAACACAAACAGAGATAATTGATTTAAACCTGTTGGCGGGTATGGTGATAAAAATCTTCTCATTGTTGAGAAGAGCTATTGGGTGATAGGAGGCAGGATCTGTTGGATCTTTATTGTCTTTTGGGATAACAATAATGGATGACTCCTACCAGGAGGGTGGTTTGAAGAACATTGTTGCAGGTGGATAGTAGCGGTGCCTTGTTAGTTTTCAAAGTTTTAATGGTGTCTTGGAGTTCTTGCAAAGAAATAGCTACCTCCAGGAGAGTTTTGTGTTCAGGAGATAAGCATCAAAAGGGGTTATTGAATCTAAGTAAGATTCAAGTGTGATTGTTTTCCCAGCAAGTTTTCCTTTAATGAATAAGAGCCACACTAGGGGATCAGTAAGTTTCACTCCCAAGGTAAAAATAATGCTTCTTGACACTAAAATTGCCTCCCCTCAGGCCTTGGAGGAATCTGGGACTTGGTACTGGGAGGGGTAAAGTGGGGTTTTCGATATTGGAGAGTTAGGAGATCAGATATGAGATTCCCGAATGAATAAAACATCAGGTCAGAAACAATGCTCCCTCTAAGCTGTGGAGTCTTGTGAGCAAAAATTCTACTTTGTGAGCTACTGTCATTTAAGTTGTGAGCGAGCAATTTGGCTACTGCATAAATTAGTTTGCTCTGAAGCCATCCTTCCTGAGCGAAGACAAAATGTGTGAGCCAGGGGCTAAAAAACTGTGAGCTACCTCACACTAACTCAGCTTAGAGGGAACACTGGTCGGATATGTTTTACATGCTGTAGCACCCTTTTTGACTATGCCATTGAGACCCCTGATGTTGACAGAGCTTATTTTTAATGAATTCATTATCTTTATTGAAGAGCAGGGCTATTTTTGGGCAGGAATGCACAGGAACGGAATTCCGGCTGGCTCCCAAGTTGGCCACACCCAGCAGGAACTCATTAGCATAATAGGCCACACCCAACAGCAGAAACTCATTAGGATTGGCTACATTTGGGGTGTGTGGCCTAACATGCAAAGGAGTTCCTGCTACCAAAAAAGCCCTGGGTTTTGACAAAAAATAAAGTAAACAGAATAAGAAGTAAAAGGTGGGTGTGGCTAGATGACCACACTTCTGGTAACATGGGGTGTGGCCTACTAGACTAATGTGCTATTGGGGTGTGGCCTAATATTCTAATAGATTTCTGATGATGGGTGTGGCCTGTTATGCTAATGAGTTCCTGCTGGGCTTTTTCTACAAAAAAAGCCCTGTTGAAGAGTAAAGTAGAACACACAACCACTACAAAGTTGATTGGTCCCTTCTAGATAACCTCAAAAAAGAACACAGGAAACCAACAGACAGTAGAAAGGAGAGTTGGAGCACTGAGAGAGTTACTTCATCATATTAAATATGTATACAACACAGTAGAGTCTATTGAAGCCCAGAGAAAGAAATGTAGCAGTGCCTGGTAACAGACATATTCATCAGAAATGTGCAAACAGAGCAGTATATAAACATTTGGGAAAAATACTACTAAATTCCTAAAAGTTAAAAACAGCAATTGGAGTATAGTAAGGTGAGCAATCATTCTCTCCTCTTTCAAATAGACAACAATTGAATTAACAAAGTAGGCAGTGAATGTATTATTAATCGATCGGCTTGTAATTGAAATCTTGATTAAATGTGCAATTAATTGGCCCTTAACCCTCCCACCCCAATCAATCCAATGAATGCAAATATCTAATTGATTAAATAGTGCAATGAACTAATTAATTAGAGTGCAAGATGAACTGTCAAGTAGTTAATTAATTAATAGAATTATATGCAATAAAAACAAAAGGGGCTAACTAGTAGTGAGTCAGTGATCCTGGGAACCAAAACTGGAAAACAAATGCTTGCTGTGCGTCTCTGATTCTCAGGACAAGCTTCCAGAGATGGTCTCTTAATGACGGGAGCAAAAAAATCCCAACCCCCTCCCCCTTCCAAGAATTGCTTGACGAAAACCACTCAGGTTACAATAGGGTGTATTAAGAATAAGCAAGAATGTAAGAAAGTTACTGCAGAACCTTTACAATAACAACAAGGGATGATATTCACTGAGAGTTACATATGGAGACCTTGTTGTTCTTCTCCGGGGATGCTGGGAATTGTAGTTTTCTCTCTTGGGACCGGCGGCTTTGTTCTGATTTGTCAGAAAATCATAGTGCATGTAGTAGATCTAGACTAGTGTCCTCATCTCCAGCTTTGAGGGTGTTACCTTGATAAGAAACTTGAAGCTTCCATGAGAAGAGCCATTTATAGTGCACATTTGCCACGTAATCTTGTTGTGATAGGCTTCAGAGCTGATCTAATATGTAGGGCTTCCTGGGGAATATCGGGGAAGACCAGAATTTGCAGATCTTTGAATAAAAGATAACCTTTAATTTTTGCTTCATCTAGGATACTTTTGTTTCGACCTCCGGTCTATAAATTACACTAACAGGTCTCTTGGGTCTTTACATCTTGGGTTTACAGGGGGACCCAATTGGTATGCTTTGGTGATGGATGGTGCAAATCCTAGCTCAAATTTTAAGATGGAAGAGAGGCAGTTAGAGACGAAGCACATTAGATCTATATGTTCCTCCACCCCCTCAGTTAGACCTCTAAAATTCAGGTTCAGTCATTTAACATGGGTTTCAAGAATAATTTGAAGATTGCAAGATTGTCCTTCAAAGGTCTTTAAATCATGCACCTCACCCTGTGAGGTCACCCCTAGATTCAAGGCTGAATTCACTGTCTGCGCAGTTTGCATAAGAGAGGACTGAATTTCATCAAGTTGTTGTTTCATTGGCTGCATAATCTGCATCATGTCATCCCAGATCCCTTTCTCCATTTTGCCAAGAAGGTTTGGTAAGCCTTGCTTGTTTAGCACTGATTCCAAAAGGCACAAAATAGAGTCCTCGTCTGCCCAGCCGGTGGTGTTCAGCATGTCAGGCTGAACAAGGATACACGATTCTTATCTGACTGACTGCTAATTTTCTGTCACCAAATATTTCCCTTCTGCTGTAATCAAGCTGATTACAATATGAATTGGACCTTTGCTCTAGTTCTGGCACAGCTGTTCTTGAAAAAGAGCAGTTTCTGTCAGAGTTCTCTCAGCCCCACCTACCTCACAGGGTGTGTGTTGTGGGGAGGGGAAGGGAAAGGAGTTTGTAAGCTGCTCTGAAACTCCTTTGGGTAGTGAAGGGCAGGGTATAAATCCAATCTCTTCTTCTTCTTTTACAAGCATTCTTTACAACACCCCTTCCACCTTCTGACTAATATAAAAAGACTCAGAGATCTCCGTTTCTACTCTACTCCTGTTTGATGAATGGAGGTTTGATTCTTGAATCTCATACCCTGAAACTCTTATAGGATAAAGTGCTACTGTTTATTTATTTATTTATGTTATTTTTGGCCAGTCTTTTTCACTCAAGGCAGATTACATAGAATTACAGTTAACAGGGTGGAACATCCAATAGACAATGCAATAAGATGTGACTAGAAATTTGGAACCAACCAGAGATGAAGCAAAACATAAGATGCCTGTGAAAAACTGCACCTTTTAAAAAGCCTCAAAGTACTGTACAAACAGAGTAAGGCTGAGTTCAGACTGGCAGTTTGAAGTGGGAGGGATTCGTGGCAAAAAAGCCCTGGAACAAACTGTTCTGGATTTTCCTGCTCACACTGTGCCGACTGATGCAGGAGCATACTGGGAGGAGGCATAAGGGAGCATTCACACTGTTGGCCCAAAGGTGCGGCTGTAAGGCGTGGCTTTCTTTTTTGCTAATCTGGAGATATGCGCTTATGCACATGAGCACATATGCGCATAAGCACACAATCAGGGCTGGCTGCCACCGCCATTTGTTGTGGCTCCTGAGCTGCCGGAGTGCTGCTCCAGCACGCTCCCCCCCAAAAAAGACCCCTGTGCTCTGGAGTATTAAGGAAAAATAATGGAACTAAAGCCTTTCAATATAAAGTTTCAAGAAACTGTGAAAAAGCTTAATTTACTTGTACATAAGAACCAAAGTCGATGCAAAAACTGGTTTTACTTCAGAAATTTAATCCCTGAATTCACCTGGCCTTTCCCTTCTATTTCAAACAAAGTTCCTGAATTTTAAAAGCATATCAATTGCCATTTTCCATGGTTTTAAGTTAAAGGGCTGACATCCTCGAAATCTCTTTCTCTTAGGACAATAGTTGTCTACAATCCTTACAACTCTCTCCCCCAAGCTATTTCTGAATCATATTGTTACAGTACAGCCCTTTTTCCTGCACAAAAAGCCCTCTTGAATAATTCAGTTGCACATAGTTTACAGAAAGCCAGGAGAGTGGGAGCTTTCCAGTGCAATCCCAAACAGAATTACATCATCTAAGCCAATTGAAATCAATTGGCACGAAAGGGTGTAGTGATCCTTTGCACACTTACTAGACAGTAAATCACACTGAATTCAGTGAGGCTACTTTAGGAGTCAACATGTGCAAGACAAAAAGGCAAAAAAAAGGTCACATTCCCATGAAGAAAAACTATTGAGCTTCTTTCGCAAAAGGTACCTGTGTGTCATCATGAGGGTCCGAAGGCTGTTGAGATGTATCTGTCCAGGACATTTTAAGACCAGCCTTCAAAGATATTAGGACAGCATACAGGGCTCTTCTGTCCCCATTTTGTGGCAAAACCAGGGTTGTGGTGAAGTAGGCTAGGCTGACTGGCCTGAGCTCTACTGCCCCCTCCCACAAGTTTCATGATAGGATAGATTGCAGATTTGAACCATCACAACCACACTGGCCTGCAGAGATTCCTATCATTCGATCACTCAAAGGGACCTTAAAAATAGTTAGCAAGGGTCTGAGGGATGAATGAAATTGCCCTTTTGCCTATTGAAATTTCCCACCAAGAAAATGGGATATTAAGAGACATAAGTAAAAGTATCTAAATAAATAATGGGAGAAGGCAGGATTTGCGGAGAGGTGTGTGTCTTAGAGCGGGTTCATGTGTACCCGAGACCTTTCAAAGGGAGAAGAGACCTTCCCCAAGGTAGTACCACACTGCCCTTGGTGTTATCCTCCACTTCAAGAAATTCAAATACGTGGGTGAATTGTCTGCATCCCTTTGTGATAGCTGGCTGTCTCCACAACTGGGAACTGTTTGTCAGATTTATGTGACTAGAGAGAAAAAGCTATTGACACAGAAACAGAGTGATGAGCCCATAAGGTCTTTCCTCTGGGACTGAAGGCAGCTCATGTCCTCTTCATGAGGCACTTCTTCGGAGGTTCAGAACACGGGTACACACTTTCCTCAGTTTGGGACTGGTGAATATCAAGATGACGGAGTGTGCTGAAGGATATGAAGACAGGAATATATCAGAAATCAGACGCTGAAGCTTGCCGTACCTTAAAACGTTTGCGAGGGCAAGGATCATGGCGGCAAAATGTAATATGTAGAAGAAGAGGGAGAGAAGCAAAGGCTTCATGACGCTGAGGTGGGCCTGAGTGCTGAAGTCCTTGGTGCTGAGGCCGCTCTTCTTCAGATTCCTTGTGTGCCTCCAAAGAGAGACAAGCAAAACAAGGGATGCTGTAAAGCAGATGCTAAAATTGATGGCAGTAAAATAAACTTGGAGAGTTTTTAAAGACACAAGTGAGTAGCAGAGATGAGCCTCACTTTGGCTGGTGTTCTCTGCTAGATTTCCTGTGAGATTGCAGCATGTTTCATTTTCAAAAGACCTCATGACTGGATGGATGGAACAGATTATGAAAACTAGGAGAGATATTCCAAGGAACCTGGGCACCAGCACCCCAATTCTTAGCTTCAGCTGTGCAAAGAAAGGATGAGAAAAGTTGGTGACCTTCACACAGTAGAAGACATTGAGCCATGTGGCGCACCAGAGGCTGGCTGTGTTCAAATAAGCCCAGGGGAGCATAGATGCCTGGTGTTTTTCACTATATAGGTATGTTTCTGGAGAGCTGAAATACACAAACTGGCTGCTTGTGGAAACCAGCTGCAAAAGAAACCTGGAGAGGCTCAGAGTGGTCAAGAGGAAATCACAAGGGAGCATCTTCTTGCTGCGGATCCAGCTGTGGCCGTTCACGGCTAGGATGAATCCATTCCCCAACAGGGAAACAAGGGACTCGATCCCAAAAACAATCAGAAAAAAGACTCCCAGTGATGAAAACAGATCCTTGCTCATCACAACCATCATTGGAAAGAAATACCTAAAATGGGAACAAGATGATTTAAATTGTGGCTCTCCTGTGTGATGTTTTGCAGAGAGAACTTTCGCGTTGGGGTCTGTATTAATAGCCGTGGCGAGCCCTACAGAGAGTGAGATGCAAATCTGAGGAAGGATTCTGTTACTAATGATGCAGTCAGGGATCATGTTGTACACATCTGTCCAGTGGCAGATTAACCATTAAGCAGACTAAGCACGTGCTTGGGGCACCAGGGCCAAAGGGGGCACCACACAGTTGGGAAAAGGGTGAAAAGGAAAAAAAAAGAATGAAGATTTGTAAAAAAAATAAAATTGATAAAACCAGTGCAAATTGATCATGGTGCACCCTAGGGTTATCTCCTATTTTTTGTTGGCGAGGTGCAGTGTCATAGGCTATGTTTAAAAGCAGGGCTCTTTTTGTAGCAGGAACTCCTTTGCATATTAGGCCACACACCCCTAATGTAGCCAATCCTCCAAGAGCTTACAGTAGTCCCTGTAAGAAGAGCTCTGCAAGCTCTTGGAGGATTGGCTACATTAGGGGTGTCGCCTAATATGCAAAGGAGTTCCTGCTACAAAAAGGGCCCTGTTTAAAAGTAAAATGCATGTGTCTAAAAGTAAAACGATGGAGCCAAATTCAGTTGTCATGACAGTCATTTCAATGACCCTCTCTGCCCCTTATTAATTTCAGCCCCATGTAAATGTCAAAAATGAAGCGTGTTCAGTTGAGTGGTGCGCAAAAAGAGAAATGGACTGGGTCAACAAATAAAATGGACTGGGTCAGTGTGGAAAGGAGGGGGGCACCAAGAGTGGTCGGGGTTTAGGGCACCAGTGAGCCTTAATCCGCCCCTGCATCTGTCCGAGGATTACTACTACTGTCGTAAATTCTTTCGGGTAGATATTCCAATTTAGGGATTTCTTCCCCCTGTAACCACTATTTTCCAAGATGCCAAACATCTGTGTACTTCTTATGTTCCTTGGATGTGACTTTACTTGCGTTTGGGTCTTCTAGGGACTCAGCACTACATTGTATTGGTTTCTCAGGCTACCGAAAAGGGCTGGCCAATTTCTTTGCACAACCCGTCCTTGTGAATTGATAGAGGCTATCACTCTCTGTCTTGAGGGCATGGCTGTTCAATGCCAGTTTATGTATGATGGCTCTCTCCAACAGAGTGCTGTTATTCTTTGCCACATCCCTGCATGTGATTTGGTTGAAGAACTTGTAGAGAGATCCCTGCTCCTTTATAAGACACTTCTGAGTGAATGTCCATATGGGATGCTAAAGAATTATTGGGCAGGTGGTCCTCCGTAGTCTCTCTCTTTGAGAGCTTTTCACCCACCTCCTCAAGTCAGTGAGCTTGCTAATCTCCCAGTGGCAGCTACAAGCATAGACAGCTTCAAGAGGGAACTGGATAAACATATGGAGCAGAGGTCCATCAGTGGCTATTAGCTGCAAGTTATAGACGAAACACTCTGTCTGAGGCAGTGATGCCCTGTATCCTTGGTGATTGGTGGGCCACAGTGGGAGGGCTCCTGGAGCTCTGGCCCTACTGTTGGACCTCCTGATGACTCCAGGGTTTTGGCCACTGTGTGACACAGGGTGTTGGACTGGATGGGCCATTGGTCTGATCCAACATGTCTTCTCTCATGTTCATATGTATTCTCCCAATTTCTATGTCTAGTGGGGGAAATCCTAGAGTGTCTTCCAGAAGTGACGTCATTTTTTTTGAAGAGGTGTTTGCTGGTTTTGATGTCATTTCTGGATGATGCTCTAGAAATTTGCTCCCTGTGATGTCACTGTGAAATGACATCTAGCCAGCACTTCCCTCCACCCAGAACTGACATCATTTCGAAGGTGTTCTATGGCAAAGTCCATAGAAGTTCAGGAGTATTCCTAAAGTGTCACCATTGATGCTGTTCCCTCCCATTTTTTCCTCCTGCTACTAAACTTAATGAGGGTGGAGATCTGACGGTGAGGACAGGAAGTTGCCCACTACCACCAGGCAAATGGCAACGCTTTTAAGCAAGGGGAACATGAACCAAACCTGCAGGTAACTCAACATCTGTTGGTCTAGTCCACCATCATGGTTGTCTACACACTAGCCCTCAGGAAATGTTCTGTTGGCATTCTATTCACATGGAACTGGATCCTGCCAGCCTTGCATTTCTGAAGCACAATATGCAGTATTGCTGTGTTGTATGAATGTGCATGGATGCTATGAGTGAAAGCACATGGATTTCCCATTGTGTAAACATTGTCTGTGATTGCTTAGGTAACTTGAAATGGCTACTGACATGTGATTTTGAAACCTAAGGGAAATTCAAAGGGATAAAGAACCAAGCAGCCAGGCAATACAAAAAGGTAGTTAGGGGGAATGTAAAATCAGAGCAAAAGAAGGGAAGAAAGCAAAATCAGAGCGGAGGAAGGGAAGAGAGGGTTGTCTTTGAAATGAAAGAGGATAGAAAGTTTTTTTTTTTTTTAAGTGCAAGCTGGGAATTTCAAGAAGCAGTTACACGTAGTATTAGGACATTGTAAGAATTTTCAATGCCAATTGTTTTAATGAAAAAAGCCCCAATGACCCCTGGGAACTTTGCGGGGAGGAGAAGTATCAATGACTCAACAATGTCATTTCTGGGGGAACTGCATGGAACTGATGTCACCATGCCAATGACTTTCTAGGAATTTCCCCAAACTCCCCCAAAGGAAATGGAGACAGTGGAAATTTCTAGAACGTTGCAGCCACGGTGACTAGTAGTGAGATTACCACTTCTCCCCTTGCTTTCCCCAGCTGCCCCATTGGCTGAGAGCCTGAGAGAGTGGACAGGAGAGGATGGGAGGCTGCCCATTGTGGGCTAGTAATTGGCAGCCAGTGGAGAAGATGCTTCAGCCTTCCCCTGGGCCATTTCCCCAGCAGTCCGAGAGAGGTTGGGCCTGCTAAGGAACCCCACATGTTCACCAGTGAACACATGAATTCAACCACATTTCCAAACTGTTCCTCCTCTTGGCATGATGCCTTGAAGGTCCAGTTTATATTACCTTACACATGAATTTGAGATCATTAAGTGACCAGCTAATGGGCAACTTCTTTAAGTGATGAAGTCAGAACAGCTAAATTTCTATATGGACAGATCATCTTGCTTCTTCCC
Source organism: Gekko gecko (assembly GCA_029375565.1). Classification (NCBI taxonomy): domain Eukaryota; kingdom Metazoa; phylum Chordata; class Lepidosauria; order Squamata; family Gekkonidae; genus Gekko; species Gekko gecko. The sequence goes on along the minus strand of JAPDNY010000007.1, from coordinate 148,238,505 downwards.
CAGAGGAGGCCTTGAAGGCCTCATATTCTATTGGATGAGATCCCTTTAGGCATCTGATGACCAACGATGTCCCATATACTTGTTCATATTCATTCAGAAGTGCAGCATATGAGTAAACAATTACAAGAATTCTGTTTTCTACACAGGTAGCCAAACTGGTCAAAATGAAATCACAGGGGGATACTTCCTGCTTTGGAGCCAGCTGCGCCTGGTTCACAACCATGATGAATCCATTCCTTAAAATGGCAGCAACTGACTCAATGTTGAAAACTATCAGAAGAATGAGATGCAGTGGGGTGAACGTGTTTCTGTTCATCACGGCCATCTTCTGAGAAGATTGTTGGGAAACAAGCCGAATTAGGTTGTGGTTCCAAGGGCTCTGACAACCTCGGGGGTGAGGCTGGTGGCTGGGGGTTTCTGCTTCAGCTTCGGATCCCGGGCTGCAGGAGAGGGTATGGAGCACTGACTTTGGCCTGAGAATTCCTGAAGTCTCTACCTTGTCTGGTGGGTCTTTCTGCAGCATTCACTGGGGCCATCTTCCTCTGTCTCTCCCTCAGCTGAGGAGTTGGCAGGCAGACCCACGACACTTCAGGGGGCCCTGGAGATCCCCTGGAATTACAACTGAGGTCCAGACTACCAAGATCAGTTCCTCTCAAGGAAATGGCAGCCTTGGCACTTGGAGTCTATGCCATTATACCCTACTGACATCCCTCCCCTCTCTAAACCCCATCGTCTCCTGGCTTCGTCACCAAATTTCCAGGAATGTCCTAACCCATAGCTTTGTAATCCTAAAGCTAACACAGGATTATACATTGTAGTGCTTTGCAGGCATTTTGAGCAACCACAGAGCTTGATCCCAAGCAATATTTGGTTGAAATTAATTTTTTAATATGTCCCTCAAAAGGATTACTAATTTCAGTGGTGGGGGGACACTGAAGTGGGGCATAGTTTTGTATGAGTTGAGATCAATGGAAATGCAAAATCTGGAGAGATTCTCTTACAGCATTTCCATTTTTGCATTTGCATCTTTGTGGGTACTGGTCACGCTCTGGATTGTAAGCAAATCAACTGGATTTTCATGGACAGTAACAACCATTGAGTTATGGCTCTGGGGGTCAAATCAGGACTCTGACTATAAGTTTCCTAATGATCAGACCCTGGGTGGGGAAGCTGGGAACTAAGAGGTGATCTGACAGAATGGGGGGTGAATCCAGGTGGGATAAATGGAGCCTAATGACATTTAGCGGAAGAAGGTAATAGCGTCCAGAGTTGCCAGTGGGCCTGGCGGAATATTTCCTGTCTCTTTAATACAGGCTTCATGTCCACTGGAACTTTTCATGACATGGAGGTAACTAACATCCCATTTGTCTTCTATGAAAAGGTAAGGGCATTTTTTTTCTCCAGGCAGCCCCATGAACATATAGATGGGACATGCAAGGCAAATGGAAAAAGACAAATAGCGTATCCCCTTGATTCTGAACCCTGACCCTGAATCTTGGTCCCAGAGGTCCTGGGATGAAGGTGAACCCCCCTGAAATTTCAGTTTAGATCCTGATACTTGGAAACCCTAGACACATTAGATAGTGGCAGAGATGGCAAGTAAGGATTATTATGCCTTGTTCCAAGTCTCTCCCCAACCAACAGTTAACTCCCTCTTTTCCTGGTGGGTGTCGTTACCAAACTCCATATTGGGTGGTTTCTAGCAAAAGCCCCTAGTACCCAAAACATCATTCTAGGAAACATTGAAGGCAGTATGAAAAGAGGAAGACCCAACTTGAGATGGATTGACTCAATCAAGGGAGCCACGGCCCTCAGTTTGCAAGAATTGAGCAAGGTTCCTAATGATATTTTGGAGGTCAGTAATTCATAGGGTCACCACAGGTTGGAAGGGACTTGATGGTACATAAAACATACAGCCAAGACTTGGTCTTCCATGGGTGAGTCAATTGGGCCTTTATCACTGAGATTTGGCTGACAGAGGCAGAGGGCCTCACATGTTCGAAATGTGCCCAGTTGGGCTCTGTGTACCAAGAGAAAGAAGTAGAGTGGGTCAGATCAGGATAGAATTGATGTGACTGATAGGTATGCATCTCCCACCAGACATGGTGGTAGGGAGAATGGCAGCAGCAAGAGAGCACAGGGAGACACTGAAGCTCTTTTGATATGGTATGTCACACTTTGATTCCTCTGATTGCTAAAGTATAAGGTTGCTGGGCCCCACTCTGGCAAATGCTGGGAGATTTAGTGGGAGATTGTCTGATGAGGGTGGAGCTTTTTTGGGGAGTGAGGTTACTTCCTCCACGGCCCTCTAGAAATTCTCCCAATTGCTATGGTCTCCCATCTAAGTAACATCCCTGCTTAGCTTGTGTGATGAGTTTGGGCTGGTCTGAGGTATTAGGGCTAAATCTGTCCTTTAAAAATATTGCAGATTGTTGTCATCATCTTGATACATTCATAATCCATATATCTAATAGACAAGTTGTTTCCTCTGTGTGGATATCTAAAGCCGCACATCTGGGGCACATAGGGGCAAAGAGATTTTCCTGCACACTTCGGACACTCTCCAGGTGTGCAGAAAAATCTGGACTGTAGAAAAATCTATAGGGGGGATACTTAACCCCCCCCCCAAGTAAAAGAGTGTTCCCTGCACATGTTCAGAGAATGCACTGGAAACTCTGCCTCCCCGCCATTGGCGGGGGGTGGAAGAGAAGACTTGGCAGGCCCAGCACCTGGAAGCTGTGCGGGCCTCACCATTGGTGCCGGAGGGGTGGGAGAGAAGGCTTGGCAGGCCTGGTGGCTGGGAGCCACATGGGCCTCGCCATTGGTGCTGGGTGGTGGTGGGAGAGAAGGCTTGGCAGGCCTGGCAGTTGAGAGTCATGTGGGACTCACTGTTGGTGCCAGGGGTGGGGGCAGGGGAAAAGGCTTGGCAAGTCTGGTGGCTGGGAGCATGTGGGCCTCACCATCGGTGCTGGGGGTGGGGGGCAGGGGAGAAGGCTCACCTATGGCTGCTTCCTCTAGTTCCATGTGGAGCTCCTCTTCCCTCCCCCATGAGTATCGTGGTCCCTCCTTCTTGTTATTATTATAATCATCATTAAATCAAATTATCCACATCATCATGAAGGCATAACAATAAAATGCAGTGGGAAATTTCTATCGAACAATTACTAATTTACTAATAAATCTCGGGTTTCTAATAGTTGTTATGGTGGTGCAAACTAAGATCACTGAGTTTCCTGAACTGGGATTTAGGAGACAATTGAATTTTTTCAGCAACTGTTCTAGTAAATATGTTATTTATTTAATTCTGTGTAGATGTAATAAAAATATGTAGGATCAACAAGAAGAGCTGTACACACACAGATGGCTGAGCATAAATCCAGAATTCGTCACTGCAATTTAGAAGCACCACTTAGTTTGCATTTTCTAGAAGCCAAACATACATATGATGATTTTAAATATGTTGTTCTTGATAGAATCATTCCTAGACCCGGTTGTAGAGAGGATTTGTACAAGAGATTATTGCAGAAGGAATCATACTGGATTCATAGATTGAGAACACTTGCCCTGGAAGGTTTGAATAATAACACTGATTTCAGTTGTTTTCTGTGATGTTGTGAGTTCCTTCAGGATCAGTTCATTCTGCCAACATAAGTGTGGATGGCTTGTGAGCATTGCTATAAAAACAAAATGCAGGTGGGTGTTGCCAAGACATTCTCCAACTACAGTAGTTACATTTGAGTTATCACCTTTGTTAATATTATTTTGTTGGGAGCCTGTTTATGTGGATTGTTATACACCAGACTGTGAACCCCTTGGGTGAGTGATTTGTACAAGTGTAGCATTTTAGTGTTGTTTTACTATGGATGATTACATGATGTTTTTATCATTATTATTGTTGTTGTTAGGTCCATGATAATCATGTGAAATTGTCCTTTTTGATATGATACATTGACTGACACATGAGTTTTTGCTAATGTATAATTTATTGTTGACATTACATTTGCTTATATACATGGTAGCTTCATTTATGTTTCTGTTTATTAGGATTGAAAAAGATTTCGAAACAAGGTCACACCGGAATCCTTGTCTCATGACAAATGTGTATTATTGATTCCATGGCTGTATACAGAGTCTGGAGCCACATTGCTTATGAAGACGTTCACAACGTCTCTATAATTGTGTATGCATCGATTTGTACTCTATGGCTCCTTCAATGTTATGAGCTGGGTTTCATTTATGACTTTTTGCTGTATGTTTGTGTTGTAACATTGATTGTTAAATTTATTGTCTTTAAGACGTTTGATAATAGTGTTAATAAAGTTTCTATTTTAGAGCAGTTTAGGGCTACACGGCTTTTATACTCCCTTCTACTGACTTGGCTGTGTTCCCGGTCTTTTTGCTTGCACAATCAGGCAGGGGAAAGTCGGTCCATGGCCTGTCCGAACCTGTTTAGAGCTGGACTTTCCCTGGTGTTTTTTTTAACTCCACTTCTGTGGCAGAGCAGCACGGGTTCCTGATGACTGTGAGATGTTTCCCAGATGTTGTTGTCTGATCGTGCTCTTTAGGTCCGTCAGGCATTCGCAGCCATGTCGGATCTAAAGGCTCGTGTGATTGCAGCCTACGCATGTCTCTGGAGAACTGAAATACACAAATTGGCTGCTCATGGAAACACACAGCAGAAGAAACTTGGAGAGGCTCAGAGTGGTCAACAGGAAATCAGAAGGGAGCATCTTCTTGCTGCAGAGCCGGCTGTGTCCGTTCACGGCTAGGACGAATCCATTCCCTAACAGGGAAACAATGGACTCAATTCCAAAAACGATCAGGAAAAAGGCTCCCAGTGTGGAAAACAGATCATTACTACCATCATTGGAGAGAAATATCTAAAATGGGAACAAGATTAATTAAATTGTGGGTCTCCTGGATCCTATGTTATGTTTTGCAGAGAAAACTGATGCTTTGGAGTCTGTATTAATAGTCATGGTATGCTCTACAGGCAAGGGTCATTTCGTAGAAAAAGAGATGCAGGAGCTCATTAGCATAACTCATTATTAGCATAACTTATTTGCATATACCACACCCCCTGACATCACCAAAAGTGTGTCAGAAGGCAACACCCACCGCTCAGGCTCCATCCCGAAAATCTCCAGGCTCCAAGCTCTCACATCCCTGAGCTACCAGTCATGTGCCCAAAGGGCTGGTGCAAGGAAATGACTCTGAGGAGATGTGCTCCATCCACAGGAGTTGGTGATACACTTTTCTCTTAGCAAGAGTCAAGAGAGGTTGTTGTGACTTCAGTTCCTAGACAGACTTAGAAGCCACCTGTTGCCAAATCATGGCACTGGATGGGATTAACTTTTCTGCCCCATTTCAACTATTTGGAGGGAGGGGATGTAGGAGGAGGGGAGTTGTAACTTTCTCTGTCAATATCTGCTAAGACTGTCTTTCATCACATTACCAGGTATGGGATCCATTTTCTTCTGGGGATGGCTGAATTGCCAGGGGGTGGCTTTTGCAAGGGAACAAAGCAAGCCACAGCAAAGATCCCGATCTAAGTGGCCCAGCCTCCCAAAAGCTGGGAAAATACAGGAAGGAAGGGTGTCTTGTTGGGATGGGGGGGGACGACGACACGACAACAACAGAACCTTCAATTCCTGAAGAAGCAGGTCCAAAGAGGAAGCAACTAGGAGGGGGCGGAGTGTCGCGTACAATGGCGGACGCATCTTGAGCGAGCGCCCAATCCGACTCTCCTTAAATTGGGTACAAGTCACCGTATTTCACATATTTCAGCTGGAAAAGTATGAGGAGATCCTCTAGAGTGAAAGTCACAAAGAACATGGCATCTACAAAACTGTTAAAACCTACTTCACAAGAGAAGCCTCAAACAAGAAGACAGGCCTCAATATTGCAAGTGAAGACAAAATGGCATCCAGATATACAGCGACAGACACAGCCACCACGGATGAGCCAGCATCACTAACAAGGAAAGATCTAAAAGACTTAACAGAAGATCTTTTGAAATCCTTCACAACCCTGGTAGCAGAACTCCTTCAGCCTTTGCAAACGCAGTTGAGCGAACTAATAAAGGACCTCAACAATACTTCCAAAATTGCTGAAAACAACGCGGAACTCACCCGAACACTCCAGGAAGAGGTAAAGTCGTTTCAGTCCTTGGAAAAACAAATTGCATCCAGGCTTTCTTCACTGAAAAATCACTGAAGGCAATTTAACTTGAAATTTAGAGGGACTGAGGAGAGAGCGGAGGAGGGCAAAGATCTGGCACACTATATCTCCGTGTGCCTGGCATCCGTCTTGGAATTAGAGGAGGGAGTGGCGCCCATTATTACCAGAGCTTACTGATTAGGGCCACTTGCCGCAGCTCGAAAAGGCCGCCCTAGAGATGTGCTAGCACAATTCTTGTACCCAGGAACTAGAGACAAAATACTCAAGGAGGCACATATAAGAGGTTTTGTCTCTTGTAAGGAAAACCAAGTGCAAGTCCTTCTAGACCTGTCTGCAGAGTCCCTGGAGAAGCATCGCAGCCTTAAAGTGGCAGCATCAAAAGTTTTTATGGCTAAAATCCGATTTTGCTGGAGCCCCATGTCTGATATACAGATATACCGGAATGGATTACTATATCAGGCATCCAATGGTCTCACTGGGAAGGCACTAATCTCCTCACTGGGATTTCAACTAATGAAAGATTAAAAAAACCTCACTTTTGAACACTTAGGACGGAATCAGACACCTAGCACTCTATTTTTTGCAAGGCACTGGATTTTTTCTTTCTGATAGTATTACAAACAGGGCTATTTTTTGGCAGGAACGCACAGGAACGGAGTTCCGGCTGGCTTCTGAGTTGGCCATGCCCAGCAGGAACTTATTAGTATAATAGGCCACACCCAACAGCAGAAACTCATTAGGATTGGCTACATTAGGGGTGTGTGGCCTAACATGCAAAGGAGTTCTTGCTCCCAAAAAAGCCCTGGGTTTTGACAACAAACAAGGTAAACAGAATAAGAAGCAAATGTGGCTGGTAACGTGGGGGTGTGGCCTAATAGGCTAATGAGTTTCTGCTGTTGGGTGTGGCCTATTATGCTAATGAGTTCCTGCAGGGCTTTTTCTACAAAAACAGGCCTGATTACAAATAACTACAGTTTGTTGTTACAGTAATCCACAGTTATGATATATAACTGTTTTCAAGTCTCACTCTAGGTTCTTTGTGCTGTTAACCATGTTTTTGTAACCAGATAGAGACCTTTTATTAATACTATTTCTAGGGATTTATATACAGTTTATAAGTTTCCTTTTAATGTTACATTGTATGCAAGCCGTTTACTATACTTTCTATAAATTATGGACTAGCATACTAAATTACATGTAAGTCTTTGCGTTTTGATGAGTATAAAATATGTAAGAACATAAGAGAAGCCAATGTTGAATCAGGCCAATGGCCCATCTAGTCCAACACTCTGTCACAAAGTGGCCAAAATATACCAGGTGCCATCAGGAGGTCCAGCAGTGGGGTCAGGACACTACAAGCCCTCCCACTGCTGTCCCCTCCAGCACCAAGAATAGAGTGCATTCTACCCCAGTGCCCCAGACTGAGAGTTCCCATCTATACCCTGTGGCTAATAGCCACTGATGGACTTCTGCTCCATATGTTTATCCAATTCCCTCTTGAAACTGTCCATGCTTGTAGCTGCCACCACCTCCCGTGGCAGTGAATTCCATATGTTAATCACTCTTTGGGTGAAGAAGTATTTCCTTTTATCTGTTCTAACCTGACTGCTCAGCAATTTCATGGAGTGCCCACGAGTTCTTGTATTGTGAGAAAGGGAGAAAAGTACTTCTTTCTCAACCTGCTCAATCCCATTCATAATCTTATAAACCTCGATCATGTCACCCCTCAGCCATCGTTTCTCCAAGCTAAAGAGCCCCAAGCGTTTTAACCTTTCTTCATAGGGAAGGTGTTCCAACCCTTTTATCATTCTAGTTGCCCTTCTCTGCACTTTTTCCAATGCTATAATATCCTTTTTGAGATGTGGCGACCAGAATTGTACACAGTATTCCAAATGAGGTCGCACCAATGATTTATACAGGGGCATTATAATACTGGCTGATTTGTTTTCAATCCCCTTCCTAATAATCCCCAGCATAGCGTTGGCCTTCTTTATTGCAGCTACACACTGTCTAGACATTTTCATTGAGTTATCCATTACGACTCCAAGATCTCTCTCTTGGTCTGTCTCTGCCAGTTCAGACCCCATCAACGTGTATTTATATTTAGGATTTTTGGCTCCAATGTGCATCACTTTGCACTTGGCTACACTGAACCCCATTTGCCACGTTGACGCCCACTCACCCATCCTCGACAGATCCCTTTGGAGTGTTGTACATATTTGATTCCATGTCAAAAATGAAGTCAAATGAGGAAGAAGTTCTATGTTTTTATTGTAATTAGACAGGAAAACAGTTAGACCAAATAGTCCATCCAAAATTGACTACTTTCTTCTCAGCATATTTGGGAGATCTGCTTCAATTAACAGGAAAACAATTGAGCCAAATAACTCATCAAAAATTGACTACTTTCTTCTTTTTCTTCTTCATTTTCTTCTTCTCCTTCTTGAACATATTCTGAGAATATTCAGGAAATACATGATATTTTATACATGGACTGACATCATCAAAAAAACAATATTCAAAAAGCATAATTGGTTACAAAAGATAGTGGTCATTTGAATAATAAGCCTCTGATTTGTCAGATGTAAGGAAACATATTTACATCAAATCTACGTAAAACCTAAGTGTTTACTTAACCTAACCTAAATGATAATGGGCAAGGATTCTTCATATCCTAAACAAAAGTGTTTGTTGTTGATATGAGACCAAAATGTTATCTGACCCAGACATTGCAAAGTGTTGCCCTTAAGAACTACAGAATCATGAACTTTGTACCTATTATGTTGTCTGCTAACAATATCAGACCTACAAGAGTAAAGTCTTCAATATAACAGGCCTTCCTTATATCCTAATAAAATATTACTTAAAAGAGGAATCCAGAAAACCAAGAAAAAATATGAATATGAACAATCAAGAAGAAAAAACCTATATAAAAAAATCTTTATATTCCCACTCATGCCTCACAATCCCCCTGATTTTCACCACCCTGAACAACTTCGTGTCATCTGCAAATTCGTGTCATCTGCAAACCCACTTCACTGCTTACTCCCAATTCCAAATCGTTAATAAACAAGTTAAAAAGCATCGGACCGAGTACTGATCCCTGTGGTACCCCACTGCTTACCACCCTCGACTGAGAAAGTTTCCCATTTATACTCACTCTCTGTTTCCTATTTATAAGCCAGTTTTTTTTTTAAACAAAATTTTATTGGGATGCGCTCAACATTTTAAACAACGTTACCAATACAATTTGAAAAAATTTCCATCCCATCCCCCCCACCCCCCAATAGGCTTCCAACACTGCTAATAACAAAAAAGTATATATTAGACGGTAATCAAGTTTAGACTTATATGAATCGACAAACCAGGTAACATATTTCAAATATATAAAACACCTAACTAATTTCAACATATTTTCATATAACAGTATAATACAATTCAGAATTCATTTCACTTCTCATTCAGTATCCATACAAATCTAAATTGTACATTTTCCCCTTCATTCTGTATTCAGTTTCCAAATACAATTTCAAACCTTCCCAATCTTTTATATACTGTTCTGCCATTTGTCCATTTAGTTTTTTTGTCATTTTGTCCATTTCCGCTAAAAACAGCAATTTTCTAAACCAGTCATGTATATCCGGCACCTTCTCCGCTTTCCATTGCTGAGCGAAGGCCATTCTCGCCGACGTAATCATGTACCATAATAATGTCCTTTTTTCCTGTGGAATTCTTTCCATTGTCAAACCTAAGAGAAGAAGTTCCGGTCTTCTCCCAATTGGGATTTTTAATATTTTCTGCATCACACAGTGTATATTAGACCAGTATACCTTTGCTTTATCACATGACCACCACATATGGTAAAAAGAACCCCCTGTTTTTTTACATTTCCAACACTTATTACTCAAGTTCTTATCCATACTAATATTAGCAATCTTTTATGGTGTCATATACCACCTATACATCATCTTGTAACAATTTTCTTTTACATTAACACAGGTAGACATTTTAAAGGATCTTTTCCACAAAAACTCCTATGTTTCCATAGAAATTTCTTTGTTCATGTTTATGGCCCATTTTATCATTTGCTCTTTAACAGTTTCATCCAAAGTATATGCAGTCAACAAAGTTTTATACATCTTTGAGATCATTTTTCGCTCTCTTTTCAACCATATATTTTCAAACTCATCATTCTTAGCTCTAAAACCAACCTCTTTACAATCTTTTTTGTAAATATCCCTTATTTGACAATATTGTAACCATCCATACTCAAATTCTAGTTCATTATTTGGTTTTAAAACATATTTTCCCCCTCTTTTTGCAACAGTTCTTGGTATTTCAACCAATCATTACCTTTATGTTCTGAAAAAGATGTATAACTGCTGCTGGAATAATCCACAAAGGCCTCTCGTCGGAAACTGTATCCTTGTACCTGGTCCATGCATCAAACAATGTTCTCCTTACATAATGATGCTTAAACATTGAATCAGCTTTATTTTTCCCATACCAAAGATAGGCATGCCTATAAGCCAGTTTTTGATCCACAAGAGGACTTGTCCTTTTATCCCATGACTATTGAGCTTACTTAGGAGCCTTTGATGAGGAACTGTATCAAAAACTTTCTGGAAGTCAAGGTAAATAATATCTATTGGGTCTCCCTTGTCCACATGTTTGTTCACTCCCTCAAAAACACTAACAGGTTAGTGAGACAAGATCTTCCCTTACAGAACCCATGCTGAGTCTGCCTCAATAGATTTTGTTCATCAATGTGCCTACTAATTCTTTCCTTAATAACAGTTTCCACCAACTTACCCGGTATCGATGTCAGACTGACTGGCCTGTAATTTCCTGGATCTCCCCTGGAGCCCTTTTTAAAGATGGGAGTGACATTAGCTACCTTCCAGTCCTCAGGAATGGAGGCAGATTTTAAAGAAAGATTACATATTTTTGTCAGGAGATCCACGAGTTCACATTTGAGTTCTTTCAGAACTCTCGGATGAATGCCATCCGGGCCTGGTGATTTATTAGTTTTTAAATTGTCCATCAGTCAGAGGGCTTCCTCTCTTGTCATCGCAATCTGATTCAGGTCTTTCAAACCCCCTCCCAAAATCAGTGCTTCTGGAGTGGGCAAACACTTCTCCTCTTCCACAGTGAAGACAGAGGCAAAAAATGCGTTCAGCTTCTCAGCCATTTCCCTATCATCCTTCACTACTCCTTTTACCCCTTGGTCATCCAAGGGCCCCACTGCCTCCCTGGCTGGCTTCCTACTTCTAGTGTATTTGAAGAAAGTTTTATTGTTGGCCTTTATGCTTTTTGCGATATGCTCCTCATATTCCATTTTTGCTTGCCTGATCACAGACTTGCCATAGTCTGTGTTCCCTTTTATCAACCTCACTAAGACTAGCTTTCCACTGCTTAAAGGAATCCTTCTTACCTTTTACAGCTTCCATTACTTTATTTGTTAACCATGCAGGCTTTTTTCTATACCATTTTGTGCCTTTCCTAACCTGCGGTATATATTTTTTCTGAGCTTCTAGGATTGTATTTATAAATAATCTCCAAGATTCTCCAATGGTTTTGACCTTCTCCACTCTTCCTTTCAATTTCTTCCTCACATGTCCCCTCATACCAGAGAAGTTACCCCTTTTAAAGTTAAAAGTGGTTGCGTCAGTCTTTTTGGGCAACTCCCTATCTGTACAAATGTTAAACTCAATGACATTATGGTCACTGTTCCCAAGCGGTGCAATCACTTTTACATCTCTCACCAGGTCTTGGGTGTTACTTAGGACCAAATACAGGATTGCCTCTCCCCTGGTAGGATCTGTGACCATCTGTTCCATAGCACAGTCATTGAGAGTGTCTAAAAACTTAATCTCTTTTTCCCGACTAGAACTCATATTGACCCAATCAATGTGTGGGTAGTTAAAGTCACCTATTACGACACAGTTATTCCATCTAGCCGCTCTCTTTAATTCATTCATCATTTTATAATCCTCCTCTATCTTTTGATCTGGTGGGCAATAACAAACTCCCACTGTTAAGCCTTCTTTTGGACCCACTATTTCAACCCATAGCATTTCCAAAAGCGAATCCAATTTTCTTACCCTCTCAATCTTACTGGACTGTATACCCTCTCTGACATACAGAGCCACCCCACCTCCAACCCTTCCCCCCTATCCTTCCAATATAATTTATAAGTAGGAATCACTGTATCCCACTGATTTTCCTCATCCCACCAAGTTTCTGAAATATCCACAATGTCTATTTCCCCGCCCAACACCAAGGATTCCAACTCTCTGATTTTACCTCGGAGACTTCTAGCATTTGTATATAAACACTTATAGTTTCTCACATTTGTTAAGCCCACAGCCTTCCTCTTGCTGCCTCGAGACCTTGCCAGGTAGTTCCTATCATTAGCCACAGTCTCAGTGGAAAATTTTAATCCATTTCCTTGTACAAAAGTAATAGTTACCCCTTCATCTCTTTGAGATGAGCCATCCAGAACCAGAGACTTTTGATCTCCTGTCGGCTTTCCCCCATTATTCAGTTTAAAAACTGCTCTGCCACCTTTTTGATTTTGAGTGCCAGAAGCCTGGTTCCTTCTTGGGACAAGTGGAGACAGTCCCTTTTGTACAGCTCCCTCTTGTCCCAAAAAGCATCACAGTGCCTAACAAACTTGAACCCTCCCCCCTACACCATTGTCTCATCCATGCATTGAGACTCCTGATCTGTCTCTCCAGCCCTGCGCGTGGAACAGGAAGCACTTCTGAGAAGGCTACCTTGGAGGTCCTGGCCTTGAGTTTCCTGCCCAGCAGCCTAAATTTCTCCTCCAGGACCTCACGACTGCATTTCCCCACATCGTTGGTGCCAACGTGCACCACAACCACTGCACTATCTACCAGCCTATCTAAAACATGCGTAATGTCCACTACCTTCGCACCAGGCAGGCAAGTCACCATACGGTCAGTACGCGGGTTCACCACCCAGCTGTCTACCTGCCTAAGGATCGAATCACCAACTACCAAGAGCCCCCCTCCCACCCTTCCCAAGGACGGTTCCTTGATACGAAAGGATACCCGTTCACCAGCTGAAGAAGAGGTCCCTTTTGAGGGCACATTCCCATTATCCTCAGCATGGTGCCCCGTTTCCACTTGACCCTCATGCTCCCTGGCAGCAGCTGGGCTGCCAGATCCAGAATGGAACATATCTAACAAGTCCCCGAGAGTCTTCTCCGTGCACCTAACTGACTGTCTCTGCTTCTCCAGGTCAGCCACCTTAGCCTCAAGGGAGCAAACTCGCTCCCTGAGAACCTGGGGCTCCTTGCACCGAGCACACACCCAAGACTTCTGACCAGTGGGCAGATAGTCATACATATGACACTCCATGCAAAACACTGGATAGCCCCCAACCCCCTGCTGGCATTCTGGCTTCATAATTGTTTTTAAACAAATACTTTTCTATAACCCCCTTTTAAAACCCTTTGTATTTATATGGTTACTGTTGTAGAAGTCTACTTACCTTACTGGGAACCCAAGGAGCCAAGGTCCCTGGCTTTCTGGCTCTTCCTGGGCTTCTTACAGAGCCCCTAGGCCAAGAGCCTCACCCTTCGGCCCATGCCAGAGGCTCATGCCTCTTGTAAGCTTCCTGCCTTAAATAGAAGTGTCCCCCAGGAGAGGGTGTGGCCAGCAGCTATTCAAATTCACTCTAGGCACTTAATTGCAGGCAAACAATGACCCTTTCACACCCTAACTCCAGCAGCCAGGAGTCTGCTATTCAATTTCACCCAGGCACTTAATTACAGGCAAACAATGACCCTTTCACACCCTAACTCCAGCAGCCAGGAGTCTGCTACAACTCACCCACACACTCTCAAATACAGTCCCCCACACAGTACCTTCTCAGCTAAACACCTCAGCTGAAAGTAAATAAATAAAAAAAAACACTCACCCCTCTGGCAGCTCTAACACCTTGCTTCTTCTCAGAGCTCAGCTGGGTCATATTACTCAACAAAGATAGCTCTATAAGGCATTTAAATAATATTACTACCATTTTTAAATTTATTTTCTACTTGTGGAGGTATATCCTTTATTTTATTTCATTCTTGGAAAATTACAAGCTACTCTATTGAACTCATTTATATCTCTATGAGTATTGCAAATTATTAAAATACTTTTCTAATAGTAGATATTATATGTCTTTTTGGACTAGTTTAAGATATAAGAGTATGTCTAATGTGAATATTGAAATGATGGTGATATATTGGAATTCTAGCACTATAAGATTATATAGCTTATATATTTTTATTTTTTTTCTTGTTATTTAAATTAAACTCAGAACTTTATAGAAAGTAATGCTATCACAGATACCAAACTGAGGTATTTTTTTCTCCTAAGAGGATGACTCTAGTATCAATAAACTCTATGTTTAATATAAAATATTGCAATACTAGGATAGGAGAGGGGTTGAGAAGCTAAATATGTCATTTTCAACACAAATCTTGACTAAATTCCCCTTAGTTTAGGTTAGGAAACCTCCAGACAGGGAGACAGTAGTAGTCACCCTTTTTCTTTTTTTAGAAAACCCTGGAAGTTAAACCTGCATTTAGGCAGGGTACATAGCATTTATTTGTTTGTTTTGTTATTAGAATTATAAGATAGGATAGTTACAAGGTAGTGTTGTTCCTTTTTACTGTTTGTTATGGCTCACCAATGTAAATTTATCTCTTGGAATGCTAGGGGCCTGAATAGTAAAATCAAGCTTCACAGAGTTTCCTCCTTCTGGGCTAAGGAACATCCAAATGTGTTATGTCTGCAAGAAACCCATTTTAAATACCCTCTGAAGCAGATCCTGAAAAAAACTTGGTTCACTCAACAATTCCACACATCTGGTACTTCTAAGGTGAGAGGTACAGCGATACTACTATCTAAAAATTTTCCATTCCAATGCACACACCTTAAAACAGATCCACAAGGGAGATATGTTTTTATAAAAGGAACTTTGAATGGGGAACTCTTGACAATAGCTTCAATCTATGCTCCAAACCTGAATCAAATAAATTTTATTAAGGAAACCTGCATAAGTTAATGGAATTCAAGCCAGGAGAAATTATAATTGGTTGTGACTTGAATTATATCATAGATCCTTCTATGGATCACACTTATAAACATCCAAAGGAAGTCAAAGGACATAATAATTCTGTAATGACTGAACTTGTAAAAATTTTGGACTTTTATAACCTTAAGGACTTATGGAGAATACTCAATCCCTGTGTGAAACAGTATACATTTTATTCATGTACCCATGACATACATACATGCATTGATTATCTTTTAATTTCAAATTCTTTATTAAATCATTTTACACATGCAGATATTAGTAGTTTTACAAAGGGAGCGGTGGGGCAAGGCGTTAAAGCCTAGAAGGTTATCTAACCGAACAGCCAATGGCTATTCGAGTCCCACCGCGGCCGGGGTGAGCTCCCGGCCCATTGTCCCAGCTCCCGCCCACCCAGTGGTTCGGAAGCCCGTACGGGCAAGTAGATAAATGGGTACCTGCTCCTTACGAGCGGGGGTACCCTTCCCGCCCTCCCTTGGGATCTTTGTTAGCAGTGGCTGAAGCAGTGGTGACGGGCTGGTGAAGATGGCGGCAGCAACAGCAGCAAACCATGAGCGGCGAGCGCGAGCACGGAGATTGGTCCCGGAGAGGCGTGGCAGCACAGCAAGGCTGGAGCCGATTGGATGAGAAGCCGAGTTCTGCGATCACACGCTGAGGGGCCGTTTCCGGAAGAAGTTGCTATCGCAAGAAGATCTGTGCCTTGGCATCGAGATGTCTTCGCCCAAAGAGAGAAAGAATCTACCACTGAAGCCAATAAATCCTGCTGTTGGGTGTCATGTTAGGCATACACCTCCCCTTTTCACTGTGCCCCTACTATAGATCAAACTACGTGTTCTGTAAACTGCTCTGAGCCGTATGGAGAGAGCAGTATATAAATCGCAAATGTAATGTAAATGTAATGTAACAATGTCTGACCATGCGTGGGTAAGTGGTTATTTAGAAAAACAACAAGATGATGGGAAAGGCCCTAATTGGATGCTGAATAAATTATTAATACAAAATGAAGGGATATGTGAGGAAATCTCTGGAAATATAAAGGAATATTTTAAATTCAATGCCAATTGCGAAGCATCCCAAAATAGTATTTGGGATACTTTTAAAACTGTAATCTGGGGTCATCTGTATCACCCCCTCCTGTAAGAAAGAAAGGCAGAAATTAGTAAATGAGTTACAAGGAAATATAAAAGACCTAGAACTTATGAGATATGGGGGGAAGAAATGTCTGAAAAAATTATATCAATAAAGGAAAAAATTAGAACTTCTTGAGACTTCTAAAATACAAAAACTCCCTATTAATACTAAAACAAAAATACATCACGAAAACTTCTAAATCAATAAATTTTTTGAAAAACAGAGTAGTTAGAAAGTCCTCTTCCTCAATGATATATGCACATAGAAATTCTGAAGGCAATTTACAAGTCACATCAAATAAAATTAATACAGTGTTTTATGAATTTTTCCAATGTTTATACACCTCTACCAACCCAGACAGACATGCTATTTGGAAATATCTAGATTCTATTGGTTTTAAAACTAAACTTTCTAGAGAGCATCAAGAAATTCTTGAACAACCCATTACTCCATTAGAAATTACTGAGGTTCTTACCAAAATCAAAAATAACAAAATGCCAGGAAGGGATGGAATCCCAATAGAGTTCTATAAGAAATTTCAGCCCATACTGTTAGAACACATTACCCAGATTGTGAACTCAGTATTGTCTACTGGACAAGTGCCCACTTCCAGGACAGAAGCTTATATTATAGTCATCCCAAAGTCAGGAAAGGACAAATTAAATCCAAACTCTTATAGACCTATTTCTATTCTAAACCACGCTCTTAAAATCCTTTCAACTATACTGGCTACAAGACTAAATAGAATAATAACTGCATATATCTATGTTAATCAGAGTAGGTTTATGCCCGGACGAACCATTGCTGATAGCATCCGGAAAACACTGAACATCATTAATTCCTGTAAACAAAATAAACTCCCTCCTTCTGTCAATAGATGCCGAGAAGTCCTTTGACAGAGTGGAGCCCTCATACCTTCAAGAACTCCTTTCAGTAATGGACTTTGGCCTTATATTTCAGCAGGCTATTCAAACATTATATCGCAACCTGGTAGCCCAGGTGTGTGTTAATCACTACAGATCAAACAATTTGCTTTTAACAAGAGGCACCAGGCAAGGGTGTCCCACCTTTATTGTTTGCCCTCACCATTGAATCCTTAGCCCATGCAGTCAGAAATGATTTACACATTAGCGGAATAAAAATAAGCAATGAACATTATAAAGTCAGTTTTATGTTGACGATGCAATATTTTATTTAACACATCTAGAAAATACACTGCGACGTCTATTAACCCACCTAAACAACTTTGGTTTAGTTACTGGTTTTTCAGTAAATTATACCAAATCAGAAATCTACCCTGTATATGTCTCTGCTAGCCAAAAAGGTAAAAAAAAAAATAAGTGGAGGCATCTTGGAATTCATATTTCTATAAATTTGCCAGATTTATATTCCTGTAATTATAACCCACTTACAAAGCAGGTTAAATCTACTTTAGAAGAATGAAACAAACAACAATTAACTCTAATAGAAAAGATAACCCTCTTTAAAGCAATTCTTCTACCTAAATTTTTGTTTCTTTTTCAAAATCTCCTGATTCCACTGTCCCCAAATGACCTTAAAATCTGGCGGAAAAGAATATTAAATTTTCTATGGGCAGGTAAATGGGCAGAAATCAACTTCTCCACTCTAATAAAGCCACTAGATTGGGAGGTTTAGGATTTCCTGAACTTGAGAAATATTATATAGCCTCACAATTAAGAAATCTACATTATTATGCCTTACCCTTTTGCACTAAATCATGGCTTCAGATAGATAAGTTGGAACTATATCCACATCATGAAATCATATAGAATTCTTCCCACTATAGTAAAGTTCCAAGTCTAGTATATCCTTACTTAAAACATACCTTGCAATTGTTGTATAGACACAGACACTCCTTAGCTCTAGGACTATCGCCTATTATAGCTATATTAGGGCAGCCTTGGTTCCCTCCAGGAACAGATAAGTTTTTTCTTCCAAATGTGAGAAATAAAGGAATTTTTAGATTTTTTGATTTTCTAAACAGTCTGCCTGCTTCCCTTACCTTGAGGAGGTTGTGTGCCACCCTATAGCCCACCTCGACCCACCTGGAGTGCCAAGCACCGGCCGAAGCAGAAGGAGGGCAGCTGCCATGAGAGTCCCTTCAAGAAGGAGTCCAAAGGTGGGGTCAGGGCTCCTGCTGCTGCCACCTTGGTGCTCAGCCCCAGATGAAAGCTCCCCCCACTGGCGGTGAGTGGCACTATACTCTGCCTGGTGCATGCTGAGCCAAGGAGGAAGCGGCCAAGTCTCAGGCTAGAGCTATACCAGATGGGCCATGAATGGATGACCTGAGCGGGGACAAGGGGGCACCTTCCATCACTGCTGGAGCGCTGCCCCGGCCCACTTCAGCTCAAAATGAGTCCAGTCTACAGGTATTCCATTGAGATTCATCAACAGAAGGAAGGGGTCACACTCAGCCTGGATTGCGCATTCTACCTTTTTCATGATTTTTGCAATGGCTTTGCATTTACCTGGCACCCTCCTCCCCTTACCACCTATATATCTCTGGCCAGTTTCTTCATATCCTACATGCATCTGACAAAGAGAGCTGTGTTTCTCGAAAGCTTATGCTACAATAAAGTTTGTTAGTCTTAAAGGTGCTACTGGGCTTTTTTTTCTATAATGGGCAAAGAAGAGTTTAGTAATCCTGCAGAAATTTACTAGACAGTAAATCACATTGAACTCAGTGAGGCTACTTTCGGAGTCAACAAGTGTAAGACAGTAAGGCCAAAAAAAGGAGTCACATTCAATGTTCCCTCTAAGCTGTGGAGTCTTATGAGCAAAAATTCTACGTTGTGAGCTACTGACATTAAAGTTGTGAGTGAGCAATTTGGCTATTGCATAAATTAGTTTGCTCTGGAGCTACCCTTCCTGAGCTAAGACAAAAACATGTGAGCCAGAGGCTAAAAAACTGTGAGCTAGCTCACACTAACTCAGCTGAGAGGGAACACTGGACACATTCCCATGGAGAAAAACAATTGAGCATCTCTCTCAAAAGGCACCTGTATGCCATCATGAGAGTCTGAAATGCTGTTGAGATGTATCTGTCCAGTACATTTGAAGGCCAACCTTCAAAGAGATTAGGACAGCATACATAGCTCTTCTGTCCCCATTTTGGGGCAAAACCATGGTTGTGATGAAGTAGGTTAGTTTGACTGGCCTGGATTCCTCCCCCTGCCCCTCAGAAGTTTTTTTTAAATAATAATTTTTATTATTTTAAACAAACAAACAGACATACAAACATACATGAGAGTAATAAACATCTTAAATCACCTCATACATACATATCTATATGCCATTTTTCCCACCATGTGGTCACCTAGTATTTTGCAAATCTAAATTTTGCAGTCAATATTTTTAATTATCTTATTCTATAGGTCAGGTTTTGGATATACCTTAAAGTTACATAATCACTAAGTTGTACAATATTTGCATCTCTATTGATTAACAAGACCTATTTTCTTTTATTTTCTTCTACAACAATCTTCTATGAACTATATTTAATTATTAACTAAATTTTGTACCATTTTCTGTATGCTTTTCTCATTCTGTTTATGATAGTTATTTTTGACATCAATAAAAAAAGTCTTTGGTCTATTTCATATAACACGCTGCATTCTTAATATCAACAGTCTATCCTACTTTCCCATTTATTATACAGATTCCCCATACATTCTTCCCCAGTTGCACAAATGCATAAAATCCTTACACCCATATTATTTATATAGCATCTTTTTATCAAATGAAATCCTTGATATCTTTATAAGTTGCCAACTGTGCAATCTTCTATTATAAACCTTGTCTAAATAAAAATCAATTTTTTTAATATACTCCTCTGTACAATCTTAGTCAAATACACATTCATAATATTCTATAAATTCCCTTTTCTTTTTTTTACAATTTCTTCTCTTATACGTAATAAAATCTATTATAAGACTTCCCAAGTCACTTAAAATTTATGTTCCCTTCTGGACTATATTTTTGTAAATATATATAAAGAAAAATTCAATTATAGTCACTATCGATCAGTTACATATAAATAAAAATTCTCTAGCCCATCTTAACCAATTACACTTAAGCAAAGGTTCCCTAAACCAAGCTTATTTATAGAACATAATCCTTTTCTTTTTCTTGTAATTTCTTGTTTTCAATAGAGCCTTACTTCTATGTCTATTTCCCTTGTAAGTAAAAAAGATTTCTTTTAGGACTCACCATCTATATTCAGTTTTTAGGGTAGTTAAGGATTCCATAAGTTCTGTTTCATCTTCTCTCTGAATTTTTTTTCCCTTTGTCACTTTGGGGGTTCCAGAGTTTAAGAAAGTTTTATTAAGTCTATTATTGTCACTGTAGGTTGAATCATCTTGATTGTAGTGCTGTTTTACATCTTGTCCACTTTGTTGTAGAGATTCCTCATTGTGAGTTGAATTATCTTGATCGTAGTGTTGTCCTGCATCTTGCCCATTTTGATATTTAAATTCCTTTTCTCTATATGTTGGGTCATCTTGATTGTAGTGTTGTTGTGCTTCTTGCACTGTTTGGTGCTGGAATTTCCTTATGTTGCATGTAGTTTGATTTGGTGTATCATCTTTTTTATTTAGTATTGGCTCAACAGCCTCCTTGATACCAGATTGACAGCTTCAACAATTAAAATCTGAAGCTCCTCCCATGACAACTGCAGCAGGCTGGTTTCTGTGGAGCTATCTGAGCATATATAATCTAGTTTCTGTGTGTCCTGGTCACCCATTTTAGTGCAAAAACAAAAGTGTCAGTTTAGCCCAGCAACGCTCAAAATCTCTACAAGTTGTTTATCCACAGAGTCCTCAAGCTGACTGCATATATCAAATAGTGGCTCTCATAGAGGAATTAACAACTAAGAATCTTTCAACACCATTTACTTGCTACAGCTCTAGACACAATAAACTCCTCCGTTCTCAGTAATAACATATGATGTCATAAAAAGTTGCCACAAGAAAAATGAATTCACCTCTTAAAGTCTCTCTTTCTTTCTTTTTCTAAAGAAAACTTTATAATCCTTTTGTAGAAGTTCAAACAATAAGCCTTCTTTGCCCCAAATAGTATTCAGATTGGCTTTGTTTACATAAATTGTCCCAGCCGCTCCCTGGAAAAAGGAGGGGGGGAGTGTCACCCTTCCTTTCCTGTCCTTTTAAAACTTTAATGGGGCTTGACCAGGAGGTCATCAGTTTCTTTGATGTTGCTTTTACAGGTACTTACCATGTGTTTCTTCACTGGTGTTATGGATGAGGTTCACTATAACTCTCTTGATTTCAGGGCATTCACAGCTTGTGCAGTTATGGCTGCCATAACTGCTCTGCTTCACTGCATGCTTCTGGGATGATCCAGGACATCCACCCACTTGTTGCCTCAAGCAGTGGGCCTGAATCTAGGAGGTCCAGCTCAGGAGGCCCAGCTCAGGATTCCCTGAAAACTCTTCTAAAGCAAACAAAGAGCTGGTGGTATCTGGGAGTGATTCCTGGTGCCAACCATGTTGCTGCACCACAGCCCCGCCTCCTCCACCCATCAGAAGTCTTATGACAGGATAGGTTACAAATTCAAACCACCATACCACACTGGCCTATGAAGATTCCCCCATAGCATTTGATCACTCAAATGACGTTAGAAATAGATACCAAGGATCTGATACATCGGTTTAAATTGTCCTTTCAGCTATTGAAATTCCCCACCAAGAAAATGGAATATTAAGATACATAAGCTGAAGTTCTAAATAAATAATGGCAAAAGACAGGGTTTGCAGAGAGATGTGTGTCTTAGAGCCCAGGTCTTTCAAACCATCCCCAAGGAGGAAGCAACGTGAAGGGAGTAGCACCACACTGCCCTTGGTGTTATCCCCCATTTCAAGAAATTCAAATATGTGGGTGGATTGTCTGCATCCCTTTGTGATACCTGGCTATCTCCAGAACTGTGAACTGTTTGTCAGACTGATGTGTCTAGAGAGAAATAGCTATTGACACAGAAAGAGACTGAGTGATGAGCCCATAGGGTCTTTCCTCTGGGATAGAAGGCAGCTCATGTTCTCTTCATGAGGCACTTCTTCTGAGGTTTATAACATGGGTACATGCTTTCCTCAGCTTGGGACTGGTGAATATCAAGATGATGGAGTGTGCTGAAGGATACAAAAAGAGGAATATATCAGAAATCAGCCGCTCAAGCTTGCCATACCTGAAAATATTAGTGAGGGCAAGGATCATGGCGGCAAAATGTAAAATGTAGAAGAAGAGGGAGAGAAGCAAAGGCTTCATGACGTTGAGGTGGGCCTGAGTGCTGAAGTCCTTGGTGCTGAGGCCGCCCTTCTTCAGATTCCTCATGTGCCTCCCCAGAGAAACAAGCAAAACAAGGGATGCTGTTAAGCAGATGCTAAAATTGATGGCAGTAAAAGACAGCTGGAGAGTTTTTAAAGACATACGAGAGTAGCGGCGATAAATCTCACTTTGGCTGGTGTTCTCTGACAGATTTCCTGTGAGATTGCAGCATTTTTCATTTTCAAAAGACCTCATGATTGGATGAATGGAGCAGATTATGAAAGCTAGGAGAGATATTCCAAGGAATTTGGGCAGCAGCACCCCAATTCTCAGCTTCAGCCATGCAAAGAAAGGATGAGGAAAGTTGGTGACCTTCACACAGTAGAAGACATTGAGCCACGTGGCACACCAGAGGCTGGCTACGTTCAAATAATGCCAGGAGATTGCAGATGCCTGCTCTGTTTCACTATTTATGTATGTCTCTGGAGAATTAAAAAATACAAATTGGCTGCTCATGGAAACCAGCTGCAAAAGAAACCTGGAGAGGCTCATAGTAGTCAAGAGGAAATCACACGGGAGCATCTTCTTGCTGAGGAGCCAGCTGTGGACGTTCACGGCTAGGATGAATCCATTCCCCAACAGGGAAACAAGGGACTCAATCCCAAAAATGGTCAGAAAGAAAACTCCCCGTGGGGAAAACAGATTTCTGTCTATCACTACCATTGTCAGGGAGAAATACCTATAATGGGAACAAGATGAAATTAAATTGTGGTTCTCCTGGATTCTGTGTGATGTTTTGCAGCGAAAACCTTTGCTTTGGGGTCTGTATTAATAGACATGGCGCACCCTACAGAGACTGAGATGCAAATCTGAGGAAGGAAGGATTCTGTTACTAATGATGCATTCAGAGATCATGTTGTACACACCTGTCTAGGGATTACAATTATGGCTATAAATCTTTTGGGGGTAAACATTCCAATTTAGGGACTTTTCCCTGTAGCTACTATTTCCCAAGGTGGCGGATATGCTTATTGTGATTTATAAGTTTTCCCCAGCAGTCTGAGGGAGCTGGTATTGGGCCTGCTAGGGAAGCTCAATGAGATGCAGTGGGATGAATGTGTTTCTGTCCATCACTGCCATCTTCTGAGAGAAGTGTTGGGAAAAATGTTGAATTAGGTTGTGTTTCCAAGGGCTCTGGCAACCTTGGAGGTGAGGCTGGTGGCTGGGGGTTTCTGCTCCAGCTACGGATGCAGGACTGCAGGACTGAAGGTATGGAGTGCTCACTTTGCCCTGAGAATTCCCGAAGTCTCTACCTCATCTGGTGGGTCTTCCTGCAGCATCCGAGGGCTGGGGCCATCTTCTTCTGTCTCTCCCTCATCCAAGATATTGGCAGGTGGACCCATGACACTCCAGGGGGCCCTGGAGAACTCCCGGAATTACAACTGAACTCCAGACTACCAAGATCAGTTTCCCCCAAGGAAATGGCAGCCTTGGGGATTGAATTCTATGCCATTATACCCCACTGACATCCTTCCGATCCCCAAACCCCATCAACTCCTGGCTTGACCGCCAAATCTCCAGGAATTACCCAACCCAGGAGCTTTGCAATCCAAACGCTAACACAGACTTATCTGTTGTAGCACTCTGCAGGCAGTTTAAGCAACCACAGAGCTTGATTTCAAGCAATACTTGGCTGTGGTTAATTTTTGAATAGGCTCCATGAAAGGACTGCATGTTTTTGTATGAGTTGAGACCAATGGAAATGCAAAGTCTGGAGAGATTCTGTTACAGCATTTCCATTTCTGCACTTGCATCTTTGTGGGTACTGGTCATGCTCTGCATTGTAAGCAAATCGACTGGATTTTCATAGACACTGAGAAGCATTGGCTCATGGCTCTGGGAGTCCAATCAGGACTCTGATGGCAGGCAAGGTTTCCTCATGACCCTGACCCTAAGTGGGGGAGGCTAGGAACTCTGAGGCAATCTGACAGAATAGGGGGGTTGAGGCTGGTAGGATGATTGGAGTTAGGGTTGCCAGAGGGCCTGGCGGGATATGTCCTGTCCCTTTAATAGAGGCTTCATGTGCAGAAACAGACCACTGGAACTTTTCATGACATGGAGGTAACTAACATCCCAATTGTCTCCTATGAAAAGGTAAGGGCATTTTTTTTCTCCAGGCAGTTGGCAACTCTAGTTCAGAGTGCAGCCCCATGGACATATAGATGGGAGAGATGGGGCAAATGGAAAAAACCAAATAGCTTATCCCCTTGGTTCTGAACCCTGACTCTGAATCTTGGTCCCAGAGGCCCTGGGATGAAGGTGAAACCCCCTGAAATTTCAGTTCAGACCCTGATACTTGGATACCCTAGACAGATCAGATAGTGGAAGATATGGCAAGTAAAGCTTATTGTTCCAAGTCTGTCCTGAACCAACAGTACTCTATATGCGTCACCTCCCTCTTTTCTTTGTGGGTGTGGTTATCAAACTCCATATTGGGTGGTTTCTAACATATGCACCTAGTACCCAAAATGTAATTCTAGGAAATGTTGAAGGTAGCTGGAAAAGAGGAAGACCCAACTTGAGATAGATTGTCTCAATCAAGAGAGCCATGGGCCCTCAGGTTGCAAGACCTGAGGAAGGTTGTTAACAATATTTTGGAGGTCAGCAATTCATAGGATCGCCACAGGTAGGGACTTGATGGTACATAAAACATACAGCCGAGACTTGGTCTACCATGGGAGAGTCAATTGGGCCTTTATCTCTGAGATCTGGCCGACAGAGGCAGGAGGGCCTCACATGTTCAAAATGTGCCCAGTTGGGCTCTGTGTGCCAAGAGAAAGAAGTGGAGTGGGTCAGGTCAGGATAGAATTGATGTGACTGACAGGCATGCATCTCCCACCAGACATGATGGCAAAGAGAATGTCAGCAGCAAGAAAGCACTTGGAGACACTGAAGCTCTTTCGATATGGCCTATCAAACTTTGATTCCTCTGATTGCTAAATAAATAAATATATAAAGTGTAGGGTTGCTGGGCCCCACTCTGGCAATGCTGGGGGATTTGGGATATGCATTGTCTGATGTGGATGGAGCTTTTTTTGGGGAGGGGGTGTCATGTTACCTCCTCCATGGCCCTCTAGGAATTCTCCCAATTGCTATGGTCTCCCAGCTAAATACCATCCCTGCTTAGCTTCCGACTGTGATGAGTTTGGGCTAGTCTGGTTATTAGGGCTAAATCTGTCCTTTAAAAATATTGTAGATTGTTATCATCATGGTAAATTCATAATTATTATTATCCTCCTCCTCATAAATGCAGGCCTGTCTTGAAAGTGCTGCACTGGCTGCCAATAGTGTACTGGGTTCGCTTCAAAGTGCTGGTTCTTACCTTTAAAGCCCTATATGGCCAGGGTCCAACATACCTGAGGGACCGCCTTTCCCCATATGTTCCACCAAGGGCACTACAGTCAGAGACTCAACACTGACTGGTAACCCCAGGTCCCAAAGATATTAAATTTGCTGTTACCAGGGTCAGGGCTTTTTCGGTGGCGGCTCCTACCTGGTGGAACGAGCTCCCAGAGGAGATCCGGGCCCTGCGGGACCTGGCGCAGTTCTGCAGGGCCTGCAAGATGGAGCTTTTCTGCCAGGCTTTTGAGTAGGAGCCACCACCATCACTATATCATTGCTATACCATCACCGTATCACCACCACTAAATAGAGTGGGTGTCATCGGGGAACAAGACGGCCCTGGGAGGAAGGACGGATTGCTGTACCACCTGGAGCCTACTGTGTCGCTCTGGGACCACCTTGTCATGTGTGACCCCATCTGTTATTTGTGACATCTAGAGCATTTGTATTCTTTATATAAATGATTGTTTTATTGCTTGTTTTATCCTGTTTTTACCTGTTTTAATCTTGGCATATGTGCCTCATTTGTTAGCTGCCCTGAGCCCATCCAGGGAGGGTGGGGTATAAATTTAATAATAAATAAAAATAAATAAATCACAATAAAATGCACTGGGAAATTTCTATCGAACAATTAAAAATCTAATGATAAATTATGAGAAAAAGTATTCTCTCTCTCTCTCTCTCTCTGTAAGTCTGCATGGGGCTAAGCTCATTCTAAAAAACTTTTGTGACCCACATTTTGACTGTAATCACATGATCCCTGTGATTTTTAAGATCCTTGGAGGTGGCTCCTATGATTTTCTTCCATCAGGTCTCCTTTTAATAGAAGAATGTCTTCCAACAAAGAAACATTTGTCTCCATCTAAGGAAGCCTTTATCAGTTTCCTAATACCATTCTCCATTGGAGGAAGTCCTATATAGAAGACTTAACAGGACAGAGTCATGGCCGGATCGCCCATTGGGCGAACTAGGCGCTCGCCTAGGGCGCGCCGGCCTCAGGGGCGCCAAATGGCGCCCCGCTCCCCCTCCAAAAGCCCCCCGCCGCCGCCCTAACCGGGCGCCCCGCCGCAAAAAGCGCCCGGCTAGGGCGCAAGTCGCCCTCCCCCTCCTCCGTGGGGGGGGGGGGAGGAGGAGGAGGAGGAGGAAGTGACCGGCGGCGGCCAGCAGGATCCCCCTGCTGCCACCGCCATGGAAAAGCGCCCACCGAGGGCGCAAGTTGCCCTCCCCCTCCTCCCTGGGGGCATGGCGCGCCAACTGCAGGGGCGCCAAACCGTGCCCGGCCCCTCCCAGAAAAAGCCCCCCCCGCTTCCCCGAGCGCCCCGCCGGGGCTCAGGAGGTGGCAGGCGGCAGCGGAGGTTGCCCGCCCTCTCCCCAAAGCCGGGGGAGAGGAGGCAGGGGCGGAGGAGCGGCTTCTCCCCCCCCCAGCCGCGCCGCGGCTGGGAGGGAAGGGGCAGGAGTTCCAAGCCCGCCCGTTCCCGGCTCTCCCCAGGCCCCTCGCAGCTGCGAGGGGGCCGGGAGAGCTGCGCTGCCCCGTTCCCAGCTCTCCCCGGGCGCCTTGCACTTGCGAGGGGCCCGGGAGAGCCGCGCTGCCCCTTCCCCGGCTCTCTCCGGGCGCCTCGCAGTTGCGAGGGGGCCGGGAGAGCTGCTCCACCCCATTCCCGGCTCTCCCCGGGCGCCTTGCACTTGCGAGGGACCCGGGAGAGCTGCGCTGCCACGTTCCCGGCTCTCCCTGGGTGCCTCGCACTTGCGAGGGGCCCGGGAGAGCTGCGCCGCCCCTTCCCCGGCTCTCCCCAGGCGCCTGGCAGCTGCGAGGGGCCTGGGAGAGCCGCACCGCCACGTTCCCGGCTCTCCCTGGCCCCTCGCAGCTGCGCGAGGCGCCCAGGACAAGGCTGGGCCCTCTCCAGGCCCCACCGGGAGGTTGGCATCCCGGTGGGGTGGGCGCCCCAGGCTGTCCTGCCTAGGGCGCCAAGACACCTGGGGCCGGCCCTGGACAGAGTTGCAGGATACAAAGCCTGATCCTTTGGAAATACCTACCTAAATGAAACTCTAATTCCCCCATTACGGATAGGTACAGCACATTCAGTAGATGTCAAGCTAAAACAGATTTAATTTTAAAATGTCCTTTTTTTAATGGACACAGCCACAAACTCAATGGATGAAAAACAAAGAAAGAATAAAAATTATTATCTTGCAATGACATTCCAGTTGGGTGAAATAGCAAATCACAGGCTAGGGCAAAGGTGACAAACCTACAGCCTGCAAGCCAGAACAGGCCTGCCTGGGGCTTTTATCCAGCCTGCAAGCAAGTGGCCAGAGGGACAGAAGGAGAAGGAACCATTGTTTGAGCTGCTATGGGGAGCATGCACTTTGGGCCTCTTTTTTCTCTCCCCCCCATGAGTGAAGTTGATGGGGCCAAATGCCCCTCCTGTCCTTTCCCATGCAAATCCCATCCCCCCCATTGGTTGGGTCTGCCTCCCCCTCCCCTTGCTACTGCACATCTGTATGTGAACAAAGCAAACTTTGAGTCCAGTGGCACCTTAAGACCATCAAAGTTTTCTTCAAGGTATGAGTTTCCTGTGCCTTGCTACAGTGTGTGTATGTTCTGTTGGGCTTGTTATGCTGTGGCTCTCCCGTGTGCAACTGGGTCTGCTTCCCTCTCCCCCCTTCTCCCCCTCGCCTTGCTAATGCACCCACATCTATGTGTGTGCAAAACAACGTTTGAATCCAGTGGCATCTAAAACAGACAAAGCTTTCTTCAAGAGAGCTTTCCTGTGCCTTGCCTCTCTCTCTCGCTCTGTGTATTCTGTTGGGCTCCTTATGCTGCAGCTCTCCCGGTTGCAACTGGGACTGCTTCCACCTCCCCTCCCTCCCCTCCCCTTGCTACTAGCCGCACATCTGTGTGTGTACAAAGCAACATGCAAGCAATGTTTGAGTCCAGTGAGCTTTCCTGTGCCTTGCCTCTCTCTCACTGTGTGTTCTGTTGGGCTTGAGTTATTATGCTGCAGTTCTCCTGGGTGCAACTGGGTCTGCTTCCCTGCACAAGTCTGTGTATATGCAAAGCAACATGCAAAGCAATGTTTTCGAGTCCAGTGGAGTTTAAAGACTGACAAAGATTTCTTCAAGATGTGAGCTGCTCTTTGGGTGGGGACTGAGAGTGGTGGGTTTCCTCTGCTTCCCTCTGTGGGCATTGAGTGGAGACACGAGAGGAAGAATCCCACTTTGCAAATAACTTCCTAACAGAAGAGGATTCTAAGCATCCGACTTCTCACTCCCCCCCCGTGAGAGCCCTGACCTCCCCCCGCAATAAACCAAGCATTCCAGCTTCCCTGCTGATTCATTCTCTCCCGTGTCCTCCCTCCTGTGTCACAGACATGCACCGGCCTTGCCAGGTAGCCCCACCCCACCCCTGCCGTCAGTTCTGTGTTCCTCTGATGTCTGCACTCTAGGCGATCACCTAAGTTGGCCTAATGGTAGCACCAGCCCTGCATGCATGTGTGTGTGTGTGCGCGTGCGCGCGCGTGTGTGTACGCAAAGTAACGTTTGGGTCCAGAGGAGTTTCAAGATCGACAAAGTTTTCTTCAAGATGTGAGCTTTCCTGTGCTTTGCCTCTCTCTCTCTCTTCCTCTCTGTGCTCAAGTTTTGTTGCAGTTCTCCCAAGTCCAAATCGGTCTGCTTCCCCTTCTCCTCCCTCTTCCCCTCACCTTGCTACCCTGCACCTGTTTGTGCGTGTGTGCAAAACAATGCTCGAGTCCAGTGGCGTCTGACTGACCAAGTTTTCTTCAAGGTATGAATTTTCCTATGCCTTGCTTCTCTCTCTCTCTCTCTCTCTCTCTCTCTCTCTCTCTCTCGTTTTGTTGGGCTGATTATGCTGTGGGTCTTCTGGGTGCAACTGGGTCTGCCTCCCCCTCCCCTCCTCCTTCTTTCAATGTTCCCTCTAAGCTGTGAAGTCTTGTGAGAAAAAAATTCTACTTTGTGAGCTACTGGCATTACAATTGTAAGTGTGCGATTTGGCTACTACATAAATTAGATTGCTTCGGAGTCCTCATTCCTGAGCTGAGACAAAAATGTGTGAGCTGGAGGCTAAAAAACTGTGACCTAGCTCACACTAACTCAGCTTAGAGGGAACACTGCTGAGGATGCCAGTCAAAGCTACTGGGGAAACGTCAGGTCCTACAGTGCCAAGACCATGGCCACACAACCTGGAAAATCTACAACAACTAGTGAACTCTGGCTGTGAAAGCCTTTGACAACATGACTCAGAGAACCTTAAACTAACAGAGGAGCTAAAGGAGACAGGCACTCCATTCCCCCCGCCATCAAAGAACAAATGACAAGCAATACACAATACACAAACTGACTGTGAATAACCATGAGTCTGTGTTAGGGAAAGGAAAGAAATGTGATAGAATTGCCTTAATCAGGGCAGTGATCTGGAAGGCAGCTTATGTCCACTTGGTGGTGGTGAAGGAGAGTGGAACTTACTTTTTTGAGATTTCTTGGCTATCTCCATTGGCTCTTCAAGATCTAGGATATGCAGCAATGCTAGTCCTTCTTTCAGTGAGGAGATCCAGTGCAGTTTTCCAAGGTGGGATACTTGCAGGGCAATAGGTGAAATCCATTTGTATTGGCGGTCTGCCTCCATAAGGTGAGCAATGACAGGTTTCAGTTCCCGCCTTTTTTCAATGGCTTCATGAGGAAAATCAGGGTAAACTTCTACCTTTCCCCCCTGATATATGAGGTGGCCACGTTGTCTAGCTGTCATTAAAATCTGTTTCTTGAATTGTAAATCCGGGAGAGTGAGTAAAATATCTCTTGAAGGACGAGTTTTCAGGATATTCAATGAGCCTAACCAATAAGCCTTAGTCACCACAGGTAAAATGTCCTTTTCTAGCTGTACCTCATGCACCAGCCATTTAGAAAGGAAGGCTGATAAATCTTCTTTGCCCTCTGCTTTCTCCGCCAGATCCCTCAATTTTAGATTATTTTGCTGAAGGGAGAAAGCCATACGGAGTGTTCTTTCTGCCAATACATCCTCCCCTTATTGTAGCAGCTGGATCTTGTTTTGATTAGCCAGCCCTGTGCTCATGAAACTTTCATCAATGTTTCGTGTTTCTTGAATTTTTTCCCCATTGAATCTAGTTGTTCATATAGTGGTTTAAACACAGAGGCGATATTATCCAGAGTAGTTTTTTCCAGTTTGTTTAGGGTGGCAGAAAGATCAGAAGGGGTAAACAAGGCATCAGTTTTATCGGCTCCTCACATGTCAGGTGCCATTTTAGACACCTGAGAGGAACATGGGTGTCAAGACAGAGCGGGGGGGGGGGAGCCGGGCAAAGGAGGAGAGTTCCCAAGAGAGGTCCCAGAGTCGGCTGGGCAAAGTAACACGCGTCTAAGCCACCAGTTCCAAATACACAGAGTGAAGCCTGAAGTCAAATGTTACCGATAGTCAGAGTCCAGTATCAGAGTCCAGTATCAGAGTCAAGAAACACAGCCATGGGTCAGGAGCCAGAGAGTCCAGGAGCAGAGTCAGGAAACACAGCCAAGGGTCAGGAGCCAGAGGGGTCGTCAAAACACGGACCGGAGTCAGGAGCCGAGAGATCAGTCAGAGATTCAAGCAGAGCTAGAGGTGCAAGGTGTCTGGTCCATGGACAAGTTTGCCAGCACAGTTTGCTAGCAGCTGATGGCCTGTGCTGGCTCGTTAACTCATTAACAGTCCGTTGCAAAGTCCTGGCTCCTGTCAAAACTCAGGACTTAACGATCGCCGTCCCTGAGCCTGGCTGCCAGATCCTGGCGTCTGCGATCTCTCAGCCGGTCTACAGGTGGCGGTGAGTTGGGTGGTGATTTACTAGGGCCAGGGACTGCCTGATCAGCTTCAGGTGCCAGCTGTCTTGTAGTTTGGAGTTCATCCCCCCTGGCACTTAGGTTTGCTGAGGACTCTTGTGCTTCCGATGGTGTTAAAAGTGCCGAGTCCTCATTTTCCAGGTTTCCAGGTGCCGGGTCGGGGACAGGCATGACAACGGGCCAGGCAGAGAGTGATTCAATTGTGGATCAAAAAAAGCTTGTACCTTTTTAGTTTTTATGGCAGAATGATGTGAAGATGATCCACTGACTTTCCCCGTAGAGTGAACTCTGGAACTATCACACAAATTGCTGTGAGGGGTCAAAAGAGGGAGAAGGACCATGGAGCTTAAGTCTCAGGCGGCCATATTCTTCAAACACCACCACACTTCCCTGATCTTCCCCAAGGATGAAGCAATGTGATAGGAGTAGCCCCACACCGCCCATGGTGTTATCCTCCATTTAATGAAATTCCTAGACTAGGGTGAATTGTATGCATCCCTTTGTAATAGTTGGAGGTCTCCACAACTAAGAAATTTTTGTCAGATGTGTGAAACTAGAGAGAAAAAGCTATTGACACAGAAAGAGACTGAGTGATGAGCCCGTAGGGTCTTTCCTCTAGAACTGAAGGCAGCTCATGTCCTCTTCAGGAGGCACTTCTTATGAGGTTTAGAACATTGGCACATGCTTTCCTCAGCTCGGGATTGGTGAATATCAAGATGACAGAGTGTGCTAAAGGATACAAAGACAGGAACATATCAGAAATCAGCCGCTTAAGCATGCCAAACTTGAAAACATTAGTGAGGGCAAGGATCACGGCGGCAAAATGTAAAATGTAGAAGAAGAGGGAGAGAAGCAAAGACTTCATGACGCTGAGGTGGGCCTGAGTGCTGAGGTCCTTGGTGCTGAGGCCGCCCTTCTTCAGATTCCTCGTGTGCCTCCAGAGAGAGAGAAGCAAAACAAGGGATGCTGTAAAGCAGATGCTAAAATTGATGGCAATAAAATAAATCTGGAGAGTTTTGAAAGACCCAAGAGAGTAGCGGCGATGAGCCCCACTTTGGCTGGTGTTCTCTGGTCGATTTCCTGTGAGATTGCAGCGTTTTTCATTTACAAAAGACTCCACAATTGGATGAATGGAGCAGATTATGAAAGCTAGGAGAGATATTCCAAGGAATCTGGGCACCAGCACCCCAATTCTCATCTTCAGCCATGCAAAGAAAGGATGAGGAAAGTTGGTGACCTTCACACAGTAGAAGACATTGAGCCACGTGGCACACCAGAGGCTGGCTATGTTCAAATGATGCCAGAATAATGCAAATGCCTGCTCTATTTCACTATCTATGTATGTCTCTGGAGAACTGATAAACCGAAATTGGTTGCTTATGGAAACCAACTGAAAAAGAAACCTGGAGAGGCTCAGAGTGGTCAAGAGGAAATCACAAGGGAGCATCTTCTTGCTGCGCAGCCAGCTGTGGCTGTTCACGGCTAGGATGAATCCATTCCCCAACAGGGAAACAATGGTCTCAATTCCAAAAATGATCAGAAAGAAAACTCCCAATGGAGAAAACAGACCTCTCTCTATCACTACCATCGTCGGAGAGAAATATCTAAAATGGGAATAAGACGAATTAAATTGTGGCTCTCCTGGTTCCTGTGTGATGTTTTGCACAGGAAACTTTTGCTTTGGGGTCTGTATTAATAGCCATGGCGCACCCTACAGGGAGTGAGATGCAAATCTGAGGAAGGAAGGATTCTTTTACTAATGATGCAGTCAGGGATCATGTTGTACACACCTGTCCAGGGATTACTAGTATGGCTTTAAATGGGGGGGGGGGGAGAGAGATTTATTTAGCCACTATTTTCTGAGGTGACGGATGTAGTTATTGCACTATTTAAAATTCACATAGGATGTTGTACGGAGGCTGTATCAGGGTTTGGTCTCTGCTTCTTGTTGTTGATTATGTTTTGGCCACTGGTTGGGACTCAGACTCTCTAAATTGTCCTCTTCCTTATTGGATTTCTATAGATATTACAAATAACACCCCCCCCTTTAAGTATGCAGCACTTCCTACTGTGGAATGAGGGCATTGTGGGTTCTAACCTATGCCCCCTTCATCCATAAAGTTTTACAAGGTTAGGGTGTCTGATTTATTGGTCTCTCAGGCCCTGAAAAGGCTGGTCAGTTTCCTTGCAGAACCCATCCTTGTGGGTTGGTAGAGGTGATCACTCTCTGTCTTTAGTGTATGGGTGTTCAATGCTAACTTATGCGTCATGCCTCTCTCTTACAAAATGCTGCTATTCTTTGCCATGTTCCTGCATGTAACTTGGTTGAGGCACTTGTAAAGAGCTCCCTGCTCCTTTATAAGACAGTTCTGAGTGAATATCCATATGGTTGAATTGTCTGCATCCCTTTGTGATAGTTAGAGGTCTCCACAATTGGGAAATGTTTGTCAGATTTATATAACTTGAGAGAGAAAGCTATCAATACAGAAAGAGACAGAGTCACACGCACACTCTGGTGGAGATATCCTCTCCATGAGGCACTTCTGAGTATTTGAACATGAATACAAACTTTTCTTAGCTTGGAATTGGTGAATATCAAGATGACAGAGTATACTGAAGGATATGAAAATAGGAATAGGTCACAAATCAGCTGCTCAAGCTTGCCGTAGTTGAAAACATTAGTGAAGAAAAGGATCATGGCGGCAAAATGTAAAATGTAGAAGAAGAGGGAGAGAAGCAAAGGCTTCATGACACTGAAGTGGGCCCGAGTGCTGAAGTCCTTGGTGCTGAGGCCGCCCTTTTTCAGATTCCTCTTGTGCCTCCACACACAGAGAGAAGCAAAGCAAGGGATGCTGCTAAGGAGATGCTAAAATGGAGGGCAGTAAAAGAAATATAAAGAGTATTTAAAAACCTAACAAAGATGTTTTCCGCAGGGACGGTTCTCCCCTCACCTACACTTGTATTCTGCTGCTGCTTTCCCTCATTTCCATGGATGTTTTTGCAGTCCAAGGAGCAAAAGTGCAGTTTGCCCTCACTTGTGGCACAATGTGGGAATTCCCAAAACAGGGAAGTCCAATGCTGCGGACTAATAGGGGACAAACTGCATTCTTGCATCAAGGCATCATTACAGTCTCAAATTCTGTTGGATGAGTTCCCTTTAGGCCTCTGATGGCCAATGGTGTCCCATATACTTGTTCCTATTGATTCAGAAGTGCAGCATATGAGTAAAGAATTACGAGAGTTGTGTTTTCTACACAGATAGCCAAACTGGTCAAGATGAAATCACAAGGGGATATTTCCTGCTTTGGAGCCATCTGTGCCTGTTCACAGCCTTGATGAATCCATTTCCCAAAATGGCATGAACAGGGCTTTTTTTGTGGAAAAAGCCCAGCAGGAACTCATTAGCATAATGGGCCACACCCAACAGCAGAAACTCATTCACATATTAGGCCACACCCCCATGTCACCAGAAGTGTGGTCATCCAGCCACACCCACCTTTTGCTTCTTATTGTGTTTCCCTTGTTTGTTGTCAAAACCCAGGGCTTTTTTTTAAAGCAGGGACTCCTTTGCATGTTAGGCCACACACCCCTGATGTAGCCGATCCTAATGAGTTTCTGCTGTTGGGTGTGGCCTGTTATGCTAATGAGTTCCTGCTGGGCGTGGCCGACTTGGGAGCCAGACGGAACTCCGTTCCTGTGCGTTCCTGCCCAAAAATAGCCCTGTGCATGAATAGACTTGATGTTGACAACTATCAGAAGAATGACATACAATGGGGTGAACGTGTTTCTGTCCATCACTGCTATCTTCTGAGAGAAATGTTGGAGTAGGAAGAAAGTAGAATTTGGGTGTGGCTCTCTTTGTTTTTCTTTAATGTTCACCAGAGCAAACTGATGCTTGGGGGTTTAATAATGCTCAAATAGCACTAGGCAGAGAGAGATGCAAATCTAAGGGGGATGCTGTTACTAATGACATGGCCAGGTGTCTTGTACACAAATATCCAGAGGTTTTTCCAGAAACGTATCACCAAGGCTACAACAGGTTTTGTGTGTGTCACCTTCACAGTGCTTGGGGCATCAGGAGTTCTTGCTGTCAACCTTCCATATTGTTGGCCTTTCTCTTTCCTCTCTGGTGGCTCTGTGGCCATTCTCTTGGGCCTGGTTAGGGGCCCTTTACAGTACAGAAGCTGAGAACTGGCAGAGAGGGGGCAGAATGGATCCTGCCAGGGCTTTTTTTTGTATGTGTGTGGAAAAAGAGGTGCCAGAACTCTCAAGAGGGAAATGAAGTTTTCAGTCTGCATACTGAAAACTCATTGAACTTTTAAAAAATTTAAAGAGAATTTTGTTGAAGAGGTCCTGGAACTCTGTTCTGGTGCATTCCCCCCCACCCCCTCCAAAAGCCCTGGATCCTGTCATTTTGATTCTACATACGCTTGTTGCAGGCACAACAGGGACAGTTCAGGAGTTTTTAAACTTCAATCAAAACAGCTTGATAAAGCCAAAGCACTAAAAAGCGAAACATGTCCTTTTATAAATCCTAAAATGTCCTTTATAAAAGGACACAGCCACAAACTCAATAGATAAAAAATAAAGAAAAGATAAAAATGATTAGTTTTCAGTGAAACTCCAGTTGGTTGAAATGGCAAGTCACAGGCTGGGGCCTCACAGGCATTGGGAGGCAAACATTTTCTTGCCAACAAACAGCCTCCTAATGTTAAACAACTTCTCACCCACAGCAATGCCCTTCCAAACATGGACATGGACTCTGGGACCAGAGCCTGCAACAAACCTTTATGCCAACTCTGTCCCCGTATCCACTCTGACAACACAATAACTGGCCATAACAATGCCTGCCATGTTGTTGTTCAGTCGCACAGTCGAGTCCGACTCTTCGCGACCCCATGGACCAGACCACGCCAGGCCCTCCTGTCCTCCGCCGTCCGCTGAAGTTTGCTCAATTTCATGTTCGTTGCATCGATGACACTGTCTAACCATCTCATCCTTTGCTGTCCCCTTCTTCTTTGACCTTCAATCTTTCCCAGCATCAAGGTCTTCTCCAGTGAATGCTCCCTTCTCATTTGGTGGCCAAAGTATTTGAGCTTCAGCTTCAGGATCTGGCCTTCCAGGGAACAGTCAGGGTTGATTTCTTGTAGGATTGACTGATTTGTTCTCCTTGCAGTCCAAGGGACTCTCAAGAGTCTTCTCCAGCACCATAGTTCAAAAGAATCGATTCTTCGGCGCTCAGCCTTCCTTATAGTCCAACTCTCGCAGCCATACATTACTACGGGGAATACCATTGCTTTGACCATGCGGACTTTTGTTGGCAAGGTGATGTCTCTGCTTTTTATCATGCTGTTTAGGTTTGCCATCGCTTTCCTCCCAAGGAGCAGGCGTCTTTTAATTTCATGGCTGCAGTCACCATCTGAATTGATCTGGGATCCTAGGAACATGAAGTCTGTCACTACTTCTACGACTTTCCCTTCTATTTGCCAAGGACTGATGGGGCCAGATGCCATGATCTTAGTTTTTTTGATGTTGAGCTTCAAGCCCACTTTTGCACTCTCCTCTTTCACCCTGAGCAAAAGGCTCTTTAGGTCCTCTTCACTTTCTGCCATCAGAGTGGTATCGTCTGCATATCTGAGGTTATTGATCTTTTCCCCAGCAATCTTAACTCCAGCTTGTGATTCATCCAGGCCAGCATTTCGCATGATGTACTCTGCATATAAATTAAATAAGCAAGGTGACAATATACATCCTTGTCGTACTCCTTTTCCTATGCTAAACCAATCAGTTGTTCCATATCCGGTTCTAACTGTTGCTTCTTGACCCATATACAGGTTTCTCAGGAGACAGGTGAGGTGGTCTGGTACTCCCATCTCTTTAAGAACCTGCCATAATTTATTGTGATCCACACAATCAAAGGCTTTAGCATAGTCAATGAAGCAGAAGTAGATGTTTTTCTGGTACTCTCTTGCTTTCTCCATAATTCAGCGAATGTTGGCAATTTGATCTCTAGTTCCTCTACCTCTTCGAAACCCAGCTTGTACTTCTGGCAGTTCTCTATCCACGTACTGTTGGAGCCTAGCTTGTAGGATTTTGAGCATGACCTTGCTAGTGTGTGAAATGAGTGCAATTGTGCGATAGTTTGAACATTCCTTGATGTTGCCCTTCTTTGGGATTGGAATGTAAATGGACCTTTTCCAATCCTGTGGCCACTGTTGTGTTTTCCAAATTTGTTGGCAAATTGAGTGCAGCACTTTAACAGCATCTTCTTTTAAGACTTTGAATAACTCAGCTGGGATACCATCACCTCCACTAGCTTTGTTGTTAGTAATGCTTTCTAAGGCCCATTTAACTTCGCTTTCCAGGATGTCTGGCTCGAGGTCAGTGATTATACCATCGTGGTTGTCAAGGACGTCGAGGTCCTTCTTGTATAGTTCTTCTGTGTATTCTTGCCATCTTTTCCTAATCTCTTCTGCTTCTGTTAGGTCTCTACCATTTTTGTCCTTTATCATAGCCATCTTTGCATGGAACGTTCCCTTGATTTCTCCAATTTTCTTGAAGAGATCTCTAGTCCTTTCCAATCTATTGTTTTCCTCTATTACTCTGCATTGTTCATTCAGGAAAGCCTCCTTATCTCTCCTTGCTGTTCTCTGGAAATCTGCATTCAGTTGGGCAAATCTTTCCTTT
Organism: Gekko gecko; assembly: GCA_029375565.1. Classification (NCBI taxonomy): domain Eukaryota; kingdom Metazoa; phylum Chordata; class Lepidosauria; order Squamata; family Gekkonidae; genus Gekko; species Gekko gecko. Next base: position 148,199,854 of record JAPDNY010000007.1, on the reverse strand, counting down.
TCCCCATTGCCTTTAGCTTTCCTTCTTTCCTCTGCTATGTGTAAAGCCTCATCAGACAGCCACTTTGCTTTTTTGCATTTCTTTTTCTTTGGGATGGCAGTGAGTGCTGCCTCCTTTACAATGTCACGGATCTCTGTCCATAGTTCTTCAGGCACTCTGTCTATCAAATCTAGTCACTTAAACCTATTCTTCACCTCTACTGTATATTCATCGGGGATGCGATCTAGGTCAAATCTGAATGGCCTTGTGGTTTTCCCAACTTTCTTCAATTTAAGTCTGAATTTTGCAATGAGTAGCTCATGATCTGAGCCACAGTCAGCTCCAGGTCTTGTTTTTACTGACTGAATAGAGCTTCTCCATCTTTGACTGCAAATTATATAGTCAATCTGATTTCGGTGTTGCCCATCTGGTGATGTCCATGTGTAGAGATGCCTCTTAGGTTGTTGGAAAAGGGTGTTTGCTATGACCAGCGTGTTCTCTTGACAAAACTCTGTTAGCCTTTGCCCTGCTTCATTTTGTTCTCCAAGGCCAAACTTGTCTGTTATTCCGGTTACCTTTTGATTTCCTACTTTAGCATTCCAGTCCCCTATGATGATGAGGACATCATTTTTTGGTGTTAGTTCTATGAGCTGTTGTAGGTCTTCATAGAACTGGTCCACTTCAGCCTCTTCTGCAGCAGTGGTTGGGGCATAGACTTGGATTACTGTGATATTGAATGGTTTGCCTTGGATTCGGACCGAGATCATTCTGTCATTTTTGTGATTGTATCCCAATACTGCCTTTCTCACTCTTCCAGTGTTATATACGCCAGCAAAGGTCAGCAGTTCCCTTCCACTCTCTGCATTGGACAAACTGATCAGTTGCTACATGAAAGAATAAATGGACAAAAATCTGACATTAAAAGTTGCAGCACTCAAAAACCAGTGGAAGAACATTGTTATCTTCCAGGTAATTTGATTGCTGAACTAAGAATGGCAGTCCTTGCACAAAAAAAGTTAGATTGCTGGATTTGAGTGAATTCACGGGTTCAGAAAAATGGACCACCCAGGGCTGAACAAGGACACAGGATTCTTATCTCACTACAGAGGCTAATTTTCTGCCCCCAAGTATTTCCCCTCTGCTATAATTTAGCTGATTACAATATGAATTGTACCTTTGCATCCTGTATAAGTGTTCTTTTCAACACCCCTCCCACCTTCTGACTAAGGGAAAAGGACTTGGAGATCTCCATTTCTACTCTGCTTCTGTTTGATGAATAGAAGGCTGAATTCAGACAGGCAATTTGCTGCGGGAGCCCAGACTGCTGCAGGAGCATACCGGGAGGAGGCGCGATGGAGCGTTCAGACTGCTGCCCCGGAGGCGCACTATATGCGGCGTTTCCCCATTAATTCGGCTGTGGGTGTATGGGTGTATGGGTGTATGTGCATATAAACGCATTTTGCCGATTGGGGGAGGACCCTGCAGCGCCAGCACCACATTGGGCAGTAGAGCGGAGCATGGCCAATCATATCGCTGCTGCCTTCTGCCCAATGCGGGTTGCTCCCGGCTTATCGGCGGAGCGTTCATACTTCCAGGAAGCGGACAAACACAGGACACAGGTGCTCTTCGGGGATTTGCTACCGCTTTTATGACATATCTATTAAATGCAGGAAGAAAGCGGAACAGCCCGGGTTGCCTATGGGTGGGGAACGCCAGGCAGATGTGCCTGTGTGAACGCCCCCTTTAATGCGGTTTTAAAGCGTCGCTGAAATGGGGCTCTGCCGGGGCAAATTGCCAGTCTGAACTCAGCCGAAGGTTGACTCTTGAAACTCTTATACCCTGAAACTCTTATAGGTCTCTAAGGTGCTAAAATCAGGTGCTAAAACTGGACTAAAATCAGTTTATTTATTTTTAATGGTATTTTTAAGGATCCCAACAATGTCTGTCTACTATCAGTGGGGGGAGGGGAGGGTTGCCAGACTCCAGGCAGGACCTGGGGATCCTAGGTCTGGAGTTACAGTTTAGAAATCCCAACAATGTTTTTGTTTTGCATCAAGAGAGTCAGGGGGAGGGATGCCAGACTCCAGGTGGGACCTGGGGATCCCAAATTGCAGTTTAAAAATCCCAACAATCCCAACAAAATTTCATGCTTTTTTTTTAAAAAAAAATTAAAAATAAAAGATAAAGTCCATGGTGTGGGTATGATTTCCTTGATTTTCTTTGTCTGCTGATGCTTTGGAGAGTAAGTATGCAAGGACTTCCAGTGGAAAACGATAACAGTCATTCACTTAACACTGGAGATAAGAGTCCGTTTCTCTGCCAGGCTGTTCTTAAAGGTAAACACTCATGGTTTGGTCATCTGGCTCCTTCTGCTTCCAAACAAAATATCAACAAAAGGTTCTTGCTGGTTGATATATTTATGGTCCAAAAGACAATAAAAGCAGTCGAAGATGTACGAGCTATACAAACTTTTCGAGAATCCTTTCTCAGGACTGGACTTATATTGAAGCCACGTCGACAAACTCAATTTCCAGCACTGAAGCTCCTAATTCTGGCACAGAGTCAATCTCTCTAATGAGGTGAAGTGAATCCTTCTCAGCCAAGGCTTCCAGCTTACCCTGAAACAAAATTTGGAAGCAAGGAGTGCAGTTTTAATGGCGGATGCTATGCTGGCCACCTCTGGCTTGAATACTCAATCAAGACTGACAGAGCTTTCTGCTTCCATGCAGAAAGTTTGTGAAGGTGACTGAGTGGGACAAAGTATTTACAGTGTCTGAGTACAGACTGGCAGTTTGCTCCGGTAGCCAGTTGTAGCAAAAAAACCCCGGATTAAACTATACCGGGTTTTCCCGCCCACACAGCGGGGGCCGCTGCTGGAAGATATGGGACGGAGGTGCGCAGGAGCGTTCAGACTGCCGCGCCGGAGGCGTGCTATATTTGCCGTTTCCCCATTAATTCAGCTGTGGGTGTATGGGTGTATGTGCGCATGAGCGCTCATACGCATAAGCGCATTTTGCCGATTTTTTTTTTGGCCCTGCAATGCCGGCATCGCATTGGGCAGTGGAGTGGAGCGCAGCCAATCACACCGCTGCTGCCTCGTGCCCAACGTGGCTTCCGCCCGGCTTTTCGCCTGCGCGTTCAGACTCCCCGGAAGCGGAGAAACGCGCGACGAACGTGGGCTTTCGGATTTGCAACGGCTTTTATCAGGTGTTTTTTTTAATCCGGCAGTGAAGCACAACAGCACCGGTAGGTTACGGGTGGGGGACGCCAGGCAGATGTGCCTGTGTGAACGTCCCATTTACTCCGGTATTGAATCGTTGTCAGCCCGGGTCCCTTCCCGGGGCAAACTGCCAGTCTGGACTCAGCCAGTGACTGGCTTCAACAACTGGAAGACAGCTAAAGGTCAAATCTGCATTTGCACTTTTAAATCAGTTTCATGCTGCCGTGACACCGATTTTTTCATTTCGTGGGGCAAACTTTTTTCTTGTGGGGCGTCCATTATGTTTATACTTATACTTTAAAATAATAAATAAATAATTTAAGACAAGTCATTTATCACTCAAAAATGTTTCAGGTTTATTTCAAACATGCTAGCCATTACATACTAACCATTGCTGATCTTGTGGTTTGTCACATAAAAATGTTTCTGGTTTATCACCAAGATGCTAACCATTACAGAACTTGTGATATTTGCCAGTCAAAACTTTTTTCTGGTTAAAGAACCCAGTTACCATTCAAATACCCTTCTCAGGCTCAGTCCATTATAGCTAAAGTCAGTGTGACTGGGCACAAAATTTTTCTATGAAAGCATCCATATCAATGTATTTTGTGAGTGTTTTCCTTTTTTATATTAAAATTTTATTGAGTGTACATGTATCCATATATTTTATACATATCTTAACACTTCATTTTCCTTATATTCTCCTTTTCCTAAAAATCATATTAAACATTGAAAGCATATAAATAATCTCCAACCTCGTTATCTTATTCCCTTTCTTAACCCCGCTTAACCCAACCACCGTACAACTTCCTCTAGTTCATGATCTAAACATTATTAGATTCTTCCTTACTTTATCTAAGACTTCTTTTCTTTTTTCACTGGATTCCCTCTTGTGAGTGTTTTCTCATAACCTAGGAGTTCTAGATTGTGTTTCCGAAGATGGGACATTGATAGCCTCTGTGGTTTTAACACATGGGTAAGGCAAGAGAATGCTGCCTCGCATGTAGCTGTCGATGCTCCAAAAGTTACAGCAGCTGCAAGGACTTTGTATACATGACAGGATCCACCTCTATATGGGAACAACACTGAAATAACATTACGGATACAGTTTTGCGTAGTTTGTGGAAAGCTGGGAGAGTGGGAGCTTTCCCATGCAATCCCAAGCACAATTACCCCACAATAGCCTATCAAAATCAATGGTCACAGGAGGGTTTAGTAATCCTTCACAAACTTGCTAGACAGTAAATCATATTGAACCCAGAGAAGCAACTTTAGGAGTCAACATGCGTAAGACAGTAAGGCAAAAAAAAAAAAAGTCACATTCCCATGGAGAAAAACGATTGAACCTCTCTCAAAAGGCACCTGTGTGTCATCATGAAAGTCCCAAATGCTGTTGAGATGTATCTGTCCAGGACATTAGGACAGCATGCATGGTTCTTCTGTCCCCATTTTGGGGGCAAAACCAGGGTTGCGGTGAAATAAGTTAGGCTGACCGGTCCAAGCTCTACCCTCCCTACCCCGCTCATCACAAGTCTCATGACGTGAGAGATTGCAAATTCAACCTGCCACATCACATTGGCCCATGGAGATTCCTTCACAGCATTTGATCACACAAATGGCCTTAGAAATAGTTAGCGAGGGTGTGAGGGACAGATGAAATTGCCCTATAGTCTACTGAAATTCCCCACCAAGAAAATGGGATATTAAGAGACATAAGCTGCAGTTATAAATAAATAATGGCAAAAGATAGGATCTGCAGAGAGGTGTGTGTCTTTGGGCTGGTTCAGGGGTACTCCAATACTTTCAAAGGGAGAACACACCTTCCCCAAGCAATGTGAAGGGAGTAGCCCCTCAGTGCCATTGGTGTTATCCTCCATTTCAAGAAATTCCTTGACCAGGGTGAATTGTATGCATCCTTTTGTGATAGTTGTCAGCCTCCACAACTGGGAACTGTTTGTCAGATTCATGTAACTAGAGAGAAAAAGCTATTGACAGAGAAAGAGACCGAGTGATGAGCCCGTAGGGTCTTTCCTCTGGGACTGAAGGCAGCTCATGTCCTCTTCATGAGGCACTTCTTCTGAGGTTTATAACACGGGTACACACTTTCCTCATCTTGGGATTGGTGAATATCAAGATGACGGAGTGTGCTGAAGGATACAAAGACAGGAATATATCAGAAATCAGCCGCTCAAGCTTGCCAAACTCGAAAACGTTAGTGAGGGCAAGAATCATGGCTGCAAAATGTAAAATGTAGAAGAAGAGGGAGAGAAGCAAAGGCTTCATGATGCTGAGGTGGGCCTGAGTGCTGAAGTCCTTGGTGCTGAGGCCGCCCTTCTTCAGATTCCTCTTGTGCCTCCACAGGGAGAGAAGCAAAACAAGGGATGCTGTTAAGCAGACGTTAAAATTCATGGCAGTAAAATAAATCTGGAGAGTTTTAAAAGACATACGAGAATAGCGGGGATGAGCCTCACTTTGGCTGGTGTTCTCTGGTAGATTTCCTGTGAGATTGCAGCATTTTTCATTTTCAAAAGACCTCATGACTGGAAAAATAGAGCAGATTATGAAAACTAGGAGAGCTATTCCAAGGAACCTGGGCACCAGCACCCCAATTCTCAGCTTCAGCCATGCAAAGAAAGGATGAGGAAAGTTGGTGACCTTCACACAGTAGAAGACATTGAGCCATGTGGCACACCAGAGGCTGGCTATGTTCAAATAATGCCAGGATAAGGCAAATGCCTGCTCTGTTTCACTATCTATGTATGTCTCTGGAGAATTGAAAAATACAAATTGGCTGCTCGTGGAAACCAACTGAAAAAGAAACCTGGAGAGGCTCAGAGTAGTCAAGAGGAAATCACACGGGAGCATCTTCTTGCTGCGGAGCCAGCTATAGCCATTCATGGCTAGGATGAATCCATTCCCTAACAGGGAAACAAGGGACTCGATTCCAAAAATGGTCAGAAAAAAGACTCCCAGTGGGGAAAACAGATCTGTGTGCATCTCTACCATCATTGAAGAGGAATAACTAAAATGGGTACAAGTTGAATTAAATTGTGGCTCTCCTGGTTCCTGTGCTATGTTTTGCAGAGAAAACTTTCACTTTGGGTCTGTATTAACAGCCACGGCATGCCCTACAGAGAGTGAGATGCAAATCTGAGGAAGGATTCTGTTACTAATGATGCAGTCAGGGATCATGTTGCACACACCTGTCCAGGGATTACAATTATGGCTGTAAATCTTTTTTGGGGTAAACATTCCAATTTACCTGTATACACTATTTTTCAAGATGACGGACATAGTGAATGCAATATGTAAAATTCAGGGTTTGGTCTCTGCTTCTTGTGCTATTATGTTTTGGCCACTGGTTGGATTTATACAGATATTACAAATAGAGCTATAACCCCCCCCTTTTAATATGCAGCATTCCTACTGTGGAATGAGGACATTGTGGGTTCTAACCTATGCCCCCTTCATCCATGGAGTTTCACAAGGTTAGAGTGTCTGATTTTTTGGTCTCCCCCAAAAGGGCTGGTCAATTTCCTTGCAAAACCTGTCGGTTGGTAGAGGCTATCACTCTGTCTTGAGCGCACGGGTGTTCAGTGCCACCTTATGTATCATGGCTGTCTCTTAAAAAGTGCTGTTATTCTTTGCCATGTTCCTGCATGTAATTTGGTGGAGGCACTTGTAGAGAGCTCCCTGCTCCTTTATAAGACACGTCTGAGCGCATATCCATATGGGATGCCAAACAGTTCTTGGGAAGGTGGTCCTCCATAGTCTCTTTCTTTGGGAGCTTTACACCCACCTCCTTGAGTCAGTGAGCTTTCCACTCTCCCAGTGGCAGCTACAATAATAGACAACTTCAAGAGGGGATTGTATAAACTTATGGAGCAGAGGTCCATCAGTGGCTATTAGCCACAATATATAGATGGAACACTCTGTCTGGGGCATGATGCTCTGTATCCTTGGTGCTTGGGGGGCCACTGTGAGAGGGCTTCTGGAGTTCTGGCACCACTGGTGGACCTCCTGATGACACCTGAGTTTTGGCCACTGAGTGTTGGACTGGATGGGCCATTGGCTTAATCCAACATGGCTTCTCTTGTGTTCTTATGTATTCTCCCAATTTCTCTGTCTACTGGGGAAATCCTAGAGCATCTTCCAGAAGTGTCATCACTTCTGGGAGGAAGGGTTCACTGGTTTTGATGTCATTTCTGAATGATGCTCTAGAAATTTGCTCCCTGTGATGTCACTGTGAAATGACATCTAGCCAGCAATTCCCTCCACCCAGAACTGACATCACTTCTAGGTTTTCTAGGTTGAAGACCATAGAAATTCTGGAGTATTCCTACAGTGTCACAATTGATGCGGTTCCCTCCCATTTCTCCCTGTCTTGCTACTAAAATTAATGAGAGTGGAGATCGGTGGGTGAGGACAGGAAGTAGCCCATTACCACTAGGTAAATGACAACCTCGGTAGGCAAGGGGAACATGAGCCAAACCTGCAGATAATGCAACATCTCTTGGTCTAGTCTACCATTATGATTATCTACACTATAACCTTCAGCAAATGTTCTGTTGGCATTCTATTCACATGGAATTGAATCTTGCCAGCCTTGCATTTCTGAAGCACAATATGCAAAATTGTCTGAATGTGCATGGATGCATTGTGTAAATGCACACGGATGTCCCGTTGTCTGAACATTGTCTGTGGTTGCTTAGGTAACCTGAAATGGCTGCTGCAAGGTCAGAGGGATGAAGAACTAGGCAGCCAGGAAATACAAGAAGGACGGGAGGGAGGGAGGGAGGAAGTAAAATCAGAGTGGAAGAAGGGAAGAAAGCAAACTCAGAGTAGAGGAAGGGAAGAAAGGCATATATTTGTAATGAAAGAGGATAGAAACTTGCTTTTTTTAAAAAAATGTGAAACCCTCGAATTCAGTGTACCAGTTATGTGCATTGTTATAACACTAGGAATAAGGCCCGTTGTGGGAATATATATAACGAGCTCTAGAAAGAGGCTCTGGGTGAGTGCAATATGAACTGCAAGAGCTGGAGTTTCCAAGATGCATGTATAGTGCATTCCAGTACCTTGAGGTTAGTTTGACATGGATTCATGTGGCCAGGTCAAGGGAGGGAGCCATCCTCCAGGCTAAATGGAAGAAAACATTATTTGCAACAGAATTAACATGCTTCTCCAGCAATAATGCTGAGTCCAAGATAACTCCCAGACTCTTAAATTGTGTGAGAAGTGCTATAGAGTTCACCTTCCAAAGCATCCATTTTCTCCAAGGGAACTGCTCTCTGTTGTCTGGATATTGTTAGCCAAATTGCCTCACGGTGCTTGCAGATGCAGAGGGGAGTATGGGCAGAAGTCCTCTGAAGTCTTGGGTCCAGATCTGGCTTGGCATGTGCCTTTGGCACAAGGCTGCCCTGGACACAGTCCACAGTCCAGCATGGGGCACTCAGTTTAGGACCACAGCTCAGTCCATTGCCCTGGCATCAAATTCACAGTCCAGCAAGGCATTGGTAGCAACAGTGCCATCTGGAATGGCTTCTTGGCAACAATCCCCACCTCGGGACCCTGGTAATGTCAGGCAGTAGGGTCCCGTATCACTCCAGGTGTTCCGGCAATTGGCAGTCATCTCAGGTGGTCTTCCTTTTATGAACCAGTGTGGGATAGGATGGGGAAGTTTAGGAAAAGGATAAGGACGAGGTGTCACTGTGGCTGTATACAAGAGAACCATTTTATACCAAAAAAAGAAATAAATGGTCTGCAGATCTGGTCACTCTTGCCGGTCTAGCAAGCACCACTCATATTTAATTTGAAGCAAACAGCCCGACTAAGCAAACACTATATTAGGTAGTTGAAATAAATCAGTAAAAACAATAAAAACATGATTGCAGTAGCACACACAATAGATCACAGGTGGCACAGTCAGCATAGTGTCTGCTGAACTGAGGTTACATATTTACAGAAACACAGTTACTTTATTCATAAACATGGAGCCAGGTTAACTTCTACAATTTCTCCCCCCTTTGCTCCTGAAAATCTGTTGAGATATGCAAGGGCGCTTATGAGGATAGACTAATATGGGGGGGGGGGAGGAGGTTCCAGGAACATGTCTTAAAAGTCCATATATATGAGAATACTTGAACACAGCAATGGTGGTGGTTCGGCTTTTCTTTGGGTCTTCCTTTGGCGAGCCGAGGTACAGCACAATCTACTCCGAGCATATTTCAGGAACTTCCAACCTCCTGAAGCACAAGCATTGAACAACTCTGCTGGGGGGGGGAGTTGGTTTTACATATAAGGGAGGGGGTTCCCTCCTTGAATGCAAACCATGCTGGGCACAACATTTACATTTTCTTTTCTACAATAAATCACATTAAAAAAGGTAAGCTGGTATTCTGTTATTGTATCAGCAGGACTTCCTAGATTGCCTTTGTACATGAAGAGGCAAGTATCACCATGACTTGGAGAGCACTCGCTACTGAGTCCTTGTTTCATTAGGCATGCAAAAACCATTCTCCCCTATGGGGGAGGCTGAGTCTCCTGGCTCAACACTCCGAACCAGGGAGTCTATATCGCTGCGGCAAGAGCCCACCAGTCATCTTCCTAGGAATGGACTCCAAACTTGGTGGGTTTGGGGGGGAATTGATGCAGGAGACTTGCTTCTTTTATCTGGAGCCTTTGTGGCTCTGAGGGACCACTGTTAGTGGTTCCCTTTTTAATCTGAGTGTCTCCTGCTCAGACAGGCATGGAGTATGTCAAAGGAATTACAGACACAGACATGCTGATCTGTCCTGAGAACCTTTTCCTTGAATATTGGCCAGTACATATAGAAAAGCACAAACATAAGGCAAGCCTAGATATCATGATATTTGCTGCAAGAACATCCATAGCCACCTGCTGGAAGGATGCCAACCCACCTACTATCCAACTCTGGTACCGCAAATTATAGGACCAGTTCCTAATGGACTGTGTCACCAACAAATTAAACAATGCCTCATTAACACTGATCAGATCTTCATTTATGGAGAAATGGGATCCAACTTTAGACTTCCTAACTAAGGAAGACTTTGTACCCGCCTCTTGGTCACAATTTCAGAGATGATTGTGAATTTTTGCCCTTTCTTATACACAAATATACTGAATGCACTTTTCAAGGTAGCTTACGCTATATCATTTGCTGTCTTGTGGTTTTATGACAAATTGTTAACATACTAGTGTAGATCTGATTCTCTTCCCCTATAGATAACTTTTCTATACATAATGAAGTTTATTGTTCTTGTATCTATGCTGTTTTTATTTTTGTGATATGCATTTTGATATATTATATTCAAAATAAAACAGGCAGGCATGGAGGATCTCCCCACTATTGGTTAAAGAATAGAACTTGCTGAACACATAAACAAACTCCCTCTTAACAAGAATTCAGTGGTACATTCCCGATGTTGATTTCTCTTTCTCCTTCTTACCTACCTATAACAAATGTATATGACATAGATGGGGGTTGAGACTGGCTCTGTCTGCTCAGATTTCTGAAGACAGCCGAGCATCTTCAGGGTCAGGGGCCATCATATATTTATTTATTTATTTATTTGAATTTGTATCCCACCCTCCCCAAAGACTCAGGGCAGCTGACAATGAGGCACACATGCCAAATTTAAACCAGATTAGAACAGATTATGCAAAATGACAACCCTATGAATTCTGGGGCTTTTGGAATTGTTTGGGATACAGACATAGTTTGACTAAAGAACACAAACAACAATAACACAATCTACACAAAACATAAACCGAAATGACAGTGACTAGAAGAAACACAGTTTTAAGACCTTAACACTGACCATCCCAAGTGAAAACTCAGGTGTGGAGAAGGTAATGTTGGTGGAGAGAGCACCATGGTTTTTAAGGGTGCTGGGCTCTGCCTGGTTGGACCTGGAGCTGTGCTTCAGTACACCCAGACTGTAGCTTGCTACCCTGGGGCTCCACACCAAGCAGAATGGTACGATTGCTCAGAACCCAGAAAGCCTATGAGTCCAGCCAGATCAAGTCCCTATCTCCATGAAGACTTTGTCTGGCTTCCCTGTACATAAGGAGGGTCTCCCCAAAATCCCTTCTGTGCAAGGAGGCTGAGCATGGATCTGAAAAATTCCACAGCGAATATAGACTCTGGGTTTTGGATGATAACAAGCAAGCTCTCTGCTTCAGTCCAACACACCACATTGAAAAGAACCCCCCCCCCAACTGGTCAAAAATAGAAAATAGAAAATGCAAACTAAAAGCAACAGCAAAAACAATGAACGAAAGAAGGGTAAAAACAAAATTAAAAGTAAAACATATAAAAGCAGATGCAGATGCTAAGATGGGGGAGGGGTCAGGGCATCATGTCAAGGCAGCCCTCCTTAATGTCCTGACTTGCTTCTGTACCCAGCACCTGAGTGAGATCAGGGCAAGACTTAAAAAGATCTGAAATCCCCTAATGAGGACTATGAGGTGCAAGGCTAGATTAAAAAAGCTGGTTGTAGTGGGGCTCCACCCAAAAAGTCCCTCCCACTAAGAATGCATGCCAGTATCTTTTATGGCGGTCGATAGATCTAAAATCTCTTTATTATTGTGGGACATGACTACACCAATTTGGTGTAGTGGTTAAGTGCGCAGACTCTAATCTGGGAGAACCGGGTTTGATTCCTCACTCCTCCACTTGCACCTGCTGATGTGACCTTGGGTCAGTCACAAGTTCTGGCACAGCTGTTCTTGAAAAAGAGCAGTTTCTGTCAGAAGTTCTCTCAGCCCCACCTACCTCACAGGGTGTCTGTTGTGGGGAGAGGAAGGGAAAGGAGTTTCTAAGCCACTCTGAGACTCCAAGTGAAGGGCGGGGTATAAATCCAATCTCTTCTTCTTCTTCTAAAGATGCTGTGTCCCCTGTTCGTTTGGTGGTCTGTAGGGTTTGCATAAGAATGGCGCGTGTGAAGAGCTTGTGGATCATTTCCAAGGCCATCCTGAGGAATATAGGTTGCACGTCCTTGTACAGGAGGAGGACACTAGGATCCCTTCCTGTATCCATATGGGGACTGTGTACTGAAAATCACATCCCACAATCGAGGACAGGTTGCAAAAACACCTATTGATCTGAGGAAGCATGGGCTGGATCTGAAATGAATTGAGAACAATAAAATGGCAAAAAGTCCTCACACAAGCATACCCTTTCCCTAGATATACCAAAGTGGAGCCATTCTCCTGAACTAAATTGTATTGGCATTGGCTGGCAGAGTCAATTGGTGGGACCACACACAGATGGTGAGGTTTGAAAGCGAGGTCCTCACCAATGAAGCCTAGATTGTCCTTGTTAATGGATCCTAGGGTATTAACAAATTCCCAGCCAGATTCTGTAGTTCTAGCCCAATGCTCTGTAGTCCTGGCATAGAGCACTTCAGATTGCTCTATTTGTAGTCCTAAAATGACTATGGGAAAAATGTAAAAAGACTCGTGTGCACTGGTTGTGAACAGAAACAAGTGCAGTTCTTGTGAAGGCACATGAAAAGATGTGTTGACCACAGACCACCATGATTCTAATTCAAGTTCTATCTGGGTTAATTTAGGGTGAATGAGCCTTTTAATTTCCAGAGGTAAATGCTCTTCGATGGCCTGGCATATTATTTCCATGGCCATGGCTAAATTTAGACTTTGGGCTTGGGCACAAGCCAGAGTGATTGAAATATACCTTTGGAGGGACTGGGTATCTCTTAGGAGGAGAGTGAAGTCCCATTCAATTTGGCTTTCCCAATTAACTAAAATTGAACTGATTGTAAAGAAAGTGTGATCGGTTCTCCAAGGGAGGAGATACTGGAGGTGGTATAGGCAAATTTGTTAGCTAAGACTTCTATGTTGGTGGAATTCAATAGAGCTGCTCCTCCAGCTACAGGGGCTATCCAATCGGCTGCAGCTCTTTTGGTTCTGGGCTGAGATCAGGGTGCATCTTCCCACAGTTGCAGCCAAGTTGCAGCCAGATTTGGAATACTGTGTGGAATTCTGGTCACCACTCCTTAGAAAGGATATTATAGCATTGGAAAAAAGTGCAGAAAAGGGCAACTAGAAGGATAAAAGGGTTGGATCACTTCCCTATTAAGGAAGGCTGAAGTGCTTGGGGCTCTTTAGCTTGGAGAAACGATGACTGAGGGGTGACATGATAGTGGTTTACAAGATTATGCATGGGATAGAGCAGGTGGAGAAAGAAGTACTTTTCTCCATTTCTCACAATACAAGAACTCGTGGGCACTCAATTAAATTGCTGAGCAGTCAGGCTAGAACGGATAAAAGGAAATACTTCTTCACCCAAAGAGTGATTAACACATGGAATTCACTGCCACAGGAGGTGGTGATGGCTACAAGCATGGATGGCTTCAAGAGGGAATTAGGTAAACATATGGAGCAGAGGTCCATCAGTGGCTATTAGCCACAAGGTATAGATAGGAACTCTCGGTCTGGGGCAAGGGATGCTCTGTATTCTTGGTGCTCGGAGGAGGCAACAGTGAGAGGGCTTCTCGTGTCCTGCCCCCACTGGTGGGCCTCCTGAAGGCATCTGTTATTTTTGACCTCTGTGTGACAGAGTGTTGGACTAGATGAGCTATTTGCCTGATCCAACATTGGTTTCTTGTATGTTCTTATGTTCAAGCCTCCCAGCCCTTGTTACTAGGCTCCAGGTAGGGGGCACATTGCAGCAAACACTATGTTGTGTTCAGACCTGAAAGGCTGACACGTATTTCTTTTAGTGACATTTGAAGCAGAAAATACCATTTCTCGGATCAGCTTTAACGATGTGAGACCCTGTTATGTGAGAGTCTGACTGGCCCAGGGTCTCAAGATCTGTAATTTGGGGATCAAAAGTGAGTGTGAATGTTTCCTCAGTTACTATGGAAAGGAAGTAGTTGCCAATCTCATGGATGAACTTGATAGTGAAGATGCTCAACCTCTTGAAGATGCTCAACCTCTTGAAGATGCTCAACCTCTTCACTCCCCCTACCCCCTGAAAGCTTTATTTTTATATTGTTATATTGTTATGCGGGAGGAGGGAGTTCCCTTTCCCCCCCGCTTCTTTTTTGAGGGGGGAGGGGAGGACTTTGTTCCACTTGGTCTCTTACTGTGATGTTAACAGTCTTTAAAAGAGAAGATTCTAATTCTTCCTTCTAGCCATTTCTAGCTAGCCATATAAAGCATTTTCAATTACTGTTTTTAAAGTCCCAAATGTTTGCTTATGTGTTACTCGGTTCTTAGATTTCAGTGTTCCTCCGCCACAGTCCCTTCATGTTCCATTTATCCAATAGTAGTTTTCTTTATCTGATCATCCGGGGGGGGGGTCTGCAATTGTCTCCCCCACCCATGCTTGCAGGGATATACTCTTCCCTCTAGTGCTTCGTTAACTTGTACTCTCACTTCTTCAGTCGCTTCATCGATTCAGCCAGTCTCTTGGTTAAACCTTGATCACCGCCCGCTTGGTTTTCTGGTACACAAAGCCTCAGCCATTACTGGAACACAGCGGCGAGACCGTCGGGGCAAAAGGACGCCCCCACCCCCAGGCTAAAACCCAGGGGGGTGGCGAACCTCAGCGTCCCCTGACTCAGGGCTCATCCTGAGCCCTGGGGTGAAGCGTACAATCGCTCCCCTCTCTACCCACTGGTCTGCAGTCCGTGCCCCCAGGAGAAGGGGAAAACGGCTGCCATCAGCTTGCCAACCCGGAAGTCGAGCTGAACTGGGTATAATTATTTGTCTCCCTGCCTAAATCCCATTCCTGGAATGGAGTGTGTCAAATGATGACCCAAGTACCTTCCTC
Source organism: Gekko gecko (assembly GCA_029375565.1). Taxonomy (NCBI): domain Eukaryota; kingdom Metazoa; phylum Chordata; class Lepidosauria; order Squamata; family Gekkonidae; genus Gekko; species Gekko gecko. Next base: position 148,184,831 of record JAPDNY010000007.1, on the reverse strand, counting down.
AGTAAACTGCAGTTCTCTGAAAGCCTGTTGTTGAGTGTGAGTGACTGGGGACTCTGACAAAACCACCACCCCCTTGAATCCACAGAAAGTTCTGTGGAGTTCTGAGCACAATTGGAAACACCTTTCTCATGGCAGTAGCTACAGTGCCATTAAGGTTTCATTCAAGGGTATGTTTGGAGGTTCGAATTTATGGCCAACTGAGACCTGTCTAACATTTACTACAGAAACTGGTGGCTGCAGAGTTTCTTCTTCAGTGGATACAGCCTGTGCTCGTGGGGAAGGCAGTTTCCCTTTCCACTCCTTAAGTTGGGAGCAGTGGAAGTATTTGTGCCAAACTGTCCCATTCTGCTTCGGTATGGCCACTTGATAGACAGCAAGGTGACTCTCTTTTTGTTATTTGGACTGGCCCCTGCCACCTGGCTGCCAGTGCGTGTTCTAATTTGAAGAATTTGCTGCACAGCACATACCGGCCTGGATCCCATTGTCTGGAGTTTCTGACCCAGCCTAACTTTTCGTATCTCCCTCATGGATCACTGCCTTGTCGTGGCGAGGGGGCTTGTGTGGTTCAATGAGGCTGTGGGCTATGCCGTGGAGGGCCACCCAGGACGGACAGGCCACAGCAGAGAACTCAGACCAAGCGTGATCCCCCTGGAGAAGGAAATGGCAACCCACTCCAGTATCTTTGCCAAGAAAACCCCATGGACAGTAACAAAAGGCTAAAAGATATGACGCCGGAAGATGAGCCCCTCAGGTCGGAAGGTGTCCAATATGCTACTGAGGAAGAGCAGAGGGCAAGTACGAGTAACCTCAGAAAGAGTGAAGCGGCTGGGCCAAAGCCGAAAGGACGCTCAGTTGTGGATGTGTCTGACGGTGAAAGGAAAGTTCGATGCTGCAAAGATCAATACTGCATAGGAACCTGGAATGTAAGGTCTATGAATCAAGGTAAGCTTGACGTGGTCAAAAATGAGATGGCAAGAATGAACATCGACATCTTGGGAATCAGTGAACTAAAGTGGACAGGAATGGGCGAATTTAACTCAGAAGAACATTATATCTACTACTGTGGCCAGGAATCCCGTAGAAAAAATGGTGTGGCCTTTATAGTCAACAAGAGAGTGAGAAAGGCAGTACTGGGATACAATCTCAAAAATGACAGAATGATCTCAGTCCGAATCCAAGGCAAGCCATTCAATATCACAGTAATCCAAGTCTATGCCCCAACCACTGCTGCAGAAGAGGCTGAAATGGACCAGTTCTATGAAGACCTACAACAGTTCATAGAACTAATACCAAAAAATGATGTCCTCATCATCATAGGGGAATGGAATACTAAAGTAGGAAATCAAAAGGTAACCGGAATAACAGACAAGTTTGGCCTTGGAGAACAAAATGAAGCAGGGCAAAGGCTAACAGAGTTTTGTCAAGAGAACACGCTGGTCATAGCGAACACCCTTTTCCAACAACCTAAGAGGCGTCTCTACACATGGACATCACCAGATGGGCAACACCGAAATCAGATTGACTATATAATTTGCAGTCAAAGATGGAGAAGCTCTGTCCAGTCAGTAAAAACAAGACCTGGAGCTGACTGTGGCTCAGATCATGAGCTACTCATTGCAAAATTCAGACTTAAATTGAAGAAAGTTGGGAAAACCACAAGGCCATTCAGATTTGACCTAGATCGCATCCCCGATGAATATACAGTAGAGGTGAAGAATAGGTTTAAGTGACTAGATTTGATAGACAGAGTGCCTGAAGAACTATGGACAGAGGTCCGTGACATTGTAAAGGAGGCAGCAATCACCGCCATCCCAAAGAAAAAGAAATGCAAGAAAGCAAAGTGGCTGTCTGATGAGGCTTTACACATAGCAGAGGAAAGAAGGAAAGCTAAAGGCAACGGTGAAAAGGAAAGATTTGCCCAACTGAATGCAGATTTCCAGAGAACAGCAAGGAGAGATAAGGAGGCTTTCCTGAATGAACAATGCAGAGTAATAGAGGAAAACAATAGATTGGGAAGGACTAGAGATCTGTTCAAGAAAATTGGAGAAATCAAGGGAACGTTCCATGCAAAGCTGGCCATGATAAAGGACAAAAACGGTAGGGACCTAACAGAAGCAGAAGAGATTAGGAAAAGATGGCAAGAATACACAGAAGAACTATACAAGAAGGACCTCAATGTCCTTGACAACTACGATGGTATAATCACTGACCTCGAGCCAGACATCCTGGAAAGCGAAGTTAAATGGGCCTTAGAAAGCATTACTAACAACAAAGCTAGTGGAGGTGATGGTATCCCAGCTGAGTTATTCAAAGTCTTAAAAGAAGATGCTGTTAAAGTGCTGCACTCAATTTGCCAACAAATTTGGAAAACACAACAGTGGCCACAGGATTGGAAAAGGTCAGTTTACATTCCAATCCCAAAGAAGGGCAATGTCAAGGAATGTTCAAACTATCGCACAATTGCACTCATTTCACATGCTAGCAAGGTCATGCTCAAAATCCTACAAGCTAGGCTACAACAGTACATGGATAGAGAATTGCCAGAAGTACAAGCTGGGTTTCGAAGAGGTAGAGGAACTAGAGATCAAATTGCCAACATTCGCTGGATTATGGAGAAAGCAAGAGAATACCAGAAAAACATCTACTTCTGCTTCATTGACTATGCTAAAGCCTTTGATTGTGTGGATCACAATAAATTATGGCAGGTTCTTAAAGAGATGGGAATACCGGACCACCTCACATGTCTCCTGAGAAACCTGTATAAGGGTCAAGAAGCAACAGTTAGAACCGGATATGGAACAACTGATTGGTTTAGCATAGGAAAAGGAGTACGACAAGGCTGTATATTGTCTCCTTGCTTATTTAATTTATATGCAGAGTACATCATGCGAAATGCTGGCCTGGATGAATCACAAGCGGGAGTTAAGATTGCTGGGAAAAAGATCAATAACCTCAGATATGCAGACGATACCACTCTGATGGCAGAAAGTGAAGAGGACCTAAAGAGCCTCTTGCTCAGGGTGAAAGAGGAGAGCGTAAAAGTGGGCTTGAAGCTCAACATCAAAAAAACTAAGATCATGGCATCTGGGCCCATCACTCTTTGGCAAATAGAAGGGGAAGTCGTAGAAGTAGTGACAGACTTCACGTTCCTAGGATCCCAGATCACTGCAGATGGTGACTGCAGTCAGGAAATTAAAAGACGCCTGCTCCTTGGGAGGAAAGCGATGGCAAACCTAAACAGCATGATAAAAAGCAGAGACATCACCTTGCCAACAAAAGTCCGCATGGTCAAAGCAATGGTATTCCCCGTAGTAATGTATGGCTGCGAGAGTTGGACTATAAGGAAGGCCGAGCGCCGAAGAATAGATTCTTTTGAACTATGGTGCTGGAGAAGACTCTTGAGAGTCCCTTGGACTGCAAGGAGATCAAATCAGTCAATCCTACAAGAAATCAACCCTGATTGTTCCTTGGAAGGCCAGATCCTGAAGCTGAAGCTCAAATACTTTGGCCACCAAATGAGAAGGGAGCATTCACTGGAGAAGACCCTGATGCTGGGAAAGATTGAAGGTCAAAGAAGAAGGGGACGGCAAAGGATGAGATGGTTAGACAGTGTCATTGATGCAATGAACATGAAATTGAGCAAACTTCAGCAGACAGCGGAAGACAGGAGGGCCTGGCGTAATCTGGTCCATGGGGTCGCGGAGAGTCGGACTCGACTGTGCGACTGAACAACAACAACAACTTTTCGTATACTGCCTGCTGAGCAGCTCCGAGGTGATGGGATACGTACCGATGAATAGTGTTGAGGGATTAAAGGAGATTTTGGATCCACTCATCATTAACTACCATGGGTTTGAGGTCTGAAGGGAGCTGGGCGTTAAGCCAGAAAGTTTCCGGGAGCTGCACTTTTCTTCTGGTCATTACCATATGGGGTGTGTATCCATGAACAACAGGGGTTCCCCTAATGGCCAAATCCCCTGGAATTTCCCAACCCAGAGTTTTGCAATCCTAATGCTAACAAAGTGTTATATATTGTAGTCCTCTGCAGGCATTTTGAGCAACCACAGAGCTTGGTTTTAGGCAATATTTGACTGTGGTTAATTTTTGAATATACCCCATGAAAGGATTGCAAATTTCAGCAGTGGGGGGACACCAAAGTGGGGAAGACTTTGAGGTTTCTACTCTTCATCTGAAGGACATCTGAAGGAGACATAGAGGCTGACTGAGGATACACTGAGGAATCAAATGCTGGCACTTTAATAGTTGTATAGTTACGGTTTTAAATATCTGTTGATCGGATTTGATTGTTATATTGTACTGTTTTATACTGCTTGTACTGTTTTATACTGTACTGTTTTGTATTGCTTGTAAGCTGCCCTGAGGCGGCCTAGCTGGGAGGGCAGGGTAAAAATCTAATAAATAAATAAATACATAAATAAATGTTTTTATATGAGTTGAGACCAGTGGAAATGCAAAGTCTGAAGAGATTCTGTTACAGCATTTCCTTTTTTTTGCATTTCCATCTTTGTAGGTACTGTGGTCATGCTCTGGATTGTAAGCAAATCAACTGGATTTTCATGGACAGTGACAACCATTGGGTTATGGCTCTGGGAGTCAAATCAGGACTCCAATGGCAAGGTTTCCTCATGATCAGACCCTGAGTGGGGAGGCTGGGAACTAAGAGGTGGTCTGACTGTATAGGGGTGGGATAATTGGAGCCTAATGACATTCAGCAGAAACAGAATATAGCATCTAGGGTGGCCAATGGGCCTGGTGGAATATGTCCTGTCCCTTTAATAGAGGCTTCATGTGTAGAAACAGAGCACTGGAACTTTTCATGACATGGAGGTAACTAACATCCCATTTGTCTTCTATGAAAAGGTAAGGGCGTTTTTCTCTCTTGAAGAAGTTGGCAACTCCAGTTCAGAGTGGAGCCCCATGGACATATAGAAGGGAGAGACGGGGCAAATGGAAAAAGCCAAACAGCTTATCCCCTTGATTCTGAACCATGACCTGATTCTTGGTCACAGAGGCCCTGAGATAAAGGTGAAACCCCCTTAAATTTCAGTTCAGACCCTGATGCTTGGAAACCCTAGACAGATCAGATAGGGGAAGAGATGACAGGTAAGGATTATTATGCCTTGTTCCAAATATCTCCCCATCTAACAGTACTCTAGATATGTCATCTTCCTCCATGGCCCTCTGGGAATTCTCCCAATTGCTATGGTCTCCCAGCTAAGTACCATCCCTGCTTAGCTTCCAACTGTGATGAGTCTGGTCTGGTCTGGGCTATTAGGGCTAAATCTGTCCTTTTAAAAATATTGCAGATTGTTATGATGATGATGATGATGATGATGAAGAAGAATTCATTATTATTATTATTATTATCATCATGAAATCAAACTATCATCATCATGAATGCATAATAATAATAATAATAATAATAATAATAATAATTATTTTATTTCTTACACCACCTTTCACTCTCCAAAGAAGTCCTGGAGTGGCTTACAATCCCTTCCTCTCCCCCAGCAGAAACACTGTGAGATAGCGAGGGCTGAAACAGCTCAGAGAGAGCTGTGACTGGCCAAAGGTCACTCAGAGCAATGGGTAATCAAACCCAGTTCTCCAGATTACAGTCCGCTGCTCTTAACCACTAAACCAAACTGGCTCTCTTTTAATTTTTTTAAAAAAATTATGTGCCTGAGAGTGGCTCAGAAGTACACACTTCTGTCTTGCATTGGGAAATTTCTATTAAACAATTTAAAAACTTCTAATGTAGTTGATAAATTATAAGAAAAAGGTTTTTCCCCTCTCTGTAAGTCTCCATGGAGCTAAATTCATTCCAAAGAACTTCTGTGACCCATAATTTGACTGTAATCATATGATCCCTATGATTTTTAAGACCCTTGGAGGTGGATCCTATGATTTTCTTCCATCAGGTCTTCTTCTAATAGAAGAAAATCTTACAACTAAGAAACATTTTTCTCCATCAAAGGAAGCCTTTTTCAGTTTGATACCATTCTCCACTGGAGGAAGTCCTATAAAGAAAACTTAACAGAATAGAGTTGCACGAAACAAAGCCTGATTCTTTGGAGATGCCTACCCAAATGAAACTCTAATTCCCCCATTATGAATAGGTACAGCACATTCAGTAGATGTCACGCTAAAACACATTTTAAGCCTTTTTAAAAAAAATATTTGTTATTATTTTCAAACAAAACATAACAAACAAACATACAAACAAATATGAGAGTAATACTAATAAGATTATGCCCTTTAAACTACCTCATACATATATATCACAATACCACCCTTGCTACCATAATACGTTTACTATTTAAGCAAAATCTAAGCATTCCAATGCTATTTTTCTATACATCTGTCTCAATAAGTTAACATGTTTTCTACTAGTTGCCTTCTACATTAGTCTTCTACATTTAGATATCCTTCCCCTGTTTCATAATAAAATTCTTTTTTCATGCTATTTGTACAAGTTATCAAGATTTCTAAAATCCTTAAGGCAAAATTAAATGCATTATATCTTTTATAAGAAATTAAAATCTTACCCCTCAATAAATTTTCATTGTGTGTAACTATCAGTTATCAACCTTAAACAATCACAGTCTAGTAACCATTCATAAATAATGCCTAGACTGATTTTTATGTAATATAATTCATACTCTTTTTGGTTAAGCCATTTAAAGAAAAAAAATAGTTTTCATCTTCCCATACCTGTTTTAACTGTGGACTAAATTTTTATAAACATATGTTCTTCAGCCTAACTTAACCAGTTAGTATGGGCTAGGATTCACTAAGCCAATCTTATCCAAATTTCCCTAAACCAAACTCAAGTTATTATTTTTTCTTTTTTATAAAAGGACTATATTAACCTTTAAAATAAATCTTCCCTTAAATTTTTAATGTAGGCTATAATTTTTTCTAGTTCAACGTAACCAGTCAAACATAATTAGGAATTCTCCAAATCAATCTTGTAACAAAATCCCTAAGCCAGTCTTATTCCTATATCTTATTTTTTTCTTCTTTTAATAATTTCTTCTTTTTGGTAAAGTCTTGGATCTATGCCTCTTCTCCTTGTAGGTGGAAAAGTTTTCTTTCATGGTTTGCAATCTATATTCCATATTTAGGTTTGTGTCATCTTCTCTTTGGTACATTTTCCTCCTTGTACTTTTAAGGGTTCCAGAATTTGACAGTCTTTTAATAGAACTATTATTCTCACTGCTGTGATCAGCTTGATTCTCACCGTAGATTGATCCCTCTTGATTGTAGTACAATCCCGCATCTTGCGCAGTTGAATGCTATGGTTTCTCTTCATTGTAAGTTGGGTCGGCTTGATTGTAGAGTTGTTCTGCTTCTTGCACAGGTTGGTGCTGGGGCTTCTTGTCAATGAATTGATTTGATCCTGAAGGTTCTTGATCTCAGATATCTTTTCAAAAATCTCCTTGACTGCCTGATTAACTGTTTCAATAACCACAGCCCAAATCTTCTCCAAGATATTTGAAACTTATCAGATTCTACAGAGCTCTCCATATCTATATCATCTGGAATGCTTTTCTGAGGATAGTGATCATTCATTTCAAATACAATAACAAGAGTCTCAGTTCAATCTAGCAAAGCTCAAAGAAATTACTTATCAGCTCTCTTTCAAGCTGCCTGTCTCTGCCAGATAAAACTCTCCCCTGCAATCAACAGTCTCTCACACAAGCCAAATGTTCCACAGCTTTATGGTAAGGACTAAACCGAGTACGCTTCTATTCTGTTCTCAGTAGTAAAGCATGACATCGCAAAGAGTTGTCACAAGATGGTAAGTTTCACTTTGTATATCTCTCTTTCTTTTAAAGAAAGTTTAGGAAGAAAATTTATAATTCTTTTGTAGAAGCTCACATCCCTTTTTGCCCCAGAAAGTGTTTATCTCAACGTTCCTTTCATAGCTCTTTTCTCATCTCGGCCACTCCGTGCAGAAAAAAAAATGGGGGGGGGGAATTCCACCTCTCCTTTCTATATCGTTTTGGAGATTTAAAGGGGCTTATTCAAAGAGATCATCAGACTCTTCAGTGTTGCTGTTGCTGTTACAAAACACATTTTAATCCTAAAACATCCTTTTATAAAGGACATAGCCACAAACTCAACAGATTAAAAACAAAGAATAAAAATTATTATCTTACAATGACACTCCAGTTGGGTGAAAGGGCAAGTCACAGTCCAGGGCAAATCCCTTATTTATTTATTTACATTATTCATGGCCTGTCATTCTCACTGGGGCTCCAGGCAGATGACACACAATAAATCAGTACAATCAACAGGATGGGAAATCCAATAGACAAGGCAATAGGATTTGACTTGTGGAAATCTGGAACCAACCAGAGGTGAAGCAAAGTATAAGTATTAAGGTGACAGATTAAACAAATGCAAAAAATACATAGTAGAAACCTACTTACAGATAGTATGATTGAAACACAGCAATATAGTCTACAGTCCCTAATTCTATAGCCTAACCTTTTCCTGAGCCATATTGTTATAGTACAGCACTGTTTTCTGCGCAAAAAACCCTCTTGAATAATTCACTTGTGCGTAGTTTGTGGAAAGCCAGTAGAGGCCCTTTCTGCACTGACAGCTTGCTCCGGAGTATCTGAGGAGTCAAGCCTTCAGGGTTGAGTTTGCCATTGCATGCATTCCCTCTGCAAGTTCTTGCCCCTCCGGTTTATTTATTTATGTATCCTGTATGTTCTTCATCTACAAGCAAAACCTGGATGCTTTGCCTAATTACTGTGGATTCAACAAGAATCCACTTTTACTGGAACATCCCGGGGGAGGAGATCTGCAGCCAGCTAGTCTAGTTGGAGATAGAAAAGTTCCAATTTGGGGAGGCTGCCACCAGAAAGCCAAGACCACGAAGAAGAAGAAGGAGAAGCAGGAGAACACCCCCCCATGCTTCAGTTACCGGGATGTCACCAGCACACGGTCCCCCTACTGCACAGGAGATCTCGGCAGGGCACCCCTCCAACTCACCCATGGCCTTGGGAGGTGGCAGAGGGATGGCGACAAGTATGGGGCCAGCCAGCTTGGAGGCAGCCAGCCCCGCTGTGCATGTAGGGCATTAAAAAAGCCATCAATAAAACAGTTAATGGGGGGGGAGAGTTGAAAAGGATCCTAGTTTAACATTGCTGGTGTTTTCCTCTGGCAGGGTATGAGAACACTGAGAATAGGACACTGTACCTTTAAAAGAAAAGGAAAGGAGGAAGTCATGCTGATGCCCTAAGAATGCACACAAATGCATCTTGCAGTTCAGTAAAGGAAAGGAGGAAGTCACGCTGATGCCCTAAGAATGCACACAAATGCATCCTGCAGTTCAGTAATTTTTTTCACCAGTGATCAAAGTTTAATTAATTAATTAATTTTATATTTATATCCCGCCCTCCCCACGAACGGGCTCAGGGCGGCTTACAGGAGGGCAAAATATGCCCATACATAAAACAGAGTAAAAACAGTAAAAACAGATGATGCACTCATCACTGACTTAAAACATTAAACTCATCCTTGAGTTTTAAAAAAAATCAAACTTTTTTTTTGTGTGCAAAATATACCTGCTCACCACTCAGCTTGAACTCACAACCCTTGTATGATAAGCACAGTCCTTAACTAACAGAACTAACTAGCTGCTTTGCATGAAATGAAGAGAAAGGCAGACCCAACACCTCCCTCTCTCTGTGATTATGCAAAAAGAAAGGGAAGGGAGGGGGAAACCAAGCCCACACAGACACATTTGGGGTCAGAGAATCCCCTAGTCCTTCATAGTTATGGATTCCTTCTTATGCTCTTTCTGGCTTTTTAAAAGTTTGCCTGAATGGGAGGACATGTTCTTTTTTGTCTTTGGAGAAGGAGGGAAAGAAAACAGAACAGAAACAGGGGTGGGGGGAATGGGCGGAGATCAATGAAACCGTGTCAATTAGTCTGCTTATTGTTCACTGCAAATCGGTAGTGAAGAGAGCAAAAGGTACAGCACAAAACCACATCCAGATAACCCAGGGCAATGCCATGGTGACTGCAGAGTCAGCCCAGAATGACCATAAAACAATGCAGAAGGTTCCAAGTAAACCGATGCACAAGGAGAGTGAGGGTGGCATACAGTGCAGAGGGATATTTCTGTTCCAATGTGTCTGTGGTAAAACTCTGGGGGGCGGGGAGATGAGTGCAAAATCTCCCAGAATGGGAGCTTTCCAGTGCAATGACAAATAGAATTACCACATCGAAGCTGGGTGAAATCGATGGGCATAGAAGGGTTTAGTAATCCTGCACACACTTACTAGAAAATCACATTGAATTCAGTGAGGTTACTTTAGGAGTCAACACGCGAAAGACAGTAAGGTAAAACAACAACAACAACACCCCATCACATTCCCATGGAGAAAAACAAGTGAGCATCTCTCTCAAAAGGTAGTTGTGAGCTATCATGAGAGTCCCAAATGCTGTTGAGATGTATCTGTCCATTACGTTTTAAGGCCAGCCATCAAAGATATTAGGGCAGTGTGCATGGCTCTTCTGTCCCCATTTTAGGGCAAAACCAGGGTAGTGGCGAAGTAGGTTAGGTTGACTGGCTCAAGCTCTCTTCTGCCCCCTTGGAATTTTCATGACAGGATAGATTGAAAATTCAAACCACCATACCACACTGGCCAACGGAGATTCCTTCAGATCATTTGATCACTCAAACGGCCCTCAAAAATAGCTAGCAAGGGTCTGAGGAATGAATGAAATTGCCCTTTAGTCTATTGAAATTCTCCGCCAAGGAAATGGGATATTAAGATACATAAGCAAATATGTTGAAATAAATAATGGCATAAGATAAACATTTCCAGTGTGCCTTAGGGCAGGTTCAGGTATACTTCAGTTCATTCAAAGGAAGAACAGACCTTCCCCAAGGATCAAGGCATGTGAAGTGAGCAGCCCAACATAGCCATTAGAGTTATCCTCCATTTTAAGAAACTCAAAGACACGTGTGAATTGTCTGCATCCCTTTGTGATAGTTAGAGGTCTCCACAACTGGGAAATATTTGTCAGATTTATATAACTGGAGAGAAAAGGCTATTGATACAGAAAGTGACAGGGTCACACACAAATATGGTATTTCTCTGGGGGACATATCGTCCTCATGAGGCCCTTCTTCTGAGGTTCAGAACATAGGAACACATTTTTCTCAACTTGGGATTGGTGAATATCAAGATGACGGAGTGTGCTGAAGGATACGAATAGAGGAATATCTCACAAATCTGCCACTGAAGCTTGCCGTACTTGAAAATATTAGTGAGGGCAAGGATCATGGCAGCAAAATGTCAAATGTAGAAGAAGAGGGAGAGAAGCAAAAGGTTTCATGACACTCAGGTGGGCCTGAGTGCTGAGGTCCTTGGTGCTGAGGCCGCCCTTCTTTAGATTTCCATTTCTATACTGTTCCTGTTTGAGGAATGGAACTTTGACTCTTGAAACTCTTATACCCTGAAACTCTTATAGGTCTCTAAGGTGCTCCTGGACACAAAACTGTGAAGGGACAGCAAAACAGGGAAAATTTTGCCTCTGAGCGAGGGAAGAAGAAGGGCTCTGTCATAATTCCTCTGGCAGCAACAGCAGTTTGTTATATTGACCATGGGTCATAACCAGGGCCGGCTCCAGGTATTTCTGCGCCCTAGGCGGGCGCAGATCCCAACCTCCCAGTTGGGCCTGGAGACCCAGCCAGGCCCCCCCTCCCCCCCAGGGAGGAGGGGGAGGGTGGGCAAGCTGTGCCCTGGCTGGGTGCTCTGCTGCAGCGGCGGCAGCGGCGGGGAGTCCCCGCTGGCCGCTGCCGCCTCCCCCCCACCAGGGAGGAGGGGGAGGGCGATTTGCGCCCTAGGTGGGCGCTTTCCAGCGGCGGCGGCAGCAGGGAGATCCTGCTGGCCACTGCCAGCCTCCTCCTCCTCCTCCCCCCCTGGGAGGAGGGGGAGGGCGACTTGTGCCCCAGGTGGGCGCTTTTAATTTCAGCGGTGGCGGCGGCAGCAGGGAGATCCTGCTGGCCACCACCGGCCGCCTCCTCTTCCTCCCCCCCTGGGAGGAGGGGGAGGGTGACTTGTGCCCTAGCCGGGCGCTTTTCTGTGGTGGTGGCCGCCGCCCGGTTAGGGTGGCGGCAGGGGCTTTGGGGGGGGAGCGGGGCACCATTTGGCACCCCTGAAGCCGGCGCGCCCTAGGTGAGTGCCTAGTTCAGCCAGTGGGCGATCTGGCCGTGATCATAACAATATATAACATAATCTTCCACATACTAAAACTACAAAGCTAGCAAAATTAATTAATTAATTAACAAAATTACAAATATAATACATGACTGAACCATATAAAATCAGCCTAGTTTAAAAAGTTCAAAACTATTACAAATGTAATACAGGATTAAATCATATAAAATCCACCCGCTTTAAAAAGTTTAAAAGGTTCGAAAATTTTTTAACTCTTATTATAGCTGTTATTCCATTCAGTTCAATCTAATCCTTCTTGCCGCCAATGAAAACAAAGCAGCTGTATTAGATACATAAGAATCCTCATCTACAAGCAAAAGTATTACTTTTTTCAAGTCTGAAGCGCCTTCCCACATGGATAGAGTATTCCTGTCAGAAGTCCTAACTTAGTCAGCAAACACCAGACCTTTTTGATGCAAGCAAGGTTAGCGTTTATTAAGCTGCAATAGATAGATCACTGAAACAGGTCTCTTGTTCAGAATGACTTGGTTACAGAAAGCAAGCGGTTATACAGGGGAAGGGGGTGAATGGGGACCCCCCTTCTTCCATACAATGAATAAACATGCGACTGGGAAATCGAAAGTTACTAAGCAAATGAATTTCCCACCGCCCCCATTAACCACAGCTGCTACATCTATGCCAGCGATAGAGAAGCTCGCAACCCCGACTAGCCAAGGTCAGAACGTCCGGGCTGCAAGAGATAGGAAGAATAAAAGCCACATTCCATTCTCACACCCGAGGTGTAAATCAACAACTCCCCGGATTCCAACCTCCCGTCTGTCCCGCCATTAAGGCGCCAAAAGCCCACCTCCCTCCCGTCATCCATCATAGCCCACCTCCCACCCTTCCATCATGGCAGGGCTACCTGACATGCAGCCCCCTCGAAAATAATCCTACCCCTTTGGTTTGTGGGGGTACAACTTGTGAAAGGCTTTAACTAGCCGGGGGGCCAGAACATTTTCCGCCCGTACCCACTCCCTCTGCTCCGGCCCAAAGTCAATCCATTCAACCAGGTAAAACAAGCGATTGCGAGAGAGTTTAGAGTCCAGAATTTGCGAGACTTCGTAGTGAGGTTCCCCCCACCAGCAGCGGAGGTGGGGTGGGCCGTTGCGGTCGCCATTTGTTCCCTTCAGGCGCTGGGCGAAGAAGCCGCACATGAAAAACAGGATGCACAGACTTTAGAGACTTAGGCAACGCAAGTTCAACAGTTACATTGTTAATCACTCTCACAATCTCAAAAGGACCAATAAATTTCCACCCAAGTTTGCGACTCGGCTGAATGCGACGCAAATGTTGGGTAGACAAGTAAGCAAACTCTCCACACTTGGGAACCCAGGCCAGGTTACGTTTCTTATCGGCTTGGATTTTGTAGGCAGTCTTAGCCTCTTCCAGAGTCTCTGCTAACGAGCCCCACGCCTCCTGCAGATGTTTGCACCAGTCACCAGCATCTCCCGCCGGGAGGTCGGGAGAAGACAAAAACGGCAGAGGCGGGGCGTCATAACCATGAACCGCTTTAAATGGAGACATCCCCGTCGACGAGTGCTGAGTATTATTGTAACAAAACTCAGCCAAAGGTAAAAGAGAATGCCAATTGTCCTGCTGGAAATTAGAAAAACAGCGCAAGTATTGTTCCAGGGTCTGATTCACACGTTCAGTTTGCCCATCCGATTCAGGATGGTATGCACTGCTCACACCCCTCTCTACTCCAAGCAGTGACATCAGTTCGCTCCAGAACTTGGAAACGAACTGAGCCCCCCTGTCGGAGATTACCTTAGCAGGTAAAGTGTGGAGTCTCACAACGTGTTGTAAGAATGCAGAAGCCAATTTCCTGGCAGAGGGGATGGTTGCAAAAGGAACAAAATGCGCCTGTTTAGTGAACAGATCTACGATCACCCAAATAACAGTTTTCCCCCCACTAGGGGGTAAGTCCGTAATAAAGTCCATAGAGATCACTTCCCAGGGCCGAGCCGGCGTAGGGAGGGGTTGCAGGGCACCAGGGGGTTTTCCAGGGCGAGGTTTACTCATTAAACAGGTTTGACAAGCAGAAGTGAAGAGTGAAACATCTTTACGTAGCCCTGGCCACCAAAATTGTCGCTGTAAGAGCTGGAGAGACTTCACAAACCCTGTGTGTCCAGCTAGCTTGGATCCGTGCGCCCAACCCATCACCTCCCCCCGGAGAGACCGGGGAACAAAGAGCTTGTCATTTTTAGTCCAGCAGCCATGCGCATCGCGGGACAACCCTTCTTCCCCCTCCACCTCCTCCCTGTCCGCATCAGACATTTCAGTGGAAAATCGTACCGCCCAGTCACTTGGAGGAGGGTCTGGCGGAGGGGGGAACGTTTGGCCTGCCTCCTCGTGGTTACCGCTCCTCCCAACTGGGAAGGAGTGAATACAGAGTCACGAACCTCCTCCCTCTTGCTGTCGTGTTGGGGGAGGCGTGACAGAGCATCGGCCAGCGAATTTGACGTCCCCGGGAAATGGTGCAGTGTGAAATTGAATTTGGAGAAGAAATCTGCCCAGCGGAGCTGTTTGGCGTTCAAAGAACGGGGGAGCGGAGCAGCTCGAGGTTCTTGTGGTCAGTCCAGACCTCGAATGGGACTCGCGCTCCCTCTAACCAATGGCGCCAAGTAGACAACGCCAAACGGATCGACCCCGCTTCTTTCTCCCAAATGGACCAATTCCGTTCAGTATCATTGAATTTCCTAGACACATAGGCAAGGGGGTGCAATTTACCGTCCTCCCCCTCCTGGAGGATCGCCCCCCCCATAGCGACGTCCGAGGCGTCAACCTGGACAATGAATTTTTTAAGTTCATTGGGGTGGGCCAACACCGGTTCTGAGGTGAAGAGGGTTTTCAACTTGTCAAAAGCCCGTTGGCACTCTGGTGACCATACTATTTTAGCGCCCGGTCGAGTGCATTCGGGTGGCTTCCCTTTGGTTTTCAGTAAGTCTGTTAAGGGGAGAGCCACCTGGGCAAAGTTCGATAGGAATGACCTATAAAAGTTCGCGAATCCGAGGAAACCCTGGAGTTGCCTCCGTGTTTTGGGAGGTTCCCACCCCACCACATCCTTGATTTTGTCAGGGTCCATCTCAATTCCCCTTTGAGATATGCGGTAGCCCAGGAAAGGGATCTCCGTTTTGTGAAATTCACACTTGGACAGCTTGGCAAACAGTTTATGCTTATGTAACGTTTGGAGTACTTCCCTCACCAGTTTCACATGAGAGGTAAGGTCGGGGGAATACAAAAGAATGTCATCAAGGTAAACAAGGACCCCCTTGAACAGGTACTTGTGTAACACCTCGTTAATCAAATTCATGAAGACCCCAGGGGCCCCCTGGAGTCCGAACGGCATAACTAAGTATTCAAACTGGCCGAGCGGTGTGTTAAACGCCGTCTTAAACTCGTCCCCCTCCCGAATCCGGACTCGGAAATAGGCATCTCGGAGGTCAAGTTTTGAGAAAATTTTCCCTCCAGCGACTGCTGCCAACAAGTCTTTTATGAGGGGCATGGGGTAAGCGTTAGTGTTGGACACCGCATTCAAGCCCCGATAATCCGTGCAAAGCCGTAACCCTCCGTCCTTCTTTTTCCTAAAGAGCACGGGGGCTGCGAACGGGGAGGACGCTGGCCGTATGAAGCCCCTGCTGAGGTTTTTGTCAATGAACTTTCGCAGTTCTACCTTTTCCGAAGGGCTCATAGAATATAGTTTCCCTTTAGGTAGTTTTTGGTTGGGCAGAATTTCGATTGCACAATCAGAGTTTCTGTGGGGGGGTAGTTCATCTGCTTCCTCCTCCCCAAATACAGGGGCGAGGTCTCGGTATTCGGGGGGAATGCTTTCTAGTTCTGCATCGGCTACCCCAGCCGGCACCGAGAGTTTTCCCTCGATTATGGGTCCCCACTCTGTCTTCCAGACGTGGGACCGGCATTTCTCGGAGATGAAATCCACCTTTCCCTCCCCCCATAGTACGTGAGGATCGTGATCAAAGAACCACGGACTTCCTAAAACCAGGGGAAACCGGGCGGACGGGGTAACTACAAAAGATCTCTCTTCCCAGTGCTGCCCCAGTCCCACCCGCAATGGCACAGTCTCGTATTTGCAAGGTTCCTTCATTGTGGACCCGTCCATTTGGGTAAAAATCAAGGGGTCTTTTAGTTTAAGGACTTTCGCCCCGAGTCCCGTCAGTAGGGTGGGGTTGATCAGGTCTCTCCCACACCCTGAGTCAATGAGAGCCCGTACTCTCACATGGGTCAATAGACCCGGGTCCATTAAAGTCACTGTAAGGAAAAAAAGAGAGGGGTTTTGCTCACCGGGAGTTGCGCCTGGGGTTGTGGGACCTGCTGTTCAGCGCTGTTCACAGCAGGTCCGCCTCGTTTCCCTGCGGCACGACCTCGCCATCGGAGGAGTCGGATGGCTCGCTGAGTGGTTTAGCTTGCAAAGCTTTCGCCCCCTTCGGTCTCGCCACCTGTTTTGGCGTGGATGTGTCGAACTTCTTCTTTGTTCCCTTTTGCGCCCCGGTCGATGCAGGTGAGGTCGGGCAGTTCACGGCGAAATGGCCCCCTTCTCCGCATTTGAGGCACAGACCTTGCTTCATCCGGAGTTCTCTTGTTCCGTCCTTCTGCTTTGGGTTCTGGATGGGAGCCTTTCCTCTCGCAGTCGGTGCGTTCCCTCGGGTTGCCATCGCTGCGGCATCGTCTAGTTTGATGGTCTTCAGCCGGTTTTCCATCGTGACTGCGGCCTGGATCCATCCGGTGAGGGTGTTCGGATCTTGGTTCAGGGTGACCTCACGGCGAACCTCCGGATTCAGCCCCCATTTGTAAAACTCCAGGAGATTTCCTTCTCCTCGCAGCTTGGCGGCACATCTGCGGAACTCCGCGGTGTAATCTCTCACCGACCTCGCGCCCTGCTTGAGGCTCCGGATTGTTGCTTTTGCTGCTTTAGTTGAGTGCACGTCTTCAAATTGTTCTTTCATAGCCCACATGAAAGAATCAATCTCTCTCAGTTCGCGCCCATCGGCTTGGTGGAGCCCCACGTACCAGTCAGCTGCTGCTCCCTTCAGGTGAGCCGCTATGACGTCGACCATCCGCTCTTCCCTCTGGAACAGGTGGCCCCAAGTTTCGATGAACTTCTCGGCTCGCACCAGGAAGAACGGGAACTTCTCGGGGTCTCCGTCAAAATCCGCGTCCAGGAGCTCCGTAGGCTTAGGAGGCAGGAACCCCCAAGGACGAGGGGGTTGTTGCCCCGGCGGGCCCCGTGGCGCTGGCCCCGCTGGTTGATCCGGTGGTCCGGCTGGCACGTTCCCCGCCCCCTGGTCCGGTGCTGGGCGTTGATCTGGAGGGACTTGTGCCGGCGGCTCTTCCCGTCTCTGTCGTTCACGCTCCTCCCGAATGCCCTCCGCAATCATCTGTGGGATGCGAGCGAGGGACTCATCCAGGAAACGCATCAGGCGGTCTTGGCTTGGCTCCCCGCTCCATCTCCGCCTCACCACGACACTCTCTCGGGGCTCGGAGTCCCTGCCGGTGTCTTCCATGGGTTCGGCGGTAGCCAACTTGCGGACCGACCTCTCGGGGTGGCTCATCCCCATGGATGCTCTTGGGGTCCCGAACCACGCCTCGTGGGTCTCGGTCAGGGGTTTCACCCAGTCCCGTCTGCGTCCCGCTCGGTGGGTCACCCCTCCATAGGCTGCCCCATACGGATCGCCGTAGGGCCCTCCAAAGTCGTACTCCAAACCCCATTGTCCCGGCACGTATGTGTCAGGGGTTTCTTTGGGTACGCCTTTCCCAGGAGGCTTCTTGTCCTTTTCTTCTTCTTCAATCGGGAGAGTGTCTTCTTCTCCATCACTCATTTTGGAGTGGTGGGTTTAGGACCAGTCCCGAAAGTAAATGATGATTCTGAACAAACTGTCAGAAGTCCTAACTTAGTCAGCAAACACCAGACCTTTTTGATGCAAGCAAGGTTAGCGTTTATTAAGCTGCAATAGATAGATCACTGAAACAGGTCTCTTGTTCAGAATGACTTGGTTACAGAAAGCAAGCGGTTATACAGGGGAAGGGGGTGAATGGGGACCCCCCCTTCTTCCATACAATGAATAAACATGCGACTGGGAAATCGAAAGTTACTAAGCAAATGAATTTCCCACCGCCCCCATTAACCACAGCTGCTACATCTATGCCAGCGATAGAGAAGCTCGCAACCCCGACTAGCCAAGGTCAGAACGTCCGGGCTGCAAGAGATAGGAAGAATAAAAGCCACATTCCATTCTCACACCCGAGGTGTAAATCAACAACTCCCCGGATTCCAACCTCCCGTCTGTCCCGCCATTAAGGCGCCAAAAGCCCACCTCCCTCCCGTCATCCATCATAGCCCACCTCCCACCCTTCCATCATGGCAGGGCTACCTGACAATTCCCAATAAATTTGTTTTGGGGGTCTTGGTGAAGGGGACATCTCAAAATATAATCAATCAGATCATCTATTTCTGCCATATCCAGGGGTCTTTTCGTAGAAGAACAGCTGCAGGAGCTCATTAGCATATGGTATGCTAATGAGCTATTAGGCTATTAACATATGCCACACCCCCTGACATCACCGGAAGTGATGTCAGAAGGGGAAGCAAAAGGGGGGGAAGCATCTTCAAAAGCCTCCCCTTCCCTTTCCCAGCTGGTCTGGGTGGGGGAGCTAAGAGAGAAGGGGTTTAAAGTTTAAACTCCTTCTCATGAGAGTTGGGCCACAGAAGGAGGAAAGAGGGAAGGAAAGAGAGAGAGTAGAGAGAAGGAAAGAAGGAAGGAAAGAGGGAAAGAAAAAGAGGGAAGAAGGAGGGAAACAGGGAAAGGAGGAAAAAAGAGAAGAGAAGAAGGTGGGAAAGAAAGAAAGAGAGAGGGAGAGAGAGGGAGAGAGGAAGAGAGGAGAGGAGAAGAGAAGAGAAGAATGAGGGAAAGAGGAAAAAGAAAGAAGGAAAGGAGGGAATGAAAGAAATTCAGTGGCAATTCAGCCCCATTATACCCTATGGGCCATTGAAGTCAATGGTGAAAACATAGGGTATATTCTGGGGGCTGGAGGGGAGGGGGTTTGAGGGAGAGGCTCCAAGATCACAGGATAGCTGAAGTTATTTTTTTCCCACCATAGAGAACAATGGAGGGAATGGGGCAACCTGTTTAGGGGCCCATAGAATTGGACCCCCTGGTCCAATGTTCTTGAAACTTGGTGGGTATCTTGGGGAGAGGCTCCATCAGCTATCCTGTGAGTTTCGAGCCTCTCCCTCAAACCCCCTCCCCTCCAGCCCCTAGAATATACCCTATGTTTTCACCATTGACTTCAATGGCCCATAGGATATAATGGGGCTGAAATTGACATTCGGCTGCCTGAAAGACTCTCCGGGACGCTGGCTGGGGGCGGGGCTTGGCTCCTGAGCTCCCGGAGCTGCGCTCCGGTGCGCTCCCCCCCCGAAAAGACCCCTGGCATATCACACACAGAGAATTGTAACAGGGCCCAATCGAACCACTGAAGGCATAGCTTGAAATCTTAAACTAGTATAGGTAAAGGTAAAGGTTCCCTTGCTCGAAAGCCAGTCGAATCCGACTCTAGGGTTGCGGTGCTCATCTCCCTTTCAAAGCCGAAGAGCCAGCGCTGTCCGAAGACGTTTCCGTGGTCATGTGGCCGGCATGACTAAACACCAAGGCGCACGGAACGCTGTTACCTTCCCACCGAAGTGGTCCCTATTTATCTACTTGCAATTTCTTGCTTTCGAACTGCTAGGTTGGCAGGAGCTGGAGCTAGAGACAGGAGCTCACCCCATCATGCGGCATCCGGGTCTCGAACTGCTGAACTACTGACCTTGCACAGCCTGCAGTTCAGCGTCTTAACCACTTGAGCCACCGCAGCTCCTGATTAAACTAGTATAGGCCATCCTTAATTTCACTGTTGTTAAAGTCCTCATATAAGAACTTTAATGACATATTAAACAAATGCAAACATTACACAGTAGGAAACTACTTCACAGCAACAGATAGTAAGAATTAAACACAGCAGTGTAGTCTATAGTCACTGTAACTCTCTCCTCCAAGCTGCTTCTGAATGTACTGCTGCAGTGCAGCCCTGTTTCCTGCACAAAAAGCCCTCTTTGAATAATTCAGTTTTGTGTAGTTTGTGGAAAGCCAGGAGAATGGGAGCTTTTCAGTGCTATCCCAAGGTGAATTACCCCATAAAAGCCTATCAAAATCAATGGGCACAGGAGGTTTTAACAACCTTGTGCACACTTACTAGAGAGTAAATCACATTGAACTCAGTGAGGCTACGTTAAGAGTCAACATGTGTAAGACAGGAAGGCAAAAGAAAAGAAAGGAAAAGAAAAGAAAAGAAAAGAAAAGAAAAGGGTCACATCCCCACAGCATCTCTTTCAAAAGGTACCTGTGAGCTATCACGAGAGTCCCAAATGCTGTTGAGATGTATCTGTCCAGTACATTTTAAGGCCAACCATCAAAGAGATTAGGGCAGCATACATGGCTCTTCTGTCCCCATTTTGTGGCCAAACCAGGGTTGTGGTGAAGCAGGCTAGGCTGTCTGGCCCAAGCCCCGCCCCCCCCAAGTTTCATGACGGGATATGCCACAACCATTGACCCACAGAGATTTCGTCATATTATTTGATCACGCAGATGGCCTTAGAAACAGTTAGCAAGGGTCTGAGAGATGGATTAAATTGCCCTTTAGTCTATTGAAATTCTCCCAGAAGGAAATGGGATATTATGGTACATAAACTGCAGTTCTAAATAAATAATGGCAAAAGATAGGATTTGTGGAGAGATGTGTTTCTTAGGGCCAGTTCAGGTGTACCCCAGTTCTTTCCAAAGGGAGAGCAGACCTTCCCCAAGAATGAAGCAATGTGAAGGGAGTAGCCCCATATCGCCCTTGGTGTTGTTCTCCATTTCAAGAAATTCCTAGATGTGGGTGAATTGTTTGCATCTCTTTGTGGTAGCAGGCTGTCTCCAGAATTGGGAACAGTTTATCAGATTAATGTAACTAGAGAGAAAAAGCTATTGACACAGAAAGAGACTGAGTGATGATCCTGTAAGGTCTTTTCTCTGGGATCGAAGGCAACTCATGTCCAGTTTGGTATAGTGGTTAAGTGCGCGGACTCCAATCTGGGAGAAGCGGGTTTGATTCCCCACTCCTCCACATGCAGTTGCTGGATGACCTTGGGCAAGCCATAGTTCTGTCAGAGCTGTTCTCAAAAGAGCAGTTCTCAAAAGAGCTATCTCAGCCCCACCTACCTCACAGGGTGTCTGTTGTGGGGAATGGGGAGGGGAAGGGAAAGGAGTTTGTAAGCTGCTCTGAGACTCCGAGTAAAGGATGGGGTCCAATCTCCTCCTCCTCCTCTTCTTCTTCTTCATGAGGCACTTCTTCGGAGAAAATAGGTACACGCTTTCCTCAGCTTGGGACTGATGAATATCAGGATGACGGAGTGTGCTGAAGGATACGAAGACAGGAATATCTCAGAAATCAGCCGCTCAAGCTTGCCATACTTGAAAACATCAGTGAAGGCAAGCATCATGGCAGCAAAATGTAAAATGTAGAAGAAGAGGGAGAGAATCAAAGGCTTCATGACGCTGAGGTGGGCCTGAGTGCTGAGGTCCTTGGTGCTGAGGCCGCCCTTCTTCAGATTCCTTGTGTGCCTCCACAGAGAGAGAAGCAAAACAACAGATGCCGTTAAGCAGATGATAAAATTGATGGCAGTAAAATAAACCTGGAGAGTTTTTAAAGACCTACGAGAGTAGCGAGGATGAGCCTCACTTTGGCTGGTGTTCTCTGGTAGATCTCCTGTGAGATTGCAGCATTTTTCATTTTCAAAAGACCTCATGACTGGAAAAATAGAGCCGATTATGAAAGGTAGCAGAGATATTCCAAGGAATCTGGGCACCAGCACCCCAATTCTCAGCTTCAGCCATGCAAAGAAAGGATGAGGAAAGTTGGTGACCTTCACACAGTAGAAGACATTGAGCCATGTGGCACACCAGAGGCTGGCTGCATTCAAATAAACCCAGGAGAGCTTAAATGCCTGCTCTGTTTCACTATCCATGTATGTCTCTGGAGAGCTGAATAGCACAATTTGACTGCTCATGAAACCCCACTGCAAAAGAAACCTAGAGAGGCTCAGAGTGGTCAAAAGGAAATCACAAGGGAGCATCTTCTTGCTGCGGATCCAGCTGTGGCCGTTCATGGCTAGGATGAATCCATTTCCCAACAGGGAAACAAGGGACTCGATTCCAAAAATGACCAGAAAAAAGACTCCCAATGGGGAAAACAGATCTGTGTGCATCGATACCATCATTGGAGAGAAACATCTACAATGGGAACAAGACGAATTAAATTGTGGCCCTCCTGGTTCATGTGCAATGTTTTGCAGAGAAAACTTTTGATTTGGGGTCTGTATTAATAGCGCCATGGCGTGCCCTACAGAGAGTGAGATGCAAATCTGAGGAAGGATTCTGTTACTAATGATGCAGTCAGGGATCATGTTCTACGCACCTGTCTAGGGATCACAACTGCAACTTTAAATTGGGGTGGGGGTAAGCATTCCAATTTAGGGACGTTTTCGCTGTAGCCACTGTTTTTCAAGATGACAGATATAGTTATCACAATATTTTCAGTTGATGTGGGATGCTCTGCAGAGGCTGTACCAGGGTTTGGTCTCTGCTTCTTATGTTGTTGATTATGTTTGGGTCACTGGTTGGGATTCAAACTCTCTAAAGTGTCCTCTTTGTTATTGGATTTCTATAGATATCACAAACAGAGTTGTATCTCCCTTTTTTAGTATGCAGCACTTCCTACTGTGGAATGAGGGCATTGTGGGTTATGCTTTCTGCCCCCTCCATTCATGCAGCTTCACCAGCTTAGGGTGTCCCATGCCCTAGTGAGGATCCCCTCCCAGGGATTGTGTCTCAGTCCTCATGTCACACAATGCTATCCTCGCACTTGTTTCTGATGCCAAACATCTGTGCACTCCTTATGTTCCTTGAACGTTACTTTTCTTGGCTCTGGGTCTTCTAGGGACCCCAAACTACTTTGCATTGGTCTCTCAGGCTCCCAAAAGGGCTGGTCAGTTTCCTTGCACAACCCATCCTTGTGGGTTGGCAGATACTATCGCTCTCTGTCTTGAGTGCAGGGCTGTTCAATGCCACTTTATGTTTCACGGCTCTGTCCAACAGAGAAGAAGAAGAGATTGGATTTGTACCCCTCCCTTCACTACCCAAAGGAGTCTCAGAGTGGCTTACAAGCTCCTTTTCCTTCCCTTCCCCACAACAGACACCCTGTGAGGTAGGTGGGGCTGAGAGAGCTCTGACAGAAACTGTTCTTTTTCAAGAACAGCTCTGACAGAACTATGGCTTGCCCAAGGTCATCCAGCAGGTGCAACTGGAGGAGTCGGGAATCAAACCCGGTTCTCCCAGATTAGAGTCCGTGCACTTAACCACTACACCAAACTGTCTGTAAAGTGCTGTTATTCTTTGCCACGTTCCTGTGTGTAATTTGGTTGAGGCACTCATAGGTTGCGGTCAGACACGCCTTTAAATCCAACATAGCTGCAAATGCCTGACAGATCTAAAGGGCATGATTAGACAGCAACATCTAGGAAAGGTCCCGCAGTTGTCGGCACTCCATGCTGCTCTCCCATAGAAACAGAGTTAAAAGACACCAGGGAAAGACCAGTCCTAACAGTTGCCAACAGGCCATGGACAGACTTTCTCCTGTCTGATAGCTCGAGCACACTCTCAGGCCATTGGGGTGGTCTGATCTTTCCATCCTGACTTGGTGCTGTTAGTTTTTTTCCAGCTTAGCTATATGCACATAACCACATACTTCATGGGGAACCCTCAGTGCAGAGGTGCGATTCCTCGTTTATGCACATGAAAAACAAAAGGGAAAAAACACCCTCACTCACTCACAGTGGTGTCTTGTCACACAGTGATGGGATGTGTGATCTCGCAACTGCGAGTTATATTCCATCGGAGGAAATATGAGCACTTCCCTTCCACACCAACTGGCACATCTGACCGCAACCCCACTCCTTTATAAGACCGTTCTGAATGAATGTCCATATGGGATGATAAATAACTCTTGGGAAGGCAGTCCTCCATAGTCTTTCTTTGAGAGCTTCACACCCACCTCCTTGAGTCAGTGAACTTGCTAATCTCCCAGTGGTGGCTACAGGCATAGAGAGCTTCAAGAGGGGATTGGATAAACATATGAAGCAGGGATCCATCAGTGGCTATTAGCCACAAAGTGTAGATGGAACACCCTGTCTGGGACAGTGATGCTCTGTATCCTTGGTGCTTGGGAGGGGCAACGGTGGGAGGCATTCTGGTTTTCTGGCCCCACTGTTGGACCTCCTGATGACACCTGCTTTTTGTCCACTGTGTGACACAGAGTGTTGGCCTGATCCAATATGGCTTCTCTTGTGTTCTTACATATTCTCCAGTTTGGTGTAGTGGTTAAGTGCGTGGACTCTAATCTGGGAGAACCGGGTTTGATTCCCCCACTCCTCCACTTGCACCTGCTGATGTGACCTTGGGTCAGTCACAAGCTCTGGCACAGCTGTTCTCTCAAGGACAGTTTTTGTCAGAAGTTCTCTCAGCTCCGCCTACCTCACAGGGTGTCTGTTGTGGGGAGGGGAAGGGAAAGGAGTTTGTAAACCGCTCTGAGACTCCAAGTGAAGGGCGGGGTATAAATCCAATCTCCTCCTCCTCTTCTTCTTCTTCTTCTTCTTCTTCTTCTTCTTCTTCTTCTTCTTCTTCTTCTTCTTCTTCTTCTTCTTCTTCTTCTTCTTCTTCTTCTTCTTCTTCTTCTTCTTCTTCTTCTTCTTCTTCTTCCCAATTTCTGTGTTTACTGGGAAAAATCCTAGAGCGTCATCTAGAAATTGCATCACTTCTTGGAGGGTAGGGTCATTGGTTTTGATATCATTTTTGGGTGATGCTGTAGAAATTTACTCCCTCTCATGTCACTGTGAAATGACATTGAGCCGGCAATTCCCTTCACCCAGAAGTGACATCACTTCTAGGGTGTTTTATGGTGAAGACCACAGAAATTCGGGAGTATTCCTGAAGTGTCACCATTGATGCTGTTCTGTTCCATTTTTTCCTCCTGCTACTAAAATTAATGGGAGTGGAGATCTGAGGGTGAGGACAGGAAGTTACCCACTACCCCCAAGCAAATAACCCTGTTAAGCAAGGGGAACATGAGCCAAACCTGCAGATAACTCCACATTTCTTGATCTAGTCTATCATCACAGTTATCTACAAAATAGCCCTCAAAAAATTTTGTGTTAATGTTCTGTTCACATGGAATTGGATCCTGCCAGCCTTGCATTTCTGAAGCACAATATGCAAAATTGTCTGAATGTGCATGGGTGCCTAGTGTGAATGCACATGGATGTCCTGTTGTGTGAACATTGTCTGTGTTTGCTTAGGTAACCTGAAATGGCTCTTGCAATTTCATTTTGAAACTTAAGGGAAGGTCAGAGGGATGAAGAACCAGGCAGCCAGGAAATACAGGAAGGAAGGAAGGAAGGAAGGAAGGAAGGAAGGAAGGAAGGAAGGGAGGGAGGAAGGAAGGAGGGAGGGAGGGAGGGAGGGAGGGAGGGAGGGAGGGAGGGAGGGAGGGAGGGAGGGAGGGAGGGAGGAAAGCAAAATCAGAGTGGAGGAAGGGAAGAAAGGCATATCTTTGTAATGAAAAAGGATAGAAACTTGCTTTTTTTTAAAAAAAGTGAAACCTGAGAATTCAGCATAGAAGTTATGTGTACTATAACATTGTAACAATTTTCAATTGTTTTTAACGAAAATGCCCAGTGGCCCCTGGGAACTTTGCAAGGAATGACACAACTTTGGCCTTTTTGGCACTCTCCTGTTAATCCATGTTCACCACGGTGTCCTCCAAGCAATTCTGCACTAAAATCGAATCCAACCTTCTTTTTAATTCAGGTTTCCCCCCCCATTCTGCACTAAAATTGAGTTTGGCCTTGTTTTTATTCTGGGTCTTTCCCCTGTTCTGCATTAGTACCTTACCTTCCTTCAGAGGTCAGCCCGGTTTCAGACTGCTGTTGCCCCGGGTTATTTGGATGCTGTTTTGCCATGCACTTAAATTGCCTTAATTTGAAGACTGAGAAAATCCGGAGTGGCAGGGAAATGCAGAAAGGACCCATGTCACTTCTGGGGGATCACCTGGAACTGATGTCACCATGCCAGGGATATTCTAGGAATTCCTCCGATCTCCCCCAAAGACAATAGAGATTGGGGAAATTCCTAGAATGTTGCAGCCAAGGTGACTAGTAGTGAGATTACAACTTTTGCAATATCCTCTCCCCCCCTTTTTTTTCCTGCCCCCCCATTGGCTGAGAGCAAGAGAGAGTGGACAGGAGAGGGGTGGCAGGATGCCCATCGTGGGCTGGTAATTGGCAGCCAGTGAAGAAAAAGCTTCAACCTTCCCCTGGGCCCTTTTCCCAGCAGTCCGAGGGAGGTGGTATTGGGCCTGCTAGGGGAGCCCATGTGTATCCCAATGAGCACACAGATTCCCCCAGATTTGCAAACCATTCCTCCTTTTTTCATGACGCCTTGATGGCCCAGTTTATATTACCTTATGCATGAATTTGAGATCGTTAAGTGACATGTTAATGGGCAATTTCTTTCAGTGATGAAGTTAGAACAGCCACACTTCTGTATGGAAAAACGATCTTGCTTCTTCCTCAGAGGAGGCCCTGAAGGCATCATTACAGTCTCAAATTCTGTCCAATGAGATCCCTTCTGGCATCTGATGACCAGTGGGGTCCCATATATTCATTCTTATTGAGTCCAAAGTGCAGCATATTACAATTGCAAGAGTTCTGTTTTCTCCACAGATACAGAAACTGGTCAAGATGAAATCACAAGGGGGTATTTCCTGCTTTGGAGCCAGCTGCGCCTGGTTCACAACCATGATGAACCTACTCCCCAAAATGGCAGCAACGGTCTCAGTGCTGAAGACGATCAGAAAAATGAGACGCGGGGGGGAGAATGTGTTTCTGTCCATCCCGGCCATCTTCTGAGAGAAGTGCGGGGAAACAAGCTGAATTAGGTTGTGATTCCGAGGGCTCTGGTGACCTTGAGAGTGAGGATGGTGGCTGTGGGTTACAGGACTGAGGATGTGGAGTGCTGACTTTGGCGTGAGACTTCCTGCCTACCCCTGACAGATGCCCTACTTTGTCTGGTGAGTCTTCCTGCAGCATCCGAGGGCTGGGGCTAGTGTCCTCTGTCTCTTCCTCATCTGAGGTTATGGCAGGCAGGTCCATGACACTCCAGGGGGGCTGGAGATCTCCCGGAATGACAACTGTCTCAAGGCTACCAAGATCACTTCCCCTCAGGGAAATGGCAGCCTTGGGGGTTGGATTCTATGCCCTTATACCCCACTGACCTCCCTCCCCTCCCCAAACTCCATCATCTCCTGGCTTCACCGCCAAATCCCCAGGAATTTCCCAACCCAGAGTTTTGCAACCCGAATGCCAACACAGTATACATTGTAGTGCTCTGCAGGCATTTTGAGCAACTACAGATCTTGGTTCAAAGCAATATTTGGCTGTGGTTAATTTTTGAATATGCCCCACAAAAGGATTGCTAATTTCAGCGGCAGGCCGACACTAAAGTAGGGAATGTCTTTGCATGAGTTGAGACCAATAGAAATGCAAAGTCTGGAGAGATTCTGTTAACAGCATTTTCATTTCTGCATTTGCATCTTTGTGGATACTGGTCATGCTCTGCACTGTAAACAAATCAACTGGATTTTCATGGACAGAGTTTATGGCTTTGGGAGTCAAATCAGGACTCTGACTGCAAGGTTTCCTAATGATCAGACCCAGGGGAGGGTAGGATCTAAGGGGTGGTTTGACAGAATGGGGGGGTTGAGCCTGGTGGGATGATAGGAGCCTAATGATATTTAGTGGAAACTGAGTATAGCATCCAGGGTGGCCAATGGGCCTGGCAGAATATGTCCTGTCCCTTTAATAGAGGCTTCATGTGCAGAAACAGACCACTGGATATTTTCATGACACGGAGGTAACTAACACCGCATTTGTCTCCTATGAAAAGTGTTATCTGAATTGCCTTATTTCTTATGAAGCATGGGGGAATCATGATATTAAATGGCAATTGGGATATAGCGCAGGGACATAACCTGTGTACACAGGAGTCAGGATTCCCAGAGCCCGTGAATAGATGAGGAGACCAGGTTGATGCGATAATTGGTCTTTTACTTGTAATTATCAGTCACGCAAAAATGACTAGCACACATACACACTCAATACAGATGGGCCGTTGGCCTGATCCAACATTGGCTTTTCTTATGTTCAGATCTAGGAAGAATTAGGCAGGAAAAGATAGTGACTTTCGCATTGGCAGGAATATCATTGGTAGGTGATGAGTAGACCATGCAGTGAAAAAGGAAGAAAAATGAGAGGGAGAGGGAGTAGATCGTGAGTTGGCCAGCGACACATATGGAGTGGTCCCAAATGGATCAGGGATGGAACCTGAAAGGTGGGGGTGGGGGTGAGAGCTCCACTGCATGTGCAGAGAGTTCCCCTTAAGTAGCCAATTTTGTGATTTGAGGCAGTCACAGGTTCCCAGGAAATGCAGAAGAAAAAAACAATATCTTCAGATGGCTAGGACAAAGGAAATGATGTTTGGACAATTTACAGCTGATGGGCTTAAGGGAATGACACCTCTTGGGGAAGGTGTGAGATAAAGGAAGGGGGAAAGAGGATACAATCACTTTAACGATTCGATGCTTACCATGGGTGCGCTCTGGATCGGTGGCAGGAAGGCTTAATTACATCTTTTGTTTCTGGCTGGGCCACAGTCTTTGTTTGAGAATGACTTGGGGAGAAGAAATGTGCTGTGTCCTTTCCTTGGGGTTGACATATAATCCAGCTTGATTCAGTGCGTGGAGTACCAGTTGTATGTGAGAGAGATGCGTTGGTCAGTCGGGTCTGTTGATTATAATGCCATCAATATATGCCCATGCAAAGTCGGTACAGTTCACAAGTGCCTGATCCACTAGCCCTTGGAACATTGCCGCAATTCTATGCAAGCTGAAGGGCATAGTTCAAAACTAAAATAGCCCTTGGGGAGTGGAAAAGGTGGTCTTTTTGCAGACTTCCAGTTGCATGGATACCTGCCAATATCCCTTTGTTAGATCTAATGCCAAGAGGTACTGTGCTCCTTCTAGTTGGCCTATTAATATATCTGCTCTGGGCATTGGGTAGGCATCAAACTTTGCCACTTTGTTCAGCCTTTGAAAGTCCACAGAAATTGGATACTGCCATCTGGCTTAGGAACGACGACAATGGGGCTTCTCCAGACACTGTAGGAGGTTCAGTCACCCAAGTTGTAATATAGAATCCACTTCCTTTTTGACTATATCCCTCTGCTTCTGGGGCATTGGATGCCATGGAGCCTGGACTACCAAACTGGGAGGCACCATAATCCCATGTGCGGTCAAGGTAGTTTTTCTGGGCTGGAGAGAAAAGGCCTGGGGTTCTGCTGTAACACTTTCTTTACTTCCCTTTGTTGTTGTTGGGACAGCTTGGTGTCTAGCTGGGGTATGGTGTCTTCTGCTATCCACTCTGTTGTCCAGAGGAGTATCCCTTCCTCAATGACACTGGGATCATTTGCTAGCTGGCAGGAGTGGGCCACTTTCCTAGGATACCACTCCCAGAGATCGTTGATGTGGACCCTCTTCCCTTGATGTGCCTGGCTCCCACACTGTACTTCATAGGTTACTGGTCCAAGTATACTCATAACCCTGAACTGCCCTTGCCAGGAATCTCCCTGGGATCTAGCCAATGCCTCCCCAATTTAAGAGGTCTTGATCCCCTGGCTGAAAGTTTCTACGCTGGGTAGTCACGTCATACCGGGCTTTTTGCACCTGTTGAGCCTTACTGAGGTTCCTTTGGGCCTCTTGTTGGGACATTTCCAGTTGATCATGTAAGCATTAGAGATGGTCTTGGGCTGAACACCCACCTCCACCAGGCGCTCCACCCACTTCTCTCCAATCACACTTAGCAGGCCACAGGGTTTCTGACCTTATACTAGTTTGAAGGGTGTGAAACCAACGGAAGCTTGCATCATTTCCTGAAGAGAAAAAAGAATTGGGTCTACAAATATGTCCCAGGTTGTGGGATGGTCATAGGCTAATCTCCAGAGTCGTATTTTTATAATCTGATTCATCCATTCCACTAGACCATCAGTCTGAGGATGATGTATAGCTGTGAAGATTTGGCAGATTTGGAGGGTCTGACACACCTCACACATGAGGTTGGCAGTAAAGGGGGTACCATCCATGGCAATTATCTCATGCAATCCTTTCCGGGTCTCATCCCCTTCTTGCTCTTGGAGGAACTGAGGATCTTTCGAATATTGCTCTCATATTTACTCTGTCTCCGTGGAAGTTGGAGGTTCTGTTGGGTCTTCATTCTCATCTGTAGATGGTGCCACCAACTCTCCCTCTGGGATCAGGGCATGCTGAAGACTCTTCCAAAAATCAGCAGCATCCTGACCCAACAATATGGGCTATGGCAAGGTTTTTACCAGCGCCAGGTGTGCTTCCCGAATCTTCCCCATTGTATTGTAGCTCCAACTTCACCATGGGGCAAGTCTCCACATGGCCATGAAAGCACACTATATTGGCAATCTGCACAACTGGTAGACCTTCCAGGACTTTGAATCATAGACATAGAATCCCCACTCTCAAGAAGGACCCACAGGTGCTTCCCAGCCAACTGCACCCAGAGGAGTACTAGCCTTGTTCAGGTAACCTTGGCTGTGGCATGCATAGTCATGTCCCATTCTAAATCATACTCCATTAATGGGCATTCCTTCCAGAAGTGGCCCCACTGTCCACACTAAAAAAACAGGCCGCATTTGCCTGCTCTGCTTCTTTGACTACTGGGCAGCACTTCCAGCTGGCCTGTTGTTCCAGGACCTCTCTTCCTGTGTCAGTGGATGCTAACTATGCCACACAGGGGAAGGACATCTGGTGTTGGTTGCAGATTCGGTGTCTGACCTCCCCCCCCCCGAGGATCATTGTTTCCCTTTGGCACCATAGGACCTGGGCCTTGAGAACCCCAGTAACCCTGGAAAAGAATCACTGATTTGCATTTCATGATTCTTGGCAGCCAAGAATCCTTCCCAGACATCTGTCACTTTCTTCAACCTGGTGGGCCTGGAACAGGCTACCCAGTGGCGTGCCTGCAGTGGCAAGATTTGCAAGGGGTGTTTGGGGACCACCTGTTTGGTGTAGTGGTTAAGTGTGCAGACTCTAATCTGAGAGAACTGGGTTTGATTCCCCACTCCTCCACATGCAGCTGCTGGATGATCTTGGGCAAGCCATAGTTCTGTCAGAGCTGTACTTGAAAAAGCAGTTCTTGAAAGAAGTTTCTCAGCCCCACCTACCTCATAGGGTGTCTGTTGTGGGGCAGGGAAGGGAAAGGAGTTTGTAAGCCACTCTCCGAGACTCTGAGTGAAGGATGGGGTATAAATCCAATCTCTTCTTCTGTCCAATGTATCTCTTCCCATCATCAGTTTTTGGTTCCAGCCAGTGAGTGGTGGAATCTTTTAATGTGGCTATCAATGATTCGGGCCAAGTGGTGGACTGGCACATTATGGCCAGGAACTTTTGCCATGTGGACTCAGGTGTGATCTCATACTGGTCAAGAATGGCTAGTCAGTTATTGACTCTGTTATGAAAGCACGGGAGTTTCTGCAGAAACAACTTGGACCAACAGGAGAAGACGATGAGGAGAGCAGTAAGGGGATGGAGCACCTTCTGGAGAAGACTTGGGCTCGGAACATGGGGTAGCTGCCCCCAAGGAAGGATATCGATTGAGGGAAAGAAGGGGAAGAAGAGGCAAATGAGTTGCTAACTTTCTCTAAAGTCTATTCTTAACTGCTCTTTTGTATTGTTCTTTACTAAGCCAGATTATCTGGACTTGAAATATATGGGTGGTTTTAGTGATCATTTTTAATGTAACAAATTACCTTTTTTCTCATTTAAAGTTTGTATACTGTAATCATTACATGACCACCACCTCTTGGGTTTTTAGTGGTTATCTTTACTTTCTCCAGCAGTTTATAGTTCCTCTTCCTTATTTTCTTGTAGCTTTGGAATATATATATATATATATTTTTTAAAAAAGAATGACTAGTCAGTCACATCTGCCTTCTCCAAGGCTTGCAGGGCTACCTGGGCCTCCCTGGTTAGATAGAGGACTACAATGATGCCCCATTAGGACTGGGGTCACTGGGCCACCTTGGCAGACTGTTTGAATGTTTCCAGGAAGGCCTCTATGTCATCTTCTGCCCCCAGCTTGGTTAAGGAGCACATTTGGCCTTGCCTGTCCTGAAGGTGTAGCTGCCAGCTCCTCCAGGGTTGGCCTGGGCCCTCTCCAAGGCCCTCTGGATGTCTTGCATCAAGGAGGCCTTTGACTCCCTCTGTTGGACCATAAGGTCCCACAATAGCTGGGCTTGGTGCTCAACCAACCATTATCCAAACTGGTCAAAATCAATCTGTGGGACCTTCTGTTCTAATGTGCTCATTCCTTTGTCCAGGGTAGGTGTAGGAGAGGGGGTCCGTGCCTGTGTTGAGAGCATTACCAGTATTGAGGCCCTAAGAAGCTGTCTGCTCTGGTTCCAGCCAGCTGGGGTGGGTATATGGGGCAGAGGTCAGGTCGTGGGCAGGACTACAGTGCCTGCATCCTCCACCACCATGTCACGTTTCGCTCTCCCGTGCTCTTTCTGTTGTTGACACCATCCACCATATTGGTTCTCCTCAGACCTCAGAGCTGCGGCTTCTAAAGGAAGGGAGTTGGCTCAACCTCAGCCTCTTCTTCTTGGGCTGACTGTACCCTCTATGTCCCTGCTTCCGACAGCAGAGCATGAGGCTGGCCTCCATCTCCTCCCTGGACATCCTTAGAGTTCCCCCCTTTATTGCCTTCCATCAGTTCCCATACATTTCTACCTCCCTCCCTTCCTCCACCTCCCAGCCTTGCCATTGGGCCACCACCTTCAGGGTCTGCCTTCTTCATGACCTGTCTGAGCCCTCCCCCACCAACCCAGCTCCTGCAGGGGCAGTGCCACTGAACTAACAGAACCTACACTTTGCTGCATCCTGTTTTCTATCCCGAACCTTGGCCTCACACTCCTCCTTGTGGCTGAGACCTCCACCCTCCTCTTGGCCTGGGCTCAGGCTGTGGCAGTCGCAGCCATCCACAGCCCGCTTTCACCCTTGACCTCCTGCCTCCTTGG
This sequence comes from Gekko gecko, assembly GCA_029375565.1. Classification (NCBI taxonomy): domain Eukaryota; kingdom Metazoa; phylum Chordata; class Lepidosauria; order Squamata; family Gekkonidae; genus Gekko; species Gekko gecko. The sequence continues at coordinate 148,151,251 of JAPDNY010000007.1, read as the reverse complement.
CCTGAGCAGGCAGCTGTTTGTAGATGAACCCAGCTGGTCCTGCACTTGCTGGATCCTCTCCAACACCCTGAAGTTGGCCTCTGTCCCGTCACCATCTCTGCAGCGGGCGCTCCTCTCTTCACTTCATGCTGGCCTTGTAAATGTCAGAGCTCTCAGTCTGGGGAGGGTTGGAATGGGGTCTTCACCTCTGTTTAATTGGACTGGAACTCGTAGTTGGGGTCCACTGGTGGTGGGACTCAACAGTTATCATCATCATGATGAATTCATAATTATTATTATTATTATCACCATTATGAAATCAAATTATCCTCACCACTATGAATGCATAACAATAAAATGCAGTAGGAAATTTCTGTTGAACAATGTAAAATCTTCAAATGTAGTTGATAAATCATAGGAAAAAGAGTTTTTCTCTCTCTGTGTAAGTCTCCATGGGGCCAAACTCATTCTAAAAAACTTCTGTGAACCACAATTTGACTGTAATCACACAATGCCTATGCTTTTTAAGACCCTTGGAAGTGGATCCTATGATAATTTATTCCATCAGGTCTTCTACTAATAGAAGAACTTCCTCCAACAAGGAAACATTTTTCTCAGCCTTTCTCAGTTAGATAATACCATTCTCCGTTGTAGGAAGTCCTATAGAGAAGACAGGACAGAACAGAGTCGCAGGATACAAAGCCTGATTATTTGGAAATGCCTACCTACATGAAACTCTGACTCACCCATTACAGATAGGTACAGCACATTCAAGGGCTGTGGTGGCTCAAGTGGTTAAGGTGCTGAACTGCAGACTGGAAGGTCAGTAGTTCAACAGTTTGAGACCCAAGTGCCGCATGATGGAGTGAGCTCCGTCTTTAGTCTCAGCTCCTGTCAACCTAGCAGTTCAAAAGCAAGAAACTGAAAATAGATAAATAGGTACTGCTTTGGTGGGAAGGTAGCAGCATTCTGTGCACCTCAGTGTCTAGTCATGCCGGCCAAATGACCACAGAAACGTCTTTGGACAGTGCTGGCTCTTCGGATTGCAAACGGAGATGAGCACCGCATTCCTAGAGTCAGATTCGACTGGCTTTCAAGCAAGGGAAACCTTTACCTTACAGCAAACTCAGAAAATGTCAAACCAAAACATATTTTAATCCTAAAATGTCCTTTTATAAAGGACACAGCCACAAACTCAACAGATAAAAAACAAAGAAAGAATAAAAATTATTAGCTTGCAGTGAAACTCTGATTGGGCAAAAGGGCAGAGCAAATTCCTTATTGATTTATTTACATTATTCATGGCCCACCATTCTCACTCAGACTCCAGGCAGATGACACAGAAAAAAATCAGTACAATCAACAGGATGGGCCATCCAATAGACAAGGCAGTAGGATTTGACTTGTAGAAATCTGGAACCAACCAGTGGTGAAGCAAAGCAGAAGTATTAAGGTGACACATTAAACAAATGCAAAAATTACATAGTAGAAACCTAATTACAGATAGTGTGATTTAAACACGGCAGTGGAGTCTACAGTCCCTAACCTGGCATGTGTGACCGAGACCTGGGTGTGCGAAGGAGAGACAGTATCTCTCTCCCAAGCAGTTCTGCCCAGATACTCAGTCCTCCACCAATCGCGGACTAGGGGGCGGGGGGGAGGAATGGCTCTATTCATTTGGGAGGATTACTCCTTCAGGGCGCTCCCGTCACCAAGGATCACAGGCATTGAGTGTGCTGGCCTGGTATGGGAGGCTGGGGAGAGTTTAGCAATTTGGCTGGTGTACTGACTGCCTAACGCACTGGCCAATAGCCTGCTGTCCCTGATGGAGGCCGTATCAGGCTAGTCATTGGAACACCCTAGACTGATAGTCCTGGATGATTTTAACATCCATGCTGATGACGCGGCCTCCACCCAGGCAATGGACCTGGTGTTGCCCATGGCAGTGCTGGGACTCTCCCAATATGTAACGACCCCCACTCACCAAGCTGGGCACACGCTTGATTTGATCTTTGCGGCAGGGGTAATAGTGGACTGGGTTACTGCTGCAGTACTGCCTTTCCCCATATATACCCCAGAGAGCACTACAGTCAGGAACACAACATCAATTGACTGTTTCTGGCCCTAAGGACACCAGGCTCGCGGCCACCAGGGCCAGGGCCTTTTCAGTGGTGGCTCCACACTGGTGGAATGAGCTCCCAGAAGAGATCAGGGCCCTGTGGGACATTTTCAGTTCCACAGGGTGTGTAAGATGGAGCTTTTCGACCAGGCTTTCAATTAGGAGCCACCACACCACCACCGCCATCTGTGGTTTTGGGTTGGATCTGGTCTGGGGGGGGATTGTGTTATACTACCACACTAAGCTGAAGATCACCAAGCCGGTGGAATTTGTTAGTACGTCATCTGAACCATTCAAAAATTACCATCAAAGATAACCATCACTAGCACTTTAATTGTTAATTGTTGGATTGTTTTTTAATACATAAAGTCAATGTATGTAAGTCGTTTTAAATTTTGTACATGGTTTGTATAGTACAGTGTACCAGCTAGTGTAAGCCGCCCTGAGCCTGCTTGTGGGGATGGTGGGGTATAAATTGAATAATACATAAATAAATAAATAACTCTCTCTCCCTCAAGCTTATTCTGAACCATCTTGTTACAGTACAGCCCTGTTTCCTGCATAAAGAGCCTTCTTGATTAATTCAATTTTGTGCAATTTGCGGAAAGCCAATAGAGTGGGAGCCTTCCAGAGCAATCATAAGCAGAGCTACCCCATCTAAGCCTACTGAAATCAACAGGCACAGGTGCCTTTAGCAACCCTGCACACACTAACTAGGCAGTAAATCACAGTGAACTCAGTGAGGCTCCTTTGGGAGCCAACAAGCATAAGACAGTAAAGCAAAAAAGGTCACATTCTCATGGAGAAGAACAATTGTGCATCCCTCTCAAAAGGTACCTGTGAGCTATCATGAGAATCCCAAATGCTGTTGAGATATTTTTCCCCCAAGATATTTTATGGCCAGCCTTCAAAGAGTGTACATGGCTCTTCTGTCCTTATTTGGGGCAAAACCAGGGTTGTTGTGAGGGAGGTGAGGCTGATTGGCTTGAGCTCCCCACCAACCCTCACAAGTGTCAAAATGTGATAGACTGCAATTCGAACCATCGCACCACACTGGCCCATGGAGATTCTGTCAGATCATTTGATCACTTAAATGGCCCTTAAAAATAGTTAGCAAGGGTCTGAGGGCAGAATTAAATTGTCTTTTAGTCTACTGAAATTCTCCACCAAGGAAATGGTGTCTAAATAAATAATAGGAAAAAGAAAATTTCCAGAGAAGATGAAAAGTACTGAGACTGGAAGTGATTTCAGCTCTCATACTTTTATTTGGTGCAGAAAAATAAGACAAGACTCTGGCTTGCAGGCCGGCTTATATGCTCCGTGAACCCCACTCCCAGCACACACACCCCACTCAGTGATAGGTATGTACAGTGGTTGAGAGTTCCATAGGTCCTGACTAGGAACCTAGCCCTCTGATTGGTGTGGGCTAGGATCCGTTCAGGCTATTATGTCCGGAGCGAAGCTCAGGGGTTTTGCCTGACCATGTGGAGACTCACATCGCACATAGTTGAGTTTCGATACATTACAGAAGAGTGTGTCTTAGGGCAGGTTTAGGTGTATCCCGGTTCTTTCAAAGGTTCTCCAAGGATGAAGCCATGTGAAGTGAGCAACCCAACACAGCCATTGGAGTTATATTCCATTTCAAGGAACTCAAAGACACAGGTGAATGTCTGCATCCCTTTGTGATAGTTAGAGGTCTCCTCAATTGGGAAATGTTTGTCAGATTTATATAACTAGAAAGAAAAAGCTATTGATACAGAAAGAGACAGGGTCACACACACATATAGTATTTCTCTGGGGACACATATCCTCTTCATGAGGCACTTCTTCTGAGGTTTAGAAGATGGAAGCACACTTTTCTCAGTTTGGGATTGGTGAATATCAAAATGATGGAGTGTGCTGAAGGATACGAAGACATGAATATCTCACAAATCAGCTGCTCAATCTTGCCGTACTCAAAAATATTAGTGAAGGCAAGGATCATGGCAGTGAAATGTAAAATGTAAAAGAAGAGGGAGAGAAGCAAAGGGTTCATGACGCTGAGGTGGGCCTGAGTGCTGAAGTCCCTGGTGCCGAGGCCGCCCTTCTTCAGATTCCTCTTGTGCCTCCACAGTGAGAGAAGCAAAACAAGGGATGCTATTAAGCAGATGCTGAAACTGATGGCAGTAAAAGAAATCAGAAGGGTATTTAAAAGCATAGAATAGTTAATGTCATGAGCCTCACTTTGCCTGGTGTCCTCTGGCAGGTTTCCTGTGAGGTTGATGCAGTTTTCATCTTCTAAATACCTCATGACTGGATGGATGGAGCAGATTATGAAAGCTAGGAGAGATATTCCAAGGAATCTGGGCACCAGTACCCCAATTCTTACCTTCAGCCATGAAAAGAGAGGGTAAGCAAAGTTGGTGACCTTCACACAGTAGAAGACATTAAGCCACGTGGCACACCAGATGCTGGCTGTGTTCAAATAAATCCAGGAGAACCTGAATGCCTTATCTTCTGTACTATATTTATATGTCCCTGGAAGGCTGAAAGACATAATTCGGCTGCTCATGGAAACCCACTGCAAAAGAAACCTGGAGAGGCTCAGTGTGGTCAAGAGGAAATCGCAAGGGAGCATCTTCTTGCTGTGGAGCCAGCTGTGGCTGCTCATGGCTAGGACAAATCCATTCCCCAACAGGGAAATAAGGGACTCGATTCCAAAAATGACCAGAAAAAAGACTCCCAGTGGGGAAAACAGATCTCTGTCCATCGCTACCATCATCAGAGAGAAATATCTAGAATGGTTAGAAGATGAATTAAATTGTGGGCTCTCCTGCTTCCTATGCGATGTTTTGCAGAGAAAACTTTCACTTTGGAGTCTGTATTAATAGCCATGGCGCACCCTACAGAGAATGAGATGCAAATCTGAGGAAGGATTCTGTTACTAATGATGCAGTCATGGATCACGTTGTACACACCTGTCCAGGGATTACACCTATGGCTTTAAATTGTGGGGGTGGACATTCTTATTTAGGGATGTTTTTCCTATAACCACCATTTTCCATGATGGCGGATATAGTTATTGCTCTATTTAGAATTCACATAGGATGTTCTATGGAGGCTGTAACAAGACTTGGTGTCTGCTGCTTGTGTTTTTGATTATGTTTTGGCCACTGGTGTTGTTGATTATGTTTTGGCCACTCTGACTCTCTAAAGTCACCTCTTCCCTTTTGGATTTCTATAGATATTACAAAGAGAGGTATAACGTGTTGTTAGTATGCAGCAGTTCCAACTGTGGAATGAGGACATTGTGGGTTCTACCTATGCCCCCTCCGTTCATGAAGTTTCACAAGGTTAGGGTGTCTGGTCCCCTGATCGGGATCCCCTACCAGGGATTCTCTCTCAGTCTTCATGTCACAGAACACTATCTTTACACTTGTTTCTGACCCCAAACATCTGTGCACTCCTTACATTTCTTGAATGTGATGTTTATTGTTTTTGGTCTTCTAGGGACCCCATACTACTTTGTATTGGTCTCTCAGGCTTCCCAAAAGGGCTGGTCCATTTCCTTGCAGAACCTGTCCTTGTGAGGCTATCACTCTCCACCTTGAGTGCATGGCTATTCAATGCCACTTTATGTATCAGGGCTCTCTCCAACAAAGTGCTGTTTTTCTTTGCCATATTCCTGCATGTAATTTGGTGGAGGCACTTATAGAGAGCTCCCTGCTCCTTTATAAGATAGTTTGGAGTGAATGTCCGCATGGGATGGTAATAATTCTTGTGAAGGTTATCCACCCACTTTCTTCAGTCTGTGAGTTTGCTAATATCCCAGTGGTGACTACAAGCATAGGCAGCTTCAAGAGGGGACTGGATAACCATTTGGAGCAGAGGACCATCAGTGACATAGAGCCACAAGGTATAGATGGAGCACTCTCTCTGTGGCAGGGATGCTCTGTATTCTTGGTGCTTGGGGGGCCACAATGGGAGGGCGTTTGGAGTTCTGGCCCCACTGGTGGACCTCCTGATGACAGCTGGGTTTTGGCCACTGTGTGACACGGAATGTTGGACCAGATGGGCCATTGGCCTGATCCAACACGACTTCCCTTGTTTTCTTATGGATTCTCCCAATTTCTTATTTCTATGGGGCTAGAACGTCTTCCTGAAGTGACAACACATCTGTGAGGAGGGAGTCAGTGTCTTTGATGTCATTTCGAGATGATTCTCTAGAAATATACTCCCTGCGATGTCACTGTGAAATGACCTCCAGCCGGCAATTCCCTCCACCCAGAAGTGACATCACTTCTATGGCATTCCATGGTGAAGACCACAGAAATTTGGGAGTATTCCTAAAGTGTCACCATTGATGCTGTTCCCTCCCATTTTTGCCTCCTGCTACTAAAATTAATGAGGGTGGAGATCTGAGGGTGAGGACAGAAAGTTGCCCACGGCTATCAGACAAATGGCAACCCTGTTCAGCAAGTGGAACATGAGCCAAACCTGCAGATAACTCAGCACCTCTTGGTCTAGTTTACCATCATGGTTATATACACAACAGCCATCAGCAAAAGCTGTGTTGACATTCTACTCACATGGAGTTGGATCCTGCCAGCCTTGGACTTCAGAAGCACAATATGCAGTATTGCTGAATTGTGTGAATGCGCATGGATGCAATGTGTGAATGCTCATGGAAGCATTGTGTGAATCACATGGATTTTGGCTGAGAGCAGGAGAGTGTGGACAGGACAGGACAGGACAGGAGGGGGCAGGAGGCTGCCCATCATGCGCTGGAAATTGGCAGCCCATGGAGAGAGAGCTTTAGCCTTTCATGAATGGAGGGTTGACCCTTGAAACGCCTGTACCCTGAAACTCTTATAGGTCCCTAAGGTGCTAGTTGACTCAAATCTAACTATTTATTTTTAAAATATTATTTTTAGCCCATCTTTCTCCCTCAAAGCAGATTGCACAGAGTTATAATCAACAGGATGGAACATCCAATAGACAGTACAACAGGATTTGAGTTGTAGAAATTTGGAACCAACCACAGGTGAAGCAAAACATAAGAAGATGATGCATTAAACAAATGCAAACATTCCAGAGTAGGAACCCACTGAACAGCAACAGGTAGTATGAATTAAACACAGTGGTGTAGCCTACAGTCCCTATAACTCTCTTCCCCGAGCTGTTCCTGAACTATATTATTACAGTACAGCCCTGTTTCCTGCACAAAAAGCCCCCTTGAATAATTCAGTTTTGCAAAGTTTGCCGAAAGCCGGGAGAGTGGGAGCTTTCCCGTGCAGTCCCAAGCAGAGCTACCCCATCAAAGCCTATTAGAATCAATGGGCACAGGAGGGTTTGGCAATCCTGCGCAGACTTACTAGACAGTAAATTTCATGGAACTCAGTGAGGCTATTGTAGGAGTCAACATGTGTAAAAGAAGTAAGGCAAGAACCGTCAGATTCCCATGGAGAAAAACAATTGAGCATCTCTCTCAAAAGGAACCTGTGAGCTATCGTGAGAGTCCCAAATGCTGAGATGTTTCTGTCCAGTACATTTTAAGGCCAGCCTTCAAGGAAATTAAAACATCTTACATGGCTCTGCTGTCCCCATATAGGGGCAGAACCAGAGTTGTGTGGAAATAGGTTAGGCTGACTGGCCCAAGCTCTCCCCCCCCCTCACAAGTTTCATGATGTGATAGATTGCAGATTCAAACCACCACAACCACGCTGGCCCATGGAGATTCCTTCATAGCATTTGATCACTCAAATGGCCTTAGAAATAGTTAGCAAGGGTCTGAGGGACAGAAGAAATTGCCCTTTAGTCTACTGAAATTCCCCCCAAGAAAATGAGAAGTTAAAATACATAAGCAACAGTTCTGATTTTCAGAGAGGTGTGTGTCTTCAGGCTGCTTTAAGTGTCCTCTGGTTCTTTCAAAGGGAGAACAGACCTCGCCCATAGATGAAGTAAAGTGAAGGGAGTAGCCCCACACCGCTCCTGGTCTTGTCCTTCATTTCAAGAAATTTATAGATGCGGGTGAATTGTCTGAATCCCTTTGTGATCCCTTTGTGATCCACAATTGGGAACTGTTTGTCCGATTTATATAACTAGAAAGAAAAAGCTATTGTTACAGAAAGAGGCAGAGTCACACATGTATGGTGTTTCTCTGGGGACACACATCCTCTTCATGAGGCAACTCTTCTGTGGCATGGAAGATGGATACATATTTTCCTCAGCTTGGGATTGGTGACTATCAAGATGATGGAGTGTGCTGAAGGATACGAAGACATGAATATCTCACAAATCAGCTGCTCAAGCTTGCCATACTTGAAAATATTAGTCAAGAAAAGGATCATGGCAGCAAAATGTAAAATGTAGAAGAGGAGGGAAAGAAGCAAAGGCTTCATGACGCTGAGGTGGGCCTGAGTGTTGAAGTCCTTGGTGTTGAGGCCGTCCTTCTTCAGATTCCTCTTGTGCCTCCACAGTGAGAGAAGCAAAACAAGGGATGCTGTTAAGCAGATGCTGAAACTGATGGCAGTAAAAGAAATCAGAAGAGTATTTAAAAGCATAGAACAGTTAATGTCATGAGCCTCACTTTGCCTGGTGTTCTCTGGCAGGTTTCCTGTGAGGTTGATGCAGTTTTCATCTTCTAAAGACCGCATTACTGGATGAATGGAGCAGATTATGAAAGTTAGCAGAGATATTCCGAGGAATCTGGGCACCAGAGCCCCAATTCTTACCTTCAGCCATGAAAAGAGAGGGTGAGCAAAGTTGGTGACCTTCACACAGTAGAAGACATTGAGCCACGTGGCACACCAGAGACTGGCTGTGTTCAAATAAACCCAGAAGAAACCAAACACCTTATCTTCTGTACTATATTTATATGTCCCTGGAAGGCTGAAAGACATAATTCGGCTGCTCATGGAAACCGACTGCAAAAGAAACCTGGAGAGGCACAGAGTGGTCAAGAGGAAATCACAAGGGAGCCTCTTCTTGCTGTGGAGCCAGCTGTGGCTGCTCATGGCTAGGACAAATCCATTTCCCAACAGGGAAATAAGGGACTCGATTCCAAAAATGACCAGAAAAAAGACTCCCAGTGGGGAAAACAGATCTCTGTCCATCACTACCATCATTGGAGAGAAAGATCTAAAATGAGAACAAGATGAATTCAATTGTGGCTCTCCTGGTTCCTGTGCGATGTTTTGCAGAGAAAACTTTCACTTTGGGTCTGTATTAATAGCCATGCTGTACCCTACAGAGAGTGAGATGCAAATCTGATGAAGGATTCTGTTACTAATGAGCCAGTCAGGGATCATGTTGTACACATCTGTCCAGGGATTATAACTATTGCTGTAAATCTTTTTAGGTAAACATTCAAATTTTGGGACATGTATGCTGTCGAAGGCTTTCACAGCCCAAGTTTATTAATTGCTGTAGATTTTCTGGGTTGTGTGGCCGTGGTCTTGGCATTGTAGGACCTGACGTTTCGCCAGTAGCTATAACTGGCATCCTCAGAGGTATAACACAGAAAGATGGAGTACTCTCTGTGTCAAAGTGAGTGGAAGAATGGTAGGCAAGTCATTTATATCTACTCTGGAAAGTGGGGTAGGGCTGAGTCATTATCTTGTAGTAGTTCTCCAGGCTATGAACATGCTAATGGAGGAGCTTTCCTGAGGAGGTTCCTTTGTCTATGGATTGTTTCCTGAGAAGGTTTCCTGTTTCTTGAGGAGGTTCTTTTTTGTGTGGAATGGCTATTGGAACTCTAATCTTATCTGTAGTACTATTGTCAGCTGTAGAGCATTTTGTGTTTTTCAGGACAGAAAACCATTCCCTATTTATTTTTAAACTCTCTTCTTTCCCGTTGAAATTGTGTTTATGTTTATCTGTCATGGTAATTGGAAGTGTTGTCCAGTCTTTCAGTTCTTGGAACAAAATGGTGTGTCCTGTTTGAGTTAGGCTATGTTCAGCCACTGTACATGGCATTCAGACAAGAATAAAAGAACATAAAAATCAGCAGTGGCTCTAAAGAGTACAGAGATCCCTGGTCTGGTGTGAATAAAAACTGCCTGTAGAGACCAAAAGAGTCAATCAAAAACTGGTGCTTCAAGAGAAGGGGTTTGGGTTCTGAAAAGGGTGTACCAACTTCTGGGAAATCAAAAGAGTTTGAGAGATACTAAAGAAGTGTGCTGGAGTGTTTAGGAAAAGTACTGGAACTAACGCTTCTCAATATAAAGTTTCAAGAAACTGCAAAAAAGCTTAAGAAACTCTCTTTAGCTTGTATATAAGAACTAAATTCTGTGCAAAAACTGGTTTTACCTCAGATATTTCAACCCCTGTATTCACCTGACCTTTCCTCTCCATGACAAATAAAATATTTTGTTAGATCCAGGTAGTCAGCCATGTTGGCCTGAAGTAGCAGAACAAATTTAGAGTCCAGTGGCGCCTTTGAGACCAACAAAGGTTTATTCAAGGTATGAGCTTTCGTGTGCAAGGCACCCTTTTTCAAATACATTGGAATGGTGTGTAAGGTTCAAACTTATAGGCAGGGAAATCAATATGTAACATGATGATGTTTAAGATATGCAGAGTCCAAAATAATAATCTATGGTTATAAAGTCAACAGCTGTTGTTGTTCAGTCGCACAGTCGAGTCCGACTCTTTGCGACCCCATGGACCAGATCACGCCAGGCCCTCCTGTCTTCCGCTGTCCGCTGAAGTTTGCTCAATTTCATGTTCGTTGCATCGATGACACTGTCTAACCATCTCATCCTTTGCCGTCCCCTTCTTCTTTGACCTTCAATCTTTCCCAGCATCAGGGTCTTCTCCAGTGAATGCTCCCTTCTCATTTGGTGGCCAAAGTATTTGAGCTTCAGCTTCAGGATCTGGCCTTCCAGGGAACAGTCAGGGTTGATTTCTTGTAGGATTGACTGATTTGATCTCCTTGCAGTCCAAGGGACTCTCAAGAGTCTTCTCCAGCACCATAGTTCAAAAGAATCTATTCTTCAGCGCTCGGCCTTCCTTATAGTCCAACTCTCGCAGCCATACATTATACTGGGAATACCATTGCTTTGACCATGCGGACTTTTGTTGGCAGGGTGATGTCTCTGCTTTTTATCATGCTGTTTAGGTTTGCCATCGCTTTCCTCCCAAGGAGCAGGCGTCTTTTAATTTCATGGCTGCAGTCACCATCTGCAGTGATCTGGGATCCTAGGAACGTGAAGTCTGTCACTACTTCTACGACTTCCCCTTCTATTTGCCAAGGAGTGATGGGGCCAGATGCCATGATCTTAGTTTTTTTGATGTTGAGCTTCAAGCCCACTTTTGCGCTCTCCTCTTTCACCCTGAGCAAGAGGCTCTTTAGGTCCTCTTCACTTTCTGCCATCAGAGTGGTATCGTCTGCATATCTGAGGTTATTGATCTTTTCCCCAGCAATCTTAACTCCCGCTTGTGATTCATCCAGGCCAGCATTTCGCATGATGTACTCTGCATATAAATTAAATAAGCAAGGTGACAATATACATCCTTGTCGTACTCCTTTTCCTATGCTAAACCAATCAGTTGTTCCATATCCGGTTCTAACTGTTGCTTCTTGACCCTTATACAGGTTTTTCAGGAGACATGTCAGGTGGTCCGGTACTCCCATCTCTTTAAGAACCTGCCATAATTTATTGTGATCCACACAATCAAAGGCTTTAGCATAGTCAATGAAGCAGAAGTAGATGTTTTTCTGGTACTCTCTTGCTTTCTCCATAATCCAGCGAATGTTGGCAATTTGATCTCTAGTTCCTCTACCACTTCGAAACCCAGCTTGTACTTCTGGCAGTTCTCTATCCACGTACTGTTGGAGCCTAGCTTGCAGGATTTTGAGCATGACCTTGCTAGCGTGTGAAATGAGTGCAATTGTGCGATAGTTTGAACATTCCTTGACATTGCCCTTCTTTGGGATTGGAATATACACTGACCTTTTCCAATCCTGTGGCCACTGTTGTGTTTTCCAAATTTGTTGGCAAATTGAGTGCAGTACTTTAACAGCATCTTCTTTTAAGACTTTGAATAACTCAGCTGGGATACCATCACCTCCACTAGCTTTGTTGTTAGTAATGCTTTCTAAGGCCCATTTAACTTTGCTTTCCAGGATGTCTGGCTCGAGGTCAGTGATTATACCATCGTGGTTGTCAAGGACATTGAGGTCCTTCTTGTATAGTTCTTCTGTGTATTCTTGCCATCTTTTCCTAATCTCTTCTGCTTCTGTTAGGTCCCTACCGTTTTTGTCCTTTATCATGGCCAGCTTTGCATGGAACGTTCCCTTGATTTCTCCAATTTTTTTGAAGAGATCTCTAGTCCTTCCCAATCTATTGTTTTCCTCTATTACTTTGCATTGTTCATTCAGGAAAGCTTCCTTATCTCTCCTTGCTGTTCTCTGGAAATCTGCATTCAGTTGGGCAAATCTTTCCTTTTCACCGTTGCCTTTAGCTTTCCTTCTTTCCTCTGCTATGTGTAAAGCCTCATCAGACAGCCACTTTGCTTTTTTGCATTTCTTTTTCTTTGGGATGGCGGTGATTGCTGCCTCCTTTACAATGTCACGGACCTCTGTCCATAGTTCTTCAGGCACTCTGTCTATCAAATCTAGTCCCTTAAACCTATTCTTCACCTCTACTGTATATTCATCAGGGATGCGATCTAGGTCAAATCTGAATGGCCTTGTGGTTTTCCCAACTTTCTTCAATTTAAGTCTGAATTTTGCAATGAGTAGCTCATGATCTGAGCCACAGTCAGCTCCAGGTCTTGTTTTTACTGACTGGATAGAGCTTCTCCATCTTTGACTGCAAATTATATAGTCAATCTGATTTCGGTGTTGCCCATCTGGTGATGTCCATGTGTAGAGACGCCTCTTAGGTTGTTGGAAAAGGGTGTTTGCTATGACCAGCGTGTTCTCTTGACAAAACTCTGTTAGCCTTTGCCCTGCTTCATTTTGTTCTCCAAGGCCAAACTTGTCTGTTATTCCGGTTACCTTTTGATTTCCTACTTTAGCATTCCAGTCCCCTATGATGATGAGGACATCATTTTTTGGTGTTAGTTCTATGAGCTGTTGTAGGTCTTCATAGAACTGGTCCACTTCAGCCTCTTCTGCAGCAGTGGTTGGGGCATAGACTTGGATTACTGTGATATTGAATGGTTTGCCTTGGATTCGGACCGAGATCATTCTGTCATTTTTGAGATTGTATCCCAATACTGCCTTTCTCACTCTCTTGTTGACTATAAAGGCCACACCATTTTTTCTACGGGATTCCTGGCCACAGTAGTAGATATAATGGTCTTCTGAGTTAAATTCGCCCATTCCTGTCCACTTTAGTTCACTGACTCCCAAGATGTCAATGTTCATTCTTGCCATCTCATTTTTGACCACGTCAAGCTTACCTTGATTCATAGACCTTACATTCCAGGTTCCTATGCAGTATTGTTCTTTGCAGCATCGAACTTTCCTTTCACCGTCAGACACATCCACAACTGAGCGTCCTTTCGGCTTTGGCCCAGCCGCTTCACTCTTTCTGGGGTTACTCGTACTTGCCCTCTGCTCTTCCCCAGTAGCATATTGGACACCTTCCGCCTGAGGGGCTCATCTTCCAGCGTCATATCTTTTAGCCTTTTGTCACTGTCCATGGGGTTTTCTTGGCAAAGATACTGGAGTGGGTTGCCATTTCCTTCTCCAGGGGATCACGCTTGGTCTGAGTTCTCTGCTGTGGCCTGTCCGTCCTGGGTGGCCCTCCACGGCATAGCCCACAGCCTCATCGAACCACGCAAGCCCCCTCGCCACGACAAGGCAGTGATCCATGAGGGAGAGTCAACAGCTATAAAGCAATAAATATGTCTGAATAGCAGATAAATGTCCAAAGGTGTCTTTTTTAATTGTGGGAAGCAGACTGAGAATCTCTACTCTGTCCTCCCAGGCATGAAGATGACTTAACAGCACTTTTTGAGGTGGATGCAGGGTCATGTCAGCAAAACATCCCAATATTTCTGGCATTACATTCAGTAATCTAATATACTGTTCTGAAAAAGAAAAAACACTAAAAAACAGAGGATTTATAGTTCTTCTTGTTGAGAATACAAATGTGAGGACTGAATGACTTAGGATATGCAATAAGATTAAAAAAAACAATATTTTGTTATTTTTGAATTTTAAAATCATCTCAAGTGCCATTTTCCAGGGTTTAAGTTAAAAGGAGACCCTAACCTTTCCCTCAGGTTCTTGGGCTGAGCAAATAGCCAATATATATTACTAACAGTGTGGGACAGCCAAAGCTTCTTCAGGGGAGAAGAAAACACACTACCAGGGCTGCTCAGTCTGTGAAGGGACAGAAAAACAGAGGGAAAATTTGCCTCTTAGGGAGGGAAGCGGAAGGTGTCCAGAACACATTAAAGACATGGAAACATTACGTAGTAGAAACCTACTTAACAGCAACAGATAGTATGAATTAAACACAGTAGTATAGTTTACAGTCCCTATAACTCTCTCCCCCAAGCTGCTTCTGAACCATATTGTTGCACTACAGCCTTGTTTCCTGCATAAAAAAGCCCTCTTTGAATAATTCAGTTTTGTGTAGTTTACGGAAAGCCAGGAGACTGGAAACATTCCAGTGCAATCCCAAGAAAAACTACCCCTTCTAAGCCTATTGAAATCAATGGGCACAAGTAGGTTTAGTAATCCTGTGCCCCCTTACTAGACAGTAAATCACATTGGACCCAGAGAAGCTACTTTAGGAGTCAACATGCATAAGACAGTAAGGCCAAAAAAAAAAAAGTCACATTCCCATGGAGAAAAACAATTGAGCATCTCTCTCAAAAGGCACCTGTGTGTCATCATGAAATGCTGTTGAGATGTATCTGTCCCGGACATTTTCATGCCAGTCTTCAAAGAGATCAGGACACCATGCATGGCTCTTCTGTCCCCATTTTGGGGCAAAACCAGGGTTGCAGTGAAGTAGGTTAGGCTGACTGGCATGAGATCTCCCCCTCATGCCCCTCACAAGTTTCATGATGAGATAGACTGCAGATCTGAACTGCGACTACCACATTGGCCCATGGAGATTCCATCATAGCATTTGATCACTCAAAGGGCCTTAGAAATAGTTAGCAAGCATCTGAGGGACTGATTAAATTGCTCTTTAGTCTACTGAAGTTCCCACAAAGAAAAATGAGAGAGTGATGAGCCCGTAAAGTCTTTCCTCTGAGATAGAAGGCAGCTCATGTTCCCTTCATGAGACACTTCTTCTGCAGTTCAGAACATGGGTACACACTTTCCTCATCTTGGGATTGATGAATATCAAGATGACAGAGTGTACTGAAGGATACAAAAACTGGAATATATCAGAAGTCAGCCGCTCAAGTTTGCCGTACCTGAAAACATCAGTGAGGGCAAGGATCATGGCAGCAAAATGTAAAATGTAGAAGAAGAGGGAGAGAAGCAAAGGCTTCATGACGCTGAGGTGGGCCTGAGTGCTGAAGTCCTTGGTGCTGAGGCCGCCCTTCTTCAGATTCCTCTTGTGCCTCCACAGGGAGAGAAGCAAAACAAGGGATGCCATTAAGCAGATGCTGACAATGATGGCAGTAGAAGAAATCTGAAGAGCATTTAAAAACATCACATACTTGGTGCCATGAACTTCCCTTTTGCTGGTGTTCTCTGTGAGGTTTCCTGTGAGATTGTGACATTTTTCATCTTTAGAATACCTCATGACTGAGGGAATGGAGCAGATGATGAAAGTTAGCAGAGATATTCCAAGAAATCTGGGCACCAGCACCCCAATTCTTAGCTTCAGCCATGCAAAGAAAGGATGACTGAAGTTGGTGACCTTCACACAGTAGAAAACATTGAGTCACGTGGCACACCAGAGGCTGGCTGTGTTCAAATAATCCCAGGTGAATGCGAATGCCTGCTCTGCTTTACTATATGTATATTTCTCTGGAGAGCTGAAAAGCACAAATTGGCTGCTCATGGAACCCCACTGCAAAAGAAACCTGGAGGCTGAGAGTGGTCAAGAGGAAATCACACGGGAGCATCTTCTTGCTGCAGAGCCATTTGTGGCCATTCACGGCGAGGACGAATCCATTCCCTAACAGGGAAACCATGGACTCGATTCCAAAAAGGATCAGAAAAAAGACTCCCAGTGGGGAAAACAGATCTCTGTCAATTGCTGCCATTTTTGAAGATAAATATCTAGAAAGGGGAACAAGACAAATTAAATTGTGGCTCTCCTGGCTCCTGTGGGATGTTTTGCAGAGAAAACTTTCGCTTTGGGGTCTTTATTAATAGCCATGGCGCGCCCTACAGAGAGTGAGATGCAAATCTGAGGAAAGATTCTGTTACTAATGAGGCAGTCAGGGATCATGTTGTACACATCTTTCCAGGGATTGCAACTACAGATGTAAATTTTTTTTTCTTGGGTAAACATTCCAATTTAGAGATGTTTGTCCTGTAGCCACTATTTTGCAAGATGATGGATATAGTTATTGCAATATATAAAATCCCTGTAGGATGCTCTATAGAGGCTGTAACAGGGTTTGGTCTCTGTTTCTGTTTTTGCCACTGGTTGGGAATCGAAATCTCTAAACTGTCCTCCTCCTTATTGGATTTTGATAGATATGACAAACGGAGGTATAACTCCTTTGTAAGTATGCAGCACTTCCGACTGTGGAATGAGGACATTGTGGGTTCTAACATGCCTCCTCCTTTCCTGATGTTTCGCAAGGTAGGGTCTCCGGTGCCCTTGCCAGGATTCCTTACCAGGATTTTGCACATGTCATATACTAATGTACTGTCTGATCTTGGATCGTAATAAGAAAACTGTACTGTCCTACCAGGCATTGTCTCTCAGTCCTCATGTCACACAATGCCATACTTACATTTGTTTCTGATGCCAAACATCTGTGCACTCCTTACGTTCCTTGAATGTTACTTTTCTTGGGTCTGGGTCTTCGTATTGGTCTCTCAGGCTCCCAAAAGGGCCGGTCAGTTTCCTGGCACAATCTGTCCTTGTGGGTTAGTAGAGGCTATCACTCTCTGTCTTGAGTGCAGGGCTGTTCAGTGCCACTTTATGTATCACAGCTCTCTCCAACAGAGTGCGGTTATTCTTTGCCAATGTTCCTGAATGCAATTTGATGGAGGCACTCATAGAGAGCTCCCTTCTCCTTTATTAGACAGTTCTAAGTGAATGTCTATATGAGATGGGAAGGCGGTTCTCCATAGTCTCTTTCATTGAGAGCTTCACACCCACCTCCTTCAGTCCATGAGCTTCCTAATATCCCAGTGTGGTACTGCACAGAAAACACAATGATGAAAACAGGGTTGCACTTGCTAGTAACTACTGTTCATTGAGTAGTCTTCTGTATAGGCACACACTCCTCCCTCCCTCCTGACCTGCTGTGAACTCTCTTGAACATTAGTTTCTTGGGGTCTCTGGCACTGGCATGGAGTGTTGGACTCTAATTTGGAGAACTGGGTTTGATTCCCCAAACTACCACATGCAGCTGCTGGGTGACATTGGGTCAGTCATACTTCTCTCAGAGCTGTTCTCTCAAAAGCAGTTCTCTCAGCACTCTCAGCCCCATCTACCTCACAGGGTGTCTGTTGTGGGGAGAAGAAGGGAAGGAGACTGTAAGCTGTTCTGAGACTCTGAGTGAAGGGCGGGGTATAAATCCAATTCTTCTTCTTCTTCTTTCCTCTGGGATAGAAGGCAGCTCATTTCCTCTTCGGAGGTTTAGAACATGAGTACGCACTTTCCTCAGTTTGGGATTAGTAAATATTAAGATGACGGAATGTGCGAAAGGAATATCTCACTAATCAGCCGCTCAAGCTTGCCGTACTTGGAAAGCACTGAGGGCAAGGATCACGGCGGCAAAATGTAAAACGTAGAAGAAGAGGGAGAGAAGCAAAGGCTTCATAACTCTGAGGTGGGCCTGAGTGCTGAGGTCCTTGGTGCTGAAGCCGCTCTCCTTCAGATTCCTCGTGTGCCTCCACAGAGAGAGAAGCAAAACAAGGAATGCTGTTAAACACATGCTAAAATTGATGGTAATAAAATAAACCTGATGAGCCTCAGTTTGGCTGGTGTTCTCCGGTAGATAATCCATTCCCTAACACGGAAACAATGGACTCGATTCCGAAAAGGATCAGAAGAAAGACTCCCAGTGGGGAAAACAGATCTCTGTGCATCACTACCATTTTTGGAGGGAAATATCTAAGACAGGAAGAAGGCAAATTAAATTGTGTCTCTTCTGGCTTCAATGTGATGTTTTTCAGAGAAAACTCTCACTTTGAGGGCTGTATCAATAGTCATAGTATGAGATACAGAGAGTGAGATGCACATCTAAGGAGGATTCTGTTACTAATGACGCAGTGAGGTATCATGTTGTACACATCTGCTCAGAGATTTTTTCCAGACTTGCACAACCGAGAGCATAACAACTCGTCGTGGGCCATTCTCACAGTGCTTTGGGACACTGGGAACAGGTTTTCCATTTTGCATCGTACACACATACATTCTGTGGGAAACATGAGCACTGTTTTGTGTGAAGGACTGTAGAAGCAATGGTTTCTTCTACAATCCACTGATCAGAGTTTAATCTTATGCGAGGATGCCCCTGTGGAATGTATTGTCTGCATATTAGTTGGGCGGGAGCTTCCTCGCTAGGGATATCATGTTGCTGGCATCTGCTTTAGGAGTGGGAGTAGAAATGACATTGTGCAATTCTCTTGCATGAAAATTGTTTTATTAAACACCCATTCTGGCTCTGTATGTTTCTTTTCAAAGCTGATAACACTGCAGAGCATTAGAGCACGATCAGACTATGCTTTCATTCAAATTTCAGATGTTATGACTTTATCTAGTAAAGCTTGTAATAATAAAAGATAATCTATTCTTGTGAGTGTTCTAAATCTATGAGACAAACAGGTGTAATCTCTTCCATTTTGATGACTTTGTCTCCGTATGTCATATAATTTAAATTGTAAAAGGAGGTCGTGTGACTTTGTTTTGTTTCCCTCCGAGACAGAGTCCCATGCCTCGTGCCCCCTAACTACTGAGTTGTATGAGGTCCTGGCGGAAGTTTTTGCAGGATGGAGGGGACCATGATTGGGTGCTGGAGGCGGGCTTGGCTGCCCTAGAGAGGGAGAGGATTGGCCGAAGCTGTAGTCAGCATCCTGCGCTCCTCCAAGGCTAATAGGTGGGGATACAGCAGTGGGGGAAGACTTTATTATTACAATCCATGGGCACCTATGGACTACTGGGACAAAAAGGGGGGGGAACTGAACCTAAAAACCTAGAATCCAGAACCTGAAAAGGTTAGTCAAATAGAAAAGAGGGCCAACAATAAAAGCTTAATATATATAGTATATTAAAAGATACATGTATTTATTAACAAAAAATTATTAAAACTTTGCCTAAGGACAATTCTATTGAGAACACTGTGGCTGAACAATCATAGGAAGGCATTTTCTGGACCAGAAATTAATAGCAGTGAAACACCACTTGGCATGTGATTTCATCTTTGGAGGCCTCATTTGTACTTTTATTCTGTGCCTGGTGGTTTCATTTTGGAACAACTTTTTTCCGGTCCTTTTTGTATTTATATTTTGTATCTGTATGACTGTACTGTACTACTATATTAGCCAATATGTTCCTCACTGTGTTTGACCTCTGAAGAAGGCCTATGCAGGCCGAAACGTGTCAGGTCAAGTCTATTAGCCCTTGTGTGTTAGAATTGGGTATTTTTACATGAGGTGTGATTGGGCCCTTATATTTTTAAAAATATTTTTTTGTTAATACATGTATCTTTTTATCTACCATATATATTACACTTTTATTGTTGGCTCTCTTTCCTATTTGACTAACCTTTTCAGGTTCTGGCACCCATGGACTACGCCATGTTTTTCGTTGGTGTAACTTCCTGCTTCTGGCAGGGGGCATTCTCAGGCTGAAAGGGCTCAGGGAGCTGATAACTCATAGGCCACGCCCCCAACACTGCCCACAATCACACTGGCACAGGGGCCTGTACCTCAGTTGTGCTGACAGCTGCCTGCCATGCCACACCATGGCACCCAGAAGCAACGGGGCACTGCAGCAGCCCTGCTCTTTCCTAAGAGCCAGTTACACTGACATAACTGGATTTACCCTGATGTACCTGAGATTTACTCTGATGTAAGGGTAAGTTGGCTCCCACAGTGCTTTCGTCCCTTCCTCAGGATTGCGTTGTAACTGTAGGAAACATACAACATATTAATTATGAATAAACTTTATTTTCTTGAAGATAAGATGAGTTTCTGTTCTCTTCAAATATCTTTTTAGAGGAAATTAAGGAGTCAAAGGCCCGATCTGCATCTAGCATTTGCTCTGCTGTCTTACCAAACCCACACTGGAACAGAAATTCCCATCTACATTGCATGCCACTTTCACTTTGAGTGCCGCATTTTATGGCAGTGTCCAGACTGCATGTTGCTTTCACTTCGTTTGATCTCTAGTTTTATTGTGGTTGTCTGCATAGATTTATGGCCATTTTATGGCCATTTGGGGGTGACTCTGCAGTCAGTAAGGTGTTGGCCTGGGGTAGCTGCATGTGGTTTTGAACTGCATCTTTTTCTGTTCCAGTGTGAGTTTGGTAAAAATGCTAAATGCAGATTGGCCCATGGTCAAAGATATTTATTGTCATAGCCAGAGGCCATAACAACCCGACAAATAACCCACTACACAAAATTCACATCTAGACAGAGAATTAAAACATTCCAGCATAGTAAACTAAAGTATACAGAATTTTAAATATATATAGTAATAATTGGTACAATAAAAAACCTGAATGCTAAAATGTGAAATAATTATAGTTTTGCTAAAATTCCTAAAGGAACAGCCAAAATTAATTTCTTATATTTGATGACAGGAAAATTCACCTTACACGTGAATTTGAGAACATTAAGTGACAGGTTAATGGGCAATTTCTTTCAGTGATGAAGTCAGAACAGCCAAATTTCAGTATGGAAAAATGACCTTGCTTCTTCCTCAGAGGAGGCATCGGAGGCATCATTAGAGTCCCAAATTCTGTTGCGTAAGATCCCTTTAGGCATCTGATGACCAATGGCATCCCATTTATTCGTTCATATTGATTCAGAAGTGTAGCATATGAGTCCACCATTGCAAAAGTTGTGTTTTCGACACAGATACTGAAACTGTTCAAGATGAAATCGCAAGGGGATATCTCCCTCTTTGGAGTCTGCTGCGCCTGGTTCACAACCATGACAAATCCATTCCCTAACATGGCAGCAACAGACTCGATGTTGAGAACGATCAGAAGAATGAGATGCAGTGGGGAGAATGTATTTCTGTCCATCGCTGCCATCTTCTGAGACAGGTGTCGGGGAAAAAGTCGAATTACAGTGTGGTTCCAAGGGCTCTGGCAAACTCAGGGTTAGGATGGTGGCTGTGGGGCTTCTGCTTCAGCTTCAGATCCTGGGCTGCCAGACTGAGGGCATGGATTGCTGACTTTGGCCTGAAACTTCCTGGAGTCTGGCACGTCTTCCTGCAGCATCTCAGGGCTGGGGCCAGCTTCCTCCATCTCTTCCTCATCTGAGGTGTTGGCAGGCAGACCCATAGCACTTCAGGAGGCCTGGAGATCTCCCGGAATGACAACTGTTCTCCAGACTACCAAGATCAGTTCCCCTCAGGGAAATGGCAGGCTTGGGGGTTAAATTCCATGCCCTTATACTCCACTGACTTCCCTCCCCTCCCCAAACCCCGTCATCTCCTGCCTTTACTGCCAAATCTCCAGAAACTTCCCAACCAAGAGCTTTGCAACCCTAATGCAGCATTATATATTATAGTGCTCTGCAGGCATTTTGGGCAACCACAGAGCTCGGTTTCAAGCAATATTTGGCTTTGGTTAATTTTTGAATATGCCCCACGAAAGGATTGCTGATTTCAGCAGCGGGGGGAGACACTAACGTGGGGAAGGTTTCTGTATGAGTTGAGACCAATGGAAATGCAAAGTCTGGAGAGATTCTGTTACAGCATTTTCATTTCTGCATTTGCACCTTTATGGATACTTGTACGGTGTTCTATTGTGAAGGCCACAGAAATCTGAGAGTATTCCTAAAGTGTCACCCTCAATGTTGTTCTGTCCCATGTTTTCCTCCTGCTACTAAAATTAATGAGGGTGGAGATCTGAGGGTGAAGACAGGAAGTTGCCCACTACCACTAGGCAAATGGCAACACTATTAAGCAAAGGGAACATGCGCCAAACCTGCAGATAACTCAGCATCTCTTGGTTTAGTCTACCATCATGGTTATTTACACAATAGCCCTCAACAAACATTGTATTGACATTCTGTTCACATGGAGTTGGCCCCTGGGAACTTTGCAGGGAGGAGGAATGTCAATGACACAGCAATGTCCCTTTTGGGGGATCACCTGGAACTGAGGTCACCATGCCACTGACATTCTATGGATTCCTCCCATCTCCCCAAGAGACAATAGAGACTGGGGAAATTCCTAGAATGCTGCAGCCACGGTGACTAGTAGTAAGATTTCCACCTTCTCAGTATCCTCCTCCCTTTTCGCCTGGCCCCCCATTGGCTGAGCACAGGAGAAAGTGGACAGGAGAGGGGTGGCAGGATGCCCATTGTGGGCTGGTAATTGGCAGCCAGTGAAAAAGAAGCTTCAGCCTTCCGCTGTACCATTTTCCCAGCAGTCTGAGGGAGGTGGTATTGGGCCTGCTAGGGAGCCCTTATGTGTCCCAGAGAACACAAGAATCAGCAATTCACAGCTCAGATCCACAGCTCAGCAATTTCATTGAGTGCTCATGATTTCTTGTATTGGGAGAAAGGGAGAAAAGTACTTCTTTGGAGGCAGATTTTAATGAAGCTGAGGAGTAAAAAAGTACCTCAGAAAGTCCAGTAGCAAATTGTTTGCAATGGGTCGCAGACGGACTGTTTCTGTCTGATCACTCCAGCATGCTCCTACTGTCTCGTCGTTTAAGTGCGCTGAAACGCGCCGACAGAGAAACACCCGGGTTCACTGCTGTTGTGTCTGATTGCCGTAGTGGTGCGTCAAATTGTGACAGTGTGAATGGCCTCACCTCCCCCCGGCGTTATCTGGTACATGTGACCACAGCCTGAGACTAACTTTCCACCACTTAAAGGAATCCTTCTTACCTTTTACAGCTTCCATTACTTTATTTGTTAACCATGCAGGCTTTTTTCTATACCTATTTGTGCCTTTCCTATCCTGCGGTATGTATTTTTTCTGAGCTTCTAGGAATGTAGTTTTAAATAGTCTCCAAGCTTCCCCAATGGCTTTGACCCTTTCTGCTTTTACTTTCAGTTTCTTCCACACATGTCCCCTCATATCAGAGAAGTTACCCCTTTTAAAGTTAAAAGTGGTTGTGTCGGTCTTTTTGGGCAACTCCCTATTTATACAAATGTTGAACTCAGTAACAGTATGTTCACTGTTCCCAAGCAGTGCAATAGGATTTGATTCAGAGAAATATCGAACCGTCCAGCAGTGAAGCAAAGCATAAGTATTAAGGTGACACATTAAACAAATGCAAAAATTACGTAGTCAAAACCTACTAACAGACAGTGTGATTGAAACACAGGGGTGTAGCCTACAGTCCCTAACTCACTAGCCCAAGCTTCTTCCGAACCATGTTATTACAGTACAGCCCCATTTCCTGCACAAAAAGCCCTCTTGAGTAATTCAGTTTTGTGTAGTTTGCGGAAAGCCAGAAGAGTGGGAGCCTTCCATAGCAATCATAATCAGAGCTACCTCATCTACGTCTGTTGACATTGATGGGCATAGAAGGGTTTAGAAATCTTGTGCACACTTACCAGAGCATAAATCACATTGATTTCAGTGAGGCTACTTTGTGATTAAGGAAGCATCTGACAGTAAAGCAAAAAAGAAAGAAAGAAGAAGATCATATTCCCATGGAGAAAAACAATTGTGCCTGTCTCTCAAAATGTACCTGTAAGCTATCGTGAGAATCCCAAATGCTGTTGAGATGTATCTGCCTAAGACATTTTAAGGCCAGCCTTCAAAGAGCTTAGGGCAGTGTACATGGCTCTTCTGTCCTCATTTTGGAGTAAAACTGGGGTTGTGTTGAAGAAGGTTAGACTGCCTGGCCCAACCTCCCCCCCCCACAGTTTTATGACAGGATAGATTGCAAATTCGAACCTCCGCACCACATTGGCCCACAGAGATTCCTTCATATCATTTGATCACTCAAGTGGCTCTTAAAAATATTTAGCAATGGTCTGAGAGATCAATGAAATTGGCCTTTAGTCTATTGAAATTCTCCACCAAGGAAATGGGTTATTAAGATACATAAGCAAAAGTGTCTAAATAAATAATGGCAAAAGATAAAATTTCCAGAGAGGTCCGTGTCTTAGGGCAGGTTCAAGTGTAACCCAATTCTTTCAAAGGGAGAACAGACCATCTCCAATGATGAAGCCATGTGACGTGAGTAGACCAACACAGTTATCCTCCATTTCAAGAAATTCAAATGTACAGGTGAATTGCCTAAATCCGTTTGTGATAGTTGGGAGTCTCCACAATTGGGAAATGTCTGTCAGATTTATATAACTAGAGAGAAAAAGCTGTTGATGCAGAAAGTGACAAAGTCACACACACTTATGGTATTTCTTTCCCTTGGAGAACATATCCTCATTATGAGGCACTTCTTCTGAGGTTTAGAACATGGGTACATATGTTTCTCAGTTTGGGATTGGTGAATATCAAGATGACGGAGTGTGCTAAGGGATACAAAGACATGACTATCTCACAGATCAGCTGCTCAAGCTTGCCGTACCTGAAAATATTACTGTGGACAAGGATTATGGCGGCAAAATATAAAATGTAGAAGAAGAGGGAGAGAAGCAAAGGCTTCATGACTCTGAGGTGGGCCTGAGTGCTGATGTCCTTGGTGTTGAGGCTGCCCTTCTTCAGATTCCTCGTGTGCCTCCACAGAGAGAGAAGCAAAACAACGGATGCCGTTAAGCAGATGCTGACACTGGTGGCAGTAAAAGACATTTGAACAGTATTTAATAACTTAAAACAGTAGATGTCACGAGCTTCCCTTTGGCTGGTGTTCTCTGGCAGGCTTCCTGTGAGATTGTGGCATTTTTCATCTTCAAAATACCTCATGACTGGATGAATGGAGCAGATTATGAAAGCTAGGAGAGATATTGCAAGGAATCTGGGCACCAGTACCCCAATTCTGAGCTTCAGCCATGAAAAGAGAGGGTGAGCAAAGTTGGTGACCTTCACACAGTAGAAGACATTGAGCCACGTGGCACACCAGATGCTGGCTGCATTCAAATAAACCCAGGAGAACCTGAATGCCTGGTGTTTTTTACCATATATAAATGTCTCTGGAGAGCTGAAATACATATATCGGCCGCTTGTGGAAACCAACTGCCAAAGAAATCTGGAAAGGCTCAGTGTGGTCAAGAGGAAATCACACAGGAGCATCTTCTTGCTGCAGAGACAGCTGTGGCCGTTCACGGCTAGGACAAATCCATTCCCCAACAGGGAAACAATGGACTCAATTCCAAAAATGATCAGAAAAAAGATTCCCAGCGGAGAAAGCAGATCTCTGTCCACCACTGCCATCGTCAGAGAGAAATATCTAAAATGGGAACAAGATGAATTAAATTGTGGCTCTCCTGGTTCCTGGGCAAAGTTTTGCAGACAAAGCATTCACTTTGGGGTCTATATTAATACAGAGAGTGAGATGCAAATCTGAGGAAGGAAGGAAGGATTCTGTTACTAATGATGCAGTCAGGGATCATGTTGTACACACCTGTCCAGGGATCACAACTATGGCTTTACATTTGGAGGGGGGGGTTAAACATTCCAATTTAGGGACGTTTTATTGAGATTAACTGGTGTGGTTTGTCCAGTCACCACTAGTTAGCAGAGTGCTTAAATAAAACTACAAACCCAGGAGCGTCACTTTATCAGGTTACTCAGCTTACAAAGCTACCCAGAGCCATATTGCAAGTTTAGAAGAGAAATAGTTCTCTCTTCATTTGAGAAGTACACTTTGGATAGGAAAGAGCAAGGACTGATAGATTATTAACTAGCTAAAGGATGGAAGCAGATGGCGAGAAGGCCACCGTATGTCGCTCTCTTGGTGCGTGCAGATAGTGAGCACAGCTTCATCGAAAGAGAGAAAGAGGAAGTTGATCCCTGAGCACACAATCTGTATTTCAAAGAGGGTAATGGCAGGAGAGTGGTTACAGGAAGAAAGGTCAGTGTGCCTGTCTAGCTATCCAGTCTCTCTTGCCACTCAGTCTGGAGGTCTGAGACAGGGGGCATCTTATCTGGAACTTTTTAAAAAAACGTTCTTTTGAGAGCTCTATGGCGCTGTAACACAACCCCAAAACAGCGCACTAGCAACCCCATTGGGATGCCTGGACACTGAGATACATAAGATCACTACATCTGCCACCTGGAAACAAGTGGAAGCTCAGGCACGTACACACTTCTGGATTTGATTCCTGGAATGTTAGGAAGGGAGGAAGGGATGCCATCTGGGTCTGTAAACTGTCCTGTCCCCCACCCCTTCCCTCGCCATGACTGCACTCTCTTTCAAGCTGCCTGGAACTTAAAACTCTCTTCCTTTAACTTTTCTCCTTCAGGCACCTTAAATCAAACTGCTTCCCCCAACCGCACGCAGTATTTAGGGTAGGATAACAGGCTGCCTTTTCGTTCCCCTCTTTCCCAGCCGCCATTTTACAAGAAGCTACCTTGCCCAAGGAGAATTCCGGGAACTCAAAACCTGTGGCAGGATTTTAAAACACCCCCCTCCCCTCCCACTTTTCCAAACCACACTAGCTCCTTCCAGCCTTGCAAACAGCATCCTCCTCTTGATGGCCAGCGTATAGGGATGCCATGCCTCCAGGTGGGACCTGGGGAACCCCTGCACTTACAGTCAGTGTTCCCTCTAAACTGAGTTAGTGTGAGCTAGCTCACAGTTTTTTAGCCTCTGGCTCACACGTTTTTATCTTAGCTCAGGAAGGATGGCTCCAAAGCAAACTAACTGATGCAGCAGCCAAATTGCTCGCTCACAACTTTATTGCCCGTAGCTCACAAAGTGGAATTTTTGCTCACAGGACTCCACAGCTTAGAGGGAGCATTGCAGAGTTACAGCTTATCTTCTGCCTACAGATATCTGTTCCCAGGCATAAAGTGAATGCTGTGGAAGGAGGACTCCATGGCATTGTACTCCACTGAAATCACTCCCCAGATGCAGTGATCTCATGTATCTCAGTGGTCCAGGCATCCCAATGGGATTGCTATTCAATGCTTTGGGGTTGTGTTACAGCGCCATGGCGCTCTCAAATGAGCATTAAAAAAAAGAGATGGAGATTGCCTGCACAGGCAAAAAAGGGCATGAAAACCTTGTCACTGGAAGAAGCGCTACATGTGGCATTTGACACAGCACCCCATAGCACTTCAGAAGTGGTAGAAGGAATTGAAGACCACTTGGAAGCAGTTTGCAGTTAAAACGGCTCAGGAATGCTTCCTGAACAGGACAGAAGTGTTTCTGTCTGAAAGGGGAAATATATTTCGTCTGGGAACCGTTACTAAAATGGTTCTGTCTGAAATGACAGTGAACAGTCCCTGAAACAGAACATATCGGCTGTCTGAAATTCCCCTGTGTGAATGTGTATGGATGCAATGTGTGAATGCACATGGATTTCGCATTGTCTGAACATTGTCTGTGGTTTCTTAGGTAACCTAAAATGGCTGCTGCCATTTCATTTTGAGACCTAAGGGAAGGTCAGAGGGATGAAGAGCCAGGCAGCCAGGCAATACAAGGAGAAAGGTAGGGTGGGAAGTAAAATCAGAGTGGAAGAAGGGAAGAAAGCAAAATCAGAGTGGAGGAAGAGCAGAAAGGCATATCTTTGTAATGAAAGAGGATAGAAACCTGCTTTAAAAAAAAAAAGCAAAACCTGGGAATTCAGAGAAGCAGTTATGTGTATTATAATAACATTCTAACAGTTTTCATTTGTTTAAAATGAAACAAGCTCCAGTGGCCCCTGGGTACTTTGCAGGGAGAAGAAGTATCAATGAAACAATGATGGCAGTTCTGGGGGGATCACCTGGAACTGATGTCACCATGCTACTGACATTCTAGGAATTCTCCTGATCTCCCCCAAATGCAACAGAGATTGGGGGAATTCCTAGAATGTTGCAGCCACGGTGACTAGTAGTGAGATTACCACCTTCATAATATCCTCTCTCCATGTTTTCTCTCCTCCCCAATTTGCTGAGAGCTGGAGAGAGAGGACAGATGAGGGTGGGAGGCTGCCCATCATGGACTGGTAATTGGCATCCTGTGGAGAAGGAGCTTCAGCCTTCCCCTGGGCCATTTTCCCAGCAGTCCGAGGGAGGTGGTATTGGGCATGCTAGGAAAGCCCACATATGTCCCAGTGAACACATTAATTCCCCAAAATTTTCAGATTGTTCCTCCTCTTTGCATGATGCGTTGAAGGCCCAGTTTATATTATTTACACATGACTTTGAGATTGACATCTATAAGGTGACAGGTTACTGAGCAATCTCTTTAAGTCATGAAATCAGAACAGCCACATTTCTACATGGAAAAATGAT
Organism: Gekko gecko; assembly: GCA_029375565.1. Classification (NCBI taxonomy): domain Eukaryota; kingdom Metazoa; phylum Chordata; class Lepidosauria; order Squamata; family Gekkonidae; genus Gekko; species Gekko gecko. Next base: position 148,122,523 of record JAPDNY010000007.1, on the reverse strand, counting down.
CTTGCTTCTTCCTCACAGGAGGCATCGGAAGCATCATTACTCTTTCAAATTCTGTTGGATGAGATCCCTTTAGCCATCTGATGACCAGTGGTGTCCCATATACTTGTTCATGTTGGGTTTTTTCACAGCTAGGCAAACTGGTCAAGATGATTTTGGAGCCCAGCTGTGCATGTTCGCAACCATGATGAAGCCATTCCCTAAAATGACAGCAACAGACTCGATGTTGAAAATGATCAGAAGAATGACATACAGTGGGGTAAACTGTCCATCACGGCCATCTTCTCAGAGAAATGTTGGGAAACAAGCTGAATTAGGGTGTGGCTCTGGGTTTTTTTTAACATTCACCAGAGCAAACTGATGCTTGAGGCTTTAACAGTGCTCAAATAGCACTAGGCAGAGAGAGATGCAAATCTAAGGGGGACGCTGTTACTAATGACATGGCCAGGTGTCTCGTACACAAATATTCAGAGATTTTTTCCAGAAACGTATCACCAAGGCTACAATAAGTTTTTATGTGCCATCTTCACAGAGCTTGGGACATCAGGATTTGTTGCTGTCAACCGTCCATGTTGTTGGGCTTTCTCTTTCCTCTCTTGTGGCTCTGTGGCCATATTCTTGGGCCTGGTTAGGGGCCCGTTACAGTACAGAAGCTGAGAACTGGCAGAGAGGGGACAGAATGGATTCTGCAGTCTTGAATCTATAGAAGCTACTTGCAGGCATGACAGGGACAGTCCACCTGACACTGGAATTTTTAGACTTCAATCAGAAGAGCTCGATAATTAATCAAGGTGCCTAGGGCACAAATGTTTCTATTGTTTTAACTATACTTCTAACAAAAGAAGACTCCAGTCTCACCATCATTTTAAACTAATAAGGTTTTCTGCTTATCTGACTCAAGACTGGACAGTCAAGAGCCACTTCTCACCCCACTTCCTAATTAGACTATTTCTTCCCTGCATTAATATTTCCCTGCCTTTTCTTTTTTTGTGAAATTCCTAGGATCTGTGAATGCCTTTCACAACACTCTCTGCCATTCAGGGACCTTCCCTCTGAGCACACTTTAATTCTCTTCCCCTTTCCCAAGCCTGGAAAGAAGGAATCTTTTGTAATCTATTTATTTATAAGTCCTATAACTGGAACCAGAATCTAAGAGGTTTATTTCTGTTGGTGTCACTGTCATATGCTGCTATAGGAACTTCTGGCAGATGCCAGCCGAATCAGATTAGAGAATCTGCTTCAGCTTTTGGCAGGCCCAAATAATGTCAAATAGGCATTATTCATTTTGTTTTTGGGTCCGTCTGAACTGAATGCACATCCCTAGTCCTCACACAAACTTAAGTTAATTCACAGGTTCAGAAAAATGGACCACCCAGGGCTGAATAAGGACACAGGATTGTTATCTCACTACAGATGCTAATTTTCTGCTCCTCAAGTATTTCCTTTCTTTTGTAATTGAGATTTACAAGGCTTAGATCTTGTGGCCCTATCTTACATGCCCAGGGAAATGCTGATCACCACTTTGGGGTCAGGAAGCAATTTTTCTCCAGGTCAATTTGCCTGGAGATTCTGGATGCTTTTCTTGTCACCTTCAGGCCATGGAACAGTGGTCACTGGGGGTGTGGGGGAAGGGTACTTGTGAATTTCCTGCATTGTGCAGGAGGTTGGACTAGATGATCCTGGAGGTCCCTTCCACTCTATGATTCTATGATTCTACTGAAAGTAAAAGTGTTCTTTATGACATCCTGTGAGAAACTGACCTCCATACCCAGGATCTTAGTGCATCAAAAGCAGTGAACTGGGAGATTAAGGGTTAATGCCACACAGTAAAGCAAAGTTTGATAGACAGGCTGCTGCCTGCATGAACTCCTTCTCTCTGATTGGTCAGCACCAGCTGAGGGAGTTTTTAAAAGTCCTGTCAGTCTTGTCAGAGGGAGTCAGTCGTTGTTTGGACTTTGGCTTGGCAGTTGCCAGCCAGGAGGCGTATGTGTGTCGGTCTGAAGGAAACAGACAAGTTCACTAGGGAAGTGAAGGGACACCACTTCTAGCCCTTACTGTGTACTATCACATTTGAGGAAATATTCAGAAATCAGAACTTAAAGTCTAAGTGTTAGCCTTAGCTTAATTCTGTTTATTCGCAGTCTCCAGAACTGGGATTTAGGTTTGACAGAAGAGACAGGACAGGAGGTTGAAACTGCCAGTCTAGCCAAACAGAAAAAGATTATACTCCTAGAAAGAGAAGGAACTTCTTCCCCAGTTATTCAGTGGGTACAACTCAGAAAGGACCCCTGTTTTGTGTGAAAAGGGAAATGGTCTTAGACTCCTCATGAGAAAAAAAAGAAAGGAAGTTATAATCCCACAAGGGAAGTATTCAATACAGGACGAAAGTACTAACTTCCGTGAAACTCAGATAGTTTGATGAAACTTTATTAAGACACATTGTTACTGAAAGAAATCTCCAAGGCAAACAAATCTTTTACAGTTAAGAACTGAGTCTCTAAGAATGTAAGCTTCAACTACACTCTATTGCCTGTTCAAAATGTTATAATTTGTTTAAACAAGTTACCTCAACTTCTCATTCCCTGCACTCTTTCTAACCCAACTGTGCCTGTTCAATAAACTCAACCTTTCTGTTTCAACTTTACTTTGTGTCAAGTCCCATTTCCAAAGAGGGTTCCTGCTTAGTTACAGTAAATCTCTGGTCTGGGCACAAGCCAAATAACTTCTCTGTTACAGGGTGGGACACACAGAAAGTTATAATATTAAAATATGCTACTAAGAGGCTGCTCAGTCAGAGTAGTGAACAGTTTTTTGGCAGGAAAGTCTGCCTCACAGTGGAGAAGGAGCAGGGGTCCGTCATACACCCTTCCCATCTTTTGATTAAGATGAAAGGACTCAAGATAAAAGGACTTTTCTACTCTGCTCCTGTTTGATGAATGGAGGTTTGACTCTTGAAACTCTTCTAAACTGAAACTCTTATAGGTCTCTAAGGTGCTACTGGACTTAAATCTGTTTACTAATTTATTTATATTCTTTTTAGCCAACCTTTCTCACTCAAGGCAGATTACAGAGAATTACAATCAACAGGATGGAACTTCCAATAGACAATGCAATAGGATTTGACTTGTAGAAATTTGGAACCAACCAGAGACGAAGCAAAACATAAGAAGATGGCACATTACACAAAGGCAAATATTACTTCGTATGAATATAGTTAACAGCAACAGATAGTATGAATTAAACACAGCAGCGCAGTCTGCAGCCCCTATAACTCTCTACCCCAAGTTTCTTCCAAAACATGTTATTACAGTACAGCCCTGTTTCCTGCATAAAAAACCCTGTTTAATAATTCTGTTTTGCATACTTTGTTGAAAGCCAGGAGAGTGGGAGCTTTCCAGTGCAATCCCAAGAGGAGGTTCCCCTATCTAAGCCTACTGAAATCAACAGTAATCCTATGCACACTTACTGGACAATAAATCATCTTGAACTGAGTGAGGCTACTGTAGGAGTCAATATACTGAAGACAGAGAAGACGAAGAAGAAGAAGAAGAAGAAGAAGAAGAGGAAGAGGAAGAGGAAGAGGAAGAGGAAGAGGAAGAGACTGGATTTATACCCCGCCCTTCACTACCCAAGGGTGTCCCAGCGCAGCTTACAAACTCCTTTCCCTTTCCCTTCCCACAACAGACATGCTGCGAGGCAGGTGGGGCTGAGAGAGCTCTTGACAGAAACTGCTCTTTTTCAAGAACAGCTCTTATCAGAACTATGGCTTGCCCAAGGTCATCCAGCCAGGTGCAAGTGGAGGAGTGGGGAATGAAACCCGGTTCTCCCAGATTAGAGTCCATGCACTTAACCACTACACCAAACAGAAGAAGAAGAAGAAGAAGAAGAAGAAGAAGAAGAAGAAGAAGAACAACAACAACAACAACAACAACAACAACAACAACTCAGTGAGGCTACTTAATGAGTCAACATGCATAAGACAGTAAGGAAAAAAAAGTCACATTCCGATGGAGAAAAACAATTCAGCATCTCTCTCAAAAGGCACCTGTGCATCATCATGAAGGTCCCAAATGCTGTCGAGATGCATCTGCCAGGTACAATTTAATGCCAGCCGTCAAAGACATTAGGACTGCTTACATGGCTCTTCTGTCCACATTTTAGGGCAACCAGGCTTTTGGTGAAGTCGATTAGGCTGACTGGCCCGAGCTCTCCATCCCTCGTGCCTCAGAAGTTTCATGAAGACCAGTTCAGGGGTATCCCAGTGCTTTCAAAGGGAGAACAGACCTTCAATTCAATTCAGAACCTTTATTGGCATAGAAGAGAACAGACCTTCCCCAAGGATGAAGCAACATGAAGGGAGTAGCCCCACACCGCCCCTTTGTGTTAACCTCCAATTCAATAAATTCATAGATGTGGGTGAATTGTCTGCATCCTTTTGGGATAGTTGGTGGTCTCCACAATTAGGAAATGTTTGTCAAATATATGCAACTAAAGAGAAAAAGCTGTTTACACAGAAAGAGACCAAGTAATGAGCCCGTAGGGTCTTTCCTCTGGGACAGAAGGCAGCTCATGTCCTCTTCATGAGGCACTTCTTCTGAGGTTCAGAACATGGACACATGCTTTCCTCAGTTTGGGATTGGTGAATATCAAGATGACGGAATGTGTTGAAGGATACGAAGACAGGAATATCTCACCAATCTGTTGCTCAAGCTTGCCATACTTTAAAAGATTATTGAAGACAAGGATCATGGTGGCAAAATGTAAAATGTAGAAGAAGAGGGAGAGAAGCAAAGGCTTCATGACGCTGAAGTGGGCCTGAGTGCTGAAGTCCTTGGTGCTGAGGCCGCCCTTCTTCAGATTCCTTGTGTGCCTCCACAGTGAGACAAGCAAAACAAGGGATGCCATTAAGCAGATGCTGAAATTGATGGCAGTAAAATAAACATGAAGAGTATTTAAAAACATAACACAGTTGGTGCCGTGAACTACACTTTGGCTGGTGTTCTCTGGCAGGTTTCCTGTGAGATTGCGGCATTTTTCATCTTTAAAAGACCTCATGACTGGAGGAATAGAGGAGATGATGAAAATAAGCAGAGAGATTCCAAGGAATCTGGGTGCCAACACCCCAATTCTTAGCTTCAGCCGTGCAAAGAAAGGATGAGCAAAGTTGGTGACCTTCACACAGTAGAAGACATTGAGCCACGTGGCACACCAGAGGCTGGCTGTGTTCAGATAAACCCAGAGGAACCCGAATGCCTGCTCTCCTTTACTATATATATATGTCTCTGGAGAACTGAAATACAGAAATTGGCTGCCTGTGATAACTGACTGCCAAAGAAACCTGGAGAGGCTCAGAGTAGTCAAGAGAAAATCACAAAGGAGCATCTTCTTGCTGCGGATCCAGCTGTGGCCGTTCACGGCTAGGATGAATCCATTCCCTAACAGGGAAACAAGGGACTCGATCCCAAAAATGACCAGAAAAAAGACTCCCAGTGGGGAAAGCAGATCTCTGTCCATCACTACCATCATCGGAGAGAAATATCTAAAATGGGAACAAGATGAATTAAATTGTGGCTCTCCTGCTTCCTGTGCAATGTTTTGCAGAGAAAACTTTCGTGTTGGGGTCTGTATTAATAGCGCCATGGCATGCCCTACAGAGAGTGAGATGCAAATCTGAGGAAGGATTCTGTTACTAATGATGCAGTCAGGGATCATGCTACACACATCTGTCCAGGGATTACAACTACTGAAGGAAATCTTTTTTGTGGGTAAACATTCCGATTTAGGGATGTTTTTTCTGCAGCCAATATTTTCCATGATGAGGGATATTGTTGTGTACTAGCTAAATCTACACACGCGTTCGGGCAGCCATGTGGCCTGTCTGCCTAGCAAAGCTTCGCTATCAAAGACAATAGAGCCCTAGGCTCCTAAATCCGGCCAACGGGCAAGAAGGGACCCTAGGGAAAAGACCTATAATATCGCAACTTTTGTATATAGCTTATCACGGGTGTGGGTGTGTGAAATGGGTGTGTTTGTAAAGGGACATAAAAGTAGCCTGCGAGCTGGCGACTGTTGCCTTATGTTTTGCTGAAATCACTGAGTAAAGGTATGAGCTGAAACCACGGATGTGTCAGTCTCAGTACTTTTCAGATATAGTTATTGCAGCATTTAAAATTCACGTTGGATGCTCTGCTGAGGCTGTAACAGGGTTTGGTCACTGCTTTCTGTGTTGTTGATTATGTTTTGACCACTGGTTATGTTTTGGTTTGACCACAGTTGATTATGTTTTGACCACTGGTTCAAGACCACTGGCCTCTAAAGTGTCTTCCTCCTTCTTGGATTTCTATAGATATTAGAAACAGAGGCATAAACCCTTTTTTTCTAATGCAGAACTTCCAACTGTGGAAAGAGGTCATTGTGGGTCCTACCCTATTCCATTCATGAAGTCTCACAAGGTGACTTTTATTGTTTTGGGTGTTTTATAGACCCCACGCTACTTTGTATTGTTCTCTCAGGCTCCCAAAAGGGCTGGTTAATTTCCTTGCACAACCCGTCCTTGTGGGTTGGCAGAAGCTATCACATTCTGTCTTGAGTGTATGGCTATTCAGTGCCACTTTATGTATTACAATGGCAATCCAGTATGTTTCGTATACTAAATCTGGAAAACACTGTAATGAAGGAATACACACAAGGATTCTATTTGAAATAACAAAAAACCTCTTATTAACCATTCTTTAAAGATATATTGCAAGTACGAGTTGAATTTAAATATAATTGCAAAAAAACTCTTATTAACTATTCTTTAAAGATGCAGTACAAGTACAGGTTGAATTTAAACATGTAAAGCTAAAAATGTTAATCACGTAGCATTAACCATGGCAACAGATGTCCCAGGTAAATCTCTGTTTCAACTGTTCACCAGGCTGTAATTATATGGTCATGCTGCAACAAAATTACAGAAATTGAGCATGTCATACATTCATATTGAATACAGGTTGTAATCATATGGTATAGCTTTAACAAAAATCAGAAAAATTAAATGTTTTATACATTCATATTGAATACAATTATCAGAATAACTCTCCTCTGTTCCCAACCACACTCCACCACTCAGGTGTTACAGCTCCCAATAACCAAGGCTTTGGCGTTGTGGAGCTGGTTAGAATAATGAACAGGCTTTAGTGCCAAGGGATTGTCCAGCCATATGGCCGGGGGCCACCTTTGCCTCCTTTGAAGGAGGAGCAGACAAGCTGGCTGTCATGTGGCCTGCTTAGGGGGGTGGAGCTAGCCTGTAACAGCTAGCTCCTACCTGCACTCCTCATTCATCTTCAGAGCTTGGTTGAGTAGGAGCCTTTGCTCCCTCCCCCAAGCTCTTCAGGCCTGCAGTGCAGTGCTGAGGAACAGCGGCAGCTGTTGGTGGTGGTGGCCAGGTGGTGGCGAGCGGCGTGAACTGGTGGCAGTGACCAGCAGTGACCTAACAGTGATGTGTTCCAGCGACTCAGCGGCAGTGTGCTGAGTGACTCAGCAGTGACATTCAGAGAAGTTCTGGTGGTGGTCTGCAGTGGTGGGGTGGCCCCTGGGCCTGGTGGGGCAACAAGGGGCAGTTTTGCATCCATGTTTCCGACATTCAGGCTGGGAATGCTGGGCCGGGCAAGGTGGCTCTATGGCCTTTGGCTAGGGGTGGTTTGGTGGCCTGCACTTGGGTGGGCCAGCTGTGGGCAATGGGTGCAGCATTTAGCCATCCAGGCAGTGGGGGGTGGCCCTCATGGGCTGGCATCCAGGCCTCTGGGGCAACTCTTGGTGTTGCGGCATTGTCACTTTGGGGGGGGGGTACTCCCTACCTTCACCCCTCGTCTTCCTGGGGTGGAGATGGTTTTTGCTTGGGGACACCTGCTGGGGTCATGACAGGGGCGGTGCTCATCTCTGTTTCCAAGCCGAAGAGCCAGCACTGTCCAGAGACATTTCTGTGGTCATGTGGCTGGCATGACTAAATGCCAAGGTACATGGAATGCTGTTACTTTCCCACCAAAGTAGTACCTATTTATTACTTGCTATTTCTTGCTTTCGAACTGCTAGGTTGGCAGGAGCTGGGGCCAGAGACGGGAGCCCACTCTGTCACATGGCCCCAGGGTTTCGAACTGCCAAGCTACACAGCTCAGTGTCTTAACCTCTGAGCCATCATGGCCCTTACCATTTTGATAGTTGAGCCTGTATACCTAGCAATTAAACACAAGGTTACACACAAATTTCTTTACATAGTTGACAACAGTTAAATATTGTCTTGGCTATTTAAAGATGACTAATTCTTTTAATGTTATGACTTTAAGTGAGAGGAGACTAAACAATATAACAAAGCAGAAAAGGATAATAGTATCTATACTCAGAGACAAATCTGATAGTCTATTTATTCAAGTATCACATTTAAAAACATCAGCTTTTCCTGTATTGAAAACCCCCTGGTTTAACTTACAATACCAAGCTCCAGGGTCTTCAAAGGCAAGAGGGGTAGCAATACTAATAGCAAGATCACTTCAATTTTCCTTGGAAGATATGCTCTATGACCCCCAAGGCTGTTTTATTTTTGTTAAGGGACTGTTAGATGGCAATATGGTTACTCTTGGGTCTATTTATGCCCCAAATACTTCCCAGATAATTTTTTGGAGAACACTCGACCTGCTGTATCCCATGCATAATCTTATAAACCTTGATCATGTCACCCCTCAGCCGTCGTTTCTCCAAGCTAAAGAGCCCCAAGCGCTTTAACCTTTCTTCATAGGGAAAGTGTTCCAACCCTTTTATCATTCTAGTTGCCCTTTTCTGCACTCTTCCCAATGCTATAATATCCTTTTTGAGGTGTGGTGACCAGAACTGTACACAGTACTCCAAATGAGGTCACACCATTGATTTATACAGGGACATTATGATACTGGCTGATTTGTTTTCAGTTCAATAAAATTGGAGTATAAAAAATCCATCTGTAGGGAAAGGATTTAAGAAGGGCTAAAAATGTACTAATTTTCCCCTGCCTTTCTCTCCACCTGCTAAGACATTAACAGAGCAATCCTGAGCTATGTCTGTGTTGCAGTGGCAAGCCACTGTGCAACCTTGGCACTACCTAAGGGCCAAGTTACACTTTAGCAGAGGGGGCGAAATTGTAGCTAGCTGCTTGTGAGGCTGTGTCCGTGGCAATTCTGCTGCAGCGTAGCCTTGCAATGTACTGTTGAGGCAGGGGTGGCACAAGGGAAGGGGCACAAGGGAAGTGGCCAGTCTTGAGGCAGATGCCATTGCATGTGACAGTTAGGGTGGGAAAGGGCAGTTCAGGAAAGCTCCATTCGCCCCTCCCATCCTGACCCCTAACAGAGATCCTGGACAATGACAGGCATGTGGTTGGCATCATTTGTTTGCCCTGCATGCCAACATGTTCCATGAGCAGACTCCCCCATGAGCAGACCCCCCATAAATACAGGGGCTCCCTCTACCACTGACTCAGGGAACTTGCCCCCCCCCAGTCCTTGCAGAGATGCCTTCTCCCCTGGGTGCCAGAGGAACCCCTTCCTGGAGCAGACACACAGTTAGGAGCCTCATCCATGCACTCATTCCATTAGCGACCCCCCTTCCTGGTAGGTTGCATCATTCCCCTCCTCTCCATGTGCACAACAGCCCCATGTGATTGGTTAGGCTGAGAGTATGCATCTGGCATCTGGCATCTGGCCCAAGGCCACCCACCCAACTTCCATGTAACAAGTGGGGAATAGAATCTGGGACTCCCTGGTCTAGCCTTATGCTATAGCCAGTACAATGAGGCAGCTCATCCCCCCCAGACCACACTCTGCTCCCCCTTACATAGAAGCCTGTGTGGTGAGCAAGCCCTCCCTCTTAGACATTCCCTTAGGAGTGGGACAGGGAGGGGAGTGGAGCTCTGGTTATGTATCAGAAACCAAGCAGCAGAGACAAAGTTGGCCACAACATAGACTTTATTGCACTGGAATCCATGGCAAGGAGTGATGATTCCGTGCACTTTCACTCTGGGGACTGAGGGTGCATGGCATGGCATGAGCCTAAGTGGGATAGGCCAGTGGCCTTGCTTTACAAAGGGAAAGGTGAATGTGTCCACTTTAAACAAAAGCTATTTGGGCCTATCTTCTTTTTGAATTTGAAAGCCATTGACATTAGCTCTGAGGATATGAATGTCAGCTAAGCAAAATTAGCAATAACATATTCACGCTTCTGGATTTAGCCTACAACGCTGAGGTGGGCCAGAGTGCTGAGATCCTTGGTGCTGAGGCCGGCCTCTTTCAGATTCCCCTTGTGCCTCCACACAGAGAGAAGCAAAACAACAGATGCTGAAACTGATGGCAGTAGATGAAATCTGAAGATTATATAAAAACCTAACGCAGTTGGTGTCATGAGCCTCCCTTTGGCTGGTGTTCTCCGGCAGGTAGCCTGTGAAATTGTGGCATTTTTCATCTTCAAAATTCCTCATGGCTGGACGAATAGAGCAGGTTATGAAAGCTAGGAGAGCTATTCCAAGGAATCTGGCTGTGGTTAGTTTTTGAATATGCCCCACAAAAAGATTGCTAATTTTTTTTTGGGGAGGAGACACTAAAGTGGGGAATGTTTTCGTATGAGTTGAGACCAATGGAAATGCAAAGTCTGGAGAGATTCTCTTACAGCATTTCCATTTCTGCATTTGCATCTTTGTGGATACTGGTCATGTTCCGCATTGTAAGCAAATCAACTGGATTTGCATGGATTTACATGGACAAGCATTGCCTTATGGCTCTGGGAGTCAAATCATGACTCTGACAGCAAGGTTTCCTAATGATCAGACCCTGAGTGGGGAGGTTGGGAACTAAGAGGTGGTCTGACAGAATAGGGGGTAGATCCGGGTGGGATAATTGGAGCCTAATGACATTTAGCGCAGAAACAGAATATAGCATCTAGGGTTGCCAGTGGGCCTGGCGGAATATGTCCTGTCTCTTTAATAGAGGCTTCATATGCAGAAACAGACCACTGAAACTTTTCATGACATGGAAGTAACTAACATCCCAATTGTCTTCTATGAAAAGGTAAGGGCATTTTTTTCTCTCCAGACAGCTGGCAACTCTAGTTCAGACTAGAGGCCCATGGACATATAGATGGGACAGACAGGACAAATGGAAAAAGACAAATAGCTTATCCCCTTGATTCTGAACCCTGTCCCTTGTTCTTGGTCCCAGAAGCCCTGTGATGAAGGCAACCCCCCCTGAAATTTCAGTTCAGACCCTGATGCTTGGAAACTCTAGACAGATCAGATAGGGGAAGAGATGACAAGTAAGGATTATTATGCCTTGTTCCAAGTCTCTCCCCAACCAACAGTCCTCTAGATATTTCCTCTGTTCCTTGTGGGTGTGGTTGTCAAACTCCATATTGGGTGGTTTCTAACAAAAGCCCCTGGTACCCAAAACATAATGCTACAAAATGTTGAAGGTGGTAGAGAAAGAGGATGACCCACCTTGAGATGGATTGACTCAATCAATCATGGCCCTCAGTTTGCAAGAACTGAGCAAGGCTGTTAACAATATTTTGGAGGCCAGTAATTCATAGGGTCACCATGGGTTGGAAGGGACTTGATGGTACATAACACACACATCCAAGACTTGGTCTTCCATGGGAGCGTCAATTGGGCCTTTATCACTGAGTTCTGGCTGACAGAGGCAGAGGGCCTCACGTGTTCCAAATGTGCCCAGTTGGGCTCTGTGTACCAAGAGTTAGAAGTGGAGTCTATCAGGATGGAATTGATGTGACTGACAGGCATGCATCTCCCACCAGACATGGTGGCAGGGAGAATGGCAGCAGCAAGAAAGCACTTGGAGACATGGCCTGTCAAACTTTTATTCCTCTGATTGCTAAATAAATAAATAAATAAAGTACAGGATTGCTGGGCCCCACCCTGGCAAATGCTGGGAGATTGGGGTGGGTCATTGTCTGATGAGGGTGGAGCTTTTTTGGGGGGCAGGTCATGTTACTTCCTCCACGGCCCTCTAAGAATTCTCCCAATTGCTATGGTCTCCAAGCTAAGTACCATCCCTGCTTAGCTTCCAACTATGACGAGTTTGGGTTAGTCTAGGCTGTTAAGGCTGAAACCGCCCTTTAAAAAATATTGCAGATTGTCATCGTCATCGTCATCATCATGAATTCATAATTATCATCATCATGAATGCACAACAATAAAATGCAGTGGGAAATTTCTATTGAGCAATTAAAAATCTTCTAATGTAGATGATAAATTGTAAGAAAAAGTGGTTTTTCCCTCTGTGTGTAAGTCTCCATGGGGCTAAACTCATTCCAAAATCTTCTGTGAACCACAATTTGACTGTAATCACACAATGCCTATGGTTTTTAATGTCCTTGGAAGAGGATCCTATGATTTTCTTCCATCAGGTCTTCTAATAGAAGAACTTCCTCCAACAAAGAAACATTTTTCTCTATTAAAGGAAGCCTTTCTTAGTTAGACAATACCATTCTCCATTGGAGGAAGTCCTATAGAGAAGACTGAGCAGAGTTGCAGGATACAAAGCGTGATGCCTACCTACATGAAACCCTGACTCCCCCATTATGGATAGGTACAGCACATTTGGAAAACGTCAAGCCAAAACACATTTTAATCCTAAAGTGTCCTTTTTTAAAGGACATAGCCGCAAACTCAATGGATAAAAACCCCCAAAGAATGAATAAAAAATTATTAGCTTGCAATGATACTCCAGTTGGGTGAAATGGCAACTCACAGCCAAGGGCAAATTCCTTATTTATTTATTAACATTATTCATGGTCTGCCATTTTCACGGAGATTCAGGGCAGATTACACAGAATAAATCCTGACTATCAACAATATGGGACATCCAATAGACAATGGAATAGGATTTTTCAAAAAGGTGGAGACTACTCTCCCATTTAGTGCTTGTTTTGTTTGTCTGTGTTTGTTGTTACAAAAAAATAAAAAAATTATCATGACAATGAAATAGGATTTGACTTGTAGAAATCTGGAACCAACCAGAGGCAAAGCAAAGTGGAAGTATTAAGGTGACACATTGAACAAATGCAAAACTTACATAGAAAAAAACCTACTTACACAGAGTGTGATTTAAACACAGCAGTGTAGTCTACAGTCCCTATAACTCTCTACCCCAAGTTGCTTCTGAGCCATATTGTTACAGAGTCCAGCCCTGTTTCCCGCACAAAAAGCCCTCCTGAATAATTCAGTTTTGCGTAGTTTGCAGAAAGCCGGGAGAGTGGGAGCTTTCCCGTGCAGTCCCAAGCAGAATTACCCCATAATAGCCTATCAAAATCAATGGTCACAGGAGGGTTTAGCGATCCTGCACCCACTTACTAGAGAGTAAATCACATTGAACTTAGGGAGACTACTTTGGGAGTAAAGAAGCACAAGACAGTAAAGCAAAAGAAAAAAAAAAAGAGGTCACATTCCCATGGAGAAAAACAATTGTGCCTCTCTCACAAAATGTACCCGTGAGCTATCATGAGAGCCCCAAATGCTGTTGAGAAGTATCTATCCAGTACATTTTAAGGCCATCCTTCAAAGAGCTTAGGGCAGTGTACATGGCCCCTCTCTCCCTGTTTTGGGGCAAAACCAGGGTTGTGGTGAAGTAGGTTAGGCTGTCTGGCCTAAGCTTCCCCCCCCCGCCCCACCCCGGCAAGTCTCATGACAGGATAGATTGAAAATTCGAACCACCGCACCACACTGGCTCACAGAGATTCCTTGAGATCATTAGATCACTCAAATGCCCATTAAAATTAGTTAGCAAGGGTCTGAGGGATGAATGAAATTGCCATTTTGTCTACTGAAATTCTCCACCAAGGAAAAGAGTCCAAATAAATAATGGCAAAAGATAATTTCCAGACAGATGTGTGTCTTAGGGCAGGTTCAGGTGTATCCAGGTTCTTTCAAAGGGAGAACGGAGCATCCCCAAGGTTGAAGCCACGTGAAGTGAGCAGCCCTAAACAGCCATTGGAGTTATCCTCCATTTTAAGAAATTCAAATGCAGCATGGGTGAATTGTCTCCATCCCTTTGTGCTATTTGATGGTTTCCGCAATTGGGAAATGTCTGTCAGATTTATGTAACTAGAGAGAAAAAGCTGTTGATGCAGAAAGTGACAAAGTCACACACACTTATGGTATTTCTTTCCCTGGGAGCACGTATCCTCTTTATGAGGCACTTCTTCTGAGGTTTAGAACATGGGTACATATGTTTCTCAGCTTGGGGTTGGTGAATATCAAGATGATGGAGTGTGCTGAGGGATACGAAGACATGAATATCTCACAGATCAGCTGCTCAAGCTTGCCATACCTGAAAATTTTAGTGAGGACAAGGATCATGGCGGCAAAATGTAAAACGTAGAAGAAGAGGGAGAGAAGCAAAGGCTTCATGACTCTGAGGTGGGCCTGAGTGCTGAGGTCCTTGGTGCTGAGGCCGCTCTTCTTCAGATTCCTCGTGTGCCTCCACAGAGAGAGAAGCAAAACAACGGATGCCATTATGCAGATGCTGAAACTGATGGCAGTAGAAGAAATCTCAAGAGTATTTAAAAACCTTAAACAGTTGATGTCACGAGCCTCCCTTTGGCTGGTGTTCTCTGGCAGGTATCCTGTGAAATTGTGGCATTTTTCATCTTCAAAATACCCGACGACTGGATGAATGGAGCAGATTATGAAGACTAGGAGAGATATTCCAAGGAATCTGAGCACCATCACCCCAATTCTTAGCTTCAGCCATGAAAAGAGAGGATGAGCAAAGTTGGTGACCTTCACACAGTAGAAGACATTGAGCCATGTGGCACACCAGAGACTGGCTGTGTTCAAATAAAACCAGGAGAAATTGAATGCCTGCTGTTCTTTACTATATAAATATGTCTCTGGAGATTTGAAATAAATACAGCGGCTGCTCAAAGAAGCCCACTGCAAAAGAAACCTGGAGAGGCTCAGAGTGGTTAAGAGAAAATCACAATGGAGCATCTTTTTGCTACGGAGCCAGCTGTGGCCATTCACGGCTAGAATGAATCCATTCCCCAACAGTGAAACAAGGGACTCGATTCCAAAAACGATCAGAAAAAAGACTCCCAGTGGGGAAAACAGATCTCTCTCCATCGCTAGCATCATTGCAAAGAAAGATCTAAAATGGGAAGAAGTTGAATTAAGTTGTGATTCTCCTGGTTCCTGTGTGATGTTTTGCAGAGAAAACTTTTGGGGTCTATATTAATAGCATGCCCTACAGAGAGTGAAATGCAAACCAGAGGAAGGATTCTGTTACTAATGATGCAGTCAGGGATCATGTTCTACACACCTGTCCAGGGATCACAATTGCAACTTTAAATTTGGGTGGGGGTAAGCATTCCAATTTAGGGACTTTTCCCCCTGTAGTTACTATTTTCCAAGATGATGGTTATAGTTATTGCAATATTTAAAATTCACGTAGGATGCTCTACTGAGGTTTGGCCTCTCCTTCTTGTGTTGTTGATTATGTTTTGGCCACTGGTTGGGAATTGAACTCTCTTAAGTGTCCTCTTTCTTTTTGGATTTCTATAGATATTACAAACAGAGGTGTAACCCCCTTTTTTTTGGTATGCAGCAGTTCCTGCTGTGGAATGAGGAGATTGTAGGTTCTAAGTTATGCCTCCTCCATTTATGAAGTTTCATAATGTTATTGTGTCTGGTGCCCTGGCCAGGATCCCCTCCCAGGGATTGTCTCTCAGTCCATAAGTCACACAGCTCTAGCCTTACACTTGTTTCTGTTGCCAAACATCTGTGCACTCGTTACATTCCTTGAATGTGACTCTTCTTGGGTTTGGGCCTTCTAAGGACCCCACACTAATTTGTATTGGTCTTTCAGGCTCCCCAAAGGGCTGATCAATTTCCTTGCACAACCCATCCTTGTGGGTTGGTAGAGGCTATCACTCTCTGTGTTTGAGTGCACATGACTGTTTAGTGCCACTTTATATATCATTGCTTTCTCCAACAGAGTGCTGTTGCTTTTTGCCTCATTCCCGCATATAATTTTGTTGAGGCACTCGTAGAGATCTCTCTGCTCCTTTATGAGACAGTTCTGAGTGAATGTCCATATGGGATGCTAAAGGATTCTTGGGAAGGCAGTCCTCCATAGTCTCTTCACACCCACCTCCTTCAGTCAGTGAACTTGCTAAACTCTCAGTGTGGTACTGCATGGAAGCCACAATGATGACCACAGGGTTGCACTTACCAGTAACTATTCTTCATTGAGTGGTCTTCAATATAGGCACACAATCCTCCTTCCCCCTGACCTGCTATGAACTCTCTTGAACCTTAGTTTCTTGGGGTCTCTAGCAGCAGCAGCATGGAGAGATCAGATGGAGTAGTACCACTCATCCTGGTCATACGATCTTTTTATTGGGAATGTACCAGAAGGAAGAGATGTGCTCCTAGTCTACTAGAAAGCTCTGGAAATCATTTCTGTGGCTGGCTCACACACATGCAGTCTAATGTGTGCCTGCACAGAAGCCCGTTTGATGAAGAACAGTTACAAAAAAGTGCAACCCTATTTTTCTGGTGTGGAGCTTCATCTCTCCTTTGGTAGGTAGTTGCATATAGTTGGCAATTTCTGTCTCCTGATTCAGTTGTGTCAGATGCTTGTCAGCCAGTTGAAGCTCCTCTTCTGGCTCCTCTCATCCATATCAATCTAGATCAGAGGTTTCAAACATATGGCCTGTGGGATAGATCCAGCCCATACAGGGCTGCAATCCAGCCCAAGAGCAGCCGACTCTGTGCTGCTTCCTGCTTTTAACATTACAACTCCTTCTGGCCAGTCTCTTCTAGTTCCTGCTCCCTGCAATTCACTGAGGACTCCTTCCCCACTTCTCCTTTGGGGAGGGAGGGGGAGGTGAAGAGCCAGAGAGAGAGGGGGGGAATGGCAATGTTTTATTCCAGATACTAGCACATGATTTTTTCAGAGAAAGAGAAAGAGAGAGGGAAGGAGAGAAGGAGGGAGGAGGGAGGCAGGGATCCAGAGGGAGTACACCAGAAAAAAAAGTGTGAGAGAGCAAAAAACATTTTATTGTGTGTTTAAGATGAATTTTTTTTTTTATGCCAGGTAAGAGGGAGGGTTAGTCCTGTGTTTAAGACCAAAGAAGTTTTATTCCAGTTATGTGGGGTTTGGCCCTGTGTTTAAGACCAAAAACATTTTATTCCAGGTAGATGGAGGGAAATCCTGTGTTTAAGACCAAAAAACATTTTATTCCAGGTATGGGGGGAGTCCTGTGTTTAGGACCAAAAAATGTTTTATTCCAGGTAGAGGGGGAGTCCTGTGTTTAAGACCAAAAAATGTTTTATTCTGGGGGAGGAGTCCTATGTTTAAGACCAAAAGACATTTTATACCAGGTATGGGGGGGGGAGTTCTGTTTTTAAGACCAAAAACATTTTATTCCAGGTAAGGTGTGGGGGAAGTCCTGTGTTTAAGACCAAAAAACATTTTATTCGAGGTGTGTGTGTGTGAGTCCCGTGTTTAAGACCAAAAAACATTTTATTCCACGTATTGGGGGTGTGTGTCTTGTGTTTAAGATCAAAAAACCATTTTATTCCAGCTATGGGGGGGAAGTCCTATGTTTAAGACAAAAAACCCCCATTTTATTCCAGGTATGGGAGGGAGAGAGTCCTGTGTTTAAGACCAAATAACATTTTATTCCAGGTATGAGAGAGGGAGAGAGAGAGAGAGAGAGAGAGAGAGAGAGAGAGAGAGAGAGAGAGAGAGAGAGAGACCATCCTATGGCACTTGTGATTACTATAGCATAGAGTTGCCAACCCCACTCCAGGAAATGCTGGGAGATTTTACACAGACACGCACACATTTTAATATAAAATTCTATCAAGATAGGCTAAGAGAAAAGGGTTCAAATAGTAAAGAGGACAAATAGTTTAAAAATATCTTTAGGTGACAACACTGTGTTACTTCTCAGGGTTGTAGCTGCTCAAAACACTTGGGTGTAGCTAATTTTAGGTTTAATTTTAGTTCTACTTTAAGTTCAGTTGCAATAGTAAAGAGGGTAAATAGTTAAAAATACCTTTAGATTCCAACATTATGTAACTTCTCAGTGTTGTAGCTACTCAAACCTCTCAGGTATAGCTCATTTTAGTTCTAATTTTAGTTTTGTTGCAATAGTAAGAAGGGCGAATAATTAAAAATACCTTTAGATACTAACATTGTATAATTTCTCAGTGTTGTAGCTGCTCAAACTACTCAGGTGTAGATAATTTTAGTTCTGTTCCAATTTTCTGGTCTATTTCTAATTTAGTTTGGTTGTAGCTGTTCAGACTACTCAAGTATAGCTAATTTTAGTTCTAAACAGGACCAGAGGTTCTTGGCAAGTCTTACTGCAGTATGGGATGAGTTAAACAGAGGGTCAAACAAAGGCTGTGGTCAGACGACAGGCTTAGCATGGTCTGGCCTCACCTCTAAATTTTCTGTATTGTTTTGTAATGGAGAGTTTTGATCAGACATCCCACCCTGAATCTGCCTCACCATGCACTCACTCCAAGGTTGACCATTCAGATTATTTCTGTGAGTGGGTGGTCGAGTGGCATCCTTTTTTAAAAAAAATTGTCTTTCACACATGTGCAGAAGTGTTCATTCAAAGGCCCACTCCGTTTTGACAGCTCTGCATTGGCAGCCCCTCTGAGCCTCCTTTGCTTCACTTCTCTGCCGTGGAATACATGGTGTGTGTGTGTAAGCATCATGAAGATTTACATGAGAATAGCTCCATTGACTTCAGTACATTTACTCTTGTGTCAATCATGGGATGCTCTCAAACAGCAACTCTGAAGCAGAAACAGGAGAGATGGTTTTGTGGGGGGAGGATTTGTCACTCAAAAACAACACCTCCAGGGGCTCCCAACCCAGAAAGACTACTTGTCTGCTTGGATGCACAAGTTGGTTGTGATTGATGATGCTAGGGCCGATTATGTGCTTATATGCACATCCCTAACAATTTATTTTAATAGGGATGTGCATTTGGTTTGTCTGAAACAATGCACCCCTGAAAATGGTCTATTCAGCCCCCTTTCAGGTAGCTGGGGGCCAAATCAGATTCTCTTGTCTGATTCGGCCTGCTGCTGAAAGCCGCCACTGAAATTCAGCAGCATTTTGGTGGCTTACCTGAAAAGCAGCCCCCAGCCCCATGGAAAGCATGGGGAGGCATTTGAATGCCTCCCTGCACCCTCACGAGCCTTTCCTGTCTCACCTGCCTTTGCGGGCGAGCCAAGGAAGGCGGGGGGGGCGCTTTGGAAGCCTTCCTTGGTTTGCCCACTTGGGCAGGCGAGCCAAGGAATGCATAAGGAGGCATTTAAATGCCTCCCCAATCCTTACAGGGCCAGGAAAGCCCAGGGGGGGGGCTCTGTGGGAGTTCCCCTGCTCGCCCGCTTCGGCAGTTGACCCAGGGAAGGCAGGGGGACTATCTTGGAGGGCAGTGGGCTCCCTTCAATGAAGGGAGTGTTCCACCTCTGCAGCGTGACTGGGGTGGGATTTAAACTTTAAACCTTCAGTCATGTCACAGAAGCAGCATGCTCCCTTCATTTCAGGGAGCCTGAGAAAGCCCCCCCTTGGAGGGAAGGCAGTTTAAACTGCCTTCCCTTGGCTTGCCCTGGCACCCCTGCTGAAAGTGATTTGGCTGGCCAAATGAGCCCCAAATTCGACTTGAATTGCCGAAAGGGGCATTGGGGGTCATTTGGCCAGCCGAATCAGATTTGGACTGATTCAGCCAAAACGAATCAGGCTGAATTTTTTTTTTTTGCACACCCCTAGCCTACACAATAGCCCAGTGATGGCGAACCTTTTAGAGACCGAGTGCCCAAACTGCAACCCAAAACTCACTTATTTATCGCAAAGTGCTAACATGGCAATTTAACCTGACTACTGAGGTTTAGAAAAAACAGCTCATACATTAACATCTTTTGTCTTAAAAGAAAAACACAATAACAGAGCTTTCAATGATACAAACAACTTTTTATTAAAAGGTAAAATTTTGCATTTGGCATGAAGTTTGCATTCGACTTCATACACACAAATTCCTTCCAGTTAGTACAGGATAGGACCCTTCCTATTTACCTGGTCTGTCTTTCTCAACATGATATTACACATTTTCACACCTAAAGCAACAGCCCTCTTCCCCCTTCCATGGGAAAGAGACAGAAAAACAGCACTTTTAGTGGAATCTGCCACTTCTTTTTTTTTAAAAAAAGAACTTTATTAATAGGATATATTATCACGTTCCATATTTCAAAATATTTTTTGATACATCCTTTTCTAATATTCCCTTCTTCCCCCCACTTGGCTTCCAGTGATGCTCCACCCCTTTTATCATTTCAATCAATATTCACTAACAATAAAAACTTGTCCAATATTCAGTTCTTCTTTTCTAACATATTCATTTTCTCTAACTCAGTATTAGGTAACATTTTAGCTAATAATCAATGCTTTCTAGTCTTCTAATCTTAATAGTTATCAAAGCAGAGTAACTTATTTTTTACATCCCAGTCTTTAAAGTCTAAATAGTCTTTAAAGTCTTTCCATTCGATAAGAATTCTTCGTCTTCTTTACCGTTAAGCTTCTTTGTCAATTTATCCATTTCTACCATAAAAAGCATCTTCTTTATCCAGTCCCATTTTTCTGGTGTCTTTTCTTGCTTCCAAAATTGAGCAAATGTCATTCTAGCAGTTGTAATTAAATACCATAACAATGTTCTCTTTGTCACGTTAAATTCTTCCATTTTAAGACCTAAAAGTAATGTTTCTGGTTCTTTTTTCAAGGTACACTTCAGGATCTTCTGGATTTCATTATGGATCTCAGTCCAATAAGCTACCGCTTTATCACAAGTCCATCACATATGATAAAATGAGCCTTCTTTTTTTTTTACACTTCCAACATTTGTTAGACATGTTCTCATTCATATTAGCAATTTTTTTTGATGTCATATACCATCTATACATCATTTTATAACAATTTTCTTTTACATTTTGAAATTTTAATTGACTTTTTCCACAGACATTCCTATGATGACATATCTATTTCTCTATTTATATTTATAGCCCATTTCACCATCTGTTCTTTTACAATCTCATCCTCTGTATACCATTTTAACAAAACCTTATAAATTTTTGAAATCACTTTTTTACCTCTTTCTGCCCATACAGTTTCAATTTCATTGTTTTCCTTCCTGAAGCCATACCTCGTTTTATCCGCCTTAAATAAATCATATATCTGTCTGTAATTTAACCAGTCATATTAAAATTCCAGATCCTCTCTAGCTCTCATCACGAAACTACTCCCCTCTACCTTCAAAATGTCTCTATAAGGTATCCAATCTTCTCCTTTGTGCCTTGAAAGTGGTTTAATTACCTCTGCCGGAACTATCCATAATGGTCTTGCTTAAAAAAAAAATCTTTTGTACCTCATCCAAGTCATAAACAGTGATCTTCTTATAAAGTGGTGTTTAAAAAAGTTGTCCACTTTAGATTTTTCATACCATAAATAGGTGTGCCATCCAAACTTACGATCATGTCCTTCCATGTCCTGCTAACATTTTTCTATTATCCAAGTTGATCCATTGTTCAGGCCAAGACAGACACACCGCATCAGGATACAATCTAAGACTGGGGAGTTGAAATCCTCCCCTTTCCTTTGCGTCACATAGAATCTTCATTTTGATCCTCGGTTTCCTTCCCGACCAGACAAATTTTGAGATCTCCTTCTGCTATAAATTCAGTACTTTACAGTCTTTTACAATAGGAATCGTCTGAAATAAGAACATCAAACGAGGTAAAATATTCATCTTGACTACCGAAATCCTACCCAATAGTGACAGATTCAAAGTATCCCACTTTTTTATATCCTGTTGAATTTTGCACCAAGTCTTTTCATAATTATTCTTAAAAAGATCTATGTTTTTCATTGTAAGCTCAATTCCTAGATATTTTGTTTTTTTCACCACTTCACACTGAATTTTTTCTTGCAATTCCAGTTGTTTTTCATTTGTCATGTTCTTACAAAGCACCTTTGTTTTATTCTTATTCACATAACATCCAGCCAAATCTCCAAATTCTTTAATTTTTTCCATCAACAACGGTAAATTGATTACTGGATCTTCAATCAAAAACATTACATCATCCGCAAAAGCCCTATACTTATAGGTAAAGCCTCCTTTGTTAGCCCCCTTATATCCTTATCTTGTCTTACCTTCCCCAGCAAAACTTCCAAAATCCAAATAAATAATAAAGGGGATAGTGGACACCCTTGCCTGGTCCCTTTTTGAAACTTAAAATGTTCCATTATCTCCTTGTTTACATTCAGCGATGCATTCTGTTCAGACTATATCACCCTAATCACATTTTAAAAAGGCTGTCCAATGTCCATTCTTTCAATCACTTGAAACATAAAGTCCCAGTTTAATGTTTGTGGAAAAAATCGATCAAAATTTCAACATGTGTTAATGTTAAAGAAAACTGTTATAAAATGATGTATAGATGGTATATGACACCAAAAAAAATTGCTCGTTTGGAATGTTGGAAATGTAAGAAAAAAGAGGGCTCGTTTTACCATATGTGGTGGACATGTGAAAAAGCAAGTGCTTTTTGGACTGAGATTCATAATGAAATTCAGAAAATCTTGAAATGTACTTTGAAAAAAGAGCCAGAAATGTTACAGAAATGCTACCCCAGGGGCTGTCATTCCACTCCATGGTCTCTCATTCCAGTCCCAGAACACTCCTCCACATTTGGCTCTTCTACTAATGAAGTATGACTTGCAGACCATGCACTTTATATCTACCTGCTGCTTTTAGTTCACTGTCATTGAAATCTTTTGAAGACTGTCTTAAGAGCTACTACTAAGGCAAACTAGGAAAGGGGGAAAGCAGGCTTGCTTGCAAATACCTTTGGATAGCATTCGTTTACAGCCTTTTGGAATCCAAATCAGGAGGCTGCACACATTAAGCTCTAAGAACCAGCCAAAACAAAAAAAAAAGAAGACAGCCTTTGCTCTTCCCCCAAGGAGCCGCACACAGTCATGGCCAGCAGGAACAGGAGGAATGGATAGACTGGGATCCAACTCTGAGAGCATGTTCTATTACAAGTGTAAGAGTTCAAAAGAAAATAGAAGTGGATCTGTGTCTCCCTCTCTCCTGCTTTGCCCTCATCCCCTATCGGTACTCACCCCCACCCCTGTGGTCTGAGACTCTGCCAGCTCAGTCAGTCCCCCTCCAAACAGCCCAGGATGGAGCAAAGTGCACGTGCACTTCAGTGCTAGCATGCCTCACCTCACTCAGCCCCGTGAGTTCAACAGTTCCAACTCCAGCCACTGGGGCGATGGTGGGTAATTCCATTGGGAAGGAGGGGAGGGGAGAGCCAGGAAAAGTGAGTGAACAGCTCAACCCCCTCAGTTAGGAGATCATGATGCCTCCTGCTGAGGAGCCAGCAGCGACAGGCAGGAGAAGGGCTTTGGGGCTGGTGAGGGAGGGGAGGAAGAGGAACAGGAGAGCGCTTCTTTTTGGAAACCACACCTCCCCCCCCGGTGTTTTTAACCCTTTGAGTAGCATCTGATTCCTGGAGAATGAGCTTCTCCATCAGGGTCTTTGAAACTGGCCGCTATTCTGCCTTGTATTAAAAACAAAATTGGGGGCAGGCTGCACCAGCACATGGCCACCCGCACCCACCTGGGGCTCCCCCACTTGCTGGCTGGTTGGCTTCCCCTACCCCCCCATGCCCAAATCCAGTCAGGGAGGGTGGGCAATCCAGTGGCGTATGTGAGGGTGGGCGAAGGGGCATGGTGTGCATGCTGACCTCGCTGCCTCCGTCTCCTCCTCCTCTCGTCCTTCCTTCCAGCTCAGGGGTCAGGAGGAAGGTGAAGGCACCCACAGGTCTGGGAAGAGCCCTCTGCCCCAAGTTGAGCAGCAGCAGCAGCTCCCTGTTTTCAGCAAGGGGGCTCCTTCGGCCAAGCCAAGCCCCCCCCCATGAGACAGGGAGATGCCTCCTGTTTTTGACTTGACCCCCACATCCCTGTTACTGGGCCAGCTGCTGCACTCCCAAGTGTCTTCCTGCTGTGGCAGAGCAGCCCATAGGGATTTGCACCCAAGCTGCACCCCCAAGGAGGGTCACTGGGTGAGCAGCAGCAGCCCGGTGCACTGCAGGGCTCCCCCTCCCCTGACCAGACTGCTGTGCCCTGGCAAAGGGACCGCACAGGCGTGCTCAGTGGCCAGGGAGGGAATGGGGAGGAGGCCTGGCTGGCAGCTGCAGCAGCACTGGGAGGGCTCTCCTGCCGCTGCACCCACCAGAGAGAGGCACCCGGGCTTGGAGGAAGCCACAACTTCCATCCCCCGGCTAACAAAACTTCTTTGCCCATCGTCCTGGCGGGTGAGACCAGACCCCCCCCCAGAGGCTTGGGCAATGCAGGGGAAGGAGCCCTACAGTCAACGGCAGGACGGTGGTGAGGCAGCTGGGGGAAGTGGCACTAGGAAGGGAGCGATGGCTCGACCTGAGTAGCGCAGATGGAGTGCCCCAACTGCAGCGACAGAAGGACAGCTGCTGGGGGCCTGCCTGAGCCCCACCATGGCACAGGCCACAGGGGCCCAGAGGGGTGCGGGCGGTGGAAAGTGAGGACGCGGACCGGCTGGCAAGCAGACAGGGGAGAAGCTGAGAGCTGCAGGAGCTGGTCCTGCAGCAAGTTGAGGGGCCGCTTGTGAAGAGGCAGAGCCAGGCAGGCGGGGCACCATCCATCACCCAAACGAGCCCTGAGCAGCACAATGAGCAGGCTCAGCTGCCTCCTTCTCCTGCATGCCCACAGAGAGGGCTCTGAGTGCCCACTCTGGCACGCGTGCCATAGGTTCGCCACCACAGCAATAGCCCTTAGGAAATGTTGTGTTGACATTCTATTCACATGGAGTTGGATCCTGCCAGTCTTGCATTTCTGAAGCACAATGTGCAGTATTGCTACACTGTGAATGGGCATGGATGCAATGTGTGAATGCGCATGGATTTCCCATTGTCTGAACATTTTCTGTTGTTGCCTAGGTAACCTGAAAAGGTTGCTGCAAATTAATTTTGAAACCTAAGGGGAGGTCAGAGGGATGAAGAACCAGGCAGCCAGGAAATACAAGAAGGGAGGAAGGGAAAAAGTAAAATCAGAATGGTAGAAGGCAAGAAAGCACAATCAGAGTGAAAGAAGGGAAGAAAGGCATATCTTTGGAATGAAAGAGGGTAGAAACTTGCTTTAAAAAAAAGTGGAACCAGGGAATTCTGAGAAGCAGTATTATGTATTATTATAATATTGTATACATTTTCAATTATTTTTAATGAAAAAGCCCCAGTGGTCCCTGGGAACTTTGCAGGGAGGAGGAATATAAATGACACAATGATGTTCCTTCTGTGGGATCACCTGGAACTGATGTCACCATGCCAATGACATTCTAGGAATTCCCCCGGGCACCTTCAAAGGCTATAGAGACCGGGGAAATTCCTAGAATTTTGCAGCCACAGTGACTATTCATGAAATTACCACCTTTGCAATATCCTCTCCCCCCATTTTCTCCTGCCCCCCATTGCCTGAGAGCTGGAGAGAGAGGACAGGAGAGGGTGGCAGGCTGCCCATTGTGGGCTAGTAATTGGCAGCCTGTGGAAAAGGAGCTTCAGCCTTCCGCTGTGGCATTTTCCCAGCACTCTGAGGTGGTATTGGGACTGCTAGGGAACCTAACATGTATCCTGGAGAACACATGAATTCCCCCAAATTTCCAAACTGTTCCTCCTCTTTGCATGATGCCTTGAAGGCCCAGTTTGTATTACTTACACATGTCTTTGAGATTAACACGTATAAGGTGACAGGCTAATTGGCAAGTTCTTTAAGTAATTAAGTCAGAACAGCAAAATTCCTATATAGAAATCTGATCTAACTTCTTCCTCACAGGGGGTATAGGAGGCATCATTACCATCTCAAATTCTGTTGGATGAGATCCCTTTAGGCATCTGATGACCAATGGTGTCCCATATTACTTGTTCATATTGTTTTTTTCACAGCTGGTCAAACTGGTCAAGATGAAATTACAAGGGGATATTTCCTGCTTTGGAGTCAGTTGTGCCTGTTCACAACCATGATGAAGCCATTCCCTAAAATGGCAGCAACAGAATTGACATTGAAAATGATCAGAAGAATGACATGCAGTGTGGTGGATGTGTTTCTGCCCATCACTGCCGTCTTCTGAGATAAATGTTGGAGTGCGAAACAAGTTGAATTAGGGTGTAGCTTTCTTGGGTTCACCACAAGAAAAATGATGCTTGGCACTTTAATAATGCTCAAATAACGCTATGCTGGAAGAGATGCAAATTCAAGGAGGATGCTGCTATTAATGACAAGGCCAGGTGTCTTGTACACAAAGCTCCAGAGATTTTTCCAGAAATGTATGACTAAGGGTATAATAAGTTTTTGTGGGCCACCTTCACAGTGCTTGGGACATCAGGATCTGTTGCTGTCAACCTTCCATGTTGTTGGCCTTTCTCTTTCCTCTCTTGTCCCTCTGTGGCCATTCTCTTGAGTCTGGCTAGGGGTTCGTTACAGTACAGAAGCTGAGAACTGGCAGAAAGGGGGCAGAATGGATCCCCCATCCTGATTCTATAGAAGCCCATTGCTGGCATGACAGGGACAGTCCACCTGACACTGGGATTTTAGACTTCAATCAGAACAGCTGAACAATTAAGGTGCATTGGACATAATATGTTTCTATCATATTAACTAGGGAGCATTCACTGGAGAAGACCCTGATGCTGGGAAAGATTGAAGGTCAAAGAAGAAGGGGACGGCAAAGGATGAGATGGTTAGACAGTGTCATCGATGCAACGAACATGAAATTGAGCAAACTTCAGCGGACAGCGGAAGACAGGAGGGCCTGGCGTAATCTGGTCCATGGGGTCGCGAAGAGTCGGACTCGACTGTGCGACTGAACAACAACAACAACAACATCATATTAACTACACTTTTAACAAAAAAAGATTCCAGTCTCACCAACATTTTAAACCAATAAGGGTTTTCTACTTATCCGACTCAAGTCTGAACAGTTGAGAGCCGCTTCCAACACTCCATTTCCCAATGAGACTGCTTCTTCACTGCATCAAGATTTCCCTGCCTTTCTTTTTTTTGTGAAATTCCTAGGATCTGTGAATTCCCTTCACCACACTTTCTGCCATTCAGGGACCTTCCCTCTGAGTGCACCTTGATTTTCATCCCCTTTCCCAAGCCTGGAAAGAAGGAATACTTTTAAATCTATTTATTTCTAAGTCCTATAACTGGAGCCAGAATCTACTCTAAGGCTGTGGTCACACACACTAAATAATCCACTTTCAATCCACTTTCCAACTGGATTTGGCCAGTTCACACAGGAAAAATCCAGTTTGAAAGTGGATTATTTAGTGTGTGTGACTGCAGCCTAAGAGGTGTATTTCTGTTGGTGCCACTGTCGTGTGTTACTATAGGAATTTCTGGCAGATGCAATGTGTCTCTTTGATTTTCCTCACAGTTTCTCTGGATCTTTACCTAGCTTGTTTTCTTAGGTGCCTTTCTCCATCCCTGGCCATCCCACCTGTGGTTCACTGGAAGACCACCCAGTTTTTATACTTCTGAAGTTGTCTTTTGGATTATTACCTAAATAAAACTCTAATTTTCCCCATTACGGGTAGGTATAGCATATTCGGCAAATGCCAAGCCAAAGCACTAAAATGCTAAAATGTCCTTTTATAAATCCTAAAATGTCCTTTTATAAAGAGCAAAGCTACAAGCTCAATGGATATAAAAAAGAAAGGATAAAAATTATCAGCTTTCGGTGAAATTCTGGTTGGTTGAAATGGCAAGTCACAGGGTAGGACCTCACAGGCATTGGGAGGCAAACCTCTCCTTGCTGAGAAAGAGCTTCCTAGCCTTAAAAACTTTTTACCTACAGCAATACCCTTCCAGACATGGACTCTGGGACCAGTACCTGCAACAAACCCATATGCCAACTCTGTCCCTCTGTCCACTCTGACAACACAATAACTGACCATAACAGTGCCTGCCACACCATCTCAGGTTTATTCATTTGTTCCTCCTCCAGTGGTATAGATGCCAACAAATGTCAGCAGTGCCTTCTACACTCTACATTGGAAAAACTGTTCAGTTGCTACACAAAAGAAAAAAATGGACAAAAATCTGACATTAAAATGGCAAGACTCAAAAACCAGTGGGAGGATATTTTATTCGTCCAGGCCATTTGATTGCTGATTTAAGATGGCAGTTCTCACACAAAGAAGTTAGATTGCTGAATTTGAGTTAATTCACAGGTTCAGAAAAATGAACCACCCAGGGCTGAACAAGGACACAGGATTCTTATCTTGCTACAGATGCTCATTTACCACCCCCAAGTATTTCCCTTTTGTTGTAATCAAGTTTTGCAAGGGTTCCTTATGACACCCTGTGACAAACTGAGCTCCATACACAAGATGCTTAGTGGATCAAAAGCAGTGAACCGGGAGATTAGGTGTTAATGCCTCACTGTAAAGCACAGTTTGATTGACAGGCTGCTGCCTGCTTACACCCCCTTGTCTCTAAATGGACAGTGCCAGCTGAGGGAGTTTTAGAAAGAAGAAGAAGAGATTGGATTTATACCCCGCCCTTCACCTGGAGTCTCAGAGCGGCTTACAAACTCCTTTCCCTTCCCCTCCCCACAACAGACACCCTGTGAGGTAGGTGGGGCTGAGAGAGCTCTAACAGAAACTGTTCTCTTAGGAACAGCTGTGCCAGAGCTTGTGACTGACCCAAGGTCACATCAGCAGGTGCAAGTGGAGGAGTGGGGAATTAAACCCTGGTTCTTCCAGATTAGAGTCCACACGCTTAACCACTACACCAAACTGGCTTTTAAAAAGTCTTGTCAGTCTTGTCAGAGGGAGTCAGTCATTGTTTGGACTTTGGCTTGGCAGTTGCCACTCAGGAGGAGTGTGTGTGTCAGTCTGAGGAAAACAGACAAGTTCACTTGGGAAGTGAAGGGACACCACTCCTAGCCCTTACTGTATACTATCACATTTGAGGAAACATTCAGAAATCAGAACTTAAAGTCTAAGTGTCAACCTTGGCTTCATTCTGTTTATTCACAGTCTCCAGAACTGGGGTTTAGATATAACAGAAGAGACTGGACAGGAAGTTGAACTTGCCAATCTAGCCAAACAGAAAAAGATTATACTCCTAGAAAGAGGAGGATATTTCTTCCCCAGTTGTTCAGTGGGTATAACTCAGAAAGGACACCTGTTTTGTGTGAATAGGGAAATGGTTTTAGACTTCTCAAGAGTAAACAGGGAAAGTTATAATCCCAGAAGGGAGGTATTTCAATAGAGGAAGAAAGTACTAACTTCCGTGAAACTCAGATAGTTCTATGAAACTTTATTAAGACACATCATTGCTGAGAGAAATATCCAAGGCAAAACAAATATCTCACATTTATGAACTGGGTCTCTAAGAATATAACCTTCAGCTATAGTCTGTTGCTTGTTCAAAATG
Organism: Gekko gecko; assembly: GCA_029375565.1. Classification (NCBI taxonomy): domain Eukaryota; kingdom Metazoa; phylum Chordata; class Lepidosauria; order Squamata; family Gekkonidae; genus Gekko; species Gekko gecko. The sequence goes on along the minus strand of JAPDNY010000007.1, from coordinate 148,092,956 downwards.
TTACAGTTTGTTTAAACAACAATAGTTACCTCCACTTCTCATTCCCTGCCCTATTCCTAACCCAACTGTGCCTGTTCAATAAACTCAGCCTTTCTGTTTCAACTTTAATTTGTGTCAAGTGCCATTTCCAAAGGGGGATCCTGCTTAGTTACAATAAATCTCTGGCCTGGGCAAAAGCCAAATAACTTCTCTGTTACAGGGTGGGACACAGAGGAAGTTATAATTCTATTATTAAAATATGCTACAGAGGTTGATCAGTCAGAGTGGTAAACAGTTTTGTTTTGGTGGAAAAATCTGCCTCACAGTGAAGAAGGAGCAGGGGTCTGTCATGCACCCCCCCCACCTTCTGACTAAGATACAATGACTCAAGAGATCTCCATTTCTACTCTGCTCCTGTTTGATGGAGTTTTGACTCTTGAAACTCTTCTAACCTGAAACTCTTATAGGTCTCTCAGGTGCTACTGGACTTAAATCTAACTATTTACTCATTTATTTATGTCCTTTTTAGCCAACCGTTCTCACTCAAGGCAGATGACACAGAATTACAATCAACAGGATGGAACATCCAATAGACAATGCAATAGGATTTGACTTGTAGAAATTTGGAACCAACCAGAGATGAAATAAAACATAAGAAGATGACAAAACAAATGCAAATATTACTTACAGCAACAGATAGTATGCATTAAACACAGCAGTCTAGTCTACAGTCCCTATAACACTCTGTCCCAAGTTTCTTCTGAACCATGTTATTACAGCACAGCCCTGTTTCCTGCATAAAAATCCCTCTTGAATAATTCTGTTTTGTGTAGTTTGTCGAAAGCCAGTAGAATGGGAGCTTTCCAGTGCAATCCCAAGAAGAGCTATCCTATCAAAGCCTATTGAAATCAACAGGCACAAGAGGGTTTAGTAATCCTGTGCACACTTACTAGACAGTAAAACACCTTCAATTGATTGAGGCTACTGTAGGAGTCAACAAGCATAAGGCAGTAAAGCAAAAAAAAGAAGTCACCTTCCCGTGGAGAAAACTGATTGAGCATCTCTCTCAAAAGGCATCTGTGTGTCATCACGAAAGTCCCAAATGCTGTTGAGATGTATCTGCCAGGTATGTTTTATGGCCAGCTTTCAAAGAGAGTAGGACAGCATACATGGCTCTTCTGTCCCCCTTTTGGGGAAACAAGGCTTGTGGGGAAGTAGGTTAGGCTGATGAGCCCGAGCTCTATCTCCCCCCCCCGCCCCTCACAAGTATCATGACAATATGGTTGCAAATTTAAACCGTCTCATCTACACTGGCCCATGGAGATTCCTTCACAGCATTTGATCACTCAAATGGCTTTAGAAATAGTTAGCAAGGATCTGAGGGATGGATGAAATTGCCCTTCAGTCTATTGAAATTCTCCACCCAGAAAATGGGATATTAAGAAACAGAAGCAGCAGTTCTAAATTAATAATGGCAAAAGATAGGATTTGTGGAGAGGTGTGTGTCTTAAGGCCAGTTCAGGTGTACCCCAGTTCTTTCAAAGGGAGAGCAGACCTTCCCCAAGGATGAAGCAATGTGAAGAGAGTAGCCCCACACCGCCCCTTCATGTTATCCTCCAATTCAATAAATTCATAGATATGGGTGAAATGTCTACATCCCATTGTGATAGTTGGTGGTCTCCACAATTGGGAACAGTTTGTCAGATATATGTAACTAGAGAGAAAAAGCTATTTACACAGAAAGATACCGAGTCATGAGCCCGTAGGGTCTTTCCTCTGGGATAGGAGGCAGCTCATGTCCTCTTCATGAGGCACTTCTTCTGAGGTTTAGAACATGGTTACACACTTTCCTCAGTTTGGGATTGGTGAATATCAAGATGACGGAGTATGTTGAAGGATATGAAGACAGGAATATCTCACAAATTAGGAGGTCAAGCTTGCCGTACTTGAAAAGATTGGTGAAGACAAGAATCATGGCAGCAAAATGTAAAATGTAGAAGAAGAGGGAGAGAAGCAAAGGCTTTATGATGCTGAGGTGGGCCTGAGTGCTGACGTCCTTGGTGCTGAAGCCCCCCTTCTTCAGATTCCTCTTGTGCCTCCACAGAGAGACAAGCAAAACAACGGATGCCATTAAACAGATGTTGAAACTGATGGCAGTAAAATAAACATGAAGAGTATTTAAAAACATAACACAGTTGGTGCCATGAACTACACTTTGGCTGGTGTTCTCTGGCAGGTTTCCTGTGAGATTGCGGCATTTTTCATCTTTAAAAGACCTCATGACTGGAGGAATAGAGGAGATGATGAAAATAAGCAGAGAGATTCCAAGGAATCTGGGTGCCAACACCCCAATTCTTAGCTTCAGCCGTGCAAAGAAAGGATGAGCAAAGTTGGTGACCTTCACACAGTAGAAGACATTGAGCCACGTGGCACACCAGAGGGTGGCTGAGTTCAAATAAACCCAGGAGAATGCAAATGCCTGCTCTTCTTTACTATATATATATGTATCTGGAGACTTGAAATACACAAATTGGCTGTTTGTGGTAACCCACTGCAAAAAAAAACCTGGAGAGGCTCAGAAGGAAATCACAAGGGAGCATCTTCTTGCTGCGAAGCCAGCTGTGGCCATTCATGGCTAGGATGAATCCATTCCCCAACAGGGAAACAATGGACTCGATTCCAAAAACAATTAGAAAAAAGACTCCCAGTGGGGAAAACAGATCTTTGTCCATTGTTACCATTGTTGGAAAGAAATATCTAAAATGAGAACAAGACAAATTAAATTGTAGTTCTCCTGGTTCTTGTGCGATGTTTTGCAGAGAAATTTTTTTGCTTCAGGGTCTATATTAATAGCCATGGCACACCCTACAGAGGGTGAGATGCAAATCTGAGGAAGGATTCTGTTACCACTGATGCAGTCAGGTATCATATTCTACCCATCTGTCCAGGGCTTACAACTAGTAATGTAATTTTTTGGGGGGGGGGTAAACATTCCAATTTAGGGATGTTTTTCCTGTAGCAACAGTTTTCCCAAGATGACAGAAGTAGTTATCGCAACATTTAAAATTCACTTAGGAGGCTCTACTGAAGCTGTAACAGGTTTTGATCTCTTCTTCTTGTGATGTTGATTGTGTTTTGGCCACTGGTTGGGACTCTAACTCTCTAAAGTGTCCTCTTCCTTTTTGGATTTCTATAGATATTACAGAGATATAGCCCCTTTTTAGCACGCAGCACTTCAGACTGTGGAATGAGGGCATTGTGGGTTCTACCCTATGCCCCCTCCATTCATGAAGTTATACAAGGTTAGGGTGTCTGGTGTCCTGTCGAGGATCCCCTACCAGGTATTTGCACATGTCATATACTAATTTACTCTCTGATCTTGAATCATCATAGTAAAACTGTACCGTCCTACCAGGGATTGTCTCTCAGTCCTCATGTCACACAACACTATCCTTACACTTGCTCCTGATGGCAAACATCTCTGCACTCCTTACATTCCTTGAATGTGACTTTTCTTGGGTTTGGGTCTTCTAGGGACCCAACATTATTTTGTATTGGTCTCTCAGGCTCCCAAAAGGTCAGTTTCCTAGCACAACCTGTCCTTGTGGGTTGGCGGAGGCTACCACTCTCTGTCTTGAGTTCATGGCTGTTCAATGCCACCTTATGTATTACGGCTCTCTCCTACAGAGTCCTGTTATTCTTTGCTATGTTCCTGAATGTAATTTGGTTGAGGCTCCTTTATAAGACATTCTCAGTGAATGTCAATACAATTCTTGGGAAAAACTAGGGTTGTAGTGAAGTAGGTTAGGCCCGAGCTCTCCCTCCCCTGCCCCTCACAAGTTTCATGAAGGGATAGATTGCAGATTTAAACCACTGCACCACACTGGGCCACAGGAATTCCTTGATAGCATTTGGTCACTCAAATGGCCTTAGAAATTGTGAACAAGAGACTGAGGGATGTGTGAAATTGTCCTTTAGCATATAAAAATTCTCCACTAACGAAATGGGATAGTAAGATACATATGCAGCAGGTCTAAATAGATAATGGCAAAAGACAGGATTTCCAGAGAGGCATGTGTCTTAGGGCCGGTCCAGGTGTACCCTCATTCTTTCAGAAGGGAGAACAGCTCATCCCCAAAGATGAAGCAATGTGAAGGGAGTAGCCCCACACCGCCCTTGGTGTTATCCTCCATTTCAAGAAATTTATAGACATGGATGAAATGTCTGCGATAGTTGGCTGTCTCTGCAATTGGGAAATGCTTGTCAGATTTATGTAACTAGAGAGAAAAAGCTATTGACAGAGAAAGAGACTGAGTGATGAGCCCATAGGGTCTTTGGTGTAGTGGTTAAGAGATGCGGACTCTAATCTGAAGAATGGGGTTTGATTCCTCACTCTTCCAGCTGCAGCCAGCTGGAGGAGCTTGGTCAGTCACAGTTCTTTCGGAGCTGTTCTCTCAAGAGCAGTTCTCTCAAAAGCTCCCTCCGCCCTGCCTACCTCACAGTGTGTCTTTTGTGGGGAGAGGAAGGGAAGGAGAGTGTACGTTGCTCTGAGACTCTGAGTGAAGGGCAGGGTATAAATCCAACTTTTCTTTTTTCCTCTGGGATAAAAGGCAGCTCATGTCCCCTTCATGAGACAATTATTTTTATGTATGTATTTATTTATTTATTTATTTATTTATTTAATTCAATTTATATCCCACCCTCCCCACTGAGGTAGGATCAGCCACTGCTGATCTTTTAGGTTGGCCCAAGTCTGTTTGAGTTGGGCTATGTTCAGCTCCTTCTGATCAGTGGCTGAACATAGCCTAACTGAAACAGGACACAGTATCTTATTCCAAGACACTGAAAGGCTGGACGACACATCCAATTACAATGCCAGATTATACAGGGAAGCCACTGAAATTCATAAACATAAACACAATTTCAACAGGAGAGAAGAGAGTTTAAAAATAAATAGGGCATGGTTTCCTGTCCTGAAAAACACAAAATGCTCTACATCTTACAATAGCACTACAGATAAGATTAGAATTTCAACAGCCAATCCATATGCAAAGGAACCTCCGCAGGAAAGCTCCTCCACCCCTCACAAGATTCATGATGGGATAGATTGCAAATTCGAACTGCCATGACCACACTGGACCATGGAGATTCCTTCATAGCATTTGATCACTCAAATGCCCCTTAGAAATATTTAGTAAATGTCTCAGGGATGGATGAAATTTCCCTTTAATCTACTGAAATTCCCCACCAGGAAAATGGGATATTAAAATACATAAGATGCAGTTCTAAATAAATAATGGTGAAAGACAGGATTTGTGGAGAGGTGTATATCTTACGGTCAGTTCAGGTGTACCCCAGTTTTTTCAAAAGGAGAACAGACCTACCCAAGGATGAAGCAATGTGACAAGAGTAGCCCCACCTTGCCCCTTGGTGTTGTCCTCCATTTCAAGAAATTCCTAGATGTGGGCTAATTGCCTGAAGCCCTTAGTGCATTCCCAATCCACAGTTGGGAAATGTTTGTCAGATTTATATAACTAGAGTGAAAGAGCTATTGACACAGAAAGAGACCAAGTGCAGAGTCTGTAGGGTCTTTCCTCTGGGACAGAAAGCTCCTGTCATCTTCATGAGGGACTTCTTCAGAGATTTAGAACATGGGTACACACTTTCCTCAGTTTGGGATTGGTGAATATCAAGATGACGGAGTGTGCTGAAGGATATGAAAATAGAAATATCTCACAAATCAACCGTTGAAGCTTGCCATACTTGAAAACACTAGTGAAAACAAGGATCATGGCGGCAAAATGTAAAACATAAAAGAAGAGGGAGAGAATCAAAGGCTTCATGACTCTGAGGTGGGCCTGAGTGCTGAAGTCCTTGGGGCTGAGGCCGCCCTTCTTCAGATTCTTCGTGTGCCTCCACAGAGAGAGAAGCAAAACAACAGATGCCGTTAAACAGATACTGAAACTGATGGCAGTAGAAGAAATCAGAAGAGTACTTAAAATCGTAACACACTCAGTACCATGAGCCTCACTTTGGCTGGTGTTCTCTGGCAGGTTTCCTGTGAGACAGTGGGACTTTTCATCTTCAAAATACCTCATGACTGGATGAATAGAGCAGACTATGAAAGCTAGGAGAGATATTCCAAGGAATCTGGGCACCAGCGCCCCAATTCTTAGCTTCAGCCATGAAAAGAGAGGGTGAGCAAAGTTGGTGACCTTCACACAGTAGAAGACATTGAGCCATGTGGCACACCAAATGCTGGCTGTGTTCAAATAAAACCAAGAGAACGTTAACGTGTGCTGTTCTTTACTATCTATGTATGTCTCTGGAGAGCTGAAATACATAAAGTGGCCACTCATGGAAACCCACTGTGAAAGAAACCTGGAGAGGCTCAGAGTGGTTAAGAGGAAATCAGAAGGGATCATCTTCTTGTTGCGAAGCCAGCTGTGGCCATTCACAGCTAGGATGAATCCATTCCCTAACAGTGAAACAATGGACTCAATTCCAAAAACAACCAGAAAAAAGACTCCAAGCGGGGAAAACAGATGTCTGTCAATCACTGCCATTTTTTGAGAGAAATATCTATGATGAGAACAAGACACACTAGATTGTGTCTCTTCTGGTTTCTATGTGCTGTGTTGCAGAGCAAACGCTGGCTTTGAGAGCTGTTTTAATAGTCATAGCAGGATATATAGAGAGTGAAATGCAAATCTGAGGAAGGATTCTGTTTCAAAATTATGCAGTGAGGTATCATGTTGTACACACCTGCCTTGGAATTTTTTCCAGACTTGCACAACAAACAGCATAACATATATCGATCCTAAAAGCCAAACCTGTGGAGCTAACTGTCACCATTCATAGTTTTGATAAATCCATTCCCTAGTAAGACAACAATGGACATCATTCCAAAAATCACCATTCCAGGAATAGTTAAGGGTACTGATGTTTTGCCACCCATTATTTTTTTTTTTTGAAATAACTCTCCTAAAAAGGAGAGAATTTTATTTTTTATAAGAAAAGGGTAAGGTAGACAGATGGGAAGAGAAAAAAAGAGCGGAGTGAGTTTTTTTCTGTTAGTAAAGGTTAGTTTTATTTCTTCCAGTTGTCGGCATCCATCACGGTTGAAAGATCTTCTTTTCAGCTTTACAAAGTCCAAATCAATTCTGTTAGTAAAGTTAGTAAAGTCCACTGGGGTTAAATCAAATCTTTTCAGATGTTACACGAACAAGTTCTTTTTTAAGTCTCTCCAATTATCGTTAAATCCTTTGAACTTTAATGCCTCCCGTTCCGTCACTTCCTTCCCCCGGGCCGCCGTCTTCTTCAAAAATCCAAATTTTGAGTACTGCTTCCTCCTCTGTGCTGGCATGTCTCTTCAGAAATTTTTTAATCCATCTTCTTTCGCTTCTTTTTTCTTGTTGTTTCTTGGCAGTCATTTCTCGTTGGCTCCATTAACACTCAAGTTGAAATTAGATCTCCATTACTTGCTAAGCTCAACACCCCTTTCTACTGGCAGAGTATATCCTTTTTTTAAAGGCGGAGTAGGCTTTGGGAGCCTTGTCCGCCTCTTCTTTTTATTTATTCGCTCCACTGCCAGATAGAGGTGTCAAGACTTTCGTCAAAATAAATCTGAGATCTTCCTTCCCTTCTTCATCCATAGCTTGGAACTTTAACATCAAATTAATTTTCTATACATTTTCTGCCATCAACCTTGTTAATTCCAAATATTTGTTTTTGTAGTCTGATGAGAACAATTTCCATTTTAAAAGCGTTTCATTGATATTTTAGATTTACTCCAGCAGGTGGCGCAGTATCTCAGTCTCTTGTTGATTGACAGCTAGTTCTGGGGGGGGGTTGACTGGAGCGGAAGTCCCTCCTCTCTCTCTCTTCCGTTCTAAGCAGGATTTTCCCCAGCATCGACATTTTGTTTTTTATTTATTTACTTTTTCAAAGTTCGTGCCACATCCCCCAGAAAGCAACTAAAGCCGCAATCTTCTGTAAAACCCCAACGGTACTTTCACCAACATTTTTTCTTGTTACCCCCCCTTCGCGTTTCCTTTAAAGATTCGCTTCTTCGAAGAGGGTGGAAGCTCCTCCCTCCTCCCATACGCTTATCCGCTTGCGGGGGGTTTTTAATTTTCGCTTCAAAATAGATCTTCAACTCACGATTAGATGCCATATCTTCTTTTCATGGTAATTCATCCGCTTTTCCTCACTCCTGGAAGTCGGCAGGGCTGCTAAGTCCCATTCGGGACGCACTACGCGGCGGGGCCGATTGGGGCGGGGAGAAAGCCTCAATTTCCCGGCAGTTTGCCGGCAAAGAGGCTACTCCCCTATGCGCCCCCGGTTCGGAGCCTTTGACTAAGGCTCACTAGGGTCTTTCGCAAACGCGAAGACCCCCCCATTCCGCGTGTGGGCTAACCGCCTCCGGGAGCGTCCCGAGAAGCGGCCGCCCCGCCATTCGCAGCACCGAAACCGAAAGCCCATTTTGCCACCCATTATTGTCACTCTTTTTTTTTAAAAGAAATTTTATTAACAGGATATAATAGCATGTTCCATAGTTAATAACCAATTCTTAACATATCCTTTTCTATGGTTTTTCTTCCCTCCCCTCCCCTGGCTCCCAGCGATGCTCCACCCCCATTAATATTTCAGTCAATATTCTCTTACATTCGATTCTTATTCAGTAATCAGATCTTCATTTTAAACATTTTCTTTTTCTATTCCTCCTTCTTAGGTAACATTTTAAATACAATCCATTTCTTATACTACATCTATTCTTAGTAATCATCAAAGCAAAGTAATCTATTTTTAACATCCCAATTCAATTCTAAGTAAACTTTAAAGTCTTTCCAATCTGCTAAAAATTCTTCATCTTCTTTTCCATTGAGTTTTTTTTGTCAGTTTGTCCATTTCTACCATAAAAATCATCTTCTTTATCCATTCCCATTTATCTGGTATCTTCTCTTGTTTCCAAAATTGAGCATAAGTCATCCTTGCCGTTGTAATTAAATACCATAACAATGTTCTCTTTTTCACTTTGATTTCTTCCATTTTCAGCCCTAAAAGTAACATTTCTGGCTCTTTTTTCAAAGTACATTTCAGGATCTTCTGAATTTCATTATGAACCTCAGTCCAAAAAGCAACCGCTTTTTCACATGTCCACCACATATGGTAAAACGAGCCCTCTTTTTTCTTACACTTCCAACATTTGTTAGACATGTTCTCATTCATATTAGCAATTTTTTTTGGTGTCATATACCATCTATACATCATTTTATAACAATTTTCTTTCACATCCATTATTGTCACTCTTGAAGATCAAGGTCTGGTTCTTTTTGTGAGTGTGCTAGGTTCTGTCTGGTTGGGCATTTGCTGGGCATTCATATAGCTATACAAATAGGAAACATGGTAACAGGTTTGAGAAGAATAGGAAATGAAAAAGAAGCTATACCATGTACAGAACTACATTATAATGGAAAACCTAATTATATTTTATCATGTTGAATATAAATATCATAAAGAAACAGCAAAGGTTCTTATACAAATACCAACAAATTAAACATTAGAAGTGTCCACTCCATCGTAGAAAATACAAAGAAACCTTATGGTAGAAAAAAACCTTTCTGTAAGTTATGAAATACTCTTCAAGACTGTATCCTGTAGTAAGAAAGTTCACTCCATCCCAACTGTGGTTGAATCTGCATTTGCATTTTTAAATCAGTTCCGTGCTGCCGTGATGCCGTATTTCTCTATGCTTGTTTGAAAGTTCTTTGGAGAAGATTCATTTAAAATGGTGCAGAGGTGCAATGACAGTGGAGTCGCCATAAGAGGGTGATAAACATACACAGACATGCCAAAGTATGCTAGCACTGTTACGGTGTGAAAACGACACCAAATGCAGACAGCTTTTTTGAAGATGGAGTCAGAAGGCTGGGACACTGGTGGGAAAGACAAATGCAGATTCGACCTGTATTAGGGTGATGAAGCATACGATGAATAAGGATCCAAAACCGACGGCTATCGATAAAGGGCCATTTTGAAAATCCTGTTTATCAAGAGTTGATGACAGAATGTGTAGAAGGATATGAAGCCAGGGCAATGTCAGAAATCAGCCGCTCAAGTTTTCCATATTGGAGAAAATCACCCATAGTAATGATCGTGGCAAGAAAACATAAAATATAGAAGATGAGCAAGAGTAGCAAAGGCTTCATGACTCTGAGGTGGGCCTGAGTGCTGAGGTCCTTGGTGCTGAGGACACTCTTCTTCAGATTCCTTGTGTGCCTCCACAGAGAGAGAAGCAAAACAAGGGATGCTGTTAAGCAGATGCTGAGACTGATGGCAGTAGAAGAAATCTGGAACAACATAAATGCATAACTGTCTTGAACATCACTTTGGCAGGTGTTCTGTGACAGGTTTCCTGTGAGACTGTGGCCTTTTTCATCTTCAAAAGACCTTGTGACTGAAGGAACACGACAGATTATGAAAGCTAGGAAAGATAATCCAAGGAATCTGGGCACCAGCACCCTAATTCTTGGCTTCAGCCATATGTAGAGAGGGTGAGTAAACCTTCACACAGCAGGAGACATTGAGGCACAAGACACAACAGAGGCTGGCTATGTTCAAATAAATCCAGGTAATGGATGATGCCTTCATGATTTAAAGTTTACATATTTCTCTGGAAAGCTGAAATACAGAAATTGACTGTTCATGGAAGCCCACTGAAAGAGAAATCAGGAGAGGCTGAGAGTGGTCAAGTGGAATCCGGTGCTGTGCTAAAAGTATGCTTGTGAACATTTTCTTTTTAATAAATACTTTGCAACTTTTGATCCTGGTAATGATTCTCTGTACCACATAGATCTCCACTGTTTTGGACTTGCTGTTTTAAAAGGGGCACCAGGAGGAAGGGGAGGGCAGTCAGTTGGCAAGTGGCTACTGACCTAGTAGTGCAAAAGGCAGTAAGCTGTCCCCGCTGGGTAGCAGGAGACACAGAGGCAAGTCCTCAGAACATGGAAGGGAAGCTGGGAGCTCTGAGCCTTCCAGTGGGTAATTCCTACAAAGGTCAGGTGGTGGTGGTGGTGGCTGAACTGAGAAGGTGAAAAACCCCTCCAGGTGTTGGGAAAACCCAGGAGGGCAGGGTGGAACAGGGTCTACAAGCCAAAGTAGGACGGTTCCACCACACATGAGCTACAGAGAGTGAGATGCAAATCGAAGGAGGATTCTGTTACTAATTATGCAGGTATCATGTTGTACAGGGATTTGCCAAGATTTATATAAGCAATAGTATGCCAATGCTTTGCATGCCACTTTCACAATGCATCAGGACATCAGGAACTGGATTTACAAAGACCTTTGAACCTCCATTCTGTGTCATACACACATGCATTGTGTGGGAAACAGAAGTTATGTGTTGTGTGAAGGAATGCCAAGCTATTGTTTCTTCTATAATCCACTGATCAACTTTCCCATACCGGAAACAATTGCCTTCAATTAACTTGTTTCCTCAAATTTGGTTATGCAGACACAGCAAGCAGCCAAGCCACTGAGCTTTGCAAAGAGATGTGATGTTAGGTCAAGGAATTATCTTTGTAGATGAAGCCACCCTTGTCCTTTGCCATGTCTTCCTGTTAACATCCTTGCTTAGAACCCTCACGGTTTTTCAAACACAACTTGTGTTTCTTCCCATCAGAATTCAAAACAGACCTCTATAATGGCCCAGCCTTCCACACCTACCATATTATGAGCTGCATCTATTCATTGGTAGCACCCCCAGTTCATAGCCTGGAGCTGTAGTGCATTTACTGAAATTCGAGCAAGTAACTGAGATACATAGGTGATTGCTCTAAGCCATTAATCGAAGAGTCTGTTGATCACCAGAAAGGACATGGCAATTGGTTGGAAGAATAGTTCTTCCTCATCTGTACCATCTCATCTTAAGGACTGCAGCTTTGTCCTGGGGATGCTATGATGACTGCTATTTAGACTTATATTTCACCTTCCTTTTCCCCATCACTTAGCAGAAACTCCTGGGGCTACTTGTGTTGGTGACATGGTATGGTGAGCTAACCTCTGCCTTAGCACTTCAGCTGTAGTCCCCTCTGCTCCTTGCCCTCACGGTGGGTTTGGATACCTTCAAAATGCCACAAGATCTATCTGGTGCATTTTTATTTCATCCCTCCTCCAAGTTTCTCAGAGTAGCACAGATTGTTCTTTGTTCCTTGTTTGATCCTTACAACAACCCCAGAGGCAAGTTGTTGAGATAAAGTAACCCCAGGCTGTGGTCATGCTGGTGGCTTGGCATGGTATGGTGGTGCCTCAAATCGTACCTGTTCAAAGTGTAGTGGAGCATTTCATCCAGACCGCACACCCTGTGGTGGGTTACCCATGTAGCAATCCTGTGGGGGAGCATCCACATTAGTGTTGCGCTTCAGCCATGGGACAAGCCGTAAGGGTAGGTTTTATTTAAATGCAGGTGGATGAATGCACATATGTGCTCATGTGCTTATACACATATAGGCAGCAACTAAACCCCCCCAGTGGTGGAAACAGATCAGCAACTTCAGATGTCCCTTCTGGGTTCCTTTTGCTGCAAGAGAGTTCAGATATTGGAAAACCCAAAGGGAACCACAAACAATCTGTTAATACTGGACTTTCCCCAGTACCTGCTTATTCCGCTTCCATTGTGGAACTGCATGGGCTGCCAGCAACAATGCCATGGGAGGCAGATGTCCTAGTCTGGAGGGACCCATTTATTCCACTCATGTAACACCACCATAGCGCCACAAACTGTGTGTGTGACCGCAGCCCCAATTCAAGGAGCTTTGCTTGGATGAAAGCTTCTTTCAAGACTTTTGCACTGGAGAACAACTCCTTTTGCTTGAGTTCTTCCAACATTGCTAAGCAGAGTGGTAGGCTACAAGCCACTGGTCTTGCGTTAAGGGCATTTGATTGTTGCCCATGTGTTGAGTATTCTGTGGAAATATTCTGGTGTCCTAAGAGCACTGTAATTGTAACTCTTTTTAAGATCCGTCACTGTGTTCAGTTAAGATTCCAGCTGGATAGAGACAGACCCCACACAGCTGCTTAGATATACCATTAAATTGGTTTATTAAGCACAATAGAACCATGCAGCTAGATACAGAATATACAAGTGTGTGATATTTGCTCACCCACAAAAACACTTGGTGCCATCTGAGCGATGCTGGGGGGCAGCCTCTTACTTCAGTGTCAGTGATCAAAATAAGATTCGAGTCTTCTCAGAGACGGCAGGAGGAGGCAGACCTTCATATGCATGTCTCATCTCACTCCCTGTCGAGTTGGAGAATGCTGAATCAAGTGTCCACCTGAACTCTTTGGGCACTGGTGTATGGCATTTTCCTGTGCCTAATCGCTCTGAGCTCCTGTGTACATGTTGCCAAAGCTCATTACCAATGCCTTTGTCACACAGAGGATGAGTTCAGACTGGCAGTTTGCCCCGCTATAGCCGTGTGTGAGCAACGTTTCACAGGCAGATTAACGGGGCCATTCACACAGGCACATGTGTATGGTGTTCCCCACCTGTAGTCAACCTATCGTGTACTGCTTCACTCCTGTGTTTAAAAGATACCTGGTGAAAGTGGTAGCAAATCCCAGAGAGCACATTTATCCCACTTCATTCTGCTTCTGGGAAGTGTGAACACTAACCTGAAAAGCCAGGAACAACCCATGGTAATAATGTCCGCTGGGTGTTTCCATGCATTAGGTATACTTGATTGCCCTGGAGAGGCAGCAGCGATATGATTGGATGTGCTCTCCTCTACCACCCAATGTGGTGCTGGCACAACAGGATCCTCCCCAAATCACCCTGATGTGCTTGTGCACCTGAGCACATATGTGCACATAGCCGAATTACCAGGAAAAAGCCATTTACAGCTGTACCTCCGGGCCAGCAGTCTGAATGCTCCCTCACACCTCTTCCTGGTATGCTCCTGCATCAGTCCATGCAGTGTGACCGGGAAAACCCGGAATGGTTTGTTCTGGGTCTTTTTTGCAACGACTCCCTCCCACTTCAAACCGCCGGTCTGAGCTCAGCCAGGGTCTGTTGGATGTGAATAGATACTATTTTTGATGGGTTGAGATTGGAGTGACTCTGCATAGCGCTGTGAAAATACGCCAGCAGACCTCCTGAAATATTGTACTACTCTTGTCTTTAAAAAAGTCTTGTTTGGCTTAGTGGGAACACTGCACTTTTGCTAGCCTGCAGCATTTGCAAAGATTGAAGCATCCAAGGTTCCGGAAGAAGTGAGCCTGTTGAGATACACACTTCCCTAAGCACTACTTTCCTTTTTTTCCTTTCCCCGTAACTTAGCAACCTACAAACAATACGCCAAAGTATTTTATAAATAATTTGAAACAGCATAGAAAAATATGGCTAGATCACACGTGCACCTTTAAAATCTTGCCTGATAGTAAAATCTTTCGTTTCTGCTATTCAGAAATGTTCTGTAAGACAGTCAGTCCAGGGAGTAATATATTGGTTGTGAAGTGAATTATAACAGGGGCAGCTAAAAGGGATATGGGCAGTTGAGTCATCTTGAGCCTTACAGTAAATACAAAAAACTTTTTTCAGGGGGATTCTATTAAAACAGCCCTTCATCTCAGCAGAGGGTAACACATTGCATTTGAGTAACATGAAAGAGTGACAATATTTTGGAACTCTCAAATAAAAGAAATATTTAGACAGAACATTTTCCGATATGATAAATGGAGGTAAATAGGGGAGCATTTCTGATCTGCTTTGAATTTTAGCATAACCCAGTCTTTTTTTAAATAATCGTTTTCATACAGTTAACAAAGATTTTTTCCCCCAATGAATCCCTAGGATTTAGGCTCAGGTTTAACACTGCAAGATTTGAATCAATTGAGCTAAGCCAAGTTCCCAGCCAGGAATCAGCTGCTACTAGTTGCAATAAAGATGGTAGAGCATTCTATTCACACAATGATAGTCTGAACTTAATAGCTTGGTACCATGCTATTGATATTTGAAGGAGTCTGAGTTCTAGCCACATCACATCCGAGGATACATTGGGTGTAAGAGAGAGGATCTTAACAAAATAAAGTTTACTGGAGCTTATCAAGAGGATCCAGTGATCCACTGACCCAAATCGGGGTGTGTCAGGGCAGGACCCCAAGGTGCGACACGAATGAGCACAAGTCCAGGAATAGTCCAAGGTTAAAGCCGAGTAAATCAGGTAGCATGGTTCAAACAGGTTTTAAATCACAGTCCATAAGTAGGGTCAGACATACCAGAGAGTCAAGTCCATAAATCACAACGATGCCAGAGGAGTCAGAGAGAAACGCAGGGTCCACGAAGCCAAGGGTCAAAAGCCAGTAAGAGTTTCACAAGGGTTGAGGCCGGGATACAAAGATTCAGGTCCTGACAACGACGTTGCTAGCACAAGTGTGCTCATGGCCAGAGGCTTTCCTAAATAGTGCTCTGGCTCTGTAGCCCATGAGCACCTGTGAGCAAGGTCCTGACTGCTGCTAATACTCAGGGATCAAGGTTATTTGCCCTCTGGAGCATGACTCTTTTCTTCGGCTGGCCAGGTCTTGACGCCGACGATCCCTTAGCCGGTGCACAGGTGGGGGAGAGGCAGGTAGTGAAGTGCTTGCTTCAGGCACCGCTCCAGGTGCAAAGCGTCCCACAGTTGGCTCAGGCTGCTGTGTATCCTCCACAGCACTTACATTGGTTGCAGGTCCTGGTGCCTCTTCAGCCCTTAAAGGTACCGAAGCCTCCCTGTTTTGGCTGTCAGGGGCTGGTTCAGGGGCTGAGTCAAGGACAGGCATGACAGGGTGGCATAGAGCAATTTGGGAAGAATTATGGCATTGTATAACTTTAACAAAAGTGGAATAAATTGACCACCTTTGGTACAGAAGACTTTCTTGAGAATGGCTATGTCATTTGAGTCTTTCTATAAGACCTTATAAACAGAACTTATATGGGAGTTGCAGGATAACTTGTAATTAAACATACCACTGAGATATTAAACTGTCTAACTTCTTTGTTGGTTTTTCTATAAATTTGCCAGGGATGTTCCTTCAAGAGTCCTGACTTAGAGAATCTCAAGACCTTTGTTTCGGCAAAATTAATTGCCAGCAACTCTCGAGCACAAAAGACAAAGAAATCATTCATTAGTGTCTTCAAGCCAATCAAGGTTCAGCTGAGGAGAACTAAATCATCAGCATATACAAGCCTTGGTAGTGGTTGATTTGTTAAATATGGTACATGAACATTATTCAGATTTGGGAAGAAGTTATTTATGTATAAATTGAACAAGTTTGGAACTTATGCACATTCTTGTTGTACACCTTTTTCAGTTTTTATTGATCTCAGAGATGAATTCATATTTAAGGTTTTTAACTGTAGAAAATTCCCAGAATATAAATGCTTAATCAGGTCCAAAAACCACTTAGGGATGGAGGTGAAATTCAACTTTTCCCATAAATGAATATGGGATAACGAATCAAAAGCTGCATGAAGATCAACAAAGGCAGCAAATATAGAGTCTCCATTAATGTTAATTTATTTATTGACAAGAGTCAATAAGATCAAGCAGTGCTGTATGCATTTACAGCCTTCCTGAAAGCCAAACTGCTTTTGATGAATTATTTTCTTTTCTTTCATCCATTTTTTAAACTTATTTGTTAAAAAGGCAGTACATATTTTATTCAATACAGGAAGTAAGCTAATTGGCCTGTAATTGGAAGGATCCATTCTTATCCCCTTCTTATAGATAAGGGTAATTAATGCCAATTTCCAGCTTTCAGGAATTACTCCAGTTTGATTGATTTTTAAAAATAGGGGGACTAATAGACTGAACATTGTACCTTTTACACCTAAACTCTCAACATTTATATTACAAAGATTACCTTACAATACAGGTTAGCATTCCAACACAGAACAAAAAATGCCAGGCAAGGACTGAAATGTGCATGTGGGGTATGTATTCCTTTGGAAACAGAGGAATCAGACTTGAGGAAGAAAGGGAAAGGTTTCTGGGAGCATCCAGTAAGACAGTCAAATGCTAGCTTCTTTTACAACTATATTTACAGAAACAGAAACTGATAAAACACAGCAATTGCTTGCAAACTATGTTGTCGAAGGCTTTCACGGCTGGAGTTCATTAGCTGCTGTAGATTTTCCGGGTTGTGTGGCTGTGGTCTTGGCATTGTAGGACCTGACATTTCACCAGTAGCTGTGACTGGCATCCTCAGAGGTATAACACAGAAAGATGGAGTACTCTCTGTGTCAAGATGAGCAGAAAAATGGTAGGCAGGTAATTTATATCTACCCTGGAAGGTGGGGTAGGGCTGAGTCATTATCCTGGAGTTGTTCTCCAGGCTATGAACATGCTGATGGAGGAGCTTTCCTGAGGAGGTCCTTTTGTCTATGGATTGTTTCCTGAGGAGGTTTCCTGTTTCTTGAGGTGGTTCTTTTGTGTGTAGAATGGCTATTGAAACTCTAATCTTATCTGTAGTGCTATTGCCAGCTGTAGAGCATTTTGTGTTTTTCAGGACAGGAAAACTCTCTTCTTTCCTGTTGAAATTGTGTTTATGTTTATGAATTTCAATGGCTTCCCTGTGTAATCTGACATGGTAATTGGAAGTGTTGTCCAGTCTTTCAAACTTGCAAACTGTCTGCCTACTGCCTTTTGCATCTTGTAGGCTTCATTCAGCACTACTGCTGCTTGAAGAACATGAGGATCTTTTCCCAATATTCAGAATTTGAACACTCGTTTCTTTCAGTTTGGGATTGGTAACTATTAAGATGATTGAATGAACAGAAGGATAGGAAGAAAGCAGAATGATGGAGATCAGATGCTCAGGGGAGCTGATCCCAAAATTACTAACAAATGCAACATTCATTGCAACAAAATATACAACAAAGAAGAAAAGAAAGCACAGCAGAGACTTCATGACATTCAGATGGGCTCGAGTGCTGAGATCCTTCACATCCAGGCCATTCTTTTTCAGGTTCCTCACGTGCCTCCACAGAGACATGAACAAAAGAATGGATGCGGCTAAGCATATCAGGAAACAGAGGGCGGGGAGAGTGAACTGGACAGGGGCCAACATCTTAAACACTTCATTGTTTTTTGGGTTTTTCTGCACTGTCATGTTTCTGCTCAGAAAGTGGCAGTTTCCTTGATTCAGATAAACTACGTACGAAGGGAGAGAAAAAAACACAAAAAAAATACATGGTATTGCAAGCAGTCTTGGCATGAACCGGTCAATTCTTGACTTCAACCAGGGGAATGGTGGGCGAGCAAAGGTGGTGATCTTCAGGCAGTAGAAAACATGGAGAGTGGTGTCACTTGAGAAGCTGGCCATGTTGCAGTAGTTCCAGGCCATGTTCATGAACTGTTCTGTACAGCTAAACTCATATGTACTTGGAGAGCGGAGATAAAGACATTGGTTTATCATGAGAATCCCCTGCATCAAAAATCTGGAGGTGCTCAGAAAGGTCAGGAGAAGGCCACAAGGGATCAGTTTCCGATTCCGGAGCCAACTGTAGCCATTCACCGCCATGATAAATCCATTCCCCAGTAAGGCTACAACGTTCATCATGCCAAACACGGACAGACAAAGAATCCTAAGGGACGGTGACATTTCGCCACTCATTATTGTCAGTCTGCAAGATCAAGGTCTGTCTCTCTTTGTGTGTTTGCTAGGTTCTGCCTGGCTGGGCATCTGGTGGGTATTCAAATAGGTCATGTTACATAGAGGGATGCAAATCTTAGATATTCTTTCCCCAACCTATTACGTGGTTGTACCTAGCATCGCAGAGATATCCTGAGGGACATGATTCAATTTGCATGACCAAGCCTTTCTGCCACAGCTCTTCCACATCTCATTTGGGTTTTACCAAAAGCTGTTTACTCTGGACTGGTTGCAATACTACATTTTTTGCATATGCAGGAGCCATAGTTTTGGTGAAGGATTAAACCAATTATTTTGCTGCATTCCTGTGATCTTGACTGAGGAATCCATTGTAGACAGTGTTATCTGCACATCCCCTCTCCCCAGTTTTTTAAAGACATGTACTTGATGTGAGGAGCTGCAGCGGCTCAAGCGGTTAAGACGCTGAACTGCAGGCTGTGGAAGGTCAGTAGTTCAGCAGTTCGGGGCCCGAGTTCAGCCGCATGATGGAGTGAGCTCCTGTCTCTAGTTCCAGCTCCTGCCAACCTAGCAGTTCGAAAGCAAGAAATTGCAAGTAGATAAATAGGTACCACTTCGGTGGGAAGGTAACAGCATTCTGTGCACCTTGGTGTTTAGTCATGCTGGCCACATGACCACGGAAACGTCTTCAGACAGCGCTGGCTCTTTGGCTTTGAAGCAGAGATGAGCACCGCAACCCTAGAGTTGGATTCGACTGGCTTTCGAGCAAGGGAACCTTTACCTTTACCTTACTTGATGTGAAGAGTTATTTGTACATTATATCTGGGAATTGTTTTTACTGAGTGTATGCCAATCTTCTCCACTTTTCTACCCCTCCGTAACTAGGTTTGCACATGTGTATTTTGTTCTGAATTACATTGCATCATAAGTTTTGTAGGCTTAAGTTTACATTGGCTACCTTCTGCTCTTACACTGCATATTTTTCTTCATTTGTTTGTACTGAAAACAGTGCTCGTGATAGCTTACTCAGTAATTTCAACACTATTAGCATTTCGCAGCAGAACAACAAAAACAAAGAATAAAAACAGACAAGATAAAAAGGCACATAGCTACTACCTTTCCCTCCTGTTTAGGAAGCACTTCTTCTCAGGTTTAGCATATGGATGCACACTTTTTTCAGTTTGGGATTGGTGAATATCAAGATGACAGAGTGTGCAGAAGGATACGAAGCCAGGACAATGTCAGAAATCAGCCGCTCAAGTTTTCCATAATGGAGAATATCACCCATAGTAATGATCATGGCAGCAAAATGTAATATGTAAAAGAAGAGCAAGAGAAGCAAAGGTTTCATGACACTGAGGTGGGCCTGAGTGCTGAAGTCCTTGGTGCTAAAGCCACCCTTCTTCAGATTCCTCGTGTGCCTCCACAGAGAGAGAAGCAAAAGAATAGATGCAGATACACAGGTGCTGAAACTGATGGCAATAAAAGGGAACTGGAGAGGACTTAAGAATGTAATTAAGTTGCCACAAATCTCACTTCGGCTGGTGTTCTCCACTAGATTTCTGGTGAGATTGTGGTGGTTTTTCTCTTCATAAAAGATCTTGATTGGAGGAATAGAGCAAATTATGAAAGCTAGTAGTGATATTCCAAGGAATCTGGGTACTAGTACCCCAATTCTTGGCTTCAGCCATACAAAGAGAGGGTGGGCAAAGTTGGTGACCTTCACACAATAGAAGACACTGAGCCACGTGGCACACCAGAGGCTGGCTGTGTTCAAATACATCCAGGTGAGGGAGAATACCTGATGTTTTATGCTATGTATGTATGTCTCTAAATAGCTGAAATACACAAATTGGCTGCTCACGATAACCCACTGCAAGAGAAATCTGGAGAGGCTCAAAATAGTCAAGAGGAAATCACAAGGGACCATCTTCCTGCTGTGGAGCCAGCTCTGGCCATTCACAACTATGATGAATCCATTCCCTAACAGGGAAACAAGGGACTCAATCCCAAAAATGATCAGAAAAAAGATACCCAGTGGGGAAAACAAGTTTCTGTCCATCGCTGCCATCTTCAGAGAGAAATATTTTACAGGGGAGCAAGAGGAACCAAATAGTGCCTCTCTTGGTTTCTGTATGGTGTTTTGCAGAGAAAACTCTGGCTCTGGGGGCTGTATTAATAGTCATGGTATGATATATAGTGAGCGAGATGCAAATCAGTGGAGGATTCTGTTACTAACTGAATAGATATCATGTAGTACACTACTGCCCAAGGATTTTTCCCCCCAGACTTGCATGACTAAGAGTATGGCAACACTTTGTGAGCCATTTTCAGACACTGCAGACTTGGCCAACCTGAAAAATCAGCAGTGGCTGAACATAGCCTAAGCCAAACAGGACACAGCATTCTAAATGAATTGTCTATATTTTATGATATTTCTGTTCTTTCCCTTTCCCAATTAAATTAAAACTCCTGAACTTTAGGCAAACATTTCATGGTGAGGTGGCTCCCTTATCTCTTTTTCAGGTTATAGAAGGATTGTTTTTAACCACTACATGAAACTGATCTAGGGAACCACTGATGATGAATGAAGTTTTAATTAAATTTGCAGTCCTAGTGAACTCCAGGATTACTAACTAGCACTTCTCCTGTTCCTCAAAAGAATAAACTTCTCACGTCTGTCTACTTTTAACTAAAATTAGCCAATCTTCTTGTCTCATTAGCTCAGTTCCACTCCTGCATGCAAGACATGAAAGCATTCGATTCCCACCCATTCTGGATCTCTTAATCACCTTAGGTTTTCACTTTCTAGGCACACTTTCAGAACTGAGGTCTCTACTTCTCATAGCACAAAGAACAACCCATTCTATGCCTAGGTACTCCACTGGTTTCGGTGGGCTTCGACCTAAGGAAGGTGATGGCAAACCAACTCAGCTACTCACTTGCCTTGAAAGCCCCACGCTGGGGTCACCATAAGTCAGCTGCAACCTGAAGGCATTTTACAGGTACACGCGCTGCACCTTCGCAGAAAAGAATCAGACTTGTGGGGAAATGGAGAGGTTTCTAGGTACAGCCAGTAA
The DNA here is from genome assembly GCA_029375565.1 of Gekko gecko. NCBI lineage: Eukaryota > Metazoa > Chordata > Lepidosauria > Squamata > Gekkonidae > Gekko > Gekko gecko. The sequence continues at coordinate 148,071,243 of JAPDNY010000007.1, read as the reverse complement.
CAGAGCAGAACGTAAGCTTGGCTAATGTCTATATTTACAGAAAGAGAAGTGGATAAATGTCCTTTGCAAATCGTGTGCTCAGTGGCTTCTGTATCTTGTTGGCTTCATTGAGGACAAGTGAATAGCTCCTTGAAGGCATGAGAATGCCAGGTGAAATGATCATCTCCTCAAGAGCATGTTCTATTGCCTCCCCTCCCAGTGTTCAGAATCCATACACATACTTCTTTCAGTTTTGGATTGATCAGAATTAAGAGGATCGAGTGAAAAGAAGGATAGGAAGAAAGCAGAACAATGCAAAGCAGCTGCACCGGGCTACCAAATGGAAAAACATTTGAAATATCAATGTTCATCACAACGAAATATAAAACAAAGGAGAAAAGAAAGAACAGCAGAGATTTCATGACACTGAGATGGGCCCGTGTGCTGAGGTCCTTCACATCCAGGCCATTCTTTTTCAGGGTCCTCATGTGCCTCCACAGAGAGATGAACAAAAGAACGGATGCAGCTAAGCATACTATGAAAACAGAGGAGAGCAGAACAGGACCTAAAATGACAGAGCTGAGTTCTCCAACATCCTGGCTTTTGTTCTTGGTCAGGTTTCCTGTAAGGGTATGGCATGTTCCTTGTCTTAAATAAACTATGACTGAAGGGAGGGAAAATGCCACAGAAGCAACACAGGACATCACAAGCAGTCTTACCACAAGTCTGTCGGTTCTTGACTTCAGCCAGAGAAAAAGGGGATGAGCAAAGGTGGTGACCTTCAGAAAATAGAAGACGTACAGACAAGTGTCACATGTATTCATGGCCATGTTGGAATAGACCCAGGTCACATCCATTATCTTTGTGATACAGCTAAAAGCATAGTTCCCCGGAGAACTCATGTAAACTAACTGGCTGATCACGAGAACCGCCTGCAGCAGAAGTCTGGAGACGCTCAGACAGGTCAGCAGAATTTCACAAGAGACCATTTTCCTGTTATGGAGCAAGCTGTGGCCATTCACAGCTATGATGAGCCCATTCCCCAAAAGGCTGACAATGGTCTCAGTCCCTAAAATGACCAGACAAAGAACACTAAGGGGTGCTAATATGTCGCTTCCCATTATTTCAATCGGCAAGGTCAATGTTTGTTTCTCCTTGTGCGTTTCCTAGTATCTGTCCAGTTGGCAATCTGCAGGGTTCCAAGAAAGGTCATGTTGCAAAGAGAGAGATGCAAATCTCAAAAATTTCTGCCATTTTGTATATATCCACATTTGCATGGTTTACCCCATGGAACCTCTCTGTTTCTGCCACAATGCTGAATATTTGGGATCAACCAAGAGCTGTACTCAGGGCTGGTTGAACCTTGACATTTTTTGCCCATATTTTGTTGAAGTTGTGCGAGCCATATTGAGGAAGAATTTTCTTTTGCTGAATGTTTGTGATCAGTTTTTCATCTCCACTGAGGAATCCATGTCAGAAAGTACCACCTAACATGCACCCCCAACTCCATTATTTCTAAAGAGGAGCACTTGATGTGAAGAGACAGAAAGCAAACATACCCCTTAACTGGGTTGACGTTATATCTGGGAATTATGTTTATTCAGGGGTTGCTCATCTTCTCCCTTTCTCTGTCCCTCTGTGCTTAGTCCTGCACATGTGTATTTTGGTCAAAATCACATTGCAACATGGGGTTTGTAGTCTTATGCTTATGTAAGCAACCCAACATTCTTACGCTGCATATTTGACTGTTTATATTAATCTCTCCAGTCTTTCAGTTGAAAGCAATGCTCTCATGATAGCTTGTTCAGTCACCTCAATGCAATAAACATCTTGCACTGAACAATAAAAGCAAAGATGCTAGAAAGGATAAACACATATCCATGCTCGCAGAATGGCTGCTGAGGTTGTAAGCCATAACCTTCCTGGGACATACCTTGCAGGGTGAAGTTGCCCTTTCTCCCTCCCCAAGTGGCAGAAACTGGCGTAGCACAACAAATATATTTCAACAAACACAATCCTGTAATATATAAAAGAATTGGGTCCACAGTTGCCAAGAAAAACTACATTTCCATATTCATGGGAGTCCCTTGATCCCCAGTACAACCTTTTCCATAGTCAAAAAGATCTCCCCCTCCCACTTTTCACCTGAGGAAAAGCTGGTGTGATCAGGGATGGTCTCATTTAATGGGGGACAGGTATAGCTGCCCTGGCCCCACACTGGGAGACTCCAGCTGTTGGAATATAGCAATGTCTTTTGTACAAAGAAATAGAGGAAATAAGATCCTATAGGGGGCAGCAAGCTCTGGCTAGACAGGACTGTAGGGGGAGTATCTTCTTCCTAAAGGGCCTTTACCTTGTCTGTCTTCAGAATTCTCTTTTTAGGCTTTTCTTCTAGAATAGTAAAGAATTCTTTCTCTGTTTCTGCTTGTAAGGAAACTAGGTTTATAGCTTCTCTTTTTCTATCCAGTTTGTTGGCTCCATAAATAAAGCTTTTGTAACTTTTAATCAGGTCAGTGTCCTGACTGCTACATAGGCACTCTGTCAATACTGACCACTCACGGTCCTGCTCCCTGATGGGGGGAGGAATCAGTGAAGGCTCTCACCATCTCTAGTAACACCCGTCTTGCCCAGGCCTCGGGTTGTCTGCTCACAGTGACAATCACACATGATCACCCTCTCTGGGGCTTGGGCAGCCAGCTTGGCAATGGCTGCATTTCACCCACTCTAGTCAAGGCTTGGGTATCTGGCTTCCGGTGTCAGCTCCCACCTGCCTCACACAGGGTGAGGACTACTCTTTGCTCGACCCCTGCAGAGGGGGATGGGGAAGTCTAGTGATGGGCTGGCCGTGATTCTGGGACATTTCCTGAATTTTTGCTCAGAGTCCCAGAATCATTAAGATAGCTGGGTATAGTACAGCCCAATAGGTACATGTCAGAAGACTTGACATTTCCCACATCCTACTAAATATATGTGCAAGTTTTAAGGAAAATTTATATGTGGAAAGTTTATCTGATGGAGCAACAGGTTTTTAACTTATCAGGGCTCCCTGTGAGTAAGTGCCATCAAGGCACAGGTGACTCATGGTGACCTCATAGTCTTTCAAGGCAAGAGACTAACAGAAGTGGCTTGCCCTTGCCTTCCTCTGCATAATGATCCTTGGTGGTCTCTCATCCAAATACTAACCAGGGCCTTACCCAGCCCAGCAGGAACTCATTAGCATAATAGGCCACACCCCCGACAGCACAGCTTATTAGCCTATTAGGCCACACCCCCATATTACCAGAAGTGTAGTCATCCAGCCACACCCACCTTTTGCTTCTTATTCTGTTTCCCATGTTTGTTGTCAAAAACCAGGGCTTTTTTTTGTAGCAGGAACTCCTTTGCATGTTAGGCCGCACATCCCTAATGTAGCCAATCCTAATGAGTTTCTGCTGTTGGGTGTGGCCTATTATGCTAATGAGTTCCTGCTGGGCGTGGCCATCTCAGGAGCCAGCTGGAACTCCGTTCCTGTGCATTCCTGCCCAAAAATAGCCCTGGCCTTACCTATTACCCAAACTGGACCCAGAGAAGGGGAAATTCGCTTTAAAAAGGGTTCCAGAAAGGAATAACGCAGGACCTTGTAAGTCTGTGTGTACCAAGGTGGATCTCAGTAGGAATACCCCAAAATAAAATTAGGAAGAAAGAGAGTGTGAGAGAGTGACTGTCTTTCCACCATTAAACTGCCTGTCAAGGAAAACTGGACCTCCAGTTCAATTCTTTGTTCTTGCTTTAATACATTGGTTCAGGCTTCATATCAAAACTTAGGCCTGAAACATGGGGGGGATGAGATAGAAGGAAAGCATCTGGATTTTGTCATGAGGAAGTTGACAAGTCTGACTTGGTGCCTTTGAATAACAGTGACAAGGAGCCACATCATTTGGTCACCTGGAAGGGTTGTGGCACCAACACATACCTCACTCTTTTTTTGATGCTTGTTTTATATTTCAGAGAGGAAGCATCATCTCATAAGCTGTTCCTCTTCTGAGCCATTTGTCGTCACAGTTTCATGTCAGGAAACTTCAAGGGACTGAATTTTGTATTGGCTCAAGGGCCCCAGCCTATGCAAATTTTAGACTTTAGGAAGGCCCCGGTCACACGGGCCAGAAAACGCGCGGGGGAGGCGTGGCATTTTGCCCCGGAGCTAAATAAGGCGCGGTAGCCCGATCTCACAGGCCACCGGGTTTCCACGCGCCAGCTCTGCGCCGCGATCACACCGCACTGCTGCAGCGCAGCAAAACAGCAGCACAGCAGACCATGCAAGTGCGAAGTGCGCATGCGCCGTTGGGGGGGGCAGGCCGCTGTCGGTGACTTGTGTGTGCGCATGCACTGTCCAGCATTGGTGCGCATCCCAGGGAAACTTACAACATCCGGAAACCCCGGGGACATGGGCGGGCGTCGGAAGCCGCGGGATACCGGCGCTCCCGTGATCAGACGCCAGCCTTTGCCCCGGGGTTTCCAGAAACTAGTACCTCGGACCTACTAGTTTTTTACCCCGCGTTTTCGAGGGAAGCCGCGGGTTGGCCACGGGAGCCCTACGCCTCCCAGATGTGCTCGTATGAATGCGCACGGAAAGTCCGCAGGGCTCCCGTGACTTCAGCGGGGCAAATGCTCCGTGTGGACGGGGCCGAAGTTTAGCTTTCCTGTTGTTAGTGTTAGTTGGAGCAAACCAGCTCTAGCTCTCCTGGAGAGAATGGGCTAACACTGTCATGGGTTAGACATCATCCAGGCACATAAAGAGACTTGAAAAGATTCCTAACTTCACCCAAGAAGAGCAACCTATGGTAACTATAATTTACAGCATAATGTGTAGCTAGAACTTATGTAGCTTTCTTGTTTTTTCTGCTCATTGCTTTGTTCTTTAGGAAATACTGTAGCACTCTTTAATAATTTTTTTAAACTATATCTGGTTGTTCTGTACTTCAGAAACTTCAATCTAATTCCAGTACCTTAGACTTAAAGCATCCACCTACTGGTTAATTATTAGAGGAAACTCATTCTGCAAGTGGCCAAGCATGCAGGGTTGGCTTTCTTAATTAATTCCTAGTAAGGTTAGAAACTTACTCCTTATGCCCACTGATAACAAAGATCCCCTGGATTGGGAATTCTTGACACTACCCGCATTCCTCCAACCATTAAACTGTTACCCAACATAAAATTAGGAAGAAAGAGAATGAGAGATTGATTATAAATACAATTTTATTGCATACAAAATAAAAATATGAAGAATCTACACTGAGCACCTGAGAACTAATTCTCTAAACAATAACACACACACACACACCGCAGCAAGAGGGTGCACTTATAGAAAGGAAAGGGGAGGAAATCGGGAAGTTTTAGGGAAGGGACATAAAACCTGAAATCCTGGGCTTGAGGTCTGGAGAGGTCCAAGGAACAGTTGGGGGGGGGAAGGATCCTGCAACACAGTTGCAGGGGTGATCAGGTAGTGGGAAAACGTGGTACACTTTTCACTGACCTAGGATTGTCTTTTTATTCAGAAGAGTCCCGTAGCTGGACATGGGAACTCATTTTCCCAGGAAAGTGTTTGGTCCAAGATAAAAAGTTTGAATCTTATTGGCTGGCTTAAAGTTAACTGCTGTCAAACTTTGGTGGGGAAAAGTGGGGGGAATATCTTTATTAGGTTACTGTGAGTGAAATCTGCATGGGCACAAACATGATTAACATAGTTTAATTAAGGTGAAGTGAGCCAGATCTGCACTGACACAAAAATTTGGATGAGTCAAGATAGCTCCTGAAACAGGATGGAATATAAATTAATGTCTTGAGTACCCATCTTGATTGAGTAAAAAATGGAAAAAGGAACTGGGCATTGGTTACTGGAATAGCAACTTCCATTCTAAATCCCCAGAAGTCAATGGGCTTAGAAGATGTAAGTCAATGGGCTTAGAAGATGTAAGTCTGCTATGGATTGCACTGATAGTGAACCAATGGTCTGAGTCAGTACAAAGTAGCTCCATAACCTTGGTGATCAACATGACCTGCATTTATGCAGTACCTTAATCAAGGCCCCTTTGACGTCCTTGTTCTTCAGGCTGTATATTATGGGATTGCACAAGGGAATTACAATGCTATAGAAGAGAGAGATCATTTTGTCTTGACCTGGGCTGTGGCTAGACTCAGGTCTCATGTACATAAATATGGCACTGCCGTAGAAAAGCACCACCACAGATGCATGAGAGGCACATGTCGAGAAAGCTTTGCACCGACCTTGTGTAGATTTGATTTCTAAGATGGCTGTCAGTATGCGGGTGTAACTGATCATGATAAAGGAGATGGGTGTGACCAAGGTCACAATGCATCCGAATGAAGTGAGCTTTTCAACAATATTGGTGTCGGCACATGCCAGTTTCAACAGTGCGGGCATTTCACAGAAAAAGTGATCGATCAAATTGGAGCCACAGAATGGCAACCGCCAAGTGAGGACCGCATGTGCCACTGGCAATAAAAGACCACTGGTCCAGGTTGCCGCAGCCAGTTTGATGCACACCTTTTTGTTCATAAGAAATGTATAATGTAGGGGGTGGCATACTGCAGCATACCTATCATACGCCATCACTGCAAGGAGAATACATTCAGTCGTGGCCAAGGCTAGGAATGTATACATCTGGACTGCACAACAAACTAGTGAGATGGGCTTGTTGGGACTCAGAAGATTGGCCAGCATCTGGGGAACCGTGCTGGAAGTGTAGCAGATGTCCACACAGGAGAGGTGGCTCAAGAAGAAATACATGGGGGTGTGGAGTCGAGAATCCAGCCAGATAAGCACCAGTATGGTTGCATTGCCTGCCAGCGTGATGGTATAGACCATAAAGAATAACCCAAAAAGAATGAGACGGATCTTGAAGTTCCTTGAGAGACCAAGGAAGAGGAATTCTGTCACCGATGTTTGGTTCCACATAGTGGCTGCTGAATTTTGATTTTCTGCAGAAAAGAAAGAGACAGGTTTCCCCCCCATCTGAGTATTTTTAAAAAATCATACTTGTTTCTTCCATTGCTGTAAAAATGAAAGTGATTTAAATGCACAACATATAGGTTAGGATTTAGTAAACACACACAAGATTCTTAATGTATCATAAAATGTGCATATCAGAAAATGTTTCCTTTGACCCACATTTATTTTACTTTACTTTTAGAAGAAGAAAAAAGAAGAAGAAGAAGAAGAAGAAGAAGAAGAAGAAGAAGAAGAAGAAGAAGAAGAAGAAGAAGAAGAAGAAGAGGAGGAGATTGGATTTATACCCTGCCCTTCACTACCCAAAGGTGTCTCAGAAACTCCTTTCCCTTCCCCTCCCCACAACAGACACCCTGAGGGGCTGAGAGAGCTCTTGACAGAAACTGCTCTTTTTTCAAGAACAGCTCTTATCAGAACTATGGCTTGCCCAAGGTCATCCAGCCAGGTGCAAGTGGAGGAGTGGGGAATGAAACCCGGTTCTCCCTGATTAGAGTCCGCGCACTTAACCACTACGCTAAACTTTTATATAAAGTCCCTTGAGATAGACTTACCCAGGGTGGAGACAGGCAAATAGTGCACTATGTTCACATTAGGGTGTGCATTTGGCATAAACTGAGCTGGAAAATACCTGGAAAATACCTTATTGTATAGCTGAGCTTGAATAAAGCCAATATTTTTGGCTTTTATCCGGGTATATTCAGCTATACTGAATGGGCAGTGGGAGCTGAGAGCTCTGCATTGCCTTGGCTGGGGCTAGCTCCTCTTGCAGCTCAGAGCTAATTTAGGATTGCCCAGGGTGTTGGGAGGAAAAGCCCTCCCAGCCACGTCTGAGAGACCTCCCCACCACATCATGTTGCCGGAGATGCCAAGCCAGCCTCAGGTTGGCTGTTTGTTTTAATTGGTATTTTTCTTCTCAGGCCTATTGAACCCCCTAAAATTTGGGATTTCTGAAAAATCCCAGATCCGAATACCAGGCAAATGGCTTGCATTCTATCATTCTGCTCAGCTGGAGTCAAAGCCTTCCAAGGGTGGTGGAAAGCTCCTTAGCAGAGTGATAGCATATGAGCCACAGTGATAGCATATGAGCCACAATCTGCTGAAAAGGAAGGTTTTCAAAACAGTATTTGAAAAAATTATATTCCACTACAATTTTTCTAAGCAACGGATTTGTAAAGGTTTGATAGCAGTATTACAAAATGTATGACCATTTAGTGAAAAAGCACTCTGGCTGACGGCTTGGGAATTTCATATACAAGAATATCACAATTAGCAAAATCAATAGGAGATACCTAGACTTTCAACCAGTTTCTTAACACCTTTGTATGCATTTATGGTATGGCTACCTATGGAATACTGTGTACTGTCCTAGTCAATGTAAGACTGTAGCACTGTAAAAGGTACAGAAAAGGGCAGCCCAAATGATCCAGGAGCTGGAGCACCTTCCCTATGTGGAAAGGGTAGGGACTTTTTAGATGATAGAAGAGATGATAGAGTCATATAAAATTATACACAGGGTGGAGAGAATGAGAAGAGGGAACCTTATGTCTCTGTCCCATGATAATAGAACTTGTGGACACCCAGGAAAGTTGATGGACAGCAGATTCAGAATAGACAAACAAATGAATGAAGTACTTCTTGATTCAAAGTGTGATTGCCTTGTGGAATCCAGCACCACAGTAGTGATGGCCATAATTTTGTTGGCTTTAAAAGGGATTATGTATCATCATGGAAAATAGGTCCATTGATGGCTACTGAGAAGCTTTGACCTCTGAAACCTGTTTACAGGCTCAGAATGGGGCATCTGGTTGGCTACTGGATGCTCAGTTCGATGGACTGTGTACCTGATCCAGCACAGATACTCTTGTGTTCAACATCAGAAACAGGATAAGATTTAGAATGACAAAAAAAGGAGTTTAACTACCGACATGGAAGCTTCCCTGTTAACTACATGGTTATAGAACCTATAGAAGATTGTAGAATAGGAGTTGGTGCTCAGTTATAACTAAAGTTGCAAGATTTTATCGGGATTTTCAAAGCCTTTCTATTAACCCTGTTCTGGTCTGTTCACTGTATCATTAGCTTCCATTGTCTGCCCCCCCCCCATGTCTACACTGTGCACAAACTGCATCTAAAAGGTTATCATCAGGAAATTTTATGTCCAGGTCTCCATGTTCTACCATGCCCATTGGAAATCTTTCTGTTTTCTCTGCATTGACAGCCTCTGATAGGTTGCGATAATAAATAATACATATTTGGGCATGCAAATAAAAGATACTGATAACTGGTCACATTACTTGTCTTCGTCAACTGGTGGCCCTGAAGTCCTTTGGTCTGTCATCGAATCTCACAGTCTTCAGTCCTCTTCTAAATACAGCACTGTGGGTGCTCCTGTAATATATATTCAATACTGAACATTTCACGACAATGAACCTCCGTCACTGATTTGCAATCTCATCCATGCGATCAGTCCAAAATGTTGCGGTGAAAGTGACACATCATTTCATTCCGCCCCCCCCCATGCAATCTGAAGCAGGGTTATACCTATCAGTTGCCCTATCAGACTGTTTAGATTAACAATTTTTAGATGAACAATTCCGCAATTTTTAGATGAGCAGTTCTGCATAGGATGGCACTAGAAGTCTCTTTTCCAGAATCCTAAAGGAGAGGAAAGTTTTGATCAAGCCAGACAGCATGATGCAGTGGTTATAGTGTCAGACTACAATCTCAAAGACCCAGATTTGAATCCCTATTCTGTCATGGAAGCTGGCTGGGTGACCTTGGGCCAGTCACACACACTCAGCCTAATCTACCTCAAAGGGTCGTTGTGAAGAAGAGTGGAGGAAAAAAATGTAAGCTCCTTTGGGTCCCCACTGGGGAGAAAAGTGGGGTATAAGTCAAGTAAATAAATAAATGAAAATGCTTTACGGGTTGTTTCTAGCTTTAACCCTTTCTTCGTTGTTGCTTAGACACATCTGTCTGTTGCACATATTATCCTGTCATCACTATGTTATCCCTGCCATGTTTTTAGCTTTGTATCTGAACTCTGTACCATATCCAATATGTGAGAGTCATTCAGATTTCTGTAATCCTGGTCCAAACCCACTGCCTCTTAGAGGTCTCATCCTATTGTTTGTGTTGACTTGCACTGTGTAATCTGCTTTGTGTCTCAGGGAGAAAGGCAGACTATACCGTTAATATAGAAAATAAATGATGACAAAGGATGCCTTTTTTTAAAAAAAAGCAAGACTTCAAAGTATCATCTCCTGGTTGTTTTATAAAATGCAAGAGTAAAAAATATATATGTGGATCTAAATTTTGGGATCATAGTTTGCTATCATATATTGGTCATTTTTTTTGGTAAAAGTGACAGTTCTTCAGTAAATAAAAACTTACCTGCTGGTGTTGGTATTATCACAAGCACAATTTCCATTTCAACCTGTTGCAGAGCACTTCAGAGAAATATATCCTCATTAGGTGTCTGGGGAACAAGGAAATGCCTCCTGTCCACTTTTAAGATTGTATCCGTTCAAAGTGTGGCTGCCGTCCAGAGGAAACACACATAACTTTGCAAGTCATAAGATTTCATCCCTTGCTTCTCGGTTTCAGAGGAATTCTAAGCAAAGCTGTGAAAGTCCTCTTACACTGTGGAGAACTTCTGCTGATCAGAGTAAACATAAGGGAGAAGCAGGGGCTGATTGTGTATAAGGCAGTTTCGTATATGTTCAGGGAGAGGGAGCAATACTATCCTGGAAGGGTCTACCTGGTCCGAAACCTTGAGTCTCGATATGGTTGCCAGTCTCCAAGTGGGGCCAGGAAATCTCTGAGACTTGCAACTGATCTCCAGACAGCAAAGATTAGTTTCCCTGGAGAAAATAGCTACTTTGAAAGGTGGACTCTATGGCATTAAGCCCTGATGAGCTCCCTCCCCTCACCCCCCAAAAATCCAGGAATTTCCAAACTTGGAGCTAGAAACCCTAAGTCTCAAAGGAGTTGGCAGCAGTCTTCTGTAACCCACACAGTTAGTTTTTGGTAATTGATTCCTCTAGGACTTTTCTCCAGTCATATTTATTTTACATGTTTATATCCCAATCAAGACCCTATGTCTTCTGGAGTCTTCTGGAGACCCTATGTCTTCTAAGAACAGATGTTCCCAACCAGCCTAGGATACCTGGCCTACTGTAGGACTACATCCTAAGCTTTTGGCCATGATCCAGCTCTATTTATGCAGAACATCTCGAGGCCCTGGTTCAAGATACATGCCCGAGAAAGTGACAAATCTGGCTAGTACTGTGGGACTCTGATGAACTAAACCCAGTAGCTGCCACTTCAGAAGGCTGCTTCCCACAATGAGGGAGGTATTGCCGGGGATGATCTTGCCAGCAGTGCACAATCTCAGCTGTGTTTCTATTGTTATCCTATTTGCTTGTATAAAGCCTGGATGTAGCCTGTGCTCTAAGAGAAAGGGCAAAAGACAAAGCAGGGATTTTTTTGTAGAAAAAGCCCAGCAGGAACTCATTAGCATAATAGGCCACACCCAACAGCAGAAACTCTTTAGCATGTTAGGCCACACCTCCATGATACCAGAAGTGTGGTCATCCAGCCACACCCACCTTTTGCTTCTTATTCTGTTTCCCTTGTTTGTTGTCAAAACCCAGGGCTTTTATTGTAGCAGGAACTCCTTTGCATGTTAGGCCACACACCTCTAATGTAGCCAATCCTAATGAGTTTCTGCTGTTGGGTGTGGCCTATTATGCTAGTGAGTTCCTGCTGGGCGTGGCCAACTTGGGAGCCAGCCGGAACTCCGTTCTTGTGCGTTCCTGCCCAGAAATAGCCCTGGGCCAAAGTTCTCTTGGCCCATGGCTTGTAGCTAGAGTTGCAAGGCCAAGCCCAACAACCAACAGGAGTGGTGCCGCATGGATATGGGGAGGCTGTGTGACATGGTGATGTCACTGACATTGTCCCATCATTTCTGGGAGAACTATCTTCTGATAGCTAATTGTGAGATATTTGGCCTCACAATAGGCAGCAGATTTTTTTAGCACTCATCTCAGCCTGACAGGGGTTCTGGAAAGTAGTACAGCATCATCAGCGTATAGTAAAACTTGAATATGCTGATTTGCTATTTTAGGAGGGTGGAATCTGGGATCATTTTTAAAAAAATCTATTAGATTGTTAATATAATAGATAAACGGAGGGCTAAAAGGCAGCCCTGCCTAACCTCCTTAAATGTTTGGATGGGTTCAGTCAAATGCCCGTTTCAACTACACCTCACTCTGAGAGCTATTTGCTCATGAATGGCCCTTATAAGAAACAATAATCGCCTGTCAATAAAGGAGGCCTGTAACTTTTCCCATAGTCGGGTTCTCTTAACTGTATCAAAGGCAGCTATTAGATCCACAAATGCTGCGTAGAGTGATGTTTGAACCCCAGAGGAATAGTTCTCGATTACATGTTGTATTGTTAAACAGTTGACCTCCTAGCTCTAAAACCTGCTTGGTGTTAGGGATTCCTAATTCTGATCAGAGTCCATCTGGTCAGCGAGGGGAAAGATTTGGGTTCTGTCAGGCCCATCCCATTTCTTCATTGACAGCTATTCTGGATTCTAGAAGAACATAAGGTCAGTGTTTGCCATTGCTCAGGGCTCTCTGCCAAAACCTCCCTTGTTAGGTCTTGACAGATGGCTGGAATGCATATTCCTAAATAAGATTTAAGTGTCCACTGTTCATAAGTACTGGTTAGTCCTTTCCTTCTGCATGATGAATACTGAAACTGCTACTTGCAATTTCCATCCCCCCTGATCAAGCCAGGTGGGAAGTTTTTCCCCAACAGATGGTGCTTCCAAGGATGATGGGATAAAAATGGGGGGGGGGAGCATTGTTCTGGTACATGACATCACTGCCATGGTGGTGAGAGAAACACGTGTGTGGACTTGTCCTGTGCTCCACCACCCTTCTCCTTCTATATGGGATACTTGTCCTCACTCGAGCTCTGCCTTTTTTCTTGTCTACCTGTGGCTTAAGGCGCAGATAGGGCTCCATGCATTTGTGTGTGGATGTGTGTTTGTGTGCAACTTCTTGGAATACTGAAAACGGAGGCTGGCAGAGACAGAATTCACTTTGTTCCCTCCCTTGTTCCCTGCTCCCAGCCTGCTTCAGACAGTTTGTTCAAGGCCTTTTAACTCTTCCTGTCCCAGCTAGGTGGATTTCCCTTTGCCCTTTCATGTGTTTGGGAGTGGAGCACCACACTGATGAATCTGCACCCTTCTCATTGATTATTAAACAGCTATCTATCTTAAACGGGGAGCTTCACGGCAAAGCAGGGATTGGGGTCCATGCCTCCCACATCCCTAGTTTGACACTTTAACCACTGCACTGCACAGGATCTGTGCCATATTATTCTATAATCACATGTATGGGAAAAGGACTTTGATTTGGGTTCATTCTTCAGCATGTACATCTTGGTGATGGTGATGGAGGTGGAAAGTGCTGTCAAGTCACAGCCAAGTTATGATGACCCAGTAAGGGTTTCAAGGCAAGATGTGAACTGACATGGTTTGCCACTGCCTGCTCCATATCATGACCCTGGTATTCCTAGGAGGTCTCCCATCCAAATATTAGCCAGAGCCAATCTGGCTTAGCTTCTGAGATCTGACAAGATTTGGCTAGCCTGTGCTCTCCAAGGTCAGGGCTATATATTTGTGTATTTGTAACAGAAGCCTCCAGGCTGATTTTCCTAAGGGGAAAAAAAAACTTTTGGCAGGAAACCACTTGTAGCAGAGAGGCGTAACCCCTTCCCCACCCATCGCTTTTTAAGCCATACGCACGCACTGCTGATTTTGTCCTGCTTGTGCTCCAAGTATTGGAAAGGGAAAGCAGCTTGGAGTGTTTTGGAATTAGGAAACGGAAGGCTGGGATGGGGTTAAATTCCTTCCTCTATGCCCCCCCCCCCAGCCCATCCATCCGAGATCATCCTGTCCTTCCTTTTAGAAAGTCCTTAGGCTTAGCAGGGTGTAGCTGATAGCACTGTAAGGGCATTAATTAACCTCTCATGAAAATACATTCTCAAAGCAATTCACAACACTTCTAGGAAAACTCTACACAGTACAATAGAACATGGTAAACATAACTCCAAAATGGGCTGCATTGACCCGGGATGCTTCTGCTTAGGGATTTTTTCCCTGTATGGGAGGTAGAAAGCATTAAAACATCACTTGGGGCACTTCTGCGAGCCACTGTGGTGTAGTGGTTAGAAGTGGTGGACTCTAAACTGGAGAACAGGTGCTTGATTCCCCACTCCTCCTCCACATGAAGCCTGCTGGGAGGCCTTGGGCCAGTCACCGTTCTCCCAGAACTTTCTTAGCCCCACCTACCTCACAAGGGGCCTGTTGTGGGGAGAGGAAAGGAAAGGCTATTGTAAGCCACTTTGAGATGCCTTAAGGTAGAGAAAAGTGAGGTATAAAAACCTACTCTTCTTCTTCCCCTTTACACCAGATTAAAAAGAGAATCTGCAGAAGGAGGGGAGGAACGGGTGTATGCCCATGCGGACACTCCCTTCATTGCCTCCAAAGGAAGGTGGGCACTTCCAGAGTAGCTTGGGGGAACTTCTTGTTGAGCACTGTTCCCCTCTCCCTTTCTCTGTTGAATCAGCTCGGCAGGGAAAGGAAAATGGGGGCTGGGGTCACTGGAGTGGGTGGGGCCCAGGTGACATCACCTTTGTGTTTGTGCAGGTGCCGAGACAAACGGGGAAAGGATGGCAGCAACATGATAGGTACAGAGAGGGATGGTAGGCGGACACCCTTCCTGCTTGATGCCACCCTCCAGGTGGGGCCTGGAGTTTCCCCAGATTTACAACTGATCCCCAGACTACAGAGTTCAGTTGCCCTGGAGGAAACGGCAGCTTTGGAAGGTGTGCTTTGTGGCATTGCAACCTACTGAGGGTTTCCCCTCCTCAAACACTGCTCGACCCAGGATCTGCCTTCAGATCTCCAGGAATCTCCCAACCCTGATTTGGCCACCCTACTTTTTCTGCACTGCTGCCGCCGCCGCCACCACCACCACCATTCAGCTGGTGTGGTTTGGTGCCCACCTCTGTTTGTACCCACTGACCATCTAATGGCCAGGAGTAGTTCTCATAAAGAACTGTAAAGGTAGCATTCCATCCTTCCTGTAATCACAAGTTCTGCCCTATAGTTCTTATGATAGAGGAGAAGCAATGCAGAAGAATATAACACTTAGGGTTGTCAGCCTCCAGGAGGTGGCTGGAGATCTCCTGGGATTACAGCTGATCTCCAGGTGATGGAGATCAGCACATCTGGAGAAAGTGCCTGCTTTGGAAGGTGGACTCTAAGCCAGTTTGGTGTAGTGGTTAAGTGTGCACGGACTCTAATCTGGGAGAACCGGGTTTGATTCCCCCAGTCCTCCACGTGCAGCTGCTGACATGACCTGGGGTCATTTATGGCTCACTATCCTAGAGCAGTTCTCAAAAGAGCTCTCTCAGCCCCACCTACCTCGCAGGGTGTCTTTTGTCGGGAGGGGAAGGGAAAGGAGACTGTAAGCCGTTCTGAGACTCCGAGTGAAGGATGGAGTATAAATCCAATTTCTTCTTCTCTTCTTCTTCGTTATACACCATTGAAGTCCATCCCCTCCCCAAACCCCACCCTCCACAGGCTCCAGCCCCCAAATCTCCAGCTATTTCCCAACTTGGAGCTGGCAACCCTGATAACAGTGGAATGGAAAACAAATGGGAAGAATAGATCATAACTGGGGTGTGAGAGAGATGTCTTGTTTTAGTCTCATTTTTATACATTGATCAATGGCCATTCTAGCCAACCTACTAAGTCCACTGAAGTCAATGGATTCAGGAAACTGAATTGCATTGTAACCTGCCCTGGTCTATGCTACTGAGGCCAAGGTAGCCCAACCATTTTTTCAGTCAAGAAACTCTGCAACGCTGCAGTGCTTTCATCAAGGCCCCCTTCACATCCTTGTTCCTCAGACTGTATATCAAGGGATTGAACATGGGGATGATGACGCTGTATAAGAGAGAGACTATTTTGTCCTTCTCGGGTGAGCGGCTGGACGTGGGTCTCATGTACATAAACATGGCGCTGCCATAGAAGAGCACCACCACAGTAATATGGGAGCCACATGTGGAGAACGCTTTGCCCCGACTGTGGGCTGATTTCATCTTGAAGACGGCTCTCAGGATGTGGACATATGTCATCATGATAAAGGAGGTGGGAGTGATCAGGGTGAAAACACACCCCAGCGAGGTGACATTTTCGACAGTCTTCGTGTTGGTGCATGCTAACTTCAGCACTGCTGGCATTTCACAGAAGAAGTGGTCGATTTGATTGGGCCCGCAGAACGGCAAGCGCCACGTGAGGGAAGTGTGTACCACTGGCAACAAAAGACCACTAGCCCAGGATGTAAGAGCGAGTGTGAAACACACTCTTTTGCTCATGAGGAATGTGTAGTGCAAGGGGTGGCATATTGCCACGTACCTGTCGTAAGCCATGACAGCGAGCAGAATGCACTCGGTGATAGCCAAGGTGAGAAAAACATGCATCTGAACAGCACAGCCAATCAATGAGATGGTTTGTCTCGGGTGCTGGAGATTAGTCAGCATTTGAGGGACAGTGCTGGAAGTGTAGCAGATGTCCACGCAGGAGAGTTGACTCAGGAAGAAATACATGGGAGTATGAAGCCGAGAATCCAACCAAATAAGCATCAGTATGATTGTGTTGCCTGCCAGTGTGATGACGTAGACCACAGAAAACAACCCAGAGAGAATGAGGCGGATCTTCAGGCTCTTGGAGAGACCCAGTAGGAAGAATTCAGCCACAGAAGTTTGATTCTGCATGCTGGATTCCCAGTTTCTGTGAAAGAGAAAGCAACATATGTTTACCATCTGGACTGAAATGATGTATATGAAGAGTATTGAACATTCTTAAAAATCCTGTATAGTCAATGAGATATACTTTCTTGGCAACTGTTTGGTAAGTGTACCTCAGTGATCCTCAGGCATCTTGAGCCTGTGGGCACTTTGGAGGTTTTGAGGCAGAGTAGTGAATGCTATCACAAAATGGCTGCCATGAGAGGCAAGACCAGTACAAAATGGCTGCCATGGGGACAGCAGCAACAAAATACTGTGAGTTTCTAAGACAAGCTTCCTTCTGTAATTGGGCCAGTTGTTTCCAAATGGGTGCTCCCTGAAGACCCAAAGATGATGCCTCCTGGTTTTTGTTTTTAAAACACTTCATCCATTTCATGAGGTAGAGGAAAGACAGGACTGGCTATTTGCTTTGGGGAAGAAGCAGGCAGGCCTCTCCAAGGCACTGCAGTGGGGATCACAGAAGTTCATGAGGGTTTATAACACAAAATCCATCACATACTAATTCACATCCATGTTTTCTCATTGAACATGCACATTTTCAGATAAAGAATCCCTAAACACAATCCTCCAATCCTCCATCTATCAAATAATATCAAATCAGTTTTATTTTAAAAGAAGTTTAAAATCTTTATAAACCACTCCTACTTCCCCCAACAACTAGCACAAATTTTATTCATTATAGTTGCAAATAGTGCAGCTTAAGAGGGTGGGATTAATATTCTGCTGGAAAGAAATAAACAGTTACAACCTGATGTGACCATTAAATATGCTGAAATACATGACAAAACAGCTAATAATAATAATTATCATATGGCAGTGTATCCAGGAGTATATCCAGGAGACCCTTAGACTGTCTGGCAGCCAGAAGTTCTAGCTCTGCTTAGCTTCCAAACTCTGACAGGATTGAACTAGTCTGGACTTCCATACTAGGGTTGCCAGCTCCAAGCTGGGAAACAACTGGAGATTTGGTGGTGGAGCCTGGGGAGGGCAGGGTCCTCAGCAGAGTATAAGTCCACAGAGTCCACCCTCTAAAGCAGACATTTTTTATGGGGGAACTGATCTCTGTAGTCTGGAGATGAGCTGTAATTCCAGGGGATCCTCAGGTCCCACCTGGAGGCTGGCATCTCTATTCAATACACAGGTGCTCCTTTTAGCTGACATTGATCGTAACCACTGATGAATTTTTCTACTCCTTTTTAAAAAAACCTTTTAATCACATCTTGTGGCAGCAGATTCTGTCAGCTACTTTATTTCATCAGGCTCGAACCCACTGGTCAGCCAAGTCATAGTAGACCCTTCAATGAAGTGATCTTATGATTCATCACTGCTGTTTTTCCTGCACTTAGACGGACCTGGTTCTCTGACTGAGACATCCAAACAACTGCTTGGGACAGTGAAATGAAGAGAATGCCAAAGCACCTGGGG
Source organism: Gekko gecko (assembly GCA_029375565.1). Lineage (NCBI taxonomy): Eukaryota > Metazoa > Chordata > Lepidosauria > Squamata > Gekkonidae > Gekko > Gekko gecko. Next base: position 148,052,939 of record JAPDNY010000007.1, on the reverse strand, counting down.
GGTTCAGTTCACTCCCAGCCATCCAAGGAAGTGGAGGTGACAGGAGGAGGAGGAAGAGGAGGAGGAGATTGGATTTATACCCTGCCCTTCATTATCTAAAGGAATCTCAAAACGGTTTACAATCTCCTTCCCTTCCTCTGCCCACAATAGATACCCTGTGAGATTGGTGGGGCTGAGAGAGTTCTCCTGATAACTGCCCTTGAGAGAACAGCTCTGAGAGAACTTGTGTCTGACCCAAGGTCACACCAGCAGCTGCATATGGAAGAGTGGGGAATCAAACCTGGTTCTCCCAGATTAGAGTCCATGCTGCTAACTACTACACAAAACTGGCTCAGGACAGGCATCTTGTCCTGGGTTAAGAACCAAAAGGTTAAAGAAATCTGAATATATGGGCCCAATATTTCTGTGAATAAACTTGAAGCATAAATATTACCAAATATATGAAAATATACATGTATTTATTACAAATTCAATAACAGCAAATATCTTCCCAAGTAATAGCCTCAATTCAGAATAAAATTCTACATTAACCCCAAAGATAGACCATTATTGACCTTGACCAAATGCGTTTCGGCCTGTTGGCCTTCCTCAGTGGTCAATCAATGTTGTTACAGAATGGCTTCAGGCATTACAGCAATACAATAATTTCTTAAGCTTAGATCAAGGTGAAAAATGTTTTGTAATCATTATCTGTGACCTAAGTCTAGGGTTGCCAGGTCCCCTCTGGCTACTGGTGGGGGCTTGGGGCGTAGGATGGCCAGATCCAGGTTGGGAAACTCCTGGAGGTTTGGGAATGGAGCCTGGGGAGGACAGGGACTTCTCGGTGAGGTACAATGCCACAGAGTCCACCCTCCAAAGCATCCATTTTCTCCAGGGGAACTGACCTCTGTAGTCTGGACATGAGCTGTGATCCCAGGGGATTTCCAGGCCCCAACCTAAGGCAGAGATATAGATCAGATGTCTTATTGTAGATAGCTCGCTGCCAATGCCCTTGTGAGCAAAAATTGTACTTTGTGAGCTACTGTCATTAAAGTTGTGAGCCAGTGATTTGGCTGCTGCATAAATGAGTTTGCTCTGGAGCCATCCTTCCTGAGCTAAAACCAAAAATATATGAGCTGGAGGCTAAAAAATGGTGAGCTAGCTCACGCTAACTCAGCTTAGAGGGAACACTGCTTGCTGCCATGGACAGATACACTTCCTTTGAATAATTGTTCAATTGTGTACTTTCTCTCCTGGTCAAAAGAGGTTTTTGGATGCAGTCTGGAACCAATAGTAAATGTGTCTTTTTATGTCTTTTATCCTGTCCTGGGCCTACCCTGCTGCTGGCAAGGTCTGAACCAATCCCCTGCAGTGCTTCTTGCACAGGCTTGACTTGAACCCAGCCAGGGGCAGCACAGGCCCAGAAGGGATGGCTGTACCCTGCTTGGGGCAAGAAAGTACCTTGAACTGCCTCAGTAGCAGAGCCAGATTCAAGTCCAGTACCACCATAAAGACCCACAACATTTCCAGGGTATAAGTTTTCAAGAGTCAAAGTTCCCCTTGACAGATTGTATCAGCTTTTACTCTTGAAGTGTATGCCTTGGAAATCTTGTTGATCTCTAAGGACTTGAATCTTGCTCTTCTACTGCAAACCAGCAACAGCTACTTGTCCAAAGATATCTTTAGTAAAGAAGGGCAAATGCAATTTGTTACTTTGCTTCCTTAAGATTAAAACTAAAGCAAAGCTTTCAAAACTGATAACGGTAGACAAGCACTACTTATACCTAAGTATATGAGGAATTTGTGATTGGAGAAACGATAGACTGCAACCCACATATTTTTATCGAAATATGATATGTTGTTATTTAGCAAATGGGAATGGCAAAGACAACATTTTTTGTGGCATTGCATTTATTTTGTGCCCAGAAATATGCCAAGCATTTGCAACTCATATTAAGGAATGGAAGAAAGCAACAATCTTAGAAAGATCTTCTCTTTAGAGAGATTATATTGATTGATTGAATATTTATATCCCACCATTGGGGGGCTCAGGGTAGCTTAAAAGTCATAATTTGACAACATCACAATTTAAAACCAAAAGAACAACCAAAGATGAAATACAGTGCTTAAATAGATGAATAAGGTTACAAACTGTGGCTCAGAGTAAAGCACCTGTTGGGTGCGCAGATGGTCTTAGGTTCAGTCCTCAGCATCTCCATTTAAAGGATTTGGCAATAGGTGATGCGAAAGAACTCCACCTGAGACCCTGGAGAGCCCCTCTCAAGTCTGTGTAAACAATACTGACTTTGGTGGACCAAGGATTTCATTCAGTACAAGGCAGCTTCATATATGTTCTAACTTTAGTTATCCAAATTATAGGAGAACACGGCTGCAATCCTAAACACACTCCAAGGAACTTTCAAGGAAGAACTAGACATAGGATCTAGTTGTTTTTGTGCAGTTTGGTGTGGTGGTTAAGTGCGTGGACTCTTATCTGGGAGAACCGGGTTTGATTCCCCACTCCACCACTTGCAGCTGTTGATGTGACCTTGGGTCAGTCACAAGCTCTGGCACAGCTGTTCTCTCAAGGACAGTTCTCTCAGAGCTCTCTCAGCCTCACCTACCTCACAGGGTGTCTGTTGTGGGGAGGGGAAGGGAAAGGAGTTTGTAAGCCACTCTGAGACTCCCTTGGGTTGTGAAGGGTGGGGTATAAATCCAATCTCTTCTTCTCTTCTTCTTCTACTCTTGGACATTTACTTGGAGTGAGTCAGACTTACTTCCCAGTAGATGTATATCTGTGATGACACTGCTGGTAGCAAAGCCCAGGAAACTATATATAAATACATCTCTGCACCCAATGGCATAAGAATTATTTCCATGTTATATAAAAATACACATTAACTCTGCTGCTGGATGATACCCCTGCTAAGTAACCCTGTTTAAAGAGGAAAAGCCACTTTGGAAGGTGACAATTGGAAGCAGAGAACCATTTCTCTACTCCAAAGCACCCCTAGAGCCAGTTTGGTGTAGTGGTTAAGAGCGGCGGGACTCTAATCTGGAGAACCAGGTTTGAATCCCCTCTCCTCCCCATGAAGCCTGCTGGATGACCTTGGGTCAGCCACAGTTCTCTCAGAGCTCTCTCAGCCCCACCTAAACTCACAGGGTGTCTGTTGTGGGGAGAGGAAGGAAAGGAGATTGTAAGCTGCCCTGAGACTCCTTCCGGTAGTGAAGAGTGGGGTATAAAAACCAACTCCTCCTCCTCTTCTTCTTCCTCTTATTTTTCTTCTTCTTCTTCCTCTTCCTTTTGATCCACATAACATGTACTTGAAATTTTTGCAAGGAAAAACCAGCAATCACTAGGGGGTGATTTGAAGGAAGTAAACAGTGGCTATGCGGAAAGCATTAAGCACTACCACCTTCGACTACTGGGCTTCCAAACGCCTCCCCCTTCATGTTCTACCATTACCCGTGCTTGCATATAACAGATAGTTCACTCAGACTAACCCTTTACCAGGCGACATCAGGCAGGAAGTGGTGCTAGGATGAGTCCCTCCCAGTCTGGATTAGACAAAAGAGATAAAGGTTTCGCTTCCCTTGGGACAGGATAGGATCTTCAGCCAAGTAGGTTTCACAGCATACTTCCAAGCAAGGGAACAACACAGGCCACGTAAACTCACTTCTTATCCAACCTGCTTTTAACTGGTGAATGGAATAGGACTATGTCTGGCATCTCGATTCTCAAAGGATTTTCTTGGATTATTTGAAGCACAAAGAATGCCTTGCCAAGAGATTCCTCAGAGAGCTTGTCCCAGCTTCCCTCCTTGAACTATTTCTTTTTTTCCTGTAGAACATCAAACCAAATACAAATATTTCCCTTGCTGCTATGTCGCTTTCTAATTGCATCTCCTGGCTTCAGTATAAGGGGACAATTCTGTTTAGAAAGAATATCATCCAGGGTGTTATCTGAATGCTTACAGATTCTGATGCAACACAAGGTTGTGTAATAATCAGTGAAAGTTCCAATATGCCGTTTGATTCACGAGTCTTTGGCAATCTCTGCTCTGCCATGGAAGCTTGCTGGGTGACCTTGGGCTGGTCACATAATCCCAGCCTGACCTACCTCACAGGGTTGTTGTCAGGATAAAATGGAGGAGAGGACAATGATATATGCCACTTTGGGTCCCCCATTGGGGAAAAAGGCAGGATATAAGAGAAGTAAGTAAATAAAGAAACTTGGCCCATGCTTTCCCTGTTCTGGGAGAATGGTTAAGACTTTACTATTGGTGCGTATCCAACAAATGTCAGCACAGTTAATCTCCAACTAAGCAGTGTTCCATTAATTTCAGGATAATTTAATATAACACAACTTGGTCTGTGCAACAAAATTCAGTAGTAAATAAGGCTAATGTCAATGCCTCCACCATCTCCCAATTTTTCTATACTAGAAGCAATCAATTCATACCAGCTGCATTAAAAGTCTTTAAGGCCAAAGTAAGTCCTCAACTCATGTATGGTATTCCAATATGGATAAGTGCACTCAATGGTACCATCAAATGTGTTCAATCCAAATTTCTCCTACAAGATCATAGGAATGCCACGCTGCGTACCTTATGCAGCTTTATGTTTAGAAACTGGGTTAAATTCTGTTGAATCTGCTGCCTGGCTTAGGACAGTAAAATATTGGCTGTGTCTTCATTACAATGTAGGCCGAAGGAGCCTTATACAACAAATGCTCACAGAGTCAAATATGTCCAAATGGCTATCACACATTGAGAATAAAATAACTGCCATGGCTATCCCACTGGAATCACTGTTCATGCTCCCATGTTTAGGTGCTTTTCAGATGATTAAATGTAGAGTCCTCAACATCGAAATACAAAAGCTTTACAGTTTAGCCAACAAATCTTGTTCCCCCCTGAACTTTGAGATGCCCCTAATGGTAGGCCAAATGGCCCCATATCTATCTGGTATGCAAGTACTGCAACAGCGCAGAGCCTTTTCCCTAGCAAGATTGAATGTAATACCATCAGCAATCTTGCATGGGAGATATAACAATATAGTATATGAGGATAGACTTTGCCATTGCAATTCTGGATATATTGAAACTGTTTCGCATATTTGTTTACATTGTCAATTTTATGTGGATTTACTTGTTAGATATTTAAACTCTATCTTAGCCAACATGATGAACTTTCCTGATGTTTTAAAAGTGCACTGTCTTCTAAATGACTCTGTTCTGGAAATATCAATGAACATAGCCATGTTTTTATAATCAGTGATAAAGCTATAAATTATTTTATGCTATATTGTGTTTTATATGTATGGTTACACTTGGTTTGAAATGTATACATATCTATATCTATATCTATATATTTATAGTAATCCTTTTTAAGGTATTTTATGCCAATAAAAGTCAACTGAACTGAACAGAAAACTGAACTAATTTCAGGATCATTGCATAAGAATTAGGCTTATCATTTGCCTGCCCACACTCAGCCCCAGTGCCCTGCCCTCAATGATTTTAGGCTTCAGAAAAGTTCTTGGCAGGAACTATGGCACGCACAGGCACTATCATGGGCACTCTGCTCTATGGTAAAGGCCATAGAGATTGTAGGGATTCCTATAGAATTCCTGGAATAGATGTCATGTTCTCGAGACTTCCTCCCAGATGTGATGCTCTAGTGATTCCCCCAGTCTTTCCAGTCTTTAACACAGAGATTGAGAAAATTCCTACACTGTCACAGAGGATGTGACATCACATCCCTTGAAACTCCACCTTCCCTGACCACCATTCCCCAAATCTCCCAGCATTTGCTGGTGTGGGACTGGCAACCCTAGGCATGGTTTTTGCACAATCAAGACTGCTTACTTTTGCACAATCAAGACTCACTTTAAAATGCCATGCATTAACTGAATTGTTAAAATTAAAAATTAATTTCTTAAAAAATTACACCAACAATCTAGTGCTAGCACAAGCAGCTATAACTCTTGTTACACAACAACATACCACAATTTGGAAATTAACCTATTGCAAAGATAGTAGCTACTATGCTAGCATAGGTAGACTGCAAGATACACACTCTCGTTGCCCAGAAATTGGCTGCGGTCACACGAGCAGTTCATGCTGATATAGTTGCGTTACATTTGCACATTAAAAGAGCACAATCAGACAACAATATCTGCCTTCCATGCCCCAGTCATCGGCACCTGAGTTCAGTCCATCCTGGAAGCAGAGTTTGCCAACACCGGGGAAAGACCAATCTTTATGTATGCCAGTGCTTCCACTCTCCTTTTCCTGACATCTGAACCCTCCTGTTGCAAGTGGATGCCAGATGGGAAGTGTAAACAGTCACTTCGATCTCAGTTGTGGGTGGGGTTTGCCTGGTAGGGATGTGCACATAAGTGCATATGAGTATGAGCAACCCCCCCATTGCCAGCAAAGGCCACACTTCCACTCTGTGGTTGAGGTGTCAATACAATGGAATGCCACAATGGAAGCTTTATGAAGCTTTTAAGCATGACACAGATGGCTGTTGATGGGAAAAGAGGAATCAGAAATCCTCATGTATATGTAACACTCATCACACAAACCGCTGGCTCAGAACTGTATTCATAAATTGCTAGAAAATTCTCATTTCATTAATTGAGTTGCAAAACCTATTCATATTAAAATTTTTAAAAAACATTGACTATAAAATGATCCATGAAATTATAGAAAATAAAGCCAACAATACTTTAATAAAACATATAATCATCACACTTCTTTATCATTTCTTTTTCAGTCAAAAATTATCAGAGTGGATTCAAGACTCCTAACAAACATCTTTTAAGAAAATGTTTCAGGAGAAATAGAAAGCTTGATCAGGATGAAATCTTATTTTTTGTACTATTTGATCTTTAATATGCTTTTAAACAATCTTAGTATATCTGTATTTTGTTAATAGATTCTTGCTTTTTTGGAAGAAAACTGTGATTTCTAAAAACCAGCTGGGTAGTAACAAACATATTCAGTTCCAATTCATGATAATTTGTGAGAAAGATATCTGGATCAAGAAGTCAATCAACATTTAAAACCTTTAAGAGTAAAGTAGAAACCATTCTCCCATCAGGTATTCACAGGACTCTAGAAACATGGTAGTAAAGTTTCAAATTCAGTATTCCACATTCCTCTTTTCTCCATTTGTCTTGAGAAGCTGTGGCTTTAAGGCTTTGGTTTTTGTCTCTTTCTCATATAAAGTCACAATTCTTTTGCCATTCCATCACAGTTTAACAAATCTCATCTATAATGAATAAGAATGAAACCATAGTTTTTCTTAGTGAACATGTTATACAAGACTTCTCTAGCTTTTGTGAGAATTTATATACATCTCAAAATTCAGATAAAGAGATAACTGATAAATTGTGAGCATAATTGAATATACCCCAACTGACAAAAAGAAGATAAGAAGTCTTGATCTGTCAGTTTTGGAAGAAGAAGTGACAACATCTTTGGGGCTGAATCCAATCATCCTCCAAGGGGCCTTCCTTCAGCCTAAGGAGAATTCTTCCAACTTAAGTGGCTCTTCTGCCAATGTAAATTGGAGGGAAGCTACTTAGGCTGGAGAATGGCTCCACACTTGGTGGAGTGGTAGAATAGGGGCAGGATTACCCGCATTATACTGTTTCATAAGGACAAAGCATCTGATCCCAATGGTTTTATGGCTGAGTTCTACAAATGTTTTAGAGGTTGCACTATGAACTCCTGGGCCTTACTCAGTCAAGGAGTTCCCAGTTTCTTGGAATGGATTGTTTTAATAGCAAAATCTGGAAAGGATAAAAACCTTTGCTTTCATAATTATGATTATAAAGCATTGGCTATTGTACAGTTGATGAGGCTAAAAAATAGAACATTATTTTGAGCAGTTTGGCTTCATTCTAGACTGTAACAAAAATCTTACTCATAAGACTGAAAATTTAGGTGAAAAGATTATTTTGTGCTACATTTGTGTTCCTTGATGTAGAAAAAGCATTTGATTGACTTGAAAGTAAAGTTCTACTTAAGAATTTAAAAGAACTTCACAGTCTCCAGCTTGGTGTAGTGGTTAAGAGTGGCAGACTCTAATCTGGAGAACTGGGATTGATTCACCACTCCTCCACATGCAGCCAGCTGAGTGACCTTGGGTCAGTCACAGTTGTCTCAGAACTCTCTCAGCCTCACCTACCTCACAGGGTGTCTGTTGTGGGAAGAGGAAGGGAAAACGATTGTCAGCTGCTCTGAGACTCTGGGTAGTGATGAGTGGGATATAAAACCAACTCTTCTCCCAACACAAAAGTGCTGAATTAGAGTTTTTGAACCAATTCAAAACACTGTATTCCCCCCCCCGACTTTACAGGAACCATGGATTCCTAACTCATTACAGGACCGAACATGTCACATAGCTCACCATTACAGATGTTAATTTATTCAACTATTTCATTTCATCCTGCATTAGAACTGTTCTGTATTCTAGTTTGCTGTTGTTACTTATAAGTGTCTCTCGCCCATTCTGCCTGATCATTCCTTTGTCTGGATCTTGTTTTTACCTGGCCTCTCTTTGTAACCCCTCCCCCATCTATTAAATCAGGCCCAATGGCCACTTCATGCACCTAAAGAAGTGAGCTTGAAACCCATGAAAACTTATACTGAAATAAATTTTGTTAGTCTTTGAGGTACTTCTTGACTCCTGTGTACAACAGACTATCACAGCTATGGAATTGCTTGCTGTTGGGTTTGAGCACTGCTTTATAAGGTAGTTTATACACACACATACTTAAGTTTGTGTACGTGGGGACATTGTATGGTATGGTATGGCCTGATCTTAGAGGGAACATTGGTGGTGACCAGGCACTGGGCAGTGGGAGGCACAGAGGCAAGGCCTCAAAACTTGGAAGGGAAGTTGGGAGTTATGACCCTCCCAGCAGGCAATTCCTACAGAGGTCAGGTGGCGGTGGCAGGTTATCAGAGAGAAAGAAAAGCCTTGGAGAGCAGGATGGAACAGGGCCTGCAAGTTGGAACAGGACTGTTCTGCCACAGGGCCTATGTAAAGCAATCCATAATGGTCACCTGTTTCAACAAGCCTACACATTTTCATGTCGCCTCTGACCAAGGCTTGTCTTCTTTTTTCCTAACGGGGGTTCTGTGCCTTCAGCAGCTGCCTCATAGCCAGAAATTCAAGAGGCCTGTTCCTAATTTTCTAGTTCAAATGATCAAGGCTTATAAAGACTTGGGACTGAAGTATTAGAGTGCCTCTGTGCTTCCCACTGCCCAGGGGTTCTGTGCCTTCAGCAGTTGCCTCATAGCCAGAAATTCAAGAGCTCTGTTCCTAATTTTCTAGTTCAAAGGATCATGGCTTAGAAAGACTTGGGACTGAAGTATTAGAGTGCAGGTGTCTGTTGGAGTAATAATATGGAGGATAGGTATATCAACAGCTCATCTCAGATGAGGCAGTTTTATGCATACATTTGATCAGACTAGGTAGCAAAGTTTTGGAGTGAGGAACTATAGCTTTGTGGTAGAGCATTTGTTTTGCATGCAAGAGGCTGCAGGTAAATGCAAGCAGGGCCTTCAGTTCACAAGTAAAGTCATCATTCCACAAGACATGACACAAATCAGGTCAGCAGGAACTCACCTTGAATAGCACTACAGGGGGTTATCATGCTCTGAAAGTGGCATGGTGAGGAGGAGAAGCCTCAGCATTCTAGATTGCAAAGATTATCTTACTACACAAAAGTCTGAGAGTGGCATCCTACTCATGAGATTGAATATCTAGAAAAAAAAACTACTGCTACAATTTGGTGGAGCAAAACCACCATGAGGGACTGTTTGTCCTATTGTTGGGGTCCATGTATCCTGGGACTGGACTGGATCACATGATCCCAGGAAATGTGGTCCCCAGCAGCAGGACAGACAGGGCCCCCCATGGCTGCTTTTGTTTACAAAAAATGGCATGGGAGTGAAGGCTGAAGCCCATCCCCTATCATTGCACATCAATTCAGGGGATCCCTGACTTGACTTGTGTCACATGACTAATGTAATGAGAACTTAAGGGTCCTGGGGGAAAGAAACCTTCTGCTTGATATCCCAGAGGGTACTTTGCATTTTTGTTTGTTTGTTAACCAAATAGACATTACCTCCATAAAGAGTACCAATGGGTCATTCAAGGCAACATTCAAACATACATCCTTCCACATTCAGCCCTCAACAGTAGTACCACTCAGCCACAGTTCTACTGTGTGATGAGTGTCTGAACAGCTTCCTCTACTTGTACCTGCCCCCTTCCTCAGTTTTCAAGGACTCATCTGATCTCCCAAAACAAGGAACTAATTTCAGTTTTCCTCCTTGGTAAATATTTATGCTATATGTCTGTTAGCTGTTATGGTTCAATGTTATGTCCAGAGAAGGGGGCGCTAAAAAATCTTTTTCCTTTCTCTGTATTTCTGAGACATGGGAAGGTACCTCCAATTTCCCTCAAATGGTGAAAAAACAAAATCATAGCAATTCTGTTACAAGGATACCTGAAGCTTCCTTGACTTTGAGATGAGGTCCCAGAGATCCCTTTAAAGTTGCAGAATGTTTACTTCAAAGATAATTAGGAGAAAAACTTTTTAAGATTTGCAGCCAAGACAATCTCTGTAGACCATATCTCTTAATCATTATCTTTTCTGCAGCTTTGGTCTTCAATTCCCTCTTGGGTGGGTCCAGAGCATGAAATAGAAATATGTTGCTAAAATGCTTTTCTTGCTCCAGAATAATGGTGTTGTCAGTTCCGGACTTCGGGGCAGAAATCTGAAGCCCTGACTCAGAAACTCAGCAGGTGGGCTCAAAAGCACACCATAGTTCCATGTGTTTGTGTGGGTGGGGAATTGTTACGTCCAGAGTCTCAAATTACCTAACTGCATCACTGCTCTAGCATTGCCACCTTGATTTGGAGTGAAGGTGTTAGTTAAGATTGGAGGCCTGAAGGAGCAGCATTTTGACAAGTGTGAAAAATTCATTCATTTCTTCCAAGCATTAGTAATCTGGGCAGGTAAGTTCACGGAACACTAAAGTTCACCTTTGTTTTAGTTTCTTTGTGAACAGCTGGAATTGTATGCATGTACTAAATCTCTGTTGTCCGGTTCTTGTTTATATATTATATAAAGCAGAGTCCATCACTTTTTATTTTACATAAATGAATAAATGACAAATTTTACAGGGTGTTAAAAGTGATATAAGAAGGAGGATATACTTTTTAGAATATGTGCATGCGTGCATAAAAGGCTTTTCCTTTTAAAACTCTCTAAACATCTCAAATTGACCTGTCATTATAGGCTTGGTAAAAAAAAAAAATATCAGGTAGGAACCAGGGCCTAGGACCAAATAATGTTCATGTTCCTCAGTGGTATTAATTGTTAGTAGGTGGTCCCCTGATGACTCCTGGACAGCTTGGAGAAGATGAACCCACCCAGAGAAGGAGAGGATGTAGGAATGTGTGTATGTGTGTAGAAAGAGCAGTATTTGAACCTTGGGGGCAGACAGAGCTGTGATTCAAATAAAGTACAGGATATTTCCCTTGGAATACAGGATATTTTCCTCACTCTCTAGTCCAATTAGGTTGTTATACTTATAGTTATGGCAATAAGGGAAGAGAGCATTATGTGTGATCCTCTTAACACGTGCCAACCGTTGCTGTTTTGTCTAAATAGGGCAAGATGAGTATTTTCCATCAGTGGTCCACACCTTCAGAAACTCAGATTATTGAGGGTACATATTTATGCGTACTGCAGCCAGAAAATTTGGGCAACTGTATATCTTGGGAGGATTGTTGGCAGTGTGCTCTCTTATTATGTGACGTTGGACCACCAGAATCATAACAACTGGATAGAATTAGTCAGTCAGTCAGTCTGTCTGTCTGTCTCTGACAATCTGATGTGAGGTGGCTAATTTGCTGCCTTGGCGGAGCAAATATTACAAAAATGTTCTAGGTCTCCAAAGGGAACCAGCCCAGGTGATGCTGGACTAGAATGTATTGCTCCTCTGCAAAATGACGAGTACATTAAGATTATGGTGCTCCTACTCCATGTCCTGGAAAAGCATGCTATTCATGATCCTCTCAATACACATGGATGACTTTTTATGTGAATATGGCAGGACATGTATTTTCCAGCTTCAGTATGCACAAACATGTACACTTAACCATCTGGGTTTTCTATTATGCATATTGAAGCACAAAAATATATACATCGATCAGGTCACACAAAACAGCAGCTGTACATATCAAGAGGACCATGTGTGGTGCACTCTCCTAGTACACAAGTTGTTGGGTTTTTTGACATCATGTCACAGCCAATTTATGGTGACCCTATAGGGTTTTCAAGGCAAGGGATGTACGGAGGTGTTTTGCCATTGTCTTCCTCTGCATAGCAAACCCCAGTCTTCCTTAGTGGTCTCCCATTCAAGTATGAGGATGATCGAGGGCCTGGAGACCAAGCCCTATGAGGAAAGGCTGAGGGACTTGGGAATGTTTAGTCTGGAGACAAGGAGGTTGAGGGGGGACATGATTGCTCTCTTTAAGTATTTGAAGAGCTGTCACTTAGAGGAGGGCAGGGAGCTGTTCCTGTTGGCAGTAGAGGACAGGACTCGCAAGAATGGGTTTAAATGAATGGTGGAAAAGTACCAGCTGGATATTAGGAAAAAATTTTTTACAGTAAGAGTTGTGCAGCAATGGAATCAGCTGCCTCAGGAGGTGGTGAGCTCCTCTCACTGGCCGTCTTCAAGCAGCAGCTGCACAAACACTTGTCAACTTGTTAGGGATGCTCTAGTCTGATCCTGCATTGAGCAAGGGGATGAACTAGATGGCCTGTATGGCCCCATCCAACTCTGAGATTCTATGCGTCTACTAACCAGGGCTGACACTGCTTACCTTCTAAGCTCTGAAAAGATCAGGCTAGGCTGGGCTATCCAGGTCAAGGCAGCATGCAAGGTAGGGGCACCAGAATAATAGCTGAAAAGGACTCACACTGAAGGCCAACATATTTTACCTGGTGTCTTTTCTTCCCTACATTCAATAACAGCAGCAAAAAGAGATGAGGAATCAAACCATGGTGACAGAATTTCTCCTGCTGGGTCTTTCCAGTAGCCCGAAGATGCGTTTAATCCTCTTTGGGATCTTCACTGTGATCTACAGCATCACTGTAGCTGGCAACCTGACCATCCTGACACTCATCTGGCTGGACACTCAGCTCCATACGCCCATGTATTTCTTCTTGAGCCACCTCTCCTTTGTGGACATCTGGTACACCACCAGCACGGTCCCTCAGATGCTGGCCAATCTCTGGAGCCCAAGGAAGACCATCTCATTTGCTGGTTGTGGGGCTCAGATCTACCTTTTCCTGGCCTTGGCCATCACCGAATGTGTCCTTCTGGCAGTAATGGCATACGATAGGTTCATAGCGATATGTCACCCTCTACGCTACACAGTCATTATGAACCGCAGAGTTTGCATCTTGTTAGCAGCATCAGCTTGGATTTCAGGGTTTCTTCTTGCCATGGTCCATGCAGTCCAGACATTGAAGATGCCTTATTGTGGCCCCAATGTGATTAACCACTTCTATTGTGATATCCTGGCTCTATTAAAACTGGTCTGTGCAGATACACACCTCAATGAAATCATTGTGTTTGTGGTTGGGGTCCTCTTCCTCCTGTGCCCCTTCTCATTCATCCTGACCACCTATGCCCGCATCCTAGCAGCCATCTTGAAGATCCAATCTTCCCAGGGCAGACGCAAAGCTTTCTCTACATGCACCTCCCATATGATTATGGTGGCCATGTTCTACGGCAGTGCTATGTTCATGTACATGAGACCTGGGTCAAGCCACTCACCAGAGCAGGACAAAATGGTCTCCTTGTTTTATAGTGTCATCACTCCTATGTTCAACCCCATGATATACAGTCTAAGGAATAAGGATGTAAAAGGAGCATTCTTGAAAATAGCACAGAGGAGAAAATTCACTCAGGCAACATAAAATAAGGTTCTGAGTTATAAAGTGCTGTTAAATCAGAGAGCTCCAATGACTTCTAGCAGAAGTTCTATGGCTTATTATAGTCTTCCTAAATAGTAGGTAGGAGAACAGAGATAGGACCCTGCACAGACTTTGCTTCTGGGGGACTGTACAAGAAGAACAGAAGAAAGATGTTGTAGGCATTTGTTAAAGGGGCAAATGATAATGCAAATAGCTAGGAACAAATATCTGAAACAAGTCTGCTGGAGAGGGATCCTTCTCACATAGAATTCAGAGTCTGAACTCTCTTAAATCCCATCATCCATCTCCATCTCTGATGAAGAAGAAGATTCTAACAGCCTGCATGGTGTAAGGATGAAGGTGTCACACTAGGAACTGGGAAAGCCAGCTTCAAATTTCTGCTCTGCTGTGGAAGCTTGCTGGGTGACCTTGAGCCAGTCACCTTCTCTCAGCCCAACCTAGTTATTTTACAAAATGGTAAAGAGTGTGGTGTTGGACTATGATTGCTATGAAACTTACACTAGGATTCTTCAACAAAGCAGAGGCTCTTTCTTGCTGGCAGACAATGCTGTCAAGTCACAGCTAACCCCATTGGGTTTTCAAAAACAGAAACAAACAGAGGTGGTTTGCCATTGCCTGCCTCTGAATAGTCATCCAGGACTTCCTTGGTAATGTCTCATCCAAATACTAACCATGGCCAATCCTGCTTAGCTTCTGAGATATGAAGAGACTGGACTAGCCTGTGCCATCCAGGTCTTTCTTAGAATAAATTATATCTGTTCCTAGTAGCAAGGGTAATTGCTCAATCTAAGGGACAGAAATAAAGAGACAAATTCTAATGGCTAGAGAAAATAATTTTTGGAAATTGAATGTAGTTATATATATGATAATAGAGAGACAGGTAGGCAGACAAACTGCCTTTTAAAACAGAGAATTTTAAAGATAAAATGCAGAAAAAAACATTTGATAAATTAGAATGGCAGTTTATGATGGATGTCTTGAAAGATTTTGGAAAATTTATTGATATTTATTTTTTAAAAAATCTATACAGTACTTTCCCAGTACAATTGTTTCAAGTTTCCACACAATATGAAACAATAAATAGCTATATAAACAACAAAGCAAAACCAGAATACATTACATAAAATCTTTTAAAATAGTTACTATATATGCAGAAGGGTGGATTGAGATATGCATGATCAGGCTCCTAGGTTTGACAATGGAAAAAATTCCACAAGAAAAGAGGACATTACTATGGTATATGATCACATCGGCGAGAATGGCTTTTGCGCAACAGTGGAAAACGGAGAAGGTGCCAGATATACAAGACTGGTTAAGGAAACTGCTGTTTTTAGCCGAAATGGACAAAATGGTGAAAAAACTAAATGGACAAATGGCAGAACAATATCTAAAAGACTGGGAAGGCCTGAAATTGTATATGGAAACTGAATATAGAATGAAAGGAAAAATGTACAATCTTGATTTGTATTGAAACTGAATGAGAAATGAAATGAACACTTGATTGTACTGTACCTTTATTGGAAACTATGTTTGAAAAAGTCAGGTTTTTATGTATCAGAATTGTGTTACCTGGTTTGTCGATTGTTATAAGTCTAAACTTGATTACCTTTTAACTTTTTCTTTTTTGTTATTAGCAGTGTTGGAAGCCTATTAGGGGGGGTGGGGGGATGGGATGTAATTTTTAAATTGTACTGGTAACGATGTTTAACAATTTTGAATATATTCCAATAAAATTTTGTTTTTTTAAAAAAAGAGATATGCGTGAGCAGGAAGGAAAAAGTACTTAGAGTAGTGCAACAGCTGTGCCCACACACAACACTTATAATATAAATTTGAATGAAATAGCATTCTGTACATGGAGCAATCGAATGTGCAACACATAGTTTACATGATTTCATTTAATTTAGTTTGGAAATTGTGTCAGAAGAAATACTTGTGCTATGGTTTGCACATGTGGAAAAGATGGTGGAGGACACAATCACTTTCTCTTATTGCAAGTAGACAGTGAGGAATAATTTTAGCGCTTTTACTTACACAAGGGCTTTTGGGCACATACAAATCATCCACAGGATTCAACCATTAACATGTTACATAACTTGGCAGAAGGCAACAATCAGGAATACCTAAAGACAATGACATCTACACTGGGGAAAATCCAAAGACTGATGAAAAAGAGAACTAGATTTAAGTATCAGCATACTGATAGAACCTCCCTCCAGATTTCCAGATGATTTCACCCAGCAGTTAAATAAATGTTAAACAGTTTGGGTAGAACCCTATAGAGTAGAACCCCCATAAAACAAATGCTACTGAGTAAAAGAATAGTGGTGAGTCAGCCCTGCTTGCTAGCACTGATCAGCCAGAGTGGAATGGAACTATAAGGGCTTTGTGCCCATGACATCCATTTCAGCCAGCTACTACCAAAGCATATGATGGTCAGTAGAACTGAAAAGTAAAGATCCTCCAGCGGGGTATCTGAAGTAGCTTCAGTATCAACATGCCTCCAGAAACTGGACTGAAATGGGTCCAAATAATCCATCTGCTCCAATCAAGTCTGGAGTTGACTTACTATCATACACTTGGATATGAAGAGGTCATAAGATACTGAAATCTTCTGACAGAAATGTCCCCAAATCATGCTATTAAATTATTTGAAGACTAATATTATGAAAGAAGGCAGACAATTAGCTGATAGATTTTTTTTAAAAAAAATTAGCCTAAGCATGGGTTTGTAAAACATGGCATATGAAATTAATGGAGAAGTTAACAGAAACAATCAGAACCAGTAAAATGAGATGACCATATCTCGTTTCACATAAGATGGAGGGGAACGGTATTGAATTTTGAATTTTGTATTGAGCCAGGAAAATGAGATGGCCATATCTTGTTTCATATAGGATGGAGAGGAAGTGTACTGAACTGTCAAAGATGATAACCCTCCCCCCCAAAATACAAATATTTGTATTGTGTTTTTCTTAGTGATGCTATGTTCTGGAGTTACACATGGGAATTGTAAAAATGGATCTGGAGTAAAAAATGAATTTGTATCTGCCCCTGATGAAAAGACTCTAACTATGAGGAGGCTGTAGAATTATGAGGCAGAAAAACTAAAAATGAGAAGTATTATTTTATACAATGTTACAGCTGGTTTGTGGTTTTAAACTATTTGGGTCTCTTTTTGTGATTTTATATGTGCATAGATATATAATGTATATATTTAAAGAAAAATAATTGATTTCATGTTTGTTAAAAGAGAAATTAAATGGATTAAAGTGACTGCCATGATTGTTATAGCAGAGGTTGCAATACACTTGGATCTATAAGAACATAGAGTTATAAGAAGATAACAATATGAGATGCCTTGGTGGATCATACCAGTGAATTACCTAGTTTAGTATCTGGTCTCATGGCAGCCCTGAAGAGCAAAGATGGTAGAGAGGCCAAGGCCTTGTCCTGATGCTGCCTCCTAGTACTGGCATGCAGAGGCTTACTGCCTCTGAATATGGAGGTTCGCTTTAGTTACCATGGCTGGTAGTCATTGATGTACTCCATGAATCTGCCTCATTCCCTTCTCAAGCCATCTGTGCTACTGATCATCACTATATCCACTGGCAGTGAATTCAGCCATTTATTTACTTGTAATAAAGAGGTGTCAAAGAAAGCTTCACCCTGCTTGAAGTGGGGTGAGAATAGTGCTTCAGAATGGCTGCATGAGAACATGGCTGAAGATGGCATGATACAGATTAAAAGAAAAGTCTATTAATTGGCAGCAATCCATAACACTCAGGCAAACAAATGGAATCTAAAAATTGACTCTTCTTTGTTTGTTAGTGCTTTCTGATGTTCAACCATACTCATTAACACCAGCACAGACCTCCTGAGGAGAAGTCCTAGTGTGCATTTGTAACAAACCACAAAGGATTCATTTAGGGAGCCAGCATTTCCAACCATTACACAGTGCAGCACAATTAACAATAATGAGAAACTCCAGAGGGACTTGTTACAGAAAGTGAGTGATATTGTTTGTAGACACATCCTTTTTTGAAAAAAACACACACACCCCACAATCACTTAATTCTGTTGTGGCTAATTATTACACTAAAAAGTTTTCTTCACTTTATAGCAACTTCAAGGACCTAGTGGATAAAATGTGATGAGATAAATTTAATAAACAAGTAAATAAATCTCCTTTTGCTAAAACCACAGATTTTATGTGGCTCTTTGAAAATTCAATCTACAGGTGCTACAAACTCAAACTCCATACAGCTACAGAAAATGAAGGGTTGGTTCAGTTATTAACAATTTCCGGGTTTTGCATTTTGGATAATCCTTTTTAGTTCTGCATACACAAAATACAAGCAATGTGAATATATTGTGGCAAATATCTCGCAGCCAGAATTGTGCCCTGGGATCCTCCTGTTCTTCAATGAATCAACAAAAAGTTGTGCAGAAAATCTGTGCTGATGGCTACAGTTCACTTATAATTCATTTCAACATAACTGGACTGCTACCAAAAATTGTTAAAGTTGTGAATTTAGCCATATAAATAGTGAGGATCATTTGATATAATTCATTGACATTTTTTGTGGCACAATGACCCTGCTGATTCATGATTGTCACTCTGTTCAGCAATCTGAGGTATTCAGCAATGGTCCCAAGTCTCCACCCAGTGATGTGTCACTCTCCCAGTTCATCTGACTCTTGGAAGGATAGTTCTCTCACTCTTTCATCAACTGGCTGTTTTAGGAACTACCTACCAAGAGAGTCAGTACTCCTAGTTTCTAAGGCTCAAGGAAGTACTTGCATGCCTCCCTACCCAAGGGCTGGTTACCATGGGGAAGCTTGCTATACTTCCCCACTCCCAGGGAAATAGCAATTTAGCAACTGACTGCCTCCCTTCCCCTAGTGCCCATTTCATATAGAATGTTTGAATGATGGACATCTAAGTGGTATGGAGAACAATGACCAGATTTTAAAATTATGAAGAATTTATTAAAAGTAAAAAGTCCATACTCATATTTTCTGCACAGCAATGGTATGAGCAAGGGATAAAAAGGGAAAATGTAAACACACGATCCTCTGTCCTTCAGCCCTATACATGCCCTCCTTGGTTGTATTCTAAGCTTAGCTGTTACTGCTGTCTACCTTGGAGTCTTTGTTGAGGCAGCCAGCTCTTTATCTGCTCCCCATGGTAATGGCAGCCATCAAGATGGAGCTCTGCTTGAGTGCTCCTTCCTCCTGATAAAATCAGCCACATTGGACACCTTTCCCTCTGTACCAAGGACTTTTATTCTCTCTGTTTGTCCATCCCTTGTGGGTCAAAGAATCCTTTCCTGGAATCTCCAGGAAGATACGATCTTGTTCCTTGCACCCTCAGGTCTCTGTGTCCTGTCTAAATGTCAGATTCCAGCCTAGGTGTGAGCTAGCCATTTCATTATTTTTGATCAAGAGGGTCATTTGCATTTACCAAGCTTTGATGGTTGGTAGAGGTGTGGTCCAAGAAAAATATTATAATTTCAGATCTAGGGTTTGGGGGGGATTTTTTACTGTGATTGCTTATTTTCAGGTAGGTCATTACAAGTTTGGGATTCAAATCCATCTCTCTCTTTTTTGTTCCGGAGTTTTGAGACCATTATTTTGAATGGGGAACCAATTCAAGGGCCTGGAGCATCTGTTTTTAAAAATAATGGAATCAAATTTGCATAGAACACAGTCCTCCCTCCAGTCTAAAGACACTATAAATTTCAAGCAGATTGAACCGTTATACTTTACAGACTCCTGACTAGGCACCTCTTGGCACAGGCACACTTCTCTCCACTGATTCCTATTGGGAGGAAATGGCGCCGGTCACAGGCATTACCCCCCCCCATGTCTGTCTACATTCATTTCATTTTCCTAATCTTACAGTGACTGATTGACCTTTTTAAAACCTTTCTGCTGAAAACTCTTCATTTGCCATCCTTCCTTGTTGTAGTCTCTTATTTGTTTCCTTTTATGAAGTGCAGAAGGAAAATGCAGTTCTGCTATTATTGCCTATGGGGTGGAATGGCTGTTTTTCAACCAAATGCCAACCAAAAATTGCAGATGAGCTAGCGCTTTCTGTCTACAAGGTGTCCAATTCTATAAGCCCCTGAACAAAGTTCTCCCAGCCATTCTCACTGAAAAAAGGGCTTTGCCCCCACAAAGCAGAGAGAGGGAAAGGAGCAGTCTATAACTACAGCTCTGCTGAACCCTGTGCATACCTTTCACTGGCTAGCCATGCCTTCCCTGGAGTTCTGGCTAGGAGATAAGGAGAATCAAAGAACAACAATATGTCTGCTGCTGATGGTAAGCGCCTGAAAATGGGGGGGGGAAATTGGGGGGGTTAATGCCTAAGAATCCCAGATTCATTTGACCATTCCAAAAAATCATGGTAACAACCCCAAAACAGTGGGTTTTTTGTGTATATTTTCAACTTGGGAATTCTGGTGGGTACTTGTTTGAACTATCAACCAGAATCTGATAATGTTTGAGACTTCTCCTCTTCCTGCCTGTTCTCTGCTGAGAAAAACTTTAAAAACCAAGCATGGGATTTTTGAAAAGTTCATACCTCAAAATAAAATATATTGCTTCATACCTTTCATTAGCACGAGAGTTGTGTGTGTGTATTGGTCACATAAATACCATTTTGCTGTGATGCTCCATTTAAAGCAAAGAAAGTAAACAATGGTATAATGATCTCATAAGCATAAACCAAGCATGCTATATGAAAATACCAACTCAAAATTCACACTCAATTTTACTGATGGTTTGTAACCTTATTATACTGCTCAATATTACAATTCTGTATACTTGAATGATTGTACTCTGTTCTGTTGGAAGACTGTAATATTATATGATTAAATAAAATATTTAAATTAAAAAAGATACCAACTCAAAAATGAAACGGGTCTTATGGCACTTTAGAGCCTGTTATTTATTGATAAAAATGTACACTGTAATCCTAAACATATTTTCTTAGAAGTAAGTCCATTAACTTCCACAGTACTTACTCCCATATAAATTGCATAGGATTTGCATCCTTAGACCCTTCTGAGACAATGTTGAAAATAACTAGGTTTATTACCAGAGTACCTGAAATGCCCCTCAGGCAGATTTTTTTTTAAAAAAACAAAACAAAACAGGAAATGGGGCCAAGTACACACATTAGACATTTTTCTACACACCAGGGGGAACCCTGTGGTGGGCAGAAAAATTCTAAAAAAGAGGGAAAAAATCCAGTGTTTTCCTTAAAAGACTCTTGGCTCCCATTTAGAGAAGGGAGTATTAGCCACCTGCCACTGTGTGAGCTGGGCAGGTGAGGGAGGAGAAGTGGGCAGGTAGGGAGGAGGGCAACGATCCATTGCTGCCATTGTCCGCCTCTCTTGGTGCCACATGCTGGGCAGAGAAGCCAGGTTCCCCATGCCACCATCACCATCTGAGCCAGTTGGGTGGAAGTGGTGGCCACTAACAGGTGAGCAGGCAGGCAGGAGCAGCTGCAGCTTCCACAGTTGCATTAGCCATGCCAGCAGAGGTGGTGATTTTGCAAGCAGGTGAGCACATGGAGGGTTGCCAGCCAATGGAGCAAGGAGGGAATGGGATTTCCCCCTCCCCACCATGAGTATCATGGGAACCCTGCTTGTACAATTTATATTTTTAATGAGAAATTCATTTCAGATCTTTGTGGTAAGTTGGGAAGGAGGGTCTGATCCAAAAGTTCCCTTCTGCTAACAGTAGAGCTTTCACCTGAGGCAAGGAGCCAACAGATGGAATCTCCCTTCAATGGAGAAAACATGTTCCACTGGTGGAAAGCATCTTAAATTAGAGGAAGGGGCTATCATTAGAACAATTGAATTTTGAATCTGAGCAAGTATCTTGGCAGAACTATCCATATTGCTATGTGTGATTTTCTATGGAGAAGTGGTAGTAACATTTGAATATGTACAGATGTAATACAATAATTGGTTAAAATGACTGATCAGAAGTTAGACTCACTTCTATTTCTGTTACCTTATGCAAAAGAAGTGCAGATTAGTGATTGTGACTAGGGATGGGCACAGATCAGGAAAATGCAGCTTGTTTCAGTTCATGGTTCATGGCATGCCCAGTTCGTAAGCTGTGAACCATTATGAACTTTTAGGCACCGAATGAACTGGTTCAGTTTGTAAGATTTGTGACATGGTAGAATGTTCCTCCAGTGTGCTAGAGACACCAAACTAACAGGGGATCTCCAGCTGACGCTCCTCTACCTGCCTCCCAGGTTTGATGAGTATTGGATTTATGGGGTTTGAGTAATGGCCCTCCAAAGAAGGTGCCCCAGGAAAGTGCTTTCTGGGGAAATTACAGGTGCAGGTTCAGAAGGTTCAGGAGTGTATAGAATGGACCTTGTGCAAGCCAGCATCATCAAAAAAGCCCTGGCCCTGATCAAGGCTAGATGGGCATCTCTTGGTCTGGGTAGGTGGTCAAAGGCTTTGAGGTCAGTGAAGGCAAAAAAAACCACGATAAGGTAAAAATATAATTATTTTACTTAAGATGCAAAAACAGATCAAAATAGACAATACTGTGAGGGAACATAAAACAGTAAACTCCTTGCTTATCCAGCTTATCTAATACAGTAAAACAAGATTCCAAGTTACCCGATGTTGGTTCATCTCAGGCTGTTGGTTTCAGCAATCAAAGAGATTCTCTCTTGTAGAGACCCAGGGCCTTAGCCCACATGAGCAAGCAGTTCAAGTTGTATGTCAGGAACACAGCAACTGCATGGAGAGGCAGTCACTTCAAGCTGAGCTAAGTAACCACTGACATACTCCATTCCAAGTAGCTACTGAGCCCCCAAATGGCAAATGCTAACTATCTTGATGGAGAGGGTCTCTGATTGACCTCAGGCCTGTTAGGCCAATCAGAAACCTGAGAGATGATATAACTCTCTCTGTGTTGCTAAGCATGTGATGTATAGGGTGATTGACTAAACAAGAAGAAATGAAATTGTACTGCAGATAAGCCTCGCCTCTTTCCCACAGGTTCAAGACCCATCGCTCAATTGCTTGGTATGCATTAATTGCTAGGCCAGGGTAGGATGGTACTCCCTTCCTCTTACAGCTGCAAACTGTCTTGCTACAAGGTCACAATGAGAATCCCTGAGAATGCTTGTGTAGGCCTCTGCAGCCTGAACCAAAAGATTTTTGTTACACAGAGCAAAAGCAAGAAACCATTTTTCTTTACAGGTATGATTATCAGGGGTCTTTTCGTAGAAAAACAGCTGCAGGAGCTCATTAGCATATGGCTACTTTTTTCTACCATAGAGAACAATGGAGGGAATGGGGCAACCTGTTTGGGGGCCCATAGAATTGGATCCCCTGATCCAATGTTCTTGAAACTTGGTGGGTATCTTGGGGAGAGGCTCCACCAGATACCCTGTGAGTTTGGAGCCTCTCCCTCAATCCCCTCCCCTCCAGCCCCCAGAATATACCCTATGTTTTCACCATTGACTTCAATGGCCCATAGGATATAATGGAGCTGAAATTGACATTCGGCTGCTTGAAAGACTCCCAGGACACCAGCTGGGGGCGGGGCTTGGCTCCTGAGCTCCTGGAGCTGTGTTCCAGTGCGTTCCCCCCAAAAAGACCCCTGATAATTATGATACCCAAGTGAAATGGAATGCTGTTCCAGAATTGAAGGCTGGGCTAGGAGGAATCATGGGGCATATCTGTGGGATGACAGTTAGAGACAACTAGATCTAATACAAAGGCTACCAGCAAAAAATAAGTCTATCCAGAATGTGTTCTTGACTAAGATTGTCTTCATCTACTAGAAGAGGGGATGCAGAATACTGTTCATCATCAGATAGTTGGTGGGAAGTAATAAACCAGTTAGTCAAAGACTGATAGAGTTGTTGAATACTAAGAAGAAGTAAAAGACTTGTGATGAGCTCTTTCCAGAAGAAGGAAAGCCCAGCCATGGCACTGGTGCCCTGATTGCAGATATTGCACAGTCCTAGTACGAGCAGGACTTGGTTGTTGGTAGATTCATAGCTACAATAAAGGCGTTGGTGGTTATTCCCACGAGGGTCTCAGCTCCATAGATGACAAGGAAAACTGTGGCAAAGAGCATATTCATCCTTTCAAATTGGGGGACTGGCTCTCCTCTCCTTACTGGACTGGGGTGTGCCAACTATATGCTGGTATTCATCGCAGCAAAATGGCAGCAAAAAGCAGGCTGAATAAGAACCAGAAGGCAGAGAATGTTTCTGGAGAGCTGGGATTCTGATTTCCGTCAGAAGCATGATGACCAGTGAAAGATGCAAATCTCTGAGTATCCCATTACTATTTACTTTGCGTTGACACCAGACAAACTCTTCCATCGGTAGAATTGGAGTGTTCCTGCCTCCCTCCTCCTGCTGCAGCTTCCTGATCTTCCTGAAATGCTGCTTCTGGGAGGACAGGGGACCCTGAGGAACAACATGACAGAGGCTGGGAGAAGGAAGGAGGAGATGGTGGAAATTGCCAGTTTATTCTGGATCCAACCCATAGCTGGAGATGGGCAGAGGGATCCTGAGAAGTGCCTGTCCATGGCAGCCAGCCATGGCATAACTATGGTGCCACTAGTTCACTCCCTGGGAGATTAGATTACATGGCGGCTGGCAGGAAAAGAGTTCTATTTTGTGGCTTTTCAGTGGCCACAACCACACATCCCCCACAAACCACACTGCTGCATTCTTGGAAGGTATTGTGGGGAGGCAACAGGACTGTGAAGGACAGAATCGACCAGGGGTCACCAGACATGGAGGTTGAGCCAAGTGCCCATCACAGCCCAGATCCCTGGCAGTGGCAGCCCCCCCCTACTAATCCCCATCATATGTTCCTGGACATCTGCCACCTATGGACACCCAAAGCCATCCCCCTGCCCACCCAGAGCAGCGGGTGCAAAAACCCAGGAAGGGGAAGGGGGACATACAGTGGGCATTTCTTCCAGTCACAGGTGCCCTCTGCTCACCAGTGGCTGTGCCGTCAATCAGGTTACCCATGCTGTCTAAGATGCCCACACCAACCCCTGCACTATCCCTGCATGCGGCAGAGCTGGAGGGTGTGCTGCCGAGTGGGGCATTGTGCAGGAGCCTGAAGGACCTCTCCAACTACAGTACTTACATTTGAGTTATCACCTTTGTTAATATTATCTAGTTGGGAGCCTGTCTATGTGGATCGTTATACACCAGACCGTGAACGCTTTGGGTCCATGATAATCATGTGAAATTGTCCTTTTTGTGATATGATACATTGACTGACACAACAGACACGATTGAAAAAGATTTCAAAACAAGGTCACACCCGGAATCCTTGGCCGAATCTGCATTTGTCTTTCCCACCAGTGTCCCAGCCGTTTGACTCCATCTTCAAAAACCCTGTCCACATTTGGTGTTGTTTTCACATCTCAACAGTGCTAGCATACGTCCACATGTCCACATATGTTTATCGCCCTTTTGGGGTGGCTCCACTGTCATTGCACCTCTGCACTGCTTTAAAAGAATCTTCTCCAAGCAACATTCAAACAAGCATAGAGAAAGGGCCATGCATCTGGCGTCACAGCAGCATGCAACTGATTTAAAAATGCAAATGCAGATTCGACCCTTGTCTCATGACTAATGTGTATTATTGATTCCACAGCTGTATACAAAGTCTGGAGCCACATTGCTTACAAAGACGTTCAAAATGTCTCTATAATGCTTTATACATTGATTTGTACTATACGGCTCCTTCAATGTTATGAGCTGGGTTTCATTCATGATTTTTTGCTGTATGTTTGTGCTGTAACATTGATGGTTGAATGTATTATCTTTAAGACATTTGATAATATTGTTAATAAAGTTTCTGTTTTAGAGCAATTTAGGGCTACACAGCGTTTATACTCCCTTCTACAGATTTGGCTGTGTTCCCAGTCTTTTTGTAACACCATGAATAGCAGCACATCAGGCTATCAAAATAACATTTAAAAATTGGAAAACACTGAAACACTTTAATAGCATGTTCTCATCGTACATATTATAGTATATTAATTGTGGACCAAATTAGTCACATTTAAATAATAAACATATTATTGAAAATATATTGTATTCGTATTTTGGCTCACACAGGAACAATTTACTAATGCTATAGATAGTCTTATATAAAAATAACTTTCACACTGTGCATTCTAAATGAGTAATTAATTTGCCTAACGAATCATTTCCCTCACTCCCAAAGAGAAAATACATATTTCTTACAGGCGTTTTCATCAGTGTTTCCGGAAATCTCCAATTTTTCTATTAGAAAGCAGGGAAAGAATGTCCTCGGGGAAAAAACCCAGATACTTTTCCAAATTTTTGTTTTGTTTTATCCAGGACGTTGCACCTCCAATATGGAGATGATTCATTACCCACCTGGATGGGGCTTTGAGCAGTCAATACCTTGCCACAATAGGCTGTTCCATCATTAAACCCCCAGTGTTATACCTGTCTTCATTCTGCTCCACGGAGCCCGTTGATCTGCAATAGGAGAACTGGACAGGTGGGCAGGGAGGGGCCCCGGAGAAGGAGTGGCCGTTGTCCCTCCAGCTCCAGCTGTCCCTTTGCAATTGGTTTGTGGCATATGCAAGGCCTGCCTGTCAGGGTAAGAAGCCTCCCACCCTTTTCAGTCTATGATGAACTCTAGTAAGACCTCCCTCTTTATTTTTATGCATGAATTAACATTTTGCATGAAGTATCCACCCAACTATCCACACAAAGTGAAGAAATTCAATCAACAGATAGGCTTTTCAAGCTCATTAAATAATAATCAGTAAGAATATTGATTCAGGGAGGGGCTATGGCTCAGTGGTAGAGCACCGGCTTGGCATGCAAAAGGTCCCAGGTTCAATCCCTGGCATCTCCAGATAAAAGGATCAGGAAGCAGGTGATGTGAAAGACCTCAGCCGGAGATTATGGTGAGCCCCTGCCAGTCTGCATAGACGATCCTGACCCTGATGGACCAAGGGTCTGTTTCTATACAAAGCAGCTTCATATGTCCGATAGATGAACCTGGGAAACTATTCTAAGTAAAAAAAATCCCTCAAGAATACCACATCATCATATCTGAGGACAGATGCAAAGATTCTATTTAGCATCACTGCAGAATATGCAAACATGACATTTTAGACGAGGATATAGATTTACAGAGCAATCCTAAACAGAGTTATTCCCATCAAATCCATAAAACACAGTGGGATTAGACAGGTAGAACTCTCCTGAGGAATGTTGTGTTAGTTATCAAACCCTTCCTGGTAACATTTGCATTTCAATATGATCAACACTTGGAAATAGCTACAGCCTCTACGGATGTTTATTCTGTTCCTAAAGAGAAGGCTAAATCGTTGTACTCTGCGGTGATAGTATCACTGAAAGTACAGCACCGGGAAAAGTGTGAACATCACCACAGAAGACACTTTCCTTTGGTGCTCAGAAAGATGGCTGCCTTATTAACAATCATCTGCTTTCTATTTCTGGTTTTGGAAACCCTCATTGGAATGGTGGCAAATGGATCTATTATCATCATTACTTTCATTGACTGGTTCAGAAAGAGGAAACTGTCCCCAACGGACCTGATGCTGATCTGTCTTGGCGTATCCAGACTTTTGCTGCAGGCAGTAATGACTCTGGGTGTAACTCTATTTACTTTACTGAACAAAACACCAAGCAACGTACCAGTCACACTGCTCGGTGTATGGATATTTTCAAATGTTGTGAACCTTTGGTTTGCTGCCTGCCTCAGTGTTTTCTACTTAGCAAAGATCGCCATCTTCTCTCACCCTGCTTTTCTCCAAGTCAAGCGACGATTGCCCGGGCTGATGCCTTGGCTGCTTCTGGGCTCAGTGGTCTTCTCTGTCATCAGGACTCTGATGGTTACCATGAGCGATGACTTGTTTACCTGCAATCCCTACAGATTACTTTCAATCAACAGGAGCAATGCAGAAATGAACATGCCACTCATGTGTAGGGATATCACTGCTCTAACTGCTGTCTTCGATTTTATTCCCATTATGATATTTCTGTCATCAACCATCTTCTTAATAAGTTCTTTGTGGAAGCACATGAGAAGAGTTCAATGCAATGGGACTGGCACCAGGGATCTCAACACACAGGCACACTTGAGTGCCATCAAAGCTCTGGCTTCCTTTGCAGTTCTGTACCTTATCAGTATTATAGTGGTACCTTCACAGTTAGCACTGGATGGGAACAACCAACACACTTGGACAATTCTGTTCTTTAATTTGTATGCTTTGTACCCCTCTGGACATGCTATTATCCTGATATTAATTAATCCCAAATTGAAACAGGCATGGGTCACGATGATACATCACTTCAAATGCCGTTTGAGGAAAGTACCATCTTAATACCTACCAAACCGTTTTAGGGAGAGGACATTCTCTTCTGCAAGAAGGATCCTGAACTACTCTTGGGGAATGATCCATTGAGAATTTCCCTGTGCAAGCTCCATTGAGTTGTGTCAGTGGATCTCCTCATGAGCAAATGATTGTTGAGAAATTAGTTTTTTAGCTAGAGTTAGCTGGAGTAGATCTGGATTATCTAATATTAATATAGTTAACACAGGCCCCAAACACACGCAGAATTAGCCGTACAATAGGGATGAGTGCCGGGCGGATTTTAAGAGTGCTATCACACAAGAACATCTGGCAAGCGTCCTGCACCCATGGGCAACCCGTTTCGCTCTGCTGAAAGAGCAGAGTTAAAAGATGCTGGGGAAAGTCCACTATCAAATGGGTTGCTATGGGCCACAGACGGACTTTCATGCCAGTGAGCTCTCATGGCCCAATCGAGCCATCCTGATGCCGTGCCATTGTTTTTTCCCCCCATTTCAGTATGCACATCATCGCACACTGCATAGGGAGCGCTCAGTGTGGAGATGTGGATCATTGATCCTCTGTTGAAGTGCACCAGAAATGTGTGGCAAAAAACCCAACAACGATTCACCTGTGGTTTGCGTGTGATCACACAGTGGCAAGCTGCCCCCACAGCTCCCAGGGACTGTGTGATTGCGCAAATGTGGGTCAAATTGGTGACTTGGCTGGATTTTATGTGAATAAGAATAAAACAAAGATACTTTGTAAAAACATGAGAAAAGAAAATCAACTGGATTTACAAGAAAAAATTCAATGTGAAGTGGTCAAGAAAACTAGATACTTGGGAATTGAGGTTACAGTGAAAAATATAGACTTGTTTAAGAAAAACTATGAAAAGACTTGGATTAAAATCCAACAAGACATTAAAAAATGGAATACTTTGAATCTATCACTTCTGGGCAGAATCTTGGTAGTTAAAATGAACATTATACCTCGTCTGTTATTTTTATTTCAGACGATCCCAATAGTGAAGGACTGTAAGGTGTTGAACCTCTGGCAAAAAGAAATTTCAAAGTTTGTGCGGGCCGGAAAGAAACCAAGGATTAAAATGAAAATTCTTTGTGATGCGAAAGAAAGGAGAGGTTTTCAACTCCCTAATTTCAGACTATATCATGATGCGGTGTGTCTGGCGTGGTTGGAACAATGGATTAACTTGGAGAATAGAAAGCTTTTGGTGCTAGAAGGACACGATTGAAAATTTGGTTGGCACGCCTATTTATGGTACAATAAATTTAAAGTGGATAACCTTTTTAAACACCACTTCATAAGGAGATCACTATTCATGACATGGATGAGGTACAAGAGATTTTTTTTCGAAACAAGACCACTATGGATTGTTTAGGCGGAAGTAATTAAACCACTTTCAAGGCACAAGAGCAAAGACTATAGAGACATTGTGAAAATTGAGGGGAGCAGTTTCGCGATGAGACCTAGAGACGAACTGGACTTTGAATATGGTTGGCTAAACTACAGACAGATTTATGATTTATTTAAGACTGACAAAATGAGGTATGGTTTTAGAAAAGAAAATAATGAAATTGAAATGATTTGGATAGAAAAAGGTAAAACAATGATTTCTAGAATTTATAAGATTTTGTTAAAATGGTATACAGAAGATGAGATTGTTAAAGAACAAATGGTGAAATGGGCTATAAATATAAATAGAGATATAGAAATGTCATCATGGGAGTGTTTGTGGAAAAAATCGATCAAAATTTCAACATGTGTTAATGTTATGAAATGATGTATAGATGGTACATGACACCAAAAAAAATTGCTAATATAAATGAGAATATGTCTAACAAATGTTTGAAATGTAAGAAAAAAGAGGGCTCGTTATACCATATGTGGTGGACATGTGAAAAAGCAAGTGCTTTTTGGACTGAGATTCATAATGAAATTCAGAAAATCTTGAAATGCACTTTGAAAAAAGAGCCTGAAATGTTACTTTTAGGACTTAAATTAGAAGACGTCAAAATGGCAAAGAGAACCTTGCTATGGTACTTAATTTCAACCGCAAGAATGACTTATGCTCAGTTCTGGAAGCAGGAGCAAGTACCTGACAAATGGGAATGGATAAAGAAAATGATTTTTATGATTGAAATGGACAAGTTGACAAGAAAACTTCAAGGAAAAGAGGATGAAGAATTTCTAGCAGATTGGAAGGACTTTAAAGATTATTTAGAACATAATTGGGATGTAAAAAATAGATTGCTCTGTTTTGATATTAAGAATAGAAGTGTTGTTAGAAAAGGAATTGTAATAGAAAAGTTAACTAATAGTGAAAAACAGAAAAGGAAAATAGTGGAAGTTAAGATCTGATTATTGAATATGAATTGAATGTAAGAAAATATTGATAGAAATGTTAATGGGGGTGGAACATCGCTGGAAGCCGGGGGAGGGGGGATAAAAAATTTCTAGAAAAGGATATGTAATTAATTCGTTGTTAAATATCGAACATGTTATTATATCCTGTTAATAAATTTTCTTTTTTAAAAAATTGCTGTGGAGCAAATAGCCTCGCTTCCCCCCCTGTATTATCTCGCCCGTGTGACCGCAGCCCCATATACCTTTCTTCAAAGGAACTAAGGTGATGTACATTGTTCTTCCCTCCTTTATCTTATCTTCACAACAACCTTGTGAGGTAGATTAGAGACTGACTGATCCAAGATCTTCCCACTAGTTTCATGGCAAGCAGGGCTTTGACCCTTACCCCTCTGTGCCTCCGCTGAAGTTCTGCTTGCATTTAAATAAAATAAATGTTACAAAGACACTAAAGCCTTTAGTCCTCTCTCATTCAAAAGAAATGGAGGGTTCTTTAAATTGCTTGTGAACTTGTTTTTGCCCTAATAGTGCAGAAAGGCAGCATACAAACATTTTAATCATACAAGAAAGTAAAAAATGAGAGGAGAGAGAGGACATATGGAGCAGACGTCTATCAGCGGCTATTAGTCACAAGGTATAGAAAGGAACTCTGGAGCAAGTGATACTCTGTATTCTTGATCCTTGGGGGGGGCAACAGTAGGAGGGCTTCTAGTGTCCTGGCCCCACTGATGGACCTCCTGGTATTTTTGGCCACTGTGTGACAGAGTGTTGGACTGGATGGGCCATTGGCCTGATTCAGCATTGGCTTCGCTTATGTTCTTATGGCAATATTTTGGGAATTACCAGGGATGTTGTAAGAACATGTATTTTTGTCCCCTTGGGAAACTAAAATGCTGTTCATACCTCTATGCACAGCCCTGGTCTAGAGAGCTGCTAGGCTACCTGGCTTGGAGATCCTCTGAAGAGATCCTGGTCTTCTACTGAGGGTCTAGAGTTGCCAACCATCATGTGTGGCATGGAGATCTCCCAGAATGCAGTCTGGAGATTTCCAGATTACAGAGATTGGTTCCCCTGAAGAAAATGGGAGCTTTGGAGGGTAGAGTCTACAGTTGCCAGCTCTGGATTGGAAAATACCTGGAGACTTTTGGGGTGGGTCCAGGAGAGGGTGGGGTTTGGGGAGGGGAGGGACTTCAGCATGGTACAATGCCATAGAGTCCCACCCTTCAAAGCAGCCATTTTCTCTACGGGAGCTGATCTCTGTCACCTGGAGATCAGTTGTAAAAGCAGGAGATCTCTAGACCCTGCCTGGAGGCTGGCAACCCTAGTAGAGTCTATGGCATCGCATTCCTACTGAGTATCCTCCCCTCCCTCAGACTTTGCCTTCTCCAGACTCCTCCGTAAAATCTCCAGGAATCTCCCAGCCTGAAGTTGGCTACCTTAACTGAGGCCTCTGAAGAAATAACTATGAGTGTCTGTGCTTTATTGGCTTGGAATGATTTAGATTAGAATGGGCAGGTTGGCATTTATGGAGATCAAAACAGAACTGTAGGTCTGAATCAATTGCATATCATGTAATCATGTACTTCTGTTCCTCTCCAAAGGTCTTCCTCTACTTCCTTGTAGTTTTGTACTCTCTCTTTCAATAAACTGCTCAGGTCGCTTCAATTAAAACTATGGAGACTGTGTCTTTTTTTACTGGTTTCTCACTAGACTTTGATTGCTTGATGAGGACAAAACCTATAAGACAATAGGCCCGGTGCCTTGGACTCTGCACACCTTATTCCCTGCCTTGATAAACCAACCATTGTCTGAGGGGGCTCGGATTCAGTCATGCCTGTTAGACCCTCAGAGCCTCCTATTCCTTCTGCCAGTCCATCTCTATTATTCCCTAGATACAAAACCTCAGAGAGCATTCTGGCTTTGGTAAAGGTAAGTGGCCAAGAGCTAGCCAAAACCATAGGAAATGCCACCCACAAAACAGAGACATTTCTGTCTTGGCAAACACTGTGGCTCAAGGTGTAAAACTTCTGGAAATTTTAAACCCATGCCAAAAAGGGAGCAATCTAAGCAATGTTTTCTTCCTTATCAACCTTACATTATTTTATTTCTTTACCAACATAAAATATGTCAGTGTATAGCATATACAGTGTACTGTCTGGCATAGCCATGGATTTTTAAAGTATAGATGCCTTTCATGGCAGTCCTAAGCAGAGCCACACTGCTCTAAGCTTATTGACTTCAATGCACTTAGATGGGTTGAACTCTGCTTTGGGTGGCACCATTCGTTATCTTCAAGCAATATACCCAATACGCAAAGCAACTACAAAGCAAAAAACCCAATATGTATGTAAATGTGTGTGTGTGTATGAAAGGGGGGGGTCTTCTGCACTTTCATTTTCATTGCTTGTGAGTCTCTATTGCTTCAGGGTTTTTTCCCCTTTTCTGCATGCTTTTTGCTCCCCCTGTTGGGCGATTTGATATTACGTTGCTGTGTGTCTGGCATATTTCCCTGCAGTTTTAAACGGCAGGGAAATATACCAGACATACAACAATGAAATATCAAATCAACCACCACAGGGAGCAAAACACATGCAGAAAACTACCCCCCTCTCCGAAGCAATATGGTCACACAAGTGATGAAATGAAAATGCAGAAACGCTATAACAGAGAGAGAGAGAAAGACAAGAGACAGAGGCAGCCCTGTGAACTGCTGCACTTTGTACTACCTTAGCACATGTATCTAAGGGCAGGGCTTTTTTTGTAGAAAAAGCCCAGCAGGAACTCATTAGCATATTAGGCCACACCCCTATGTTACCAGGAGTGTGGTCATCCAGCCACACCCACCTTTTGCTTCTTATTCTGTTTACCTTGTTTGTTGTCAAAACCCAGGGCTTTTTTTGTAGCAGGAACTCCTTTAGATGTTAGGCCACACACCCCTAATGTAGCCAATCCTAATGAGTTTCTGCTGTTCGGTGTGGCCTATTATGCTAATGAGTTCCTGCTGGGCGTGGCCAACTCAGGAGCCAGTCGGTACTCCGTTCCTGGGCATTCCTGCCCCAAAATAGCCATGTCTAAAGGTCACCCTAGATATGATGCAATCCCTGTGGTCACCACAAGGGCATCAACCCCATTTTAAAAGGGATTTTTAAAAATGCTGTGAGGGTCCTATCCTGATCAGGCCCATAGCACAATGTTATTGCCGCCTCGCCCCCCCCCCTGTTCAAATGCTGGAACCGTTACTGCAGGGCAGTGGCTGTTTTGTCACTTCATGGGGTGGTGGGCGGTGGAAACAAGAGTGCTGCAGCTTGCTGTACTGCGGTGAAGATCAGGCCACGGAGGGATAGCAGCCCCAGGGCAGCCAGAAGGATACCTTCACATCTACTTTTGGCCCTGAAGTTTTTGCGTCTTGAAATGAGGAGAAATGAAAATTGAAAACAGAAAGCATTTTTTTGCACATAACAAAATAGTGTTATCTGGATAGACACCTTAATCCCATACAGTCACACCATGAATAGCAGCAGATCTGGCTACCAAAGTAACATTTGTAACATTTGAAAACACTGAAAGCTTTAATAGCATGTTCTCGTTCAGCATATTGTAGCATATTAATTGTGGAGAAGCTTAGTCATGTTTAAATAATAAGCACATAATTGAAAATCTATTGTATATGTATTTTGGTTGACACAGGAATGTTCCACTAATACTATAGATAGTCTTACATAAAAACAATCTTCATATTGCTCATTCTAAATGAGTAAAACTTTGCCTTACAAATCATTTCCCTCACTCCCAAAGAGAAAATAATTTTTTTTTTACAGGAGTTTTCCTGAGTATTTCATAAAATGACCAATTTTTCCACTGCAGAGTGGGGAAAGAATGTCCTCAGGGGGAAAAAAGATACTTCTCCAATTCTTTGTTTGTTTTGTCCAGGCTTTCTCATTTCTAGTTGGGAGATGATTCATCACCCAACTGGTTGGTGCTGTGAACAGTCAATATGTTGCTACGACCGTTGGTTCCACCATTAACCCCTCTCCCAGTCCTATACCTGTCTCCATCCTGCTCCACAGAGCCCCTTGATCTTCAGTAGAAGAACTGAACTGGTGGGCAGGGAGGGACCCCAGGGAAGGAGTGGCCATTGTTCCTCCAGTTGTCCATTTGAATTTGGTTTGTTGCATATGCAAGGCCTGCTTGTCAGGATAAGAAGCCTCCCAATTTTTTCAGTCTACGATGAACTCTAGTAAGACCTCCCTCTTTATTTTTATGCACAAATTAACATTTTGCACGAAGTAGCCAACTAACAAGAACAACTTTCCACACAAAGTCAAGAAATTCATTAAAGCAAGCAACAGATATGCTTTTCAACATCTTTAAAGGATAACCAATAACAATTTTGATTTGGGGAAGGGTCTGTGGCTCAGTGTTAGTGCAACTGCTTGGCATGCAGAAGGCCCTAAGTGCAATCCCTGGCACCTCCATTTAAAAGGATCAGGAAGCAGGTGATGTGAAAGACCTCCGCCTGAGATTCTGGTGAGCCCCTGCCAGTCTGCGTAGACAATACTGACTCTGATGGACCAAGGGTCTGATTCTGCATAATGCAGCATCACATGGCCAATACATGGAACTGAGAAAAAATTCTAAGTCAACAAATCCGTCAGGAATACCACATCATTTTATGTATGTATGTACATATGTATGTATGTATTTGTTGGATTTATTTCCCGCCCTCCCCTTAACGGGCTCAGGGCAGGTTCCAACAGTATAAAATACAATACAATTAAAGCCATATTAAAACACAATATAAAATAACATAGTTCAGATGTGCCGTACAACTCTAGTAAAAACCAGATACCTCAGTGGTTGATGGTATCAGAATTTAAGTTTTTGTTTTAGGGATCTTTAAAATTTAGTATCTCAAGGACCCAGGTTACAGATGGGAGGAACCCAAGGAGAGGGACGACCGCTGCCTCAACCAAAAGCCCAGCGGAAGAGCTCCTTCTTACAGGTCCTGAGGAATTGTAATAAATCCCACAGGGCCCCGATCTCACCTGGGAGTTCATTCCACCAGGCAGGGGCCAAGGCCAAAAAAAGCCCTGGCCCTGGTCGAGGCAAGTTTAACATACCTGGGGCTGGGGACCACCAGAAGATGTTGGTTGGTGGACCTTAGTGCTCTACGGGGCTCATATGGGGAGAAGCAATGTTGAAGGTATGCTGGCCCCTGGCCATATAGGGCTTTAAAGGTAAGTATCAGCACCTTGAAATGGATCCAGAATTTGATAGGCAGCCAGTGCAGGTCGCACAGCACCAAGTGGGTGTGCACCCCACAGGCGTCACTGTCAGCACCCGTGCTGCTGCATTCTGCACTAGCTGTAGCTTCCAGAGCAGAGTCAGGGGCAGCCCCACATAAAGAGAGTTAAAATAGTCCAATCTGGAAGTGACCATTGCATGAATCACTGTTGCTAAGTCCCAGGAGGTGAGATATTTGTTGTGGCACCAAGCCAGCAAATCAGTAACATCATACATAACCAATACAAACAATTTGTTAAAATATGACTATAAAAACCATGGTCTAAAAGATTCAAGAGGTTAAATAATCTTTGTAGATTATTTAGCTACACAAGCTACACAGAATTTAGCTACAAGTTTGGTAATGGTCTGATTCAATGTTCCCTCCAAGCTACGGAGCCCTGTGAGCAAAAATTCTACTTTGTGAGCTACTGGCATTAAAGTTGTGAGCAGGTGATTTGGCTACTGCATAATTTAGTTTGCTCTGGAGCCATCCTTCCTGAGCTAAGACAACAAATGTGTGAGCCAGAGGCTAAAAAACTGTGAGCTAGCTCACACTAACTCAGCTTAGAGGGAACACAGGTCTGATTAGCATCTGATAATAAGTAATTGACATAGTCAGAGTGTTAGCCCACGTTCCTAATGGCTAAGCCCTGTCGGCAATGCGAGAGGGGATCTTTTAAGCTAAGCTCTGCAGACGGATGTCTCGGAAGCATGAGAGACCAGACACTTTTGTAGAGGTAGAAAATATAGATTTATTCAACAAGACTTTTAATAGCAGGCTTCATTATTAACATTCAAGGAAATCACACCATGCTTGCTCCCCTAATTCTTTATTTCAATCTAATAAAGTGAGCCAGAAGCGCTGCCTCCCTCCTCCCCAGCAAAGCATATTATCTCACCACTCTTGAAGCAGCTTGAGATGCAAGACAGGCTGACAAGGCTTCTGGACTCCTGTGTAAACAGGGGTTGAAGCGAGAGACGGGGGTGCGCCTCCCTTCTTGGCACCTTCTCCGACGACCATCTAGTCCTCAGCCTCCCATCTTTTATACCTTTCTCTCTTTCAGCCCACCTTACTTTTCCCCTAGCCAATCAGGAGTGCTGACCTTTACAATTCTCCTAATTAGGCATGAGCATTACATTATCTTGTTTTCCTCAAAGTTGGGGTTCTTTGGGGCTTTCCATACATGGGAGTGTTTTTCTCAAAGTTGGGGAATTTCTGGGGGGAAATTCCATTTATGGGAGGTTTTGTCCTGCCTTTCGCCCTTCGTCATAGTGGGCATAGTGTTTTATGGGCTGTTTTCGGGGGATTCTAAATATGGGATTATGTCCCCATCTCCCTTCCCCCGGTCACGGTGACCTATTCATGAACACAAGTGCCCCTCGTGTTCATCTCATGATACGCGTGTCATTGGGGTTTCTGTAGATATTCGCCCACGCTGATCCATTCCTTATTCCGATAAACATGCTATCTGTTGACATTGGAGGCTCTGCTAGTGTTTACTTCTGCGCTTCTAAACATCTCTGCTCTGGGGCCCCTTACCAATACTATCAGTTCTCCCATTGCATCCCTTTAATCCCTATTCTTCTAGTGTCTTTTGCCCTACATGCTTCCTTATGATGTATAAAGGCTTTCTTTTATAATGTGCATGCAGGTGTATATATATCCTCATGTGGTTATACTTTGTGCAGGTAATTCTGTGCAGTTAATATGTTTCCCCCCTCCCTGCGATCAGAGAAGAGTTGATTTTAGGAGTCGCTATGTTCCTGGTGTTTTCTTGACTGTTTACAGACATAAGTGGCCTTTTCCTTCCAAACAGCTGGCCCATCCAAACATGGCCTTTCTCAATCCAAACATCTTTTTGCAAACGATTTTCTCAGCTGAACAATTATCAGGCTGGCCTGCTAATAGATTCTTTGAACCAGCATTCCAGTGAACCAAAGTCTGTCTCGGCTTTTTGGGGCCTTCGGGCCTTGTGAAGCTTTAAACACTCTTAGAATTGTGCAGGTACACTCATAAGTTTCTTCAAGGTTCTCTGAATCCTGACAAGAGTCCGTCAGGCCAGGCATTTCCTTTACCAAGGGTAAGATATATTTGGCTCAAACCAGCTTGTACCATGGGCGCCTGAGAAGCATGTGTTCAATAGTTGACAAAATCTCTGGTTGAAAGGTATCTTCCTGTATCTCCCCTCAAGCACAGCCGAGAGAAGGGCTGAGCATCAAGCTAAGGTGAAAGCTTTTCTCATCTTGTGATCATCTAAGTTGGAAAGGTAAGTAGGAGGGAGAAGTCAGTACCTGATCTGCTCAGACACTATATAAGCTGGGCATCTGGCTAGATCAAACTGTCTTTCTGTGTCCATTATTCTCTGTTTCAGCACAATCTTGGCCTGTTCCCTACCAAAGGTCAGAACTACTAGGGAAGGAAGTCCCAGAAGATTTAGTTTCTTATGGACCACCCTTGGCCATTTAGATTGAAAATTATCTAATAATATCAGATGCATTAAAATCCTGTGTGTAAAAGTTGATGTTAAGCCAATATCTAAGTGAGACCAGGGTAACTCTAGCTTCTATAGTCATCAAGCCAGTCTCCAGTCTGGTCATGGCATTAGGCACACACCAGGGCTCTTTTTGTCACAGGAACTCTTTTGCATATTGGGTGACACACCCCTAATGTAGCCAATCCTCCAAGAGTTTACAGTAGCCCCTGTAAGAAGAGTTTTGTAATCTCTTGGAGGATTGGCTACATTAGGGGTGTGTCACCTAATATGCAAAGGAGTTCCTGCGACAAAAAGAGCCCACCTCTTGAGACCTATAGAGCAGCCCTTAAGAATTTTGCCTGGGTCCATTTGAGAGAGAGAAAGTACAAAGATGGAGCACCCAGAAAAGTACCATAAAGCAAAGGACAGATACAAAGATCATATTTAGCATCACTGCAGAATATGCAAACATGACATTTTAGAAGATATAGATTTACAGTGCAATCCTAAACTGAGTTGCTCCCATCAAAATCCATTAAAGACGGTGGGCATAGATAGGTAGAACTCACCAGAGGTTTGTTGTGTTAGTAATCAAGTCCTTCCTGGCAACATTTGCATCTCAATACGATCAACATTTGAAAACAGCTGTTCCTAAACAAAAGGCTAAGTGTTGGACTCAGTGGTGTTAGTATCACTGAAAGGACAGCACTGGAAAAGGTATGAACATCACCGCAGAAGACACACTTTCCTTGGTGCTCAGAAAAATGGTTACCTTATTAACAAAAGTTTGCTTTGTATTTCTGGTTTTGGAAACCCTCTTTGGAATGGTGGCAAATGGATCTATTGTCCTCATTAATTTCATTGACTGGTTCAGAAAGAGGAAACTGTCCCCGACAGACCTGATCTTGATCTGTCTTGGCTTATCCAGACTTTTGTTGCAGGCAGTAGTGATTCTGGATGTAACTATATTTATTTTGCTTAACAGTACAGTGAGCAAAGTACTGTTCACGCTGAACAGTGTATCGATGTTTACAAACACTGTGAACCTTTGGTTTGCTGCCTGCCTCAGTGTTTTCTACTTAGCAAAGATTGCTGTCTTCTCCCATCCTGTTTTTCTCCAATTCAAGCAACGATTGCCTGAGCTGGTGCCTTGGCTGCTTCTGGGCTCAGTGGTCTTCTCTGTTGTCAGGACTCTTATGGTTACCATGAGATGGAACTATGCCTTGTCTACCTGTAATCCCTTTGAATCACTTTTAAGCAATACGAGCAATGCAGAAATGAACATGCCACCTGTTTGTAGGCATATCATTGCTCTAAATGCTGTCTTTGATTTTATTCCCTTTATGTTATGTCTGTTATCGTCCGTCTTTTTAATAACTTCTCTGTGGAAGCACATGAGAAGAGTGCAATGCAATGGAGTCTGCGACAGAGATCTCAACACACAAGCGCACTTGAGAGCCATCAAAGCTCTGGCTTCCTTTGTGGTTCTATACCTCATCAGTTTTGCAGCAATCTCTTTGCAAGCAGTACTGGTCTGGAATTACCAACATACTTGGACAACTCTGCTCTTTAATGTGAGTGCTGTATACCACTCTGGACATGCCTTTATCCTGATATTAATTAATCCCAAATTGAAACAGACATGGATCAGGATGATACATCACTTCAAATGCCATTTGAGGAAAGTAGCGTCTTAATACCTATCTTCAGGAGAAGACATTCTCTTCTATAAGAAGGATCCTGAAGTACTCTTGAGGAATGATCCATTGGGAAATTCTCTGTGCAAGCTCCACTGATTTGTATCAGTGGATCAACTCATCAGCAAATGATTGTAGTTACCAATAGAAATTAGATTTCTTAGCTGGAGTTAGCTGGAATAGGTCTGCATTACTTAATATTAATATAGTTAACACAGAGGAATGTCAAAGGAACTAAGGTGGTGTACATTGTTCATCCTTTCTTCATCTTATCTTCACAACAACAATGTAAGGTAGATTAGTGGATGACTGATCCAAGATCTTCCCACCAGTTTCAAGGAAAGAGGGATTTGAGCCTTGTCTCTGTGTGCCCAGTGCCTGTATGCATCCACTGAAGTTCTGCTTGTAAGTAAAAAAAGTTGATATTACAAAGACACCCCAAACCTCCAAGTCCTCCCTAATTCGCAGGAAACAAAGGATTTTTTAAATAAATTGTCGACTTGTTTCTGCCCTAATAGGGCAGGAAGACAACATACAAACATTTTAATCCAACAGGGTAACAAAAAATGAGAGAGAGAGAGGGCAATGTTTTGGGAACCACTAGGGATGTTGTAAGAACATGTATTTTTGTCCCCTTGGGAAACTAAAATGCCGTCCATACCTCTATGCACAGCCCTGGTCCAGAGAAATGAATAAAAGGCAGAGGGTTGGAAGGGCCCAGTCAAGCTACTAGGCTACCTGGCCTGAAGATGCTCTGGGGAGATCCCAAAGTCCTGGTCTTCTACTGAGGGCCTAGAATTGGCATGGCATGGAGATCTCCCAGAATGTGGCCTGGAGATCTCCAGATTACAGAAATCAATTTCCTTGGAAAGGCACATTGGTGCTGGCAAACATTGTCGATCAAAGTGTAAAATTTCTGGAAATTTTAAACCCATGCCAAAAAAGAGTGGGGGGAATAGAAATTGGGGGGGGGGGGCTCAAAGAAACTTGAAATCCATGCAATGCTTGCTTTCTTATCAACCTTAAATTATTTTACAGCTTTAACAACATAAGATGTGTCTATACGTAGCATATAAAACACAGCTATGGAAAAATGAAGGGAGTAGTTCAGTAATTAACTATTTCTGGGTTTTGCATTATGGAGAACCCTTTCCTTTTTCTGCACCATGAAAGACAAGCAGTGTGAAATAGGTTATAACAAAAATCTCATAGCCACAATTGTGCCCTGGAATCCTCCTGTTCTACAGTGAATCAGTCAAGAAGCTGTGCAGAAAACCTGTGCTGATGGCTACAGTCCATTTACAATTCATTTATTTATAACTGGAATGCAACCAAAAGTTTTTACAGTAGTGAACTGAACCATATGAATACTTAAGACTATTTGATATAATTCATTATAGGCCATTGTCATTCTTTGTGGTTGAATGGCTCTGTTGATTCATGAGCACCACTCTGTTGAGCAATCTGTGGAATGTAGGTGCCCAAAAACCATCCTAAGGCTCCACTCTTCTAGTTCATTGGACTCTAGGAGAGGCAGTTCTCATTCTTTGTTATGCTGCCACCATGCCACTGGTCATTTTACAAATTACCCACTAAGAGGGCCAGTACTTCCAGCTCTCCCTTCAAGTTGATATTCTTAGGCTCAAAGTACTGCCTACATCTCTCACTCTCCAAAGTCTGGTTACCATGCCACATTTTCCCACCTTGGGGGAAAGAGTGATTTAGCAACTAATCACCTCCTTTCTCCTGGCACCAGTTTCAAATTGCATGTTTCAATGATGGGTGTCTAAGTGGTATGGAAACCCACAACCATACTTTAAAACTGTAAAGACATTAAAATTGTAAAGAATTTATTAGAATTAAAAAGTCCATATACATACTTCTGCACAGCAATGAATGGAGCAACGAATACAAAAGAAAAATATAAACACACAGACCTTTGTCCTTCAGCCCTATACACGCCCTACCTAGACTTATTCTAAGACTCTTTAAGGTTCTTTAAGCTTGGAAGTTATTACTTTCTACATTGGGCTCTTTGTTGAGGCAGCCAGCCCTTTGTCTGCTCCCCATGGTAATGGTATCCATCATGATGGAGCTCTGGTTGAAAACCTTCCTCCAGATGGAATCAGCCACATTGGATGCCTTTCCCTCTGTACCAAGGAATTTTATTCTCTCT
Organism: Gekko gecko; assembly: GCA_029375565.1. Lineage (NCBI taxonomy): Eukaryota > Metazoa > Chordata > Lepidosauria > Squamata > Gekkonidae > Gekko > Gekko gecko. The sequence goes on along the minus strand of JAPDNY010000007.1, from coordinate 148,010,517 downwards.
GTTTGTCCACCCCATGTGAGTCAAAGAATCCCTTTCTGCAATCTCCAGAAAGATACAATCTAATCCTCAAGTCTCTGTGTCTTGTTTAGGTGTCAGCTTCCAGCCAAGCTGTGAGCTGACCATTTCAATGTTTTCAGCCAGGAGAGTCATTTGCATTTACTAAGTTTGATGGTTGGTAGGGGTGTGCTCTGAGAAAGATTTCATCATACTTTCAGATCTAACATGGGGGGGGTTTTTTACTGTGATTGCTGATTTTCAGATAGGGTATTAGCTGTTAGACCCACCATTTGCCCCCTTGATCCGTGCCCCTCCTGGCCCATTAAACCAGTGTGGAGAGGTTATGGACTACATTATCAATCTGTCCCTGAGTTCAGGGGTCTTTCCAGGGACTTTGAAGGAAGCAGTGGTGAGACCGTTGTTGAAGAAACCATCGCTAGATCCTTCTGATCTGGCCAACTACCACCCAGTCTTGAATGTATTGTTTCTGGGCAAGGCGGCTGAACAGGCGGTAGCTGCTGACCTTCTTGGATGATACATTGGCTCTGGATCCATTCCAGTCTGGCTTCCAACCTGGTCATGGGACAGAGATGGTTTTGGTCACCCTAACAGATCACCTCCATAGATAACTGGTTCAAGGCAGATCACTGCTGCTGTTTGTAATAGATCTCTCAGCAGGATATAATGACACAGAGCTTACTGTTTTCTCCAGGGGAACTGACCCCTGCCATCTGAACAGTAGTTATAATTCTGAGCCCTCTCCTGGAGATTGGCAAAAATTATTCCCCAGGAGGAAATGGCTGGTTTGGAGGATGGAGTCTATGGCATTGTACCTGTTTGAGGTCCCACCCCTCCTCAAACCCCACCCCCTCCAGGGTCTACTATCCCAAGTCTCCAGGAATTTCCCAACCTGGAATTGGCAATCCTATGTCCTTCCGAGCCAACCATCAACCTACCTTTATCTGCCCCTCTGACTTCAGCTTTCCACCCCCACACACACCTGGAGTCTCTGCCTAGGCAAAGTACAGTCTTTCTCCACAGTGGGGACCCAAGCAGGTGGGAAGCTACCTCAGCAGGATGTAATGGCACAGTCCACCCTGCAAAGCAGCCATTTTCTTCAGGGGAGCTGATCTCTGCCATCTGGAGAGAAGCTGTAATTCTGAGTGATCTCCAGCCCTCACCTGGAAATTGTAGCAATGGTTCCCCAGGAGGAAATGACTAGTTTGGAGGGTGAACTCTATAGCATTCTATTCAGCTAAGACCTCTCCTCTCCCCAAACCTTGGCTTCTGTAGACTTCACCACAAAATCTCCAGGAATTTCCCAACCTGGAGCTGGCAACACTAGTCAGGACTGGCCCCAATGAGGTGGGGCTACAGTCACAGCAACATGGTCAGCTCCCAGAACTTCTCCTGGGTGCCACTGGCTCTTTGTTCTATTTAGAGGAGTTTGGGGGGAACCCAAGCTCCACCAGACCTCCTGGAGGAAGGTCAGGTGGAAGGGACTTGATTTGGTCCCCTGTTTGCTGCAAAATGGGTGGAAGCTCTGGATTTTTCCAGGGCAAAGAATGAAGACATGCAGTTATGGAGCCATAATCTGCACCAGCTGTGTATGTCCTAGAAGCAAGAGAGTTAATTTCAGCCTTGTCAGTACCATTGATGAAGTAAGTAACTACCTGGTAAAACAACATCAGAAGCAGAAGACTTTCTCTTTACTTTACTTTAATGCCCCTGTAATAAATCTTAAAAAGGACATGGAAAGGAGGGTGAGACTCCCCCCCCTTCCTGGTGGAGCAGCAGAGACAATTCACTTAAAGAAAGTTGAGTGAAATATTGCTTGGGGCAAAGTGAGACTTTTGTTTGTGCTTTGATACTGCTCTTGAAGGAAAAAAAGACAGAAAGAAAGAGAGTTATTTAGAGTTGATTTTGGTTCTTCGTGGCAATTTTTTATGATGTCACATTTCATAGCTGGGAATGAGCTTATTAGGACTACTTCCTAGTGGAGATGTAAACATCTGACTTATACGAACGAATTCTCAGCTGTCAACAACTTTAAGCATGGTCAGCTTTGAAAAGAGTCACTGATAATAAACTCTGAAAAGATTACTGTTGGATCTGTGTGATTATTTTAAAATAGGGGGTAAAGATCCAAAAATGCCAGACAATATTTGCCCAGAGAGCTCTATAGAAATTGATCAACTACAGTTCTCTTGGAAGGAGATTTGGGAGATCATTGTGGATGCAATTACTTCAGTAGTCAAGGACGTTTTAGAACTTGTAAAGGATAAATATTCTGTAACACCAACCCAAACTATAAGCCAGATAAAGGAACTTCAGTATCAAACAGCACAAGAAACAGAGCAATATTATAATTTAGTGGACCCAACCTATAGAGGAAAAGAATCCCAGCAGCAAACCTTGCCAGCTGTAAGACAACACTACAGACAACTTGACTTAACCTATAGAGAAAAGGATCCTCAGCACTTAAAACTGCAAGACTCAAAACAACCCTGCAACCAAGATGAACAAGGCTACAGTGAGAACAACAGATCTACTAAAAGACTGTCAATTTTTGCAACCCTCAAAGTTATACTCTATAGCGAAGACAAAACAGAAGCTATGAAAATACTAACCACCATAAAAATGGAACACAGAGGACGAGAGTGACACAGAAAAATGACTTTATTGAAAAAAAGGCCTTTCAAAAAGAAGAAAAGAACAAAACCTAAATAACGCTGATTTAGAGGACTTTGATTTATGTGCAACTGAGTAAGATGGGCTAGGGAAAAAGGTATTGGCAATGAACTAACATTGTTGACAACTGAATTTATATATACAATTTATATATAGATATTATATATAGATATAGATAAAGATTTTATGACTTTATAAAATTATAGCCCATAATAAAATTAACCCGTTTTGGTGCAACTAATTAAAATGGGCAAGGGGAAACTGTATTGACAATGAATTAACATTGGTTATAATTGAAATTATATTTCTCTTTCATTTTATATGCATATATAAAATTATAGCCCCCCAAAAAAATTAGGGAAGATTTTTAGAGTTCTAGGAAGTTTTATAAACAGAAGACAATATAAAATATTAGAGAATAAGTTGTAAAAAAAAAAGTGACTTAGATTATATATGTAAGAAGGATATTTAGGGAAAGATAACAACAGAAGATATTAGCACAAATAGAAACATTATAAAGTTAGTTAATATGTAAAGATAAAGTTAATTTATAGAAGACTGTTGTAGAATGTTTAACCAGGAGAGAATTGGCTTGGATAGTAATAGAGAGGTAATAATTATAGATTGTTATGATTATGTAATTTTACAGTTATATAGAGAGAGCTAGAATTATTAAAATTGTTCATCTAAAACACAGACTTGCAAAAATAATAATGGTCCATATGGCAAGAATATTAATCTATATGCAAGAGGTGATCTAAGAGATACGATGGTGTTACTACCACTCTCATGTATGTGTGTTTGTTTGTATGTTTGTTAAAAACTAATAAAAATTATTCAGAAAAAAAAGGACTGGCCCCAATGAGTTCCCCACCAAGGCCAAAGTAGGCCTCCTGCCTTTGCCTTTTTACTGATAGAACCAAGCTTGGTTGCCTAGCAACAGCCACTGAGGGAAAAGTTAGCCCCACAGGATCCAAGCAGGATAAGTGTATTCATTGGAAGAGACAAGCATTTTGGCAGTTTATTCTGTCAGGGAAGTGGCCAGGCTGGCAGTGGGCAGGGGATGGGAGCAAAGCGCCCCCTCTAAACTGTGGAGTCTTGTGAGCAAAAATTCTACTTTGTGAGCTACTGGCATTAAAGTTGTGAGTGATTTGGCTACTGCATGAATCAGTTTGCTCTGGAACCATTCTTCCTGAGCTAAGACAAAAATGTGTGAGCCAGAGGCTAAAAAATTGTGAGCTAGCTCACTCTAACTCAGCTTAGAGGGAACCCTGGAGAGGAGCAGACCCAGTATCCAGCACATGAGTACTCTCAATGGCTGATGGGCTGATGGAGCACCTAGCACAGCCAATGGGAGAGCTGGAAAATGCCAACACTTTGGGCTTTATATATATATATATATGTGTGTGTGTGTGTGTGTGTGTGTACGCACATGCACACACTAGCCTGATACCCATGCTTCACTATGGTATTTAAGTTCTGTAAATCCAGTTATAATATTGATGATGTGAAATTTGAAATGTGACAGTTGTTTTAGGAATTCTAATGGAGAAGACTGTAGTGTAAGAAATGAAGTGAGACATAACGTACTTTTCTTTCCTCTACAGAAGGACCTCTCTCTAGACCACATTGGTGGTTCTGCCCTCAGGTGATAGGATCACCAGGCTGCTTGATGAGCTCACTCTGCAGCAGGCCACATAGAACTGTCCATTTAAGAAGCAGTTCTTCTTAAGTCATCTCCTGCCACCTTCCATGAAAGTGATGGCCTCTCTACTTGTGTTCCTGGATTGTTTTGCTCATATGGTTCTGAGCACCTCAGAACCATACATTTTAGAACTGGGACATAACTACATATTCAAATACCATCTGAGCAATCAGATATTAAGCAAGTTCATATGAACCAATTTTCTAGAATCCACATTGTGAGAAGTTAAATAATCTAATAAAGGAAACCTGTTTTCTACAAATATGGGATATATTTCCATTGTGGGAGAGAGTGTGGCTAAGCTGTGCCAGCAGCACTGCTAAAATGATCCTGCTGGGGTGGTGTCCCTGATGGATTAAAGTACCCTGGTTCTGGTCCTACACCTGCAAGACACCCACCTGTCTGGTGTTGAGGGGGATTATGTTTAAAGGCATCAGGGAGGCTGAGCCAGCAGCAGGGCTAAGGCAATCCTGCTGAGCAAACCTCCCTAGTGGCTGTAAGCATCCCACCTCCTCTCCTACACCTGATAGGCAGTTGCCTGTCCAGTGCAGGAGGGGGAGGGGGGAGGAGTATTAGAAGCCACCGTGGAGGCGGGGCTGGCAGGATCACTAAGGCATTACTGCTGGGGTGGACACCCTCGTGGCTTTAAGCACCCTGAAACCACTGCTGCACCTGACAGACAATTGCCTGTTAGGTGCAGGAGGTGGGGGGCATGTGTTGGAAGCCATCAGAGAGGTCAGCAGCATTACTGCACATCACAAGTGGTTGTTCCTCAACTGTCATTAGCTCTGTGCAGTCTCCTGTAACTGTTTTTTTTTTTTTTTTAACCTCAGAACACAATCAGAGAGTGGAGATGCAAGGAGGCAGCAGCCTGGCAGCCACATAGGAATCAATGGGGGGAAGCACATTTTACCCCTTTTGACCCCCTTAGGGATTGAATTTCTAAAAATCCCTTCTTAGCAAGCATCTACATCACAGTAGGAGTGCTCTCCCCAAATTTTGTGTTTCTAGGTCCAGGGATTTGACTTGGGTGGTGAGGGAACTTTCTTTTATATATATACTAGGAATAAGTCCCGTTGTGGAAATAAATACAACGAGCTCTAGAAAGAGGCTCTGGGAGAGTGCCCCAGCCTTGGGCACTCAGAGCCAGTTTGCTGTGGCAACCTCAGCAGGGTATAATGACACAAAGTCCACCATTTTCTCCAGAGGAACTGATCTCTGCCATCTGAAGAGCAGTTGTAATTCTGCATGATGTCCAGCCCTCCCCTGAAGACTGGCAACAATGGTTCCCCATGAGAGAATGGCTGGTTTGGAGGGTTGAGTCTATGTCATTGTATCTGTCTGAGGTCCCACCCCTCCTCAAACCTCACCCTCCCCAGGCTCCATCACTCAAATCTCCAGGAATTTCCCACCAGGAGCTGGCAACCCTATCAGGACTGGCCCCAATGAGTTGTCTCCCAAGGCCAAAACAGGTGCGAAAAGGACCTTTTACTGACAGAACCCTCCCCAGGCTCCACCCCTCAAATCTCCAGGAATTTCCCAACCTAGTGTTGGCAACCTGATCTCCCTTCCAGCCAATTGTCAACCTATTGTTATCTGCCCCTTGGCTTCAGCTTTTCATTTCCTGCCCCTCCCTCCTAGACACCAGTTGTAATTCTGAGTGATCTCCAGCCCCCACCTGGTGATTGGCAATAATGATTTCCCATGAGGGAATGGCTGGCTTGGAGGGTGGAGTCTATGGCATTGTACCTGTCTGAGGTCCCACCGCTCCTCAAACCTCACCCTCTCCAGGCTCCATCACTCAAATCTCCAGGAATTTCCCACCAGGAGCTGGCAACCCTATCAGGACTGGCCCCAATGAGTTGTCTCCCAAGGCCAAAACAGGTGCGAAAAGGACCTTTTACTGACAGAACCTGTTGCCTAGCAACAGTCACTGAGGAGAAAGCACAGTTGCCACCTCTGATTAGGAAAATACCTGGAGATTTGAGGGCATGGATCCTGTGGAAAGCAGCATTGGGGGGGGGTGGAAGAGCTCAGCAGGGGATAATGCCATAGGGTCTACCCTCCAAAGCAGCCATTTTCTCCAGGGGAACTGATCTCTGTCATCTGGAGATCAATTGTAACAGGGGGAGATCTCCAGGTCTCACCTGGAGATTGGCAACCCTGTGGAGAAAGTCAGCCACACAGCAGGGGGTTGAAGAGAATGGTTTGATGGTCACTGGCCCACCTCATTAGCCACCCTGCCATGGTGGAGCCAAAAAGGAGTGAGAGGTGTGTTTTTTTACTCACAGAAGCAAGCTTGGTTGTTTAGCTGCCTATCAACAGCCACTGAGGAGATAGTTAGTCACAGTTAGTCTCACACAAGAGCCAAGAGAACTGTCTTCCTCAGGGTCTGGCTTTCCAGGAGCCGCAGCTTGCTTCCTCTAGGCTGGACCCTCCCTGGTGCTGCTGCAACTGCTGAAGGAAGGTGAGGGAGCCTTTGAAAGGGGCTGGGCAGCCTTCTCCGCAGTGCAAGCCTTGCGGCTGAGGAAGAGGGACAGCGAAGGTGAGTGCTTCCCCTGCTTGCCACTGCTCGCTAGGTCTTCCTCCTCCCCCGTGGAGGGGTTGCTGCTCTCTCGGCGAAGCGTCCATCCCATTCACCAGCTTCCTCCAGACTGAGGGTGAAATGCTGCCTGCCAGCTCAGTGGGTGGAGCCAATCCAACGCCACGGGATTGGGAGACTGTGAGAGTGGCATCTGAGTGGGCCAAAGGCTGTGGAAGTGTGTCCATATATATATATGTTGTTCAGTTGCACAGTTGAGTCCGACTCTTTGCGACCCCATGGGCCACATCATGCCAGGCCCTCCTGTCTTCTGCCATCCTCTGGCGTCTACTCCTGCCGAATATATGACATTGTCTCAAAAGATGCTAAGGCTGCAAAGCCCACACAATGCATCTGGGAATAAGTACCGTTGAGATTAGGGGACTTCAGTTCCATTTCATTTATTATGGTCAAAGACCAGCAGAATTAGATACACAAAATCAAACAACTAGATATACCAACAAGGCTGTTATGAAAGTTCTAAAAGTATGCAAAATATGTGTTTGTGTGTTTGTATGTATATATACACACACACACACATTTTTCAGGCTTCATGACTACCCCTAATTAGTACTCTTTTGTCTTCCAGCAGAGCTGCAAAAGAAAACAATGTGTACCTAATAGCATGAAGTTCCAACAGATCAATATGTTTCCTGGACTCAGACAGATACCAGTACCCATGGGCAGAAACAGTAGCACACCCCCCTTGCAAGAGGGACACGTCAGTAAAAATCTCAGCGTCATGCACCTGAGTCCCAAAGGGGCAACCCCTACAGAGATTTTGGACATCTGCTCACCATGATAGGGAACATAACACATGTCAAGGGACTGAGAAATGCTTCCAAGGTGCCATATCAAATACTCTCAAAAACCAATTTTGTGCAGTCTTGCAAAAGGGATCACCTCAGTGGTGAAAGCCATGTAGCCCAAGAGCCTTGGTGGATTGAAACATATTTTTCAAGGATCTTTGTACCCAAGAAAAAAGGGTCTGATTCTATACAAAACAGCTTCCTGTGTCCAGTAGATGGAACTGGAAAAATATTCTAAGTCAACAAATCTCTCAAAAATATCACATCATCATAACTGAGGACAGATGCAAAGATTATGTTTAGCATCACTCCAGAATATGCAAACATGACATTTTAGAAGAGGATATGGATTTACAGTGCAATCCTAAACAGAGTTTCTCCTGTCAAAATTCATTAAAGACAATGGGCTTAGATAGGTAGAACTCACCTGAGGACTTTTGTGTTAGCAATCAGGTCCTGCTGGTAACATTTGCATCTCAGTATGATCAACACTTGAAAAATAGCTGTTCCTAAACAGAAGGCTAAAGTGTTGGACTCTGTGTTGTTAGTATCACTGAAAGGAGTGCATCAGAAAAAGCCTTAACATTGCTGCAGAAGACGTACTTTGGTGCTCAGAAAAATGGCTTCCTTATTAACAATAGTCAGCTTTCTCTTTCTAGTTATGGAAACCCTCATTGGAATGGTGGCAAATGGATCTATTGTCCTCATTCATTTCATGGACTGGTTCAGAAACAGGAAACTGTCCCCGGCGGACCTGATCCTGATCTGCCTTGGTTTATCCAGACTTTTCCAGCAGGCAGTAGTGATTCTGGGTGTAACTCTGTTTATCTTGTTTAACCATATGCTGAGCAATTTACTGTTCATGATTATAATCGTATGGACATTTACGAACACTGTGAACCTTGCTTTGCTGCCTTCCTCAGTGTTTTCTACTTAGCAAAGATTGCCATCTTCTCCCACCCTCTTTTTCTCCAGGTCAAGCAATGATTGCCTGGGCTGGTGCCTTGGTTGCTTCGGGGCTCAGTGGTCTTCTCTGCTGTCATGACTACTATTATTACCACAAGCTGGAGCTCTGGCTTCTCTACCTGCAACCCCTTCAAATCACTCTCAAGCAACAGGAGCAATGCAGAAATGAACATGCCACCCATCTGTTGGCATCTCACTGCTCTAGGTGCTGTCTTAGATTTTATTCCATTCATGGTATTTCTGTCATCGTCCATCTGTTTAATAAGTTCTCTCTGGAAGCACATGAGATGTGTCAAACACAATGGAACTGGCACCAGGGATCTCAACACACAAGCGCCCTTCAATGCCATCAAAGCTCTGGCTTCCTTTGCAGTTCTATACCTCATCAGTTTTGCAGCAACCACTTCACAATCCGTACTGGTTTGGAAAAACCAACACACTTGGGCAATTCTGCTCTTTAATGTGAGTGCTGTGTACCCCTCTGGACATGCCATTATCCTGATATTAATTAATCCCAAATTGAAACAGGCATGGGTCAGGATGGTACATCGCTTCAAATGCCATTTGGGGAAAGTACCATCTCAAACGCCTACCAAATTATCTTAGGGAGAGGACATTGTCTTCAGCAAGAAGGATCCTGAAACTACTCCTGGGGAATGATCCATTGAGAAATTCTCTGTGCAAGCTCCATTGCGCTGTGTCAGTGGATCTCCTCATGAGCAAATGATCATGGTGAGAAATTAGCTTTTTTAGCTGGAGTTAGCTGGAGTAGATCTGGATTATTTATTATTAATATAGTTAACACATATACCTTCATTCAAAGGAACTTAGGTGGTGTACATTGTTCTTCCCTCCTTCATCTTATCTTCACCACAACCCTGTAAGGTAAATTAGAGGCTGACTGATCCAAGAACTTCCTACCAGTTTCATGGCAAGCAGGGATTTGAACTATGCTTCTACGTGCCCAGTGCCTGTATGCCTCCACTGAAGTTCTGCTTGCATGTAAATAAAGTAAATTTTACAAAGAAACACAAAGCCACCAGTCCTTTCTGATTAAAGGAATCTGAGGGGTTTAAAAACTCTTTGTGGTCTTGTTTCTGCCCTAACAGGACGGAAAGGCAGCATACAAATGTTTTAAACAAAGAAGCTAACAAAAAATGAGAGGCGAGAGAGGGCAATGTCTTGGGAACCACCAGGGATGTCATAAGAACATGTATTTTTGTCCCCTTCGGAAACTAAAATCCTATTCATACCTCTATGCCCAGCCCTGGTCCAGAGAAATGAATAAAAGGCAGAGGGTTGGAAGGACCCAGTCAAGCTGCAAGGGTACCAGGCTCAAAGATCCTTTGGAGAGATCCCAAAGTCCTGGTCTTCTACTGAGAGCCTAGTGTTGGCAACCATCATGTGTGGAAGGGAGATTTCCCAGGATGTGGCCTGGAGATCTCCGGATTACAGAGACTGGTTCCCTTGGAGAAAATGGCAGCTTTGGAGGGTGGATGCTATGGCATCAGATCCCTACTGAGTATCCTCCCATCCCCCAACTTCTGCCTTCTCCAGACTCCTCCACAAAATCTCCAGGAATTTCCCAGGCTGAAGGTGGCTGCCTTAACTGAAGCCTCTGAATTTGTAACTATGGGCATGTATACTTTATAGGCTTAGAAAACTTTTGTAACTTTGCTTTAGATTAGAATGGACACGTTGGCATTTATGAAGATAAAAAAACAGAACTGTAGGTTCAATTCAATTGTATATCTGTGTAATCATGTGCTCCTGTTCCTCTTGTAAGTTCTTCTTCTGCTTCCTTGTAGTTTTGTAGGTTCTCTTCAATAAACTGCTCACGTCATTTCAATTAAAACAAAGGAGTCTGTGTCTTTTTGATGGGTTTCTCACTAGACTTTGATTGCCTGATGAGGTCAAAACGTACAAGAAGATAGGCCTGGTGCCTTGGTCACACTGGGTTGAGTCAGTATTCCAGGACTCTGCGTACCCTATCTCCTGCCTTGATATACCAACCATTGTCTCAGGGGGCTCATATTCAGCTGGACCTTATGCTGACTTCAGCAATCCCTTTAAACAGGTGAGAGGTGGGAGCAATCTGGTCCCACCTCTCCACTGTTTTCAGATCTACCCACAATTCCTGACTATATCCAGGATTTTCGTGGGAATTTTTTTGGTTTTCCCAAGAAAACCCATGTACATTTGGGAAGCCGAAAGATACCTGAAAAATACTGATAAGGTACTTTTGATGTATTTTTTCACCTCTGGTAGATCCGGAAGCACACCCATAATTAAAACTTTGTTGGTATTAAAGATGCCTCTGGACTCAAACTTTGTTGTGCTACTTCAGAACAACATGGCTCCCCACTTGAATCTATGATCACAAGCGCTTTTTAGGAAAAGTGCACCTAGCCAGTGGAGATAAGTAGACATACAAGGAAAAGGAAAAGTTACACTAAATTGCCAAATAAGTCATTGCAGAACTGAAATTACTGCAAATGATGTTTATATATTCCTGATTTAAAGGCAAATTTGCAAAGCCTGGACCTGGAAGGTATTATTCCAGTGCCCACACCTATGGAATCTTCTACAAAGAAAAGTCACCTGATGAACCACTGCCAGACAACAATAACTACCCAGCTACTATAGGCAAGCTTTTATACTTAGCAATTGCAACAAGACCTGACATTGCAACAACTGGAAGTATGTTACCCAGAAGAGTTAGCACACCTACCACAGAGGACTGGACTGCAGTTAAAAGGGCGATGAGGCACTTAAAGCACACTTTAAACTGAGACTGCCAGTAACTGATAATCCCACACTGTTGGGATGTGGACTGGACTGGAGGGAAATCAGATTTAAGGGTTAGCCATGACATGGGGTCTCTGTTGATGATGGGGGAATTAGCTAAGAGACCATTTGCTTAATAGGTGCATAAGCTAGGGATCACACACGCATACACACAGGAGAGCAAGGAAATCAAGAGGTGAAGTGATCTTAAAGAGAAGCTTTGAAAAAGAGGGAGAAGCTTTGAAAAGGAGGGTCATTATAGCTACCTTCCTGAGAGTGGAATCTGCAGTGAAGAGAAGCAGACTGCTTGGCTGGTGAATACGTCTGGGGAGGCCCACAAGAATGCGGGATCCCTAACCCCAACCCCTAATCTAAACTCCTAACCCAAACCCTACCCTAACCTCTACCCCAACTGTAACCTTAACTATATCCCTAAACCTACCTGAACCCTAACCCTAAAACTAAATCCCAACTCTAACCCAAACCCTAACCTAACTAGAACCCTCACCCTCACCCTAAATCCTAACCTAACCCTAATCTGTAACCCTAATCCTAACCTCATGTTTTAATCCTAACCCTAACCCTAAAGCTATCCAAATTCTAAACCTATCTCTAACCCATGTTTTAACCTTAACACTAACACTAACCCAAAACCCAACCCTGAATCCTAAACCTAACCTAAATCCGAAACCCTAACCCTAACTCCCCTTATAACAGATATGGTGGGACAATCAGGTGCTGAGCAGTGTAACCAACTGTTAATCGATGGGAACCGGACAATTACTGAAACTGTGGCAAAATTTTGGGTAGCATGCTACTGCATCCGAAATACACGATCAAATATATAATAGTAGCTGCCTAATAGTCTCTGTTTTATGTTTTTCTTTTACTTTATTATGCCCAACTGTATATTTATAAGGTTTATTTTATTGTCCTATATCCAGTTATATGAATGTTATGAATGTTATATTTAAGCATGTGTGTTCTATGGCTTGTTGCCGTAATAAATGCCTGCCTGCCTGACCCTAACCCTAATCATAACCTAATCCTAACCCTTACTGTAAACCCTAAACCAAAAGCTAACCCTAAGCCTAGCCTAAGCCTAACACTCTCCCTATTCCTACCTCTAATCCTAACAGCTTTGAGGGACCCTAACCCTAAATGTGACCAAAGCCTTAACCCTAACCCAACCCAAACCCTAACCTTAACCTAAATCTAACCTTAACCCATGGTATAACCCTATCTCTATCCCTAACCCCTAACCTAACCCCTAACTTTAAACCCTAACCCTATCCAAACCCTAACCCTAACTCTAATCCATGTTTTAATCACAACCCTAACCCAACCCTAACCCTCACTCTAACCATAAACCCTAACCCGAAACCCTTAACTGAACCCTAACCTAACCCTAAAGTTAACCCTAACCCCTAACCCTAACCCTAATCCTTTACATAGTGGCAAGTGGGGGCTTGGGCTAACATAAGACCAACCAGAAGTGATATATTTTTCTTTGGGGGTGGTGCTATAACTTGAGCAAGTCATAAACAAGAAATCGTTGCCCATTCATCTACTGAAGCAGAATTTGTATCCACTTCCAAAGCTTGCATAGAATTAGAGTTCTTTATAATGTTACCGGAGATTTTTGTTATTAAGGAACCTTTGCCAGTTCAAATGTCAGAGAATAACTAGAGTTATATAGGATTCTCTCCTTCAGAAAGGAACAGTGCATGGAGAAAGCACGTTGAAATCAGGAACCAGCACATAAGGGTCCTGCAGGAACAACATGTTGTCAACCTATACTACAGTCCCACTGAGAAAATAACAATGGACACATTTATCAAACCTCCACCACAAGACGAATACCAAGTCCTGTGGGACAGCCTTAATACTGTGAACCTCAATGGCATTCAGAGTTGGGAGGGAGTGTTGGAGTGAGCGACTCAGCATGCCCGGATATTGGCGGGGGGTGCTACATCACTCTAAGGCCATATCTGCATTAGTCTTTCCCACCGGTGTCCCCCGCCTTTTGACTCCGTCTTCAAAAAAGCTGTCCACATTTGGTGTTGTTTTCACACCTCAATAGTGCGAGCATAGTTTCGCACATCCACATATGTTTATTGTCCTTTGGGGCAGCACCACTGTCATTGCACCTCCGCACTACTTTAAAAGAATCTTCTCCAAGCAGCTCTTCAAATAAGCATAGAGAAAGACGCCGTCAACAGCAGCATGCAACTGATTTAAAATGCAAATGCAGATTTGGCCCCTGTGCTTATAGGTGTTATCTTCTTGAATGAAATGCCTCTCTTTGCCTTAACCTGGGAGCTCCATCTGACCCCTCCTCTCACTCTCTCTCTCTTTGTCCTCTCTGGGGACACACGTCTCTGCAAGTCTCTCCTGTAGATATCATGCCCTCATACTCCCACACACATTATGCCAGACAAGCTGGCCATTTGTGAAAGGAAAAGTGCTCTTTAGAATAGGTTTTTTTCTCTCTTTTTCACTGAAATCTGAATGTGAATTGGATCTACTTGAATAAATGTAAGTTTACCTTTTTTGTAATATACTTCTTGGGAGATTTATTTCCTGCACTCAGTATCATGCTTTTATGACGGGGCAAAACTTTGCTACATTAACCAATTGTCCCAATAATTTTGCATTTCCATTCTGCAAATTCTGCATTACATTCTACATTCTCCTGTGCAAAAAAACCCTTCAGTTTTATTATGGAGGAGTCACGTATGAAATCACATGCTTGCTCTTACTTTCCTCCTCAGCGACAGATGATCTGAAATGCTGGAGAATTCCTACGGCTTCCTTCTTGAGTCTACGGTTCCCTAGGACAAATGTGACTCCTTGTGTAGAGGCTGAAATGGAAAATATTGCCATACACATTAAAAACCAGATTCTGAAATATGAGAAGATATTGAAAATAATTACAGTCAATGTGAGGCTAAAAAAGGAATGCAGGACAAGAAAGGCTGCCAGGGTGCTGGTGGCATCTCTGCTTGCTTTAAGACTGGGTTCACTGGTGCCTGTCATGGTCTTCTTCATATTCCAGATATGTTTCTAAATATCAGTAAGGATTTGTATGACAGGATAGGCTGTGATTACGAGGGGCCAAATATTTATTTATTTATTAAATTTATATCCCACCCTTAGTGAGGGCAAGAGTAGCTCATTGGTGCTCAGGACACTGCCTCTAGCCCAACTTTAACACAACTCAGAAGATTCACAGCTACAATAAAGACATGTGGCCATTCCCACAAGGGTCTCGGCCCCATAAGATGATAATTATATGCTGGTATTCATTACAGCAAAATGGCAACAAGAGGCAGACTGAATAGGGACTGGAGGCAGGGAATGTTTTTTGGAGAGCTGGGATTCTGATTTCCAACAGAAGCACGACGACAAGAGAAGGATGCAAATCTCTGAGCTCTCCCATTACGATTTACTTTGCGTTGGCGCCAGACAGAATCTTCCGTTGTTAGAACTGAAGTGTTCCTGCCTCCCCCCACCCACTGCAGCTTCCTGATCGTCCTGAAATGTTGCTTCTGGGAGGACAGGGGACCCTGAGGAACAACATGACAGAGGCTGGGAGAAGGAAGAGGCAGTTGGTGGGAATTGCCAGTTTATTCTGGATCCAACCCGTAGCAGGAGATGGACAGAGTGAACCTGAGGGGTGCCTGCATGAGGCAGCTAGCTGCAGCGTAATTATGGTGCCCCTAATCCACTCCCTGTAAATTAGATTATACAGCAGCCAGCAGGAAGAAAGTTGGATGCTAAACTGAAAATAAAAAGGCAGTGCCCTTAAAGCTTTACAATCAATAACCTACTTATGCTCCCTGACCTGCATGGCACAGGCTAGCCTGGACATTGGAAGTTAAGCAGAGTCAGTCCAGCTTAGTAGAGGGATGGGAGACCATTGAGGAAATCCATGGGTGCTGCACAGAGGCAGGCAATGAAAAACCACCTCTGCTCCTCTATTCCCTTGAAAGCCATACAAAGTTGCTGTGAATTGGCTGTGACTTGACAGCACTTTCCATCACCATAACCGACTTCTGTTACCTGTCCAACAGGGAAATGATAGAAGTTTATAAGTTTACACAAGGGATGTAAACTCATCTCATTCACCTACACATGAAAGAGTTCACACACTTAGCACCCTTAATTACTCTCTCTTTCAATAAACTGCTTAATATGTTTCATTTCACACTATGGAGTGTGTCTTCTTGACTGGTTTCTCACTAAACTTTGATCACTTGATGAGACCAAAATATACAATATGATGAGCATGGTGCCTTGGTCACACTGGGTTGAGTCACTGTCCCAGCACTCTGCGTACCTTCTCTCATGCCCGGATGAACCAACCATTGTCTCATGGGGCACAGATTCAGTCATACCATGGACAGTCACAGTCACATATTCCTTTTGCCAGCCCATCTATGTTATTCCCTAAAGGTAAAACCTCACAGAGCATCCTGGCTTTGGTAAAGGTAAGTGTGGCCAGGAGCTACGCAAAATCATATGTGATTGTGGAGAAAATGGTTCCCTAGGAACTTCAGTCATTTAAAAAATCCTTGGTTCAGGCCTCAAATGTGGCCTAGTTTGAGTTCCCAAAGGCAGAAAGAGACACTGCTAGCAAAGCAAGCTGACCTTGTTATTCTTAGACAACACGCAGCTGTGCAGAAGAGTGCCTAGCATCAACTTCCAATTAACACATTCCCACCAATTGAGGTCTATGGGTTTCACTTGTGGGAAAGGGGCAGAGACAATCTGCAGTAAGTTTCGATTCCTCTCAGTCTGGTCAAGTCACCCTGTCGGTCAGTTGCCCAGCAACAGGGGGTTACATCATCTTTAAGCGTTTCTATTGTTTGCAATAGAACATGAAAAGCACGGTACCTTGGTCACACTGGGTTGAGTCAGCCATTGTCTCACAGGGCATTGATTCAGTCATGCTGTGGACAGTCACAGAACTCCCTCCCCCTGCATATGTTTTCAAAATCTGGAAGTTAGTGCAAGGCAGTGGCTGTTTGACACTTCTTGAGGCTGGGTGTGTGGAAACAAGAGGGCCTCGGCCTGCTGTACTGTGGTCCAGATCAGGATCAAGGCACTGAGGGACACCATCACATCTTTGACCCTGAAGCTTTTGCTACTTGAAATGAGGAAAACTGAAAACTGAAAACAGAAAGCATCTTTTGTACATAATAAATGAGTACTCTCTGGATAGGCAACCTAATCCCATCCATTCAAAGTCACATTATGAACAGCAGCACATCTGGCTACCACACTAACATTTATAACATTTGAAAACATTGAAATCCTTAATAGCATGTTCTCAGCCTCCATATTGTAGCATATTAATTGTGGTCAAGGTTAGTCATTTGGGCTCACACAGGAATGATTAAGTATAATCTTACATAAAAAAACTTCTTCATACTACATGTTCTAAATGAGTAAAACTTTGCCTTACAAATCATTTCCCTTACTCCCAAAGAGAAATTTTTTAACAGGTGTTTTCATCAGTATTTCCCAAAAAGTCTAATTTTTCTTTTAGAAGATGGGGAAAGAATATACTCGGGGGGGGGGATACTTTCAAAATACTTTTCAAAATATCTTATTTATTATTATTTATTTTTATTTTCAATTTATATCCTGCCTTGCCGGGAGCCGGCTCAAGGTGGCAAACAACATTAAAACAATAAAACAATCAATGCAATAAAATACAGTAAAATATACATAGACAGATCCCTAACATCATGAAATCTAACAAAACAGTGCAAATGATGGCGGCATCAGTATATAATCCCCTCACAGGAAGCAGTATCCAAGTGATATTCATGTAGGCCATAGTGTGTTTTGGTGGCACTGGTCAATGGTGGTCTTCTTTGGTTTTGTCCAGGTCTTTCTGCTGCCAGTTGGTAGAACTGGCCCAACTGGCCATGATAGTCTGTTCTGTCACTAACCCCCCCCCAGTACTAAACCTGTCTTCATCCTGCTCCATGGAGCCCTTTGATCTGAACATCGTGGGCACGGAGGGACCCCAGGAAGGAGGAGCCATTGTTCCTCCAGTTGTTCCTTTGCAATTGGTTTGTTGCACATGCAAGGCCTGCTTGTCAGGGTAAGAAGCCTCCCAACTTTTTCAGTCTGTGATGAATTCTAGTAAGACCTCCCTCTTTGTTTTTATGCACAAATTAATATTTTCATGAAGCATTCAACTAACAAGAACAACTTTCCACACAAAGTCAGGAAATTCAATCAACTGATAGGCTTTTCGAGCTCATTAAATAATAACCAATTAGAATATTGATTTGGGGAGGGGCTGTGGCTCAGTGATACAGCAACCACTTGGCATGCAGAAGGTCCCAGGTCCAATCCCTGGTGCCTCCAGCTAAAAGGATCAGGAAGCACATGAGGTGAAAGACCTCAGCCTGAGATTCTGGAGAGCCACTGCCAGTCTCAGTAGACAACACTGACAGTGATGGACCAAGGGTCTGATTCTGTACAAAGCAGCTTTATATGGCCAATAGATGGAACTGAAAAAAATCTTCCAAGTCAATAAATCCCTCAAGAATACCATACCATCCTATCTGAGGACTGGTGCAAAGATCACAATTAGCATCAATGCAGAATACACAAACATGACATTCTAGAAGAGGATATAGATTTACAGAGCAAGCCTAAACAGAGTTACTCCCATCAAAATCCATTAAAGACAGTGGGATTAGGTAGGTAGAACTGCCCTGAGGAATGTTGTGTTAGTTATCAAGCCCTTCCTGGTAACATTTGCATTTCAATATGATGAACACTGGAAAAAGCTCTGGCCTCTGCAGATGTTTTTTCTGTTCCTAAAGAGAAGGCTAAATCATTGTACTCTGCAGTGACAGTATCAGTGAAAGGAGAGCATCGGAAACAGCTTGAACATCACCTCAAAAGACGCACTTTCTGGTGGTGGTCAGAAAGATGGGTACCTTATTAACAACAGTCTGCTATGTATTTCTGGCTATGGAAATCCTCATCGGGATGTTGGCAAATGGATCCATTGTCCTCATTAATTTTATCGACTGGTTCAGAAACAGGAAACTGTCCCCGACGGACCTCATCCTGATCTGTCTCAGCTAATCCAGACTTTTCCAGCAGGCAGTAGTGATTCTGGATCTAATTCTGTTTTTTTTTCTTAACAGTACACTGAGCAACATGCAGCTCCTGCTGAATGGCATATGGATGTTCATAAACACTGTGAACCTTTGGTTTGCTGCCTGCCTAAGTGTTTTCTACTTAGCAAAGATCACCATCTCCTCCCACCCTGTTTTTCTGCAATTCAAGCAACGATTCTCTGGGCTGGTGCCTTGGCTGCTTCTGGGCTCAGTGGTCTTCTCTGCCGTCCTGACTATTATTTTTATCACAATCTGGAGCTCTGGCTTCTCTACCTGCAATCCCTACAAATCACTTTCAAGCAATAGGAGCAATGCAGAAACGAACATGCCACCCGTCTGTTGGCTTCTCAGTGTTCTGAATGCTGTCTTAGATTTTGTTCCCTTTATGGTATGTCTGTCATCGTCCATCTGTTTAATAAGTTCCCTCTGGAAGCACATGAGATCTGTGCAACACAATGGGACAGGCACCAAGGATCTCAACACACAAGCGCACTTGAGTGCCATCAAAGCTCTGGCTTCCTTTGCAGTTCTCTACCTCATCAGTTTTGCATCTGCCACTTCACAATCAACGCTGACCGGGAACAATGAAAACAGGTGGACAATTCTGCTCTTTAATGTGAGTGCTGTTTACCCCTCTGGACATGGCATTATCCTGATATTAATAAATCCCAAACTGAGACAGGCATGGGTCAGGATGATACATCTCTTCAAATGCCGCTTGAGGAAAGTACCATCTTAATACCTACCAAACCCTTTTAGGAAGAGGACATTCTCTTCTGCAAGAAGGATCCTGAACCACACTTGGGCAATGATCCTTTGAGAAATTCTCTGTGCAAGCTCCATTGAGTCGGGTCAGTGGATCTCCTCATGAGCAAATGATTATGGTGAGAAATTAGATTTTTTAGCTGAAATAGATTTGGATTATTATCAATATAGTTAACACATATACCTTTCTTGAAAGGAACTAAGGTGGTCTACTTTGTTCCTCCCTCCTTCATCTTATCTTCACAACAACTCCGTGAGGTAGATTAGGGGCTGACTGATCCAAGATATTCCCGCCAGTTTCATGGCAAGCAGGGATTTGAACTATGCTTCTATATGCCCAGTGCCTGTATGCCTCTGCTGAAGTTCTGCTTGCATGTAAATAAAGTAAATGTTACAAAGAAACACGAAGCCACCAGTCCTTTCTGACTAAAGGAATCTGAGGGTTTTTAAAACTCTTTGTGGTCTTCTTTCTGCCCCAAGAGGGTAGAAAGGCAGCATACAAACGTTTTAAAGAAACAAGCTAACAGGAAATGACAGGAGAGAAAGAGGACAGTGTTTTGGGAACCATTAGGGATGTTGTAAGAACATGTATTTTTGTCCCCTTGGGAAACTAAAATCCTATTCATACCTCTATGCCCAGCCCTGGTCCAGAGAAATAAATAAAAGGCAGAGGGTTGGAAGGACCCAGTCAAGCTGCTGGGGTACCTAGCTTGATGATCCTCTGGAAAGATTCTGAAGTCCAGGTCTTCGACTGTGGTCCTAGAGTTTCAGCTCTTAGTACAAAGTTTTCTGCAGCAGCTTGGAAAAATCCATCAGAAATTGAAGAATTTTAATAATAATTGTACTTATTGTTTACCCACTGTATCATACCTATATTTAATTGTGATCTATGTGAACTATGACTTGTGCTGGTCTATGAACCTCTTTAATAAAGATTGGATGTAAGTATATGCGTGTGTGTAAATGTGTGTGTGTGTGTACACAGACACACACACACACACACACACGTACACATACACTTTTAGAACTTTTATAACAATCTTGTTCATATAACTAGTTTGATATTGTATACCTGCTTCTGCTGTTCTTTGACTGTAATAAATGAAACAAAATGGAAGTCCCCAAATTTCAACAGTACTTACTCCCCGATCCAATGCATAGGATTTGCAGCCTTAGCCCCTTCTGAGACAATGCCATATATTCGGCAGGAGTTTGGGGGACAACGGGAAGATTTGAATCAGAGGTTCTAAACTGTCACAGGGCACTTAACCTTCCAAATGTGTTAATGGTCACTGACTGCATATCATGTAAAAGACAGTACAGGAAGAAGCATCTTTGTCTTCTAGCTTGGCGTGGTTTAATTGCTGTTGTCCCGTTAGGACTCCCTGATTTTTCCCAGAAAGGCCTCCTTGGAGGCATTCGTTGTGGTCATCCCAAGATCCTCTGCTGTGTTCACCGCTGCAAGGTTTCTCTGTGAGACACAAAGCATGGCAGTTGCTCCCCATGTTCTTTGTGTGTGCCTTGTAGGACTTCCTCACGGTGTTACACATGTGGTCAGGCTGGGAGGGAGGGTTGTGCAGATGATGGTGTGTGTGTGACAATAACAGCACTGCAGGCTAGCAGGCGGGTAAGAAAGAGGAGGAGGGTGGGTAGAGAGGAGTGGGAGCTGCCACCATTCTCCATGCCGCCACCGGCATGTGAGCCAGTTGAGTAGAGGGGGTGGTCACTAACAGGTAGGAGCTGGTGCAGCGGCAGGGGCCCCCCACAGTTGTGTTAGCCACGCAGGCAGATGTGATGGTGTTGTAAGCAGGTGGACTGTTTGGTGGATTACCAGCTCAGCAAACAAGGGGATGGATGGGATTCCCCCCACAAATCTCATGAGTTCCTGGCTTATATAATTTAGGTTTTGAATGAGAAATGGACCCATTTCAGATTCTATGTGGTGAATTGGAGAGAATTCAGATCCAAAACTTCCATTCTGCTGATGGTACGGCTTTCCTGTGATGCAAGGAGCCTTCCACCACCACAAGGGATCTTCCTTCAATGAAGAACATAAGAACATAAAAGAAGGCATGTGGGATCAGGCCAGTGACCTATCCAGTCCAACACTCTGTGTCTCACAATGCCCAAAAAACCCAGGTGCCATGAGGAGGTCCACCAGCAGGGCTGCAATTCCAGAAGTCCTCCCACTTTTGCTCCCCACCCCCAGCACCAAGAATACAGATCATCATTGCTCCAGACATTGCCCCTACTAATAGCCACTGATGGACCTCTGCCCCATATGTTTATGTGATTCCCTCTTGAAATGATCTATGCTTGTAGCTGTCACCCCTTCCTGGGGCAGTGAATTCTACATGTTAATGACTCATTGGGTGAAGTACTTCCTTTTATCTGTTCTACACCTATAGCTCATTAATTTCATGGAGTGGCCATGAGCCAGTTTTGTGTAGTGGCTAAGTGCACAGACTCCAATCTGGAAGAACCGGGTTTGATTCCCCACTCTTCCACTTGCAGCTGCTGGATGACCTTGGACAAGCCATAGTTCTGTCAAAGCTGTCCTTGAAAGAGCAGTTCTCTCAGAGCTCTCTCAGCCCCACCGACCTCACAGGGGGTCTGTTGTGGGGAGGGGAACGGGGAGGAGTTTGTAAACCACTCTAAAACTCCAAGTGAAGGGCGGGGTATAAATCCAACCTCTTCTACCTGCTCCTCCTCCTATTGTGAGAAAGTGAGAAAAGTACTTCCTTCTCTGCCTTCTCTATTCCATACATAATTTTGTAAACCTCCATCATGTCACCCCTTAATCTTTGGTTCTCCGAGCGGAAAAGCTCTAACCTTTTAAACTTTCTTCATAAGGAAAGTGTTCCATCCCCTTAAGCATTTTGGTTGCCTTTTTCTGCACCTTTTCCAATGCTAGAATAGCTTTTTTGAGGTGTGGTGACCAGAACTGTACACAGGATTCCAAATGTGACCACACCATAGATTTATACAGGGGCATTATGATACTGGCTGATTTGTTTTTAATCCCCTTCCTAATAAACTCCACATAGCATTTGCCTTTTTGAAATTGCAGGAGCCTTAAAGAAATAGCTTTGGTCAAATCACCCCACCGCACTGGAACCAATCACACTGCTTGGGAGCTAATCAGGGGTCTTTTGGGGCCAGAACGCACCTGAGTGCCACTCTGACAGCCCAGGCGCCAGCACAAAGGGTGGTGCCGGTAAGCCCTGCCCCCAGATCCCCTCCCCCAAGCGCTGCAGCCGGGGGAGGCTCAAGGAGGCCAATCACCGGCATCCTGGGGACCGCGCTGGAGTGCTGTGGCCCTGGGGAGACACGAGGAGGCCTGTTGCTGGCCTCCTGGGGCCCGTGCTGGAGCGCTGCGGCCCTGGGGAGGCTCGAGGAAGCCCGTTGCTGGCCTCCCGGGGCCTGCGCTGGAGCTCTGCAGCCCCAGGGAGGCATGAGGAGGCCCATCATCGGCCTGCTGGGGCCCGCGCTGGAGTGCTGCAGCCCTGGGGAGGCACGAGGAGGCCTGTCGCTGGCCTGCTGGGGCCCGCGCTGGAGCGCTGCGGCCCTGGGGAGGCACGAGGAGGTCTGTCATCCTGGGAAGGCCTTGATCGGTAAGTGAGGGATCCACAGGGGTAGGGGTGGTGGGGGCTTCCTCCCTCTCCCCATCTCTTTGCCCTCTTTCTGTCCCTCCTTTCCTTTTCTTTCTTTCCTTCTTCTCCTTCTTTCCTTCTCTCTTTCTTTCCCTTCTTTCCTCCTCTCCCTTTTCTCTTTCCTCCTTTTGTTCTCTCCTTTTTCTCTTTCCCTCCTTCTTCTCTTCTCTCTTTCCCTCCTTTCATTCTCTCCTTTTCCCCTTTCCCTTCTTCTTTCCTTCTTTTTCTTTCCCTCTTTCCTTCTCCCTTTTTATCTCCTTTCCTTCTCTTTCTTTCCTTCTTTCTACTCTCTCTCTCTTTCCTTCCCTCTTTCCTACTTCTGCATCCCAACTCTAATGAGAAGGGGTTAAAACTTTAAACCCCTTCTCTCTTCACTTCCCCCTCCCCACAGGCTGGCTAGGGAAGGGAAGGGGAGGCTTTTGAAGATGCCCCCCCTTTGCTTCCCCTTCTGACATCAGTTCTGGTGATGTCAGGGGGCGTGGCATATGCTAATGAGCTATTATGCTAATAGCCTAGTGGCTCATTAGCATACCTTATGCTAATGAGCTCCTGCAGCTCTTTTTCTATGAAATGACCCCTGGAGGTAACCAATAAAAGAGGATGAATGAGGCAGCCTCTGGTTGATTAACAATAAATATTATTGAAAGAGAGTGAACTGCTCAGACTAGAGCTCTTCTCCTACCCAGGCTGCCTTTTACTTCAAATGCTGATTTAATACTAATTTAATTTCAAATCTTAATTTAGCCCTTCTAGGCTTGGATTAAAGGGGATTCCAGCTGAGTAACCTCAGCAGTTACAGGACACATCTGCTTGTTTTCTTGATGGGAAAAAGCCTTTAAAGAATGTGAGAAATAGCTTAAAATCATGACAGAGAGCATAGCACATATCAAGGGACTGAGAAACGCTTCCAAGGGAGTCAGATGCCATATCAAATGCTCTCAAAAACCAATTTTGGAGGGGCCTCCAGTGCAGTCGTACAAAAGGGATCACTTCAGTGGTGGAGGCCATGTAGCCCTTCTGGATAGCCTTAGTGGATTGAAACCTATTTTTCAAGGATCTTTGTACCCAAGGAAAAAGTGCCATGGCTCTGTCCTCTTGGAGAAAAGCTATGCCCATCTGAGCATCCAGATTTGCACTAACAAATAGTACAGACTGAGAAAGAGTTAATTTCAATTTGTCTAGGTTTATTATCAGACCCAAGCTTTGCAAGGTTTCCAAAGCCAGAGCAACCTGTTCTTGGAGCAGTGCTCTAGAGGAAGCTGTGAACAACCAACCATTGGGATGAGGCCTGAAGGCAGAGGTGGGCAACTCCTACTGACACACACTTGGTGAATTCCCTGGGTGTTGTGGCAAGCCCAAAGGGCAAAACCCTGAATTGAAAACAAATTGTATCATAGAAGAAGCATTAATATTTCACATCACTCTGAGAAATGGCGATACAAAAATATGCATCCTTTAAGTTAACCACAGCAAACCCGAGCTGTGGCTTGAGGAGAGAGAGAACGTGGGATAAGGTAGTCACATGGCATTTAGGCAAACCTAGGAACTTCTTCCGATCCCTGAGACCTTTCCAGCATCCTTCTTGTTAACTGAGAAATACCTACAGTAAAATCCAGAAGAGTCCACTTATTTGGGAAGAGTCTCAGTTGCCCCTTTATTTAACAGTTGCGAAACCTCAGATTGTAAAGTGGGTGGTCTATGAACTGGGAGCTTCACTCTCAGTTTTCCTGCCAAAGTCTACAGGAGCTCCAGGCCTCAAATTGGCAAGGAGCAGCTTATTTACTTCAGCATCATTTTAAAATGATGCTTATGGCACAACCTGGTTGGCATATATAGAAAAGAAAATTAGTCAAATTGGCTTTTCCTTAGACTTCACTGGATGAAGTTTCTATTTTCCAGATTATCAAACGGAGACTGCTTGACCTAGAACTCAAAATTTTGCATATTTTCTCAGGCTCAGTTGAATCTCCCCATTCAATATGGCCAGATGGCCCACTGTCTTCACAACTTAGTCCAGCCTTCGCACTGTAGAGCCTTTACACCAGCCTGACTAAATGTATTCCCTTCAAAAGAGCTCTCAGGTCACTTTACTAAAATTCCCTTTCATGAAAGGTTATGTTCTTGTCCTTTAAAATCCGTGGACTCAATATATCATTATTTTTGACTGTCAATTTCTCTCAGTCTTACGCAAAGAATTGTTGTCATCTTTATTTCCTCCTAATTATAGTTCTAATAGGGGGAAAGCTATTCAATATCTACTAAAGGATGCTAATCCTAATCATACAGCTATAGTGGCCAAGTTTCTTGCTGAAGTAGTCAAAGTTAGATCTATTCTAGTAAAGGCTTGATTTATATTGGATATTATGTTTTTATATCCATACCATGTTATTGTACATCTATGTATCTTACTGCTATGCCATTAAAAGTATTTGACTTTATTTACCTTAGCAGGACTCAAAACACTCTGCTCTTTAAAGGCTCACCTCTTCAGTCTCCAGTTCCGCTCTGGGGAAGGGGAAGGTGGCACCCATTAATGAAGCTGCTCTTCACTTCAGCTTTTGGAAAGCGTGACAAAATTTACTGAAGATCATCAAAGTAAAATAACAAATCACTGTATGGTGACAGTGAGAAAACAAACATACCAGTATTCACAAAGTTTCATGCCCTAAGTCCCACATGATTTGAAGGGTGACTTCATCCCCTTCTGAAGAAAGGCTTCTGATATTAACCAACCTGCCAGCCAATCAAGGCTGAATAACTAATTGTTATTTGCAGGTGTAGAGTGCTTTAAGAAAAAAATGCCAAGGTCTTCAACTGGAACAGCTCACAGATGTTAAATTAGCACTCTTTTACAGGGCTCAGGCTGAAACAACTTACAGTCCCTATTACAAGTTAAGCATCTAAAAGGGAAAGAAAAATACCCAATACTACTTCCATACAGGTGGAACAGGGCAATTAGGCAGTAAACAAGTTGAAGGGACACACTTGAATGGTAAGTAATAACCAGAATGAACAATGGATAATACCCAGGAGTCCTCGGTGATATTTTCACAAGCCGCCGTAAAGACACCCAGTCTAAAGGTGCAGTGTGCAGGGCAGGGCGGGGCGGGGCGGGGGGGGACACTGGAATCACTAGTCATTGGTATGAATTGTCGTTGTCCATGGACATCCTAGGGATGTGTGGTGCCTGTTTCCCGCCCTGTTTCCTAGAATACAGCATAGGGCCACAGTGTGGGCAGAAGGTAGTGAAACTGCTGGGGCTGAAACCTGGGATCCCTTTGAAATTGCTGTTGGGAGAGGTGTCTAGAGAAGTCCCTGTGTTTGATGCTCTGGGTGGTTGGAGCTGTAACACCAAGAGTCTTTGTTGAAATTGTTCTAGAGGATTTTGTCCAACACTGTCTATTTGGGAACTAAAAAGACCTGCACCCTCAAGGGGCAAGTCATTGATTTTTGCTCTATTTATTTATTTATTTATGACATTTTACCCCACCCTCCCCGCAAGCAGGCTCAGGGCAACTTATAAGGGGCAAAGCCCACATAAAACATGATAAAAACAATAAAACCATGAGATAACACACATACAATAAAGTGCTACATGAAGCAGGATGGTCCCTGAATACATCTCATGATGGTAACAATCAGCTCTTTGGGGGTGATCTTGTCCTGTAGTTGGTTGGCCCAAGTAAGTCCGGTGGTACCTGAGCCACATGATGTTATGAAGATCTTCCTGGGGCCATCCCTAGCCCTGTAGTTATCCACCCCATCGGTGGTGGTAGCAGTGGTGGCCCCTATGCAAAAGTCTGGCAAAAGATCTCCGTCTTGCAGGCCCTGTGGAACTGCATAAGATTACGCAGGGCCCTGATCTCCTCCGGGAGCTCATTCCACCAGATAGGGGCTGCCACTGAAAAGGATCTGGCCCTGGTCATGGCAAGCCTTGCCTCCCAGGGGCCTGGAATCACCAGGCGATGTTGTGTCCCTGGCCGAAGTGCTCTTGGGGGTATATATGGGGAAAGGCAGTCCCTCAGGTAGGTCGGCCCCTGGCCATATAGGGCTTTAAAGGCAAGTACCAGCACTTTGAAACGGATTCGGTATGCTATTGGCAGCCAGTGCAGCGCTTCCAGCCCACTTGGGGAGGCCCATCATCAACCTGGCCGCTGCATTCTGCACCAGCTGCAGCCTCTGAATCTGCACCAAAGGCAGCCCCATGTAGAGAGTGTTACAGTAGTCTAGCCTTGAGGTGACCGTCGTATGGATCACTGTGGCCAGGTCGTCATGGTTGAGGAAGGGGACCAACTGCCGAACCAGCCTAAGATGATAAAACGCTGATCTGGCAGTGGCTGCCACCTGGGCCTCCATAGTTAGGGAGAATCCAGGCACACTCCCAGGCTCCTAACCGCCGACGCTGGCACCAATGGCATCCCATCGAAGGTCATGAGAGGGACACCCATCCCCACTCCATTCCGACTCAGGCACAGGGCCTCCGTCTTCGCTGGGTTTAGTTTCAGCCGGCTCAGTCATGTAGATTGACAGAAAGCCAAGAGTGTCTCCCCAAAACTGCAGCCAAGGTTCACTGTGTCAGCTACATACATAATGAAAGTGTGTTATCTGGATAGATGCCCAAATCACATGTAGTCACACTATGAATAGCAGCACATTTGGCTATCAAATTAACATTTATAGCATTCGAACACACTGAAACCTTTAATAGCATATTGTCCTACATAGTACAGCATATTAATTGTACAGCATATTAATAATAAACACCTTCTTTAAAATATCTTGTATACGTACATTGGCTCACCCAGGAATGATTCACTAATGCTATAGATCGTCTTACATAAAAACAATCTCCATACTGCATGTTGTAGATGAATAGAACTTGGCCTTACAAATCATTTCCTTCGATCCCAAAGAGAGAATAATTTTTTTACATCTGTGCTTCCCAAAATGTCCAATTTTTTCCAATAGAAAGTGGGGAAAGAATGTCCTGGGGGGGGGAGCCAATTTTTTGTTTTGTTTTGTCCAGGCCTTCACACCTCCACCTGGGAGCAGACCTGTAGCTACAGTGGGGCATCTCGGGGCTAGGCCCCCCAACTTACTGGCAAGGCCCCACGACTTCCCATCCAGCCCAGGGCCCCTGAGCAGTGGCAGGTGTGGGAAAGGAGCTAAGTATTCCTGTGCAGCTGTCTGGCACGAAGGGCCAGCTACTGTGGCCACGTGGAGCCAGACAGCACCTCTCTATTTCCCCCAGAAACTGAATTAAATTACCTTTAATTTTATTAGCCAGTGCCTCCTAAGAAATTTAAATGCCCCCTAACTTAAAAAATTCTGGCTACGGCCTGCTTGGGAGATGATTCATTACCCACCTGGATGTTGCTTTGAGCAGTCAATACATTACCATGATACTCTGTTCAGTCATTAACACTCCAGTGCAATACCTGTCTGCATACTGCTCCACAAAGCCCCTTGAACTGCATTAGAAGAACTGGACAGGTGGGCAGGGAGGGACCCCGGGGAAGGGGTGGCCATTGTTCCTCCAACTGGTTTGTTGCATACGCAAGGCCTCCTTGTCAGGATAAGAAGGATCCTAACCTTTTCAGTCTATAATGAACTCTAGTAAGACCTCCCTCTTTATTTTTATGCAAAGAACAAGATTTTGCTTTAAGTATCCAATTAACAAGAACGATTTCCCACAGAAAGTCAAGGAATTCATTAGAGCAATTCATTAGAGCTTTTCAACCTCGCGAAAGAATAACCAATTAGAATATTGACTCAGGTAGCGGCTGTGGCTCAGTGGCAGAGCAACTGCTTGGTATGCAGAAAGTCCGAGTTAAAAGGATCAGGTAGGAGGTGATGGGAAAGACCTCAGCTTGAGATTCTGGCAAGCCGCTGCCAGTCTGAGTAGGCAACACTGATGGACCCAGGGTCTGATTCTATACAAAGCTGCTTCATGTGTCCAATAGATGAAACTGGGGAAATATTCTAAGTCAAAAAATCCCTCAAGAATAGCACATCATCATATCTGAGGACAGATGCAAAGCTCATATTTAGCATCAGAATACACAAACATGACATTTCCGGCTCTCCTGAGGATTGTTGTGTTTGTTCTCAAGTCCTTCCTGGTAACATTTGCATTTCAATATGATCAACACTTGGAAACAGCTCCAGCCAATCCAGATTTCCCCCCCTGTTCCTACACAGAAGGCTAAAGTGTTGTGCCCCATGGTGGTTATATCAGTGAAAGGAGAGATTTCGAAAAAGCCTCAACATCACCACAGAAGACACGCTTTCTTTGGAGCTCAGAGAGATGGCTACCTTATTAACAATGGTCACCTTTGCATTTCTGGTTATGGAAACCCTCGTTGGAATATTGGCAAATGGATCTATTGTCCTCATTCATTTCATGGACTGGTTCAGAACGAGAAAACTGTCCCCGATGGACCTGATCCTGATCAGTCTTGGCTCATCCAGACTTTTGTTGCAGACAGTAATGATTCTGGCTGTATTTCTATTTCCTTTGCTTAACAACACAGCGAGCAATGCACTGTTCACGGTGAGTGGCATATGGATGTTTATACACACTGTGAACATTTGGTTTGCCGCCTGCCTCAGTGTTTTCTACTTAGCAAAGATCGCCGTCTTCTCCCACCCTGTTTTTCTCCAATTCAAGCGACGATTGCCTGGGCTGGTGCCTTGGCTGCTTCTGGGCTCAGTGGTCTTCTCTGCTGTCATGACTACTGTTGTTACCACCATCTGGAGCTCTGGCTCCTCTACCTGCAACCCCTTCAAATCAATCTCAAGCAACAGGAGCAACGCGGAAATGAACATACCACCCTTGCGTAGGCATCTCATTGCTCTAACTGCTGCCTTTGATTTTATTCCCTTTATGTTATGTTTGTCATCGTCCATCTTTTTAATAAGTTCCCTGTGGAAGCACGTGAGAAGAGTTCAGAGCAATGGAACGGGGACCAGGGATCTCAACACAGAAGCGCACTTGAGTGCCACCAAAGCTCTGGCTTCCTTTGCCGTTCTGTACCTCATCAGTTTTGTAGCAATGACTTCACAATCAGTACTGACCTTGAACAACCAACCCACTTGGACAGTTCCACTGTTTAATGTGAGTACTTTGTACCCCTCCGGACATGGCATTATCCTGATATTAATTAATCCCAAATTGAAACAGGCATGGGTCAGGATGATACATCATTTCAAATGCCATTTGAGTAACATACCGTCTTGATACCTACCAAACCATCTTACGGAGAGGACATTCTCTTTTGCAAGCAGCTTCCTGAACTAGTCTTGGGGAATGATGCTTTGAGAAATTCTCTGTGCAAGCTCCACTGAGTTCTGCCCGTGGATCTTGTTATAAGCAAATGATTGTGGTCACTGGCAGAAATTAGATTTCTTTGCTGGAGTAGGTCTGGATTGTTT
Organism: Gekko gecko; assembly: GCA_029375565.1. Classification (NCBI taxonomy): domain Eukaryota; kingdom Metazoa; phylum Chordata; class Lepidosauria; order Squamata; family Gekkonidae; genus Gekko; species Gekko gecko. Next base: position 147,979,975 of record JAPDNY010000007.1, on the reverse strand, counting down.
ATTATTAATATAGTTAACATATATATCTTTTTTCAAAGGAACTAGGTGGTGTACATTGTTCTTTCCTCCTTCATCCTATCTTCACATCAACCCTGTGAGGTAGATTAGAGGCTGACTGATGCAAGATCTTCCCAGCAGTTTCAAGGAAAGCAGGGATTTGAACCTGGCTTCCTTTGCAGTCCTGTACCTCATCAGTTTTGCAGCGGTCACTTCACAATTCATACTGGGCTGGAATGACCAACACACTTGGATAATTCTGCTCTTTAATGTGAGTGCTGTATACCCCTCTGGACATGCCATTACCCTGATATTAATTAATCCCAAATTGAAACAGGCATGGGTCAAGATGATACATCACTTGAAATGTTGTTTTGGTTAAAGTACCACCTTAAAAACCTACAAAATTATTGTGAGGCGAGGACATTCTTTTCTGCATGAAAGTTCCTGAACTACTCTTGTGCAATGATCCATTGAGAAATTCTCCATGTAAGCAGCACTGAGCTGTGTCAGTGGATCTCCTCATGAGCAAATGATTATGGTGAGAAATTAGATTTTTTAGCTGGATTTAGCTGGAGTAGATCTGGATTATTTATTATTAATATAGTTAACACATATACCTTTCTTCAAAGGAACTAAAGTGGTGTACATTGTTCTTTCCTCCTTCATCCTATCTTCACAACAACCCTGTGAGGTAGATTAGAGGCTGACTGATGCAAGATCTTCCCCTACAAACCATTTCCCTCATTCCCAAATTACAGGAGATTTCATCTGTGTTTCCCAAAATCTCCAATTTTTTCCCATTAGAAAGTGGGAAAAGAATGTCCTCTGGGGGAAAAAACAGATACCATTTTCAGTTTTGTCCAGGCCTTTGTACCTCCAGTTTGGAGATGATCCATTACCCAACTGGATGGTGCTTTGAGCAGTCAATGTGTTGCCATGATAGTCTGTTCCATCATTAGCCCCACCACTGCTATAATTGTCTTCAAACTGCTCCATGGAGCCCCTTGAACTGGAATAGAAGAACTGAACAGGTGGGCAGGGAGGAGCCCAAGGGAAGGAGTGGCCGTTGTTCCTCCAGCTGTCCCTTTGCAATTGGTTTGTGGCATACACGAGCCTTCCTTGTAATGGAGAGAAGCCTCCCACCTTTTTCAGTTTGTGATGAACTCTAGTGAGACCTCCTCTTTATTTTTATGCAAAGAACAACATTTTGCTCTAAGTAACCAGTTAACAAGAACAACTTTCCACAGAAAGTCAAGAAATTCATTGGAGCAATCAACAGACAGGCCTTTCAACATCAGTAAATAATAACCAATTAGAATATTGACTCAGGTAGTGGCTGTGGCTCAGTGGTAGAGCAACTGCTTGGCATGTAGAAGGTCCCAGTTAAAAGGATCAGGTAGGAGGTGATGAGAAAGACCTCCGCCTGAGATTCTGGCAAGCCGCTGCCAGTCTGAGTAGGCAACACTGACGGACCAAGGGTCTGATTCTATACAAAGCTGACGCTGATGGACCAAGGGTCTCTCTCTACACAAAGCAGCTTCATGTGTCCAATAGATGGAACTGGAAAAATATTCCAAGTCAAAAAATCCCTCAAGAATAGCACATTATCATACCTGAGGACAGATGCAAAGATTATATTTAGCATCACTCCAGAATACGCAAATATGACACTTTAGAAGAGGATATAGATTTACAGTGCAATCCTGAACAGAGTTACTCCCATCAAAATCTGTTAAAGACAGTGGGATTAGATAGGTAGAATTCCCCCAAGGATTGTTGTGTTAGTAACCAAGTCCTTCCTGGTAATATTTGCATCTTAGTATGATCAACACTTGGAAATAGCTCCAGCCTCTCCAGATGTGTTTTCTGTTCCTAAACAGAAGGCTAAAGTGTGGCGTTAGTCTCACTGAAAGGACAGCACTGGAAGAAGCCTGAACATCTCTGCAGAAGACGCATTTTCTTTTGGTGCTCAGAAAGATGGCTACCTTATTAATAATAGTCTGCTTCGTATTTCTGGTTATGGAAACCCTCATTGGGATGTTGGCAAATGGATCTATTGTCCTCATTAATTTCATTGACTGCTTCAGAAGAGGGAAACTGTCCCCGACGGACTTCATCCTGATCTGTCTTGGCTTATCCAGACTTTTGCTGCAGGCAGTAATGATTCTGGGTGTAACTCTATTTATTTTGTTTAACCATATACCCAGCAATTTAGTGTTCACAATGATGATTTTATGGGGATTTACGAACACTGTGAACCTTTGTTTTGCTGCCTGCCTCAGTGTTTTCTACTTAGCAAAGATCGCTGTCTTCTCCCACCCTGTTTTTCTCCAAGTCAAGCAACGACTGCCTGGGCTGGTGCCTTGGCTGCTTCTGGGCTCAGTGGTCTTCTCTGCTGTCAAGACTATTATTGTTACCATAGGCTGGAACTACAGCTTCTTTACCTGCAATCCCTACAAATCACTTTCAATCAATAGCAGCAATGTTGAAATGAACATACCACCTGTGTGTATTCATATCATGGCTCTAAACTCTGTCCTCGATTTTATTCCCTGTATGGCATTTCTGTTATCGTCCATCTTTTTAATAAGTTCTCTCTGGAAGCACATGAGATGTGTGCAACGCAATGGAATTGGTGCCAGAGATCTCAACACACAAGCTCACGTGAGTGCCATCAAAGCTCTGGCTTCCTTTGCAGTCCTGTACCTCATCAGTTTTTCAGCGGTCACTTCACAATTCATACTGGGATGGAATGACCAACACACTTGGATAATTCTGCTCTTTAATGTGAGTGCTGTATACCCCTCTGGACATGCCATTACCCTGATATTAATTAATCCCAAATTGAAACAGGCATGGGTCAAGATGATACATCACTTGAAACGTTGTTTCGGTTAAAGTACCACCTTAAAAACCTACCGGATTATTGTGAGGAGAGGACAATCTTTTCTGCATGAAGGATCCTGAAATACTCTTGTGCAATGATCCATTGAGAAATTCTCCATGCAAGCAGCACTGAGCTGTGTCAGTGGATCTCCTCATGAGCAAATGATTATGGTGAGAAATTAGATTTTTTAGCTGGAGTTAGCTGGAGTAGATCTGGATTATTTATTATTAATATAGTTAACACATATACCTTTCTTCAAAGGAACTAAGGTGGTGTACATTGTTCTTCCCTCCTTCATCCTATTTTCCCAACAATCCTCTGAGGCAGATTAGAGGCTGACTGATCCAAGATCTTTCCACCAGTTTCATGGCAAGTAGAGAGATAACCATGCCTCTGTATACCCAGCGTCTGTATGCCTCCACTGAAGTTCTGCTTACATGTAAATAAAGTAAATGTTACAAAGAAACCCAAAGTCACCAATCTCTTCTGATTAAAGGAAACTGAAGGTTTTTTACAATGTTTCTGGACTTGTTTCTGCCATAATAGGGCAGAAAGGCAGTATACAAACATTTTAAACAAACCAGCTAACAAAAAATGAGAGGAGAGAGAGGACAATCTTTTGGGAACCACTAGGGATGTTGTAAAAACATGTATTTTTGTCCCCTTGGGATACTAAAATCCCATCCCTACCTCTATGCCCAGCCCTTGTCTAGGGAAATGAATAAGGCAGAGGGATGGAAGGGCCGAATCAAGCTGCTGGGGTACATGGCTTGAAGATCCTCTGGAAAGATTCCAATGTCCTTGTGTTCTATGGAGGGCCTAGAGTTGGCATCTATCATGTGTGGCATTGAGATCTCCCAGAATGTGGCCTAGAGATCTCCAGATTACAGAGATCGGTTTCCTTGGAAAGGCATATTGGTGTTGATGTTGCCTCTGGAGAAAACAGCAGCTTTGGAGGGTAGAGTCTATGGCATCACATCCCTACTGAGTATCCTCCTCTCCTCCAGCCTCTGCCTTCCCCAGACTCATCCACAAAATCTCCAGGAATTTCCCATGCTGAAGTTGGCTACCTTAACTGAAGCCTCTGAATTGGTAACTCTGGATATCTACGCTTTATAAACTTAGAATAATTTTGTAACTCAGCTTTAGATTAGAATGGCATTTATGGAGATAAAAGCAGAACTGTAGGTCCAATTCAATTGTGTATCCATGTAATCACATCCTTTTGTTCCTCTCTTGAGTTCTTTGTCCGCTTTCTTGGAGTTTTGTACTATTGCTTTCAATAAACTGCTCAAGTCATTTCAGCTAAAACTATGGAATCTGTGTCTTTTTAACGGGTTTCTTGCTAGACTTTGATTGCTTGCTGAGGTTAACAAGACAGGCATGGTGCCTTTGTCATACTGGGTTGAGTCAGTGTTCCAGGACTCTGCAGATTTTATCTCTTTCCTTGATAAACCAACCATTGTCTCAGGGGGTTCAGATTCAGCTCCCCACCACACTGGCTGGTCCTTGGGTTGACTTCTACAATCCTTTTAAAGTTTAAAGGGACTGCATAAGCCTACCCAACAAACACATGTAGCTCCACTGTTTTCAGATCTACCTGAAATCCGCAAATATATCCGGGATTTTCTTGGGATTTTTTTGGTTTTCCCAAAAAACCAAACTTACATTTGGAAAGTTGAAAGATACCCTAAAAATACCAATAAGGTATGTTTCTGGTATATTTTCAGCTCTGCTAGATCCAAATGCATATCCCTAATTAAAGCTTTGTTGGTAGTAAAGGTGCCATTGAACTCAAAATTTGTTCTACTGCTTCAGACCAACATGGCTCACCACTTGAATCAATGGACACTAATGCTTTAGGAAAAGTGTGCCCAGGCAGTGGCGATCAAGTAGACATACAAGGAAAGGGAAAAGGTCATGGTGGAACTGAAATTACTGCAAATGATTTTTATACAATCCTGATTTAAAGGCAAATTTGCAAATAATATCCTCAGGGGGGGAAAAAACCCAGATACTTTTCAAAATATCTTCTTTGGTTTTGTCCAGTTCTTTCTGCCACCAGTTGGTAGACAGTTCATTACCCAACTGGATGATGCTTAGAGCAGTGAATACCTTGCCATGACAGTCTGTTCCGTTACTAACCCCCCCAGTACTAAACCTGTCTTCATCCTGCTCCATGGAGCCCTTTGATCTGAACATCGTGGGCACGGAGGGACCCCGGGGAAGGAGGGGCCATTGTTCCTCCAGCTGTTCCTCCCTTAGCAATTGGTTTGTTGCATATGAAAGGCCTGCTTGTCAGGGTAAGAAGCCTCCCAACTGTTTCAGTCTGTGATGAATTCTAGTAAGACCTCCCTCTTTGTTTTTATGCACAAATTAATATTTTCATGACGCATCCAACTAACAAGAACAACTTTCCACACAAAGTCAGGAAATTCAATCAACAGATCAGCTTTTCAAGCTCATTAAATAATAACCCATTAGAATATTGATTTGGGGAGGGGCTGTGGCTCAGTGGTAGAGCGACCACTTGGCATGCAGAAGGTCCCAGGTAGTGTTCCCTCTAAGCTGAGTTAGTGTGAGCTAGCTCACAGTTTTTTAGCCTCTGGCTCACACAGTTTTGTCTTTGCTCAGGAAGGATGGCTCCAGAACAAACTAACTTATGCAGTAGCCAAATCGCTGGCTCACAACTTTAATGCCAGTAGCTCACAAAGTAGAATTTTTGCTCACAAGACTCCAAAGCTTAGAGAGAACATTGGTCCTAGGTACAATCCCTGGCGCCTCCAGCTAAAAGGATCAGGAAGCACATGAGGTGAAAGACCTCAGCCTGAGATTCTGGAGAGCCACTGCCAGTCTCAGTAGACAACACTGACAGTGATGGACCAAGGGTCTGATTCTGTACAAAGCAGCTTGATATGGCCAGTAGATGGAACTGAAAATTTTTTTCCAAGTCAATAAATCCCTCAAGAATACCATACCATCCTATCTGAGGACAGGTGCAAAGATCATAATTAGCATCAATGCAGAATACACAAACATGACATTCTAGAAGAGGTTATAGATTTACAGAGCAATCCTAAACAGAGTTACTCCCATCAAAATCCATTAAAGCCAGTGGGATTAGGTAGGTAGAACTCTTCCGAGGAATGTTGTGTTAGTTATTAAGCCCTTCCTGGTAACATTTGCATTTCAATATGACCATCACTTGGAAATAGTTCCGGCCTCTGCGGATGTTTTTTCTTTTCCTAAAGAGAAGGCTAAATCGTTGTACTCTGCAGTGACAGTATCAGTGAAAGGAGAGCATCAGAAACAGCTTGAACATCACCTCAAAAGACGCACTTTCCGGTGGTGGTCAGAAAGATGGGTACCTTATTAACAACAGTCTGCTTTGTATTTCTGGCTATGGAAACCGTCATTGGAATGGTTGCAAATGGATCCATTGTCCTCATTAATTTCATTGACTGGTTCAGAAAGAGGAAACTGTCCCCGACGGACCTCATCCTGATCTGCCTTGGCTCATCCAGACTTTTCCTGCAGGCAGGAGTGACTCTGGATCTAATTCTGTTTCTTTTTCTTAACAACATACTGAGCAAAATGCAGTTCCTGCTGAATGGCATATGGCTGTTCATAAACACTGTGAACCTTTGGTTTGCTGCCTGCCTGGGTGTTTTCTACTTAGCAAAGATCACTATCTCCTCCCACCCTGTTTTTCTGCAATTCAAGTGACGATTCTCTGGGCTGGTGCCTTGGCTGCTTCTGGGCTCAGTGGTCTTCTCTGCCGTCCTGACTATTATTTTTATCACAGTCTGGAGCTCTGGCTCCTCTACCTGCAATCCCTACAAATCACTTTCAAGCAACAGGACCACTGCAGAAACGAACATGTCACCCATCTGTTGGCATCTCATTGCTCAAAGTGCTGTCTTAGATTTTGTTCCCTTTATGGTATGTCTGTCTTCATCCATCTGTTTAATAAGTTCTCTCTGGAAGCACATGAGATCTGTGCAACACAATAGGACTGGCACCAAGGATCTCAACACACAAGCGCACTTGAGTGCCATCAAAACTCTGGCTTCCTTTGCAGTTCTGTACCTGATTAATTTTGCAGCTGCCACTTCACAATCAATACTGATCGGGAACAATGAAGACACATGGACAGTTCTGCTCTTTAATGTGAGTGCTGTGTACCCCTCTGGACATTCCATTATCCTGATATTAATAAACCCCAAATTGAGACAGGCATGGGTCAGGATGATACATCACTTCAAATGCCGCTTGAGGAAAGTACCATCTTAACACCTATCAAATCCTTTTAGGAAGAGGACATTCTCTTCTGCAAGAAGGATCCTGAACTACACTTTTGGGCAATGATCCTTTGAGAAATTCTCTGTGCAAGCTCCATTGAGTCGGGTCAGTGGATCTCCTCATGAGCAAATGATTATGGTGAGAAATTAGATTTTTTAGCTGGAGTAGATTTGGATTATTATTAATATGGTTAACACATATACCTTTCTTGAAAGGAACTAAGGTGGTCTACTTTGTTCTTCCCTCCTTCATCTTATCTTCACAACAACCCTGTGAGGTAGATTAGAGGCTGACTGATCCAAGATCTTCCCACCAGTTTCACGGCAAGCAGGAATTTGAATGATGCTTCTATATGCCCAGTGCCTGTATGCCTCTGCTGAAGTTCTGCTTGCATGTAAATAAAGTAAATGTTACAAAGAAACACGAAGCCACCAGTCCTTTCTGAGTAAATGAATCTGAGGGTTTTTAAAACTCTTTGCGGGCTTCTTTCTGCCCCAAGAGGGCAGAAAGGCAGCATACAAATGTTTTAAAGAAACAAGCTAACAGGAAATGACAGGAGAGAAAGAGGACAATGTTTTGGGAACCACTAGGGATGTTGTTAGAACATGTATTTTTGTCCCCTTGAAAGTGGGGGAAAGTGAATTCCTATTCACACCTCTATGCCCAGCCCCGGTCCAGAGAAATAAATAAAAGGCAGAGGGTTGGAAGAGAAGGGCTCAGTCAAGCTGCTGGGGTACCTGGCTTGATGATCCTCTGGAAAGATTCTGAAGTCCGGGTCTTCGACTGAGGTCCTAGAGTTTCAGCTCTTAGTACAAAGTTTTCTGCAGCAGTGTGAAAAAATCCATCAGAAGTTTTTGCATATTGACAAGAAATTGGAAATCCGATACTATACCCTCTAAGGAGGAATTAATTTGTAAAATTTTAGATCCTTCCCAAATGGACGAGTTAAGTTTAAGACTGCAAAATCGAGATTCGAAAGTACACGTAAATAGATGGTCTAAACTTTATAGTTGGATAGAAAAATGTATTGAGACCTAAAGACTCTGTAAATATATGGAAATGATTTTGTAGAGAATATGTGTTTGTTGGTATTGAAAAACCCTAAAATAATTTTTTTTTTTTGCATATTGAAGAATTTTAATAATAATTGTACTTATTGTTAACTCACTGTATCATACCTATATTTTATTGTGATCTGTGCAAACTGTGACTTGTGCTGGTCCATGACCTCTTTAATAAAGATTGGATGTATGTATATGTGTGTGTAAATGTGTGTTTACACAAACACACACACACATATATATACACACACATATATATACACATTTTATAACAATCTTGTTCATAGATCTAGTTGTTTGATATTGTATACCTGATTCTGCTGTTCTTTGTCTGTAATAAATGAAACAGAATGGAAGTCCCCGAATTTCAACAGTACTTATTCCCAGATTCATTGCATAGGATTTGCAGTCTTAGCCCTTTCCAAGACAATGCCATATATTCGGCAGGAGTTTGGGGGGAAATTTGAATCGGAGGTTCCAGACTGTCATAGGGCACTTAACCTTCCAAATGTGTTAATGGTCACCGATTCCATATCATGTAAAAGACAGTACAGGTAGAAGCATCTTTGTCTTCTAGCTCGGCGAGGTTTAATTTCTGTTGTCCTGTTAGTACTCCCTGATTTCCCCCCGAAAGGCCTCCTTGGAGGCATTCGCTATGGTCATCCCAAGATCCTCTGCTGTGTTCACTGCTGTAGGGTTTCTCTGCGAGACACAAAGCACAGCAGTTGCTCCCCACGTTCTTTGTGTGTGCCTTGTAGGACTTCCTCACGGTGTTACACATATGGTCAGGCTGGGAGGGAGGGTTGTGCAGATGATGGGGTGGCTCACAATAACAGCACTGCAGGCTAGCAGGCGGGTAAGGAAGAAGAGGAGGGTGGGTAGAGAGGAGTGGGTGCTGCCACCATTCCCCATGCCACCAACGGCATGTGAGCCAGTTGAGCACAGGGGGTGGTCACTAACAGGTAGGAGCTGGTGCAGCGGCAGGGCCCCCCCCCAGCTGTGTTAGCCACGCAGGCAGAAGTGGTGTTGTTGCAAACAGGTGGGCTGGCGGGTCGATTACCAGCTCAGCAAGCAAGGGGGTGGGTGAGGTTCCCCCCACAAATCTCATGGGTCCCTGGATTATATAATTTAGGTTTTGAATGAGAAATGGACCTCTTCAGCCCCCAGTAGCAGAGGCAACCCCATCCAGCTTTCCTTTTTAGGTATAGAAGTAGATAGAATAACAAGAAAGACTGAATGAACAGAAAAGAAGTTAGAAGAATGAGTAATAATCTATTGGAAGATCCAAAAGATGTATTAAGAGATTAATCGTGATTTAGAGGGAGTCGTATGGTGGTTTTATATGTGGGTAGGATAAGGGAATAGGAAAAGAAGAGGTTATTGGGATTAAGTTTAATTTGTTAGTTATATAGTTTGGAATGTAACCTCATTTTTACTTTTTTTCTTGTGTAATGCATGAAAAGGCATATAATGTATAAGGATATGAATAATTTTTATGAAATATAAATCATATACTCAATAAAATATATTAAAAGAGAAATGGACCCATTTCAGCTCCTATGTAGTGAATTGGAGAGAAGGTTCAGATCCAAAACTTCCATTCTCCTGATGGTAGGGCTTTCCTCTGAAGCAAGGAGCCTCCCACCAGCACGAGGGATCTTCCTTCAGTGGAGAACATAAGAGAAGCCATGTTGGATCAGGCCAATGGCCTATCCAGTCCAACACTCTGTGTCACCACAGTGGCCAAAAAACCCAGGTGCCATCAGGAGGTCCACCAGCAAGGCCAGAACTCCAGAAGCTCTCCTACTTTTGCCCCTCCAGCACCACGAATACAGAGCATCACTGCCCCAGACATAGTGTTCCACTAATAGCCACTGATGGACCTCTGCCCCATATGTTTATGTGATTCCCTCTTGCAGTGATCTGTGCCACCCCTTCCTGTGGCCGTGAATTCCACATGTTAATGACTCATTGGGTGAAGAAGTACTTCCTTTTATCTGTTCTACACCTATAGCTCATTAATCTCATTGAGTGCCCATGAGCCAGTTTGGTGTAGTGGTTAAATGCACGGACTCTGTGGGAAGAAATTTTTTTATGTAGTGTGTTTGGCTTAATAAATGAATCCAGCAAATATATTTTATGCAGTTCTGCCTATAAAGCAAAAGCCTGTGTGCTAAAAAGAACCTGACTCCCATGAAGCTTTGCAAAAGCTTCTAGCTTGTTCTATTCTTGTTTGTGTGTGTTATAAGAACCAGTATTCTTTTCCCCAAGCTAAGAACCTTTGTGAATTACCCTAGGTAGGGACAGGGCTTTTACCCTGTCCCCCCTAGGTATTAGAAAGGTAAAACCTAAAGCCACATTTAGCAGAAAAGACAGACCCTTTTGGCCCAGGATCCATCAGTTAGCAATGTAATGGTAAGAAAGAGTATTTGGTTTCACACCCTCTCTTCCTCATCAGAGATAATGCTGAAAACTCTGTGTTATCTCCCAGCAAAGTACAATTAGAGAACACATCCTGACGGCACGAGCAATGTTATAATTCAAGATGTAAATTGTTATCTGGACACGTACTGTGAACAACTTTTTTCCCCTCATGCCAACAAGAAAGAAACAGTTGTCTGACTTTAAACTTTCTTGGGAAAATTCTTTGTTGTATCTGTATAAAACAGAGAGCCTCTCAGCTTTTCGGGGCTCACTCTTTGAGACACGGAGGGACCCTTACTTTCCTTGTGACTTGGTGTAGCCCAGAGGCCTCTGTTTTCTTTGTGTGTGTGTTAATACTTTGTTATTTTGGTACGTGCTTTCCTGTCTTCAGAAAATAAGGATTTGCATTGTGGGCTTTTGGTTTTCAAGCCCCTGGCTGGCCAAGCCCCTCCATATTTAGTCTGGTAAAGGAAAAGGTAAAGGTTTCCCTTGCTCAAAAGCCAGGGCAATCCGACTCTAGGGTTGAGGTGCTCATCTCCGTTTCTAAGCTGAAGAGCCGGTGCTGTCTGAAGACATTTCTGTGGTCATGTGGCTGGCATGACCAAACACCAAGGTGCACAGAACACTCTTACCTTCCCACTGAAGTGGTACCTATTTATCTACTTGCAATTTTTTGCTTTCGAACTGCTAGGTTGGCAGGCACTGGAATCTAACTCTAAAATAGAAGCAGTAAGTGTTTAAGAATTTTGTTGTGTGGGTGAGAGTGTCTTTAGCTAGAGGCCCACTCCTTTAGTGGGACACCCCCGGGCTTCGTTCTGCACCTTTTCCACAGCCTTTGTAAAGGGCCAACATCGAGAGGTAAAACTGAGGTTTACTAGGTGACACACATTGGACACATGTCTGCCATTTTGCATGACAGACTCTAATCTGGGAGAACTGGGTTTGATTCCCCACTCCTCCACTTGCACCTGCTGGATGACCTTGGGCAAGCCATAGTTCTGTCAAAACTGTCTTTGAAAGAGCAGTTCACTCAGAGCTCTCTCAGCCCCACCTACCTCACAGGGTATCTGTTGTGCGGAGGGGAATGGAAAGGAGTTTGTAAACCACTCTGAGACTCCAGTGTCTTCCTCCTCCTCCTATTGTAAAAAAGGGAGAAAAGTACTTCCTTCTCTGCCTTCTCTATCCCATGCATAATTTTGTAAACCTCCGTCATGTCACCCCTAAATCTTTGGTTCTCCAAGCTAAAAAGCTCTTAACTCTTTAACCTTTCTTCATAAGGAAAGTGTTCCATCCCCTTAAGCATTTTAGTTGTCCTTTTCTACACCTTTTCCAATGCTAGAATAGCTTTTTTGAGGTGTGGTGACCAGAACTGTACACAGTACTCCAAATGAGGCCTCAACATAGATTTATATAGGGGCATTACGATACTGGCAGATTTGTTTTCAATCCCCTTCCTAATAATCCCCACATAGCATTTGCCTTTTTTGAAATTGCAGGAGCCTTAAAGAAATAGCTTAGGCCAAATCACCCCACCCCACTGGGACCAATCACACTGACTGGGAGCTAACCAATAAAGAAGGATGAGTGAGGCAACCTCCGGTTGATCAACAACAGAGATTGTTAAAAGACAATGAGCTGCTCAGACCAGAGCTCTTCTCCTACCCAGGCTGCCTTTTATTTCAAATGCTGATTTAATGTTAATTTAATTACACATTTAATTACAAATTAGCCCTTTTAGGCTTGGATTAAAGGGGACTCTAGCTGAGTACCCTCAGCAGTTACAGGAGGCATCTGCTTGTTTTCTTGAGAAAAAAACAAAAACTTTCTTTAAAGAATGTGAGAAATAGCTTAAAATTTTAGATTTTGTTTAAAATTAGGACCACTGTTTTTTAAGCCCTAGCTGTATTTAAACCTTAGCTGCAGTTAGTTTTGTTATTTATTTGTTTCTTGTTTTCCTTTTTCTATTACAAAAACCTGCCTGAAGTTTAACCTCATCTGTGAATTCACTATCCTCTCTAGCCTCTGGTATTAGTACTTTAATCTGTAGATTTAATAATTTAGAAGTTATATTAGAGCATAAGCTAGCCCACCCACAATATGGATAGCCTGCAAATAATTTTTCTGGGAATCACCCAATGCCAGATCTTGGAGGCCTTGTAGGTTAAGACCAGAGAGGATGTACCCACTTGCCTATTTTGGACCCCGTTCACACGGAGCATTTGCCCCGCTGAAGACACGGTAGCCCTGCGGAGTTTCCGTGCACGATCACACAGGCACATCTGGGAGGCGTAGCACTCCCGTGGCCAACCCACAGCTTCCCTCCGAAGATGCGGAGTAAAAAACTACCAGGGATGAAGCACTAGTTTCTGGAAACCCCGGGGCAAAGGCCGGTGTCTGATCACAGGAGCACCAGTATCCCACGGCATCCAATGCCCGCCCATATCCCGGGGTTTCCAGATGTTGTAAGTTTCCATGGGATGCGCACCAACGCCAAATGGCACATGAGCACATGCAAGATGCCAACAGCGGCCAGCCCCCCCTCCACAATGCATGCACACTTTATACCAGCACCACTTGCATGCTTTGCTGTGCTGCTTTTTCACCGTGCTGCAGCAGCGCAGTGTGATCAGCACTTGGGGCTAGAGCATGGCAACCCGGTGGCTCATGTGATTGGGCTACTGCACCTCATCTTGCTCTGAGGCACACAGCCATGCCTCCCCCCGCATTTTTTGGCCTGTATGACCGGGGCCTAAATAAACTTTTTCCATGGTATTATTCAAAGCAATAAGGACTAGGGATGGGCACATACCAACAGATGAACCCCGGTTCAAGTACAAACCATGACTGTTTGTGGTTCCCATACCAAAGGTTCAGGGAATGTGCCTCCCACGATCTGCTCATGAACATCCACGTGGGTTTGTGAGGTTCAGGGAGCGGGTGTGTGGGCTCAGAAGGCATTTAAATACCTTCAGAGCCCAACCAGAAGAATGCCTTCGGAGCTCAATTCTGGTTTGGGTGGCCTTCAGAGCTTGCTCGGAGATCCCAGTCAAGTCAGGCTGCACAACTCAACTGAGCTCCCAGACCAATTTCTGAAGGCCTATAAAGGCCTTTGGAGAAGAAGAGAAGAAGAAGAAGAGAAGAGATTGGATTTATACCCCGCCCTTCACTTGGAGTCTCAGAGCAGCTTACAAATTCCTTTCCCTCAGAGCGGCTTACAAACTCATTTTCAGAGCCGACCGAATCCAGAGGTGGATTCTGAACGCATTGAAATGCCTTCAGAGCTCACTTCCAGGTGGGCCAAACTCCCCAGAGCATGAACTAGTTTGTGCAATAGAGGAGTTTTTTGGATGTTCATGGTTTGGGGATCGTGTGCATGGGGGCACTAGAATCACTAGTCATTGGAATGAATTGTTGTTGTACATGGACTCCCTAGGGACGTGTGGTACCTGTTTGCCACCCTGTTTGCTCTGATGTTTCCTAGAATGCTGCTTAGGTCCATAGTGTGAGCAGAAGGTAGTGAGACTGCTGGTGCTGAAATCTAGAAAGCCTTTGAAACTGCTGTTGGGAGAGGTGTCTAGGGAAGTCCCTGTGTTTGACACTCCAGGCAGGTGGAGCTTTAATGCCAAGAGTCTGTGTTGATCTTGTTCTTCTGGACTCTGTCCAACACATTGTCTGTCTGGGAGCTAAAAGGACCTGCACCCTCAAAGGGCAAGTCCTTGTCTTTCACTCTACAGTCATGTATACTGGCCTGAAGTCAAGAGTGTCTCCACAAAACTAAAGTCTGCTCGCTGTGTCAACTATATACACAATGAAAAAGTGTTATCTGGATAGACGCGCTAATCCCATGCAGTCACACTATGAATAGCAGCACATCTGGCTATCAAATTAACATTTATAACATTTTAAAACACTGAAATCTTTAATAGCACATTCTCATCATACATAATATGGCATATCAATTGTGGACAAGACTAGTCACATTTAAATAGTAAACACATTTCTTGGAAATATATTGTATACGTATTTGCTTCACAAAGGAATGATTCACTAATGGTATAGATGTTGTTGTTGTTGTTCAGTCGCACAGTCGAGTCCGACTCTTCGCGACCCCATGGACCAGATTACGCCAGGCCCTCCTGTCTTCCGCTGTCCGCTGAAGTTTGCTCAGTTTCATGTTTGTTGCATCGATGACACTGTCTAACCATCTCATCCTTTGCCGTCCCCTTCTTCTTTGACCTTCAATCTTTCCCAGCATCAGGGTCTTCTCCAGTGAATGCTCCCTTCTCATTTGGTGGCCAAAGTATTTGAGCTTCAGCTTCAGGATCTGGCCTTCCAGGGAACAGTCAGGGTTGATTTCTTTTAGGATTGACTGATTTGATCTCCTTGCAGTCCAAGGGACTCTCAAGAGTCTTCTCCAGCACCATAGTTCAAAAGAATCTATTCTTCGGCGCTCGGCCTTCCTTATAGTCCAACTCTCGCAGCCATACATTACTACGGGGAATACCATTGCTTTGACCATGCGGACTTTTGTTGGCAGGGTGATGTCTCTGCTTTTTATCATGCTGTTTAGGTTTGCCATCGCTTTCCTCCCAAGGAGCAGGCGTCTTTTAATTTCATGGCTGCAGTCACCATCTGCAGTGATCTGGGATCCTAGGAACGTGAAGTCTGTCACTACTTCTACGACTTCCCCTTCTATTTGCCAAGGAGTGATGGGGCCAGATGCCATGATCTTAGTTTTTTTGATGTTGAGCTTCAAGCCCACTTTTGCGCTCTCCTCTTTCACCCTGAGCAAGAGGCTCTTTAGGTCCTCTTCACTTTCTGCCATCAGAGTGGTATCGTCTGCATATCTGAGGTTATTGATCTTTTCCCCAGCAATCTTAACTCCAGCTTGTGATTCATCCAGGCCAGCATTTCGCATGATGTACTCTGCATATAAATTAAATAAGCAAGGTGACAATATACATCCTTGTCGTACTCCTTTTCCTATGCTAAACCAATCAGTTGTTCCATATCCGGTTCTAACTGTTGCTTCTTGACCCTTATACAGGTTTCTCAGGAGACAGGTGAGGTGGTCTGGTACTCCCATCTCTTTAAGAACCTGCCATAATTTATTGTGATCCACACAATCAAAGGCTTTAGCATAGTCAATGAAGCAGAAGTAGATGTTTTTCTGGTACTCTCTTGCTTTCTCCATAATCCAGCGAATGTTGGCAATTTTATCTCTAGTTCCTCTACCTCTTCGAAACCCAGCTTGTACTTCTGGCAGTTCTCTATCCACGTACTGTTGAAGCCTAGCTTGTAGGATTTTGAGCATGACCTTGCTAGCGTGTGAAATGAGTGCAATTGTGCGATAGTTTGAACATTCCTTGACGTTGCCCTTCTTTGGGATTGGAATGTATACTGACCTTTTCCAATCCTGTGGCCACTGTTGTGTTTTCCAAATTTGTTGGCAAATTGAGAGCAGCACTTTAACAGCATCTTCTTTTAAGACTTTGAATAACTCAGCTGGGATACCATCACCTCCACTAGCTTTGTTGTTAGTAATGCTTTCTAAGGCCCATTTAACTTCGCTTTCCAGGATGTCTGGCTCGAGGTCAGTGATTATACCATCGTGGTTGTCAAGGACATCGAGGTCCTTCTTGTATAGTTCTTTTTTTTTTTGTAAATACAATTTATTATTGGATATATCACAAGTTCATACAATTTAAACATACCAATACATACCCATTTTTCTTTTTTCCCTTTCTCCCCCCACATCAGGCTTCCAGCACTGCTCCAACCCCATTAATATCTCTCTTATTCCATTACAATTACTTCTAAACTTATTTTCTCTTACTAACGGTAACAATACAAAAGTCTAATTCTCTTTCCGTTTCTTCTTAATAACTGTCAAAGCAAATCAAACCACTTTTAATGTCCCAATTTTTCAACAAATATTTTTGAAAGTCTTTCCAATCTTTAAAAAAAGTTTCATCTTCTTCGTTGTTTAACTTTCTTGTTAACTTGTCCATTTCCGCCAAAAACAACGTTTTTTAATCCATTCCCATGTTTCAGGTACTTTATCTTGTTTCCAATATTGAGCAAAAGTCAGTCTTGCTGCTGTAGTCAAGTACCATAATAGTGTTCTCTTGGCTACATTTATTTCTTCCATTTTAAGACCTAACAATAACATCTGTGGGTCTTTCTTAAAAGTACAATTCAAAATTTTTTGTATCTCATTGTGGATCTCTGTCCAATATTTTACTGCTTTATCACATGTCCACCACATATGGTAAAAAGACCCTTCATGTTTCTTACATTTCCAACATTTATTAGACATACTTTCATTTATGATAGCAATTTTTTTGGGCGTCATATACCATCTGTACATCATTTTATAACAATTCTCTTTAACATTTACACAAGTTGAAATTTTCATTGACTTTTTCCACAAGTATTCCCAAGATGTCATTAATATCTCTGTATTAACATTTACAGCCCATTTTATCATTTGCTCTTTTACAACTTCATCCTCAGTATACCATTTCAATAGAACCTTATACAGTTTAGAAATCATTTTTTTTCCTTTCTCAAGCCATACAGTTTCAATTTCAATATTCTTTTCTCTAAAACCATATTCTCTTTTATCGGTCTTAAATAAATCATAAATCTGTCTATACTTCAACCAATCATATTCAAATTCAACATCAAATCTGTCTTTTAACACAAAATTTTTCCCTTCAGATTTTAAAAGATTTTTATAAGGTAGCCAGTCTAGCCCTTGATTTCTTGAATATGGATTAATCACTTCAGCTGGTACAATCCAAAGTGGTCTTTCTTCTGAGAAGAATTTTCTGTATCTCATCCATGTCTCGAACAGTGATTGTCTTACAAAGTGGTGTTTAAAAAATTTATCCATTTTTACTTTTCCATACCATAAATATGCATGCCATCCGAATTTGTTATCATGCCCTTCCAGGGCCAATAACTTCTTGTTCTCCAGATTAATCCACTGTTCCAACCATGTTAAACAGACGGCATCATAATACAGTCTTAGATTTGGTAGTTGTAAGCCTCCTCTCTCTCTTGCGTTACATAAAATTTTCATTTTAATCCTTGGCTTTCTTCCTGCCCATACGAATTTGGATAATTCTTTCTGCCACGAATCCAGTACTTTCCTTTGTTTTAGTATTGGAATAGTCTGAAATAGAAACATCAAACGCGGCAAGATATTCATTTTTACAGTCGCGATTCTTCCCATCAATGATAAATTCAAAGTGTCCCATTTCTTCATATCTTGCTGAATCTTGTGCCACACCTTTTCATAATTATTTTTAAACAAGTCAATATTTTTCATGGTTAATTCAATTCCAAGATATTTAGTCTTTGTAACTACTTCACATTGAATTTTCTCTTGAAGTTCTGTTTGTCTCTGTTTCGTCATATTTTTACACATCACTTTGGTTTTACTTTTGTTAACATAAAATCCCGCAACTGAACCAAATTCTTCAATTTTTTCCATCAATTGTGGTATTTTCTCAATTGGGTCTTGGATCATAAACATTACATCATCTGCAAATGCTCTGTATTTATAGGCAAAACCTTTCACTGTAAGTCCTTCAATACTGTTATCTTTTCTTATCGCTGTCAATAATATTTCCAATATCCAAATAAACAACAACGGGGATAACGGGCAGCCTTGACGTGTTCCCTTTTGGACTTGGAAGAAGTCCGTCTTTTCTTTATTTATATTCAAAGCCGCTTTTTGTTCTGAATATATTGCCACAATCATGTTTAAAAAGGACTGTCCAATGTCCATTTTTTCAATAACTTGCAGCATGAATTCCCAATTTAAATTATCAAAAGCTTTTTCCGCATCTAGGAAGAGGAATCCAACTTCTTTTTCAGGATGCTTGTCATAGTATTCAATTGCATCTATCACCACTCTTAAATTGTCTCTGATTTGTCTGTTTGGTAAAAATCCAGCTTGTTCTTCCGCTATTGTATCTTTCAAATATTTTTTCAGTCTCTCCGAAATTATTTTTGCAAATAATTTGTAATCGTTATTTAATAGCGATATTGGCCCTTCTTGTATAGTTCTTCTGTGTATTCTTGCCATCTTTTCCTAATCTCTTCTGCTTCTGTTAGGTCCCTACCGTTTTTGTCCTTTATCATGGCCAGCTTTGCATGGAACGTTCCCTTGATTTCTCCAATTTTCTTGAAGAGATCTCTAGTCCTCCCCAATCTATTGTTTTCCTCTATTACTCTGCATTGTTCATTCAGGAAAGCCTCCTTATCTCTCCTTGCTGTTCTCTGGAAATCTGCATTCAGTTGGGCACATCTTTCCTTTTCCCCATTGCCTTTAGCTTTCCTTCTTTCCTCTGCTATGCGACAGCCACTTTGCTTTTTTGCATTTCTTTTTCTTTGGGATGGTGGTGAGTGCTGCCTCCTTTACAATGTCACGGACCTCTGTCCATAGTTCTTCAGGCACTCTGTCTATCAAATCTAGTCCCTTAAACCTATTCTTCACCTCTACTGTATATTCATCGGGGATGCGATCTAGGTCAAATCTGAATGGCCTTGTGGTTTTCCCAACTTTCTTCAATTTAAGTCTGAATTTTGCAATGAGTAGCTCATGATCTGAGCCACAGTCAGCTCCAGGTCTTGTTTTTACTGACTGGATAGAGCTTCTCCATCTTTGACTGCAAATTATATAGTCAATCTGATTTCGGTGTTGCCCATCTGGTGATGTCCATGTGTAGAGACGCCTCTTAGGTTGTTGGAAAAGGGTGTTTGCTATGACCAGCATGTTCTCTTGACAAAACTCTGTTAGCCTTTGCCCTGCTTCATTCCGTTCTCCAAGGCCAAACTTGTCTGTTATTCCAGTTACCTTTTGATTTCCTACTTTAGCATTCCAGTCCCCTATGATGATGAGGACATCATTTTTTGGTGTTAGTTCTACGAGCTGTTGTAGGTCTTCGTAGAACTGGTCCACTTCAGCCTCTTCTGCAGCAGTGGTTGGGGCATAGACTTGGATTACTGTGATATTGAATGGTTTGCCTTGGATCCGGACCGAGATCATTCTGTCATTTTTGAGATTGTATCCCAATACTGCCTTTCTCACTCTCTTGTTGACTATAAAGGCCACACCATTTTTTCTACGGGATTCCTGGCCACAGTAGTAGATATAATGGTCTTCTGAGTTAAATTCGCCCATTCCTGTCCACTTTAGTTCACTGATTCCCAAGATGTCAATGTTCATTCTTGCCATCTCATTTTTGACCACGTCAAGCTTACCTTGATTCATAGATCTTACATTCCAGGTTCCTATGCAGTATTGTTCTTTGCAGCATCGAACTTTCCTTTCACCGTCAGACACATCCACAACTGAGCGTCCTTTCGGCTTTGGCCCAGCCGCTTCACTCTTTCTGGGGTTACTCGTACTTGCCCTCTGCTCTTCCTCAGTAGCATATTGGACACCTTCCGACCTGAGGGGCTCATCTTCCGGCGTCATATCTTTTAGCCTTTTGTTACTGTCCATGGGGTTTTCTTGGCAAAGATACTGGAGTGGGTTGCCATTTCCTTCTCCAGGGGATCACGCTTGGTCTGAGTTCTCTGCTGTGGCCTGTCCGTCCTGGGTGGCCCTCCACGGCATAGCCCACAGCCTCATCGAACCACGCAAGCCCCCTCGCCACGACAAGGCAGTGATCCATGAGGGAGAATGGTATAGATAGTCTTTCTAATGGAAAAAAAAAATGGAGATTTGGGGGAACACAGATGAAATCTCCTGTAATTTGGGAGTGAGGAAATGGTTTGCAAGTCCAAGCTTTACTCATTTAGCACATACAGTATGAAGATTGTTTTTAATGGTATAGATAGTCTTACATAAAAACAATCTTCATACTGTATGTGCTAAATGAGTAAAGCTTGGACTTGCAAACCATTTCCTCACTCCCAAATTACAGGAGATTTCATCTGTGTTCCCCAAATCTCCATTTTTCCATTAGAAAGTAGGGAAAGAATGTCCTCTGGGAGAAAAAACAGATACCTTTTTCGGTTTTGTCCAGGGCTTTGCACCTTCAGTTGGGAGATGATTCATTACCCAACTGGATGGTGCTTTGAGCAGTCAATGCATCGCCATGATAGTCTGTTCCATCATTAACCCCACCAGTGCTATAATTGTCTTCAAACTGCTCCATGGAGCCCCTTGAACTGCAATAGAAGAACTGAACAGGTGGGCAGGGAGAAGCCCAAGGGAAGGAGTAGCTGTTGTTCCTCCAGCTGTCCCTTTGCAATTGGTTTGTGGCATATGCAAGCCTTCCTTGTAATGGAGAGAAGCCTCCCACCTTTTTCAGTTTGTGATGAACTCTAGTGCGACTTCCTCTTTATTTTTATGCAAAGAACAACATTTTGCTCTAAGTATCCAATTAATGAGAACAACCTTCCACACAAAGTCAAGAAATTCATTGGAGCAATCAACAGATAGGCTTTTCAACATCAGTAAATAATAACCAATTAGAATATTGATTTAGGTTGCGGCTGTGGCTCAGTGGTAGAGCAACTGCTTGGCATGTAGAAGGTCCCAGTTAAAAGGATCAGTTAGGAGGTGATGGGAAAGACCTCAGCCTGATATTCTGGCAAGCCGCTGCCAGTCTGAGTAGGCAACACTGACCCTGATGGACCAAGGGACTTTTTCTATACAAAGCAGCTTCATTTGTTCAATAGATGGAACTGGAAAAATATTCCAAGCCAAAAAATCCCTCAAGAATAGCACATTATCATATCTGAGGACAGATGCAAAGATTATATTTAGCATCACTCCAGAATACGCAAATATGACGCTTTAGAAGAGGATATAGATTTACAGTGCAATCCTGAACAGAGTTACTCCCATCAAAATCTGTTAAAGACAGTGGGATTAGATAGGTAGAATTCCCCCAAGGATTGTTGTGTTAGTAACCAAGTCCTTCCTGGTAATATTTGCATCTTAGTATGATCAACACTTGGAAATAGCTCCAGCCTCTCCAGATGTTTTTTCTGTTCCTAAACAGAAGGCTAAAGTGTGGCGTTAGTCTCACTGAAAGGACAGCACTGGAAGAAGCCTGAACATCTCTGCAGAAGACGCACTTCCTTTTGGTGCTCAGAAAGATGGCTACCTTATTAATAATAGTCTGCTTTGTATTTCTGGTTATGGAAACCCTCATTGGGATGCTGGCAAATGGATCTATTGTCCTCATTAATTTCATTGACTGCTTCAGAAGAGGGAAACTGTCCCCGACGGACTTCATCCTGATCTGTCTTGGCTTATCCAGACTTTTGCTGCAGGCAATAATGATTCTGGGTGTAACTCTATTTATTTTGTTTAACCATATACCCAGCAATTTAGTGTTCACAATGATGATTTTATGGGGATTTACGAACACTGTGAACCTTTGCTTTGCTGCCTGCCTCAGTGTTTTTTACTTAGCAAAGATCGCTGTCTTCTCCCACCCTCTTTTTCTCCAAGTCAAGCAACGATTGTCTGGGCTGGTGCCTTGGCTGCTTCTGGGCTCAGTGGTCTTCTCTGCTGTCAAGACTATTATTGTTACCACAAGCTGGAACTACAGCTTCTTTACCTGCAATCCCTACAAATCACTTTCAATCAATAGCAGCAATGTTGAAATGAACATACCACCTGTGTGTATTCATATCATGGCTCTAAATGCTGTCTTCGATTTTATTCCCTGTATGGCATTTCTGTTATCGTCCATCTTTTTAATAAGTTCTCTCTGGAAGCACATGAGATCTGTGCGACGCAATGGGACGGGCACCAAGGATCTCAACACACAAGCGCACTTGAGTGCCATCAAAGCTCTGGCTTCCTTTGCAGTTCTCTACCTCATCAGTTTTGCAGCTGCCACTTCACAATCAATACTGACCGGGAACAATGAAGACACATGGAAAGTTCTGCTCCTTAATGTGAGTGCTGTGTACCCCTCTGGACATTCCATTATCCTGATATTAATAAACCCCAAATTGAGACAGGCATGGGTCAGGATGATACATCACTTCAAATGCCGCTTGAGGAAAGTACTATCTTAATACCTACCAAACCCTTTTAGGGAGAGGACATTCTCTTCTGCAAGAAGGATCCTGAACTACACTTTTGGGCAATGATCCTTTGAGAAATTCTCTGTGCAAGCTCCACTGAGTTGGGACTGTGGATCTCCTGAGCAAATTATTATGGTGAGAAATTAGATTTTTTAGCTTGAGTAGATTTGGATTATTATTAATATGGTTAACACATATACCTTTCTTGAAAGGAACTAAGGTGGTCTACTTTGTTCTTCCCTCCTTCATCTTATCTTCACAACAACCCTGTGAAGTAGATTAGAGGCTGACCGATCCAAGATCTTCCCACCAGTTTCACGGCAAGCAGGGATTTGAACTATGCTTCTATATGCCCAGTGTCTGTATGCCTCTGCTGAAGTTCTGCTTGCATGTAAATAAAGTAAATGTTACAAAGAAACATGAAGCCACCAGTCCTTTCTGAGTAAATGAATCTGAGGGTTTTTAAAACTCTTTGTGGACTTCTTTCTGCCCCAAGAGGGCAGAAAGGCAGCATACAAATGTTTTAAAGAAACAAGCTAATAGGAAATGACAGGAGAGAAAGAGGACAATGTTTTGGGAACCACTAGAGATGTTTTAAGAACATGTATTTTTGTCCCCTTGGGAAACTGAAGTCCTATTCATACCTCTATGTCCAGCCCCAGTCCAGAGAAATAAATAAAAGGCAGAGGGTTGGAAGAGAAGGGCTCAGTCAAGCTGCTGGGGTACCTGGCTTGATGATCCTCTGGAAAGATTCTGAAGTCCAGGTCTTCGACTGAGGTCCTAGAGTTTCAGCTCTTAGTTCAAGGTTTTCTGCAGCAGCTTGAAAAAATCCATCAGAAATTTTTGCATATTGGCAAGAAATTGGAAATCCGATACTGTACCCTCTAAGGTGGAATGAATTTGTAAAATTTTAGATCCCTCCCAAATGGACGATTTAAGTTTAAGACTGCAAAATCGAGATTCGAAAGTACATGTAAATAGATGGTCTAAACTTTATAGTTGGATAGAAAAATGTATTGAGACCTAAAGACTCTGTAAATATATGGAAATGATTTTGTAGAGAATATGTGTTTGTTGGTATTGAAAAACCCTAAAATAAATTAAAAAAATTTTTTTTTTGCATATTGAAGGCTTTTAATAATAATTGTACTTATTGTTAACTCACTGTATCATACCTTTATTTAATTGTGATCTGTGCAAACTGTGACTTGTGCTGGTCCATGACCTCTTTAATAAAGATTGGATGTATGTATATGTGTGTGTAAATGTGTGTTTACACAAACACACACACACATGTATATACAGAAACATATATATACACATTTTATAACAATCTTGTTCATAGATCTAGTTGTTTGATATTGTATACCTGATTCTACTGTTCTTTGTCTGTAATAAATGAAACAGAATGGAAGTCCCCGAATTTCAACAGTACTTATTCCCAGATTCATTGCATAGGATTTGCAGTCTTAGCCATTTCCGAGACAATGCCATATATTCGGCAGGAGTTTGGGGGAAGATTTGAATTGGAGGTTCCAAACTGTCACAGGGCACTTAACCTTCCAAATGTGTTAATGGTCACCGATTGCATATCATGTAAAAGCCAGTACAGGTAGAAGCATCTTTGGCTTCTAGCTCGGCGTGGTTTAATTGCTGTTGTCCTGTTAGTACTCCCTGATTTTTCCCTGAAAGGCCTCCTTGGAGGCATTCGTTGTGGTCATCCCAAGATCCTCTGCTGTGTTCACTGCTGCAGGGTTTCTCTGTGAGACACAAAGCATGGCAGTTGCTCCCCATGTTCTTTGTGTGTGCCTTGTAGGACTTCCTCACGGTGTTACACATATGGTCAGGCTGGGAGGGAGGGTTGTGCAGATGATGGGTTGTGTGTGACAATAACAGCACTGCAGGCTAGCAGGCGGGTAAGGAAGAGGAGGAGGGTGGGTAGAGAGGAGTGGGTGCTGCCACCATTCCCCATGCCACCAACGGCATGTGAGCCAGTTGAGCACAAGGGGTGGTCACTAACAGGTAGGAGCTGGTGCAGCGGCAGGGCCCCCCCCCAGTTGTGTTAGCCATGCAGGCATAAATGGTGTTGCAAACAGGTGGGCTGGCTGGTCGATTACCAGCTCAGCAAGCAAGGGGGTGGGTGAGGTTCCCCCACAAATCTCATGGGTCCCTGAATGATATAATTTAGGTTTTGAATGAGAAATGGACCTCTTCAGCCCCCAGTATCAGAGGCAACCCCATCCAGCTTTCTTTTTTAGTTATAGAAGTAGATAGAATAACAAGAAAGACTGAATGAACAGAAAAGAAGTTAGAAGAATGAGTAATAATCTATTGGAAGATCCAAAAGATGTATTAAGAGATTAATCGTGATTTAGAGGGAGTCGTATGGTGGTTTTATATGTGGGTAGGATAAGGGAATAGGAAAAGAAGAGGTTATCGGGATTAAGTTTAATTTGTTAGTTATATAGTTTGGAATGTAACCTCATTTTTACTTTTTTTCTTGTGTAATGCATGAAAAGGCATATAATGTATAAGGATATGAATAATTTTTATGAAATATAAATCATATACTCAATAAAAATATATTAAAAGAGAAATGGACCCATTTCAGCTCCTATGTAGTGAATTGGAGAGAAGGTTCAGATCCAAAACTTCCATTCTCCTGATGGTAGGGCTTTCCTCTGAAGCAAGGAGCCTCCCACCAGCACGAGGGATCTTCCTTCAGTGGAGAACATAAGAGAAGCCATGTTGGATTAGGCCAATGGCCTATCCAGTCCAACACTCTGTGTCTCACAGTGGCCAAAAAACCCAGGTGCCATCAGGAGGTCCACCAGCAAGGCCAGAACTCCAGAAGCTCTCCTACTTTTGCCCCTCCAGCACCACGAATACAGAGCATCACTGCCCCAGACATAGTGTTCCACTAACAGCCACTCATGGACCTCTGCCCCATATGTTTATGTGATTCCCTCTTGCAGTGACCTGTGCCACCCCTTCCTGTGGCCGTGAATTCCACATGTTAATGACTCATTGGGTGAAGAAGTACTTCCTTTTATCTGTTCTACACCTATAGCTCATTAATCTCATTGAGTGCCCATGAGCCAGTTTGGTGTAGTGGTTAAATGCACGGACTCTGTGGGAAGAAATTTTTTTATGTAGTGTGTTTGGCTTAATAAATGAATCCAGCAAATATATTTTATGCAGTTCTGCCTATAAAGCAAAAGCCTGTGTGCTAAAAAGAACCTGACTCCCATGAAGCTTTGCAAAAGCTTCTAGCTTGTTCTATTCCTGTTTGTGTATGTTATAAGAACCAGTATTCTTTTCCCCAAGCTAAGAACCTTTGTGAATTACCCTAGGTATTAGAAAGGTAAAACCTAAAGCCCCATTTAGCAGAAAAGACAGACCCTTTTGGCCCAGGATCCATCAGTTAGCAATGTAATGGTAAGAAAGAGTATTTGGTTTCACACCCTCTCTTCCTCATCAGAGATAATGCTGAAAACTCTGTGTTATCTCCCAGCAAAGTACAATTAGAGAACACATCCTGACGGCACTAGCAATGTTATAATTCAAGATGTAAATTGTTATCTGGACACGTACTGTGAACAACTTTTTTCCCCTCATGCCAAGAAGAAAGAAACAGTTGTCTGACTTTAAACTTTCTTGGGGAAATTCTTTGTTGTATCTGTATAAAACAGAGAGCCTCTCAGCTTTTCGGGGCTCACTCTTTGAGACACGGAGGGACCCTTACTTTCCTTGTGTCTTGGTGTAGCCCAGAGGCCTCTGTTTTCTTTGTGTGTGTGTTAATACTTTGTTATTTTGGTACGTGCTTTCCTGTCTTCAGAAAATAAGGACTTGCATTGTGGGCTTTTGGTTTTCAAGCCCCTGGCTGGCCAAGCCCCTCCATATTTAGTCTGGTAAAGGAAAAGATAAAGGTTTCTCTTGCTCAAAAGCCAGTGGAATCCGACTCTAGGGTTGAGGTGCTCATCTCCGTTTCTAAGCTGAAGAGCCGGCGCTGTCTGAAGACATTTCTGTGGTCATGTGGCTGGCATGACCAAACACCAAGGTGCACAGAACGCTGTTACCTTCCCACCGAAGTGGTACCTATTTATCTACCTGCAATTTTTTGCTTTCGAACTGCTAGGTTGGCAGGCACTGGAATCTAACTCTAAAATAGAAGCAGTAAGTGTTTAAGAATTTTGTTGTGTGGGTGAGAGTGTCTTTAGCTAGAGGCCCACTCCTTTAGTGGGACACCCCCGGGCTTCGTTCTGAACCTTTTCCACAGCCTTTGTAAAGGGCCAACATCAAGAGGTAAAACCGAGGTTTACTAGGTGACACGCATTGGACACATGTCTGCCATTTTGCATGACAGACTCTAATCTGGGAGAACTGGGTTTGATTCCCCACTCCTCCACTTGCACCTGCTGGATGACCTTGGGCAAGCCATAGTTCTGTCAAAACTGTCTTTGAAAGAGCAGTTCACTCAGAGCTCTCTCAGCCCCACCTACCTCACAGGGTATCTGTTGTGCGGAGGGGAATGGAAAGGAGTTTGTAAACCGCTCTGAGACTCCAGTGTCTTCCTCCTCCTCCTATTGTAAAAAAGGGAGAAAAGTACTTCCTTCTCTGCCTTCTCTATCCCATGCATAATTTTGTAAACCTCCGTCATGTCACCCCTAAATCTTTGGTTCTCCAAGCTAAAAAGCTCTTAACTCTTTAACCTTTCTTCATAAGGAAAGTGTTCCATCCCCTTAAGCATTTTAGTTGTCCTTTTCTACACCTTTTCCAATGCTAGAATAGCTTTTTTGAGGTGTGGTGACCAGAACTGTACACAGTACTCCAAATGAGGCCTCAACATAGATTTATATAGGGGCATTACGATACTGGCAGATTTGTTTTCAATCCCCTTCCTAATAATCCCCACATAGCATTTGCCTTTTTTGAAATTGCAGGAGCCTTAAAGAAATAGCTTAGGCCAAATCACCCCACCCCACTGGGACCAATCACACTGACTGGGAGCTAACCAATAAAGAAGGATGAGTGAGGCAACCTCCGGTTGATCAACAACAGAGATTGTTAAAAGACAATGAGCTGCTCAGACCAGAGCTCTTCTCCTACCCAGGCTGCCTTTTATTTCAAATGCTGATTTAATGTTAATTTAATTACACATTTAATTACAAATTAGCCCTTTTAGGCTTGGATTAAAGGGGACTCTAGCTGAGTACCCTCAGCAGTTACAGGAGGCATCTGCTTGTTTTCTTGAGAAAAAAACAAAAACTTTCTTTAAAGAATGTGAGAAATAGCTTAAAATTTTAGATTTTGTTTAAAATTAGGACCACTGTTTTTTAAGCCCTAGCTGTATTTAAACCTTAGCTGCAGTTAGTTTTGTTATTTATTTGTTTCTTGTTTTCCTTTTTCTATTACAAAAACCTGCCTGAAGTTTAACCTCATCTGTGAATTCACTATCCTCTCTAGCCTCTGGTATTAGTACTTTAATCTGTAGATTTAATAATTTAGAAGTTATATTAGAGCATAAGCTAGCCCACCCACAATATGGATAGCCTGCAAATAATTTTTTCTGGGAATCACCCAATGCCAGATCTTGGAGGCCTTGTAGGTTAAGACCAGAGAGGATGTACCCACTTGCCTATTTTTGACCCCGTTCACACGGAGCATTTGCCCCGCTGAAGACACGGTAGCCCTGCGGAGTTTCCGTGCACGATCACACAGGCACATCTGGGAGGCGTAGCACTCCCGTGGCCAACCCACAGCTTCCCTCCGAAGATGCGGAGTAAAAAACTACCAGGGATGAAGCACTAGTTTCTGGAAACCCCGGGGCAAAGGCCGGTGTCTGATCACAGGAGCACCAGTATCCCACGGCATCCAATGCCCGCCCATATCCCGGGGTTTCCAGATGTTGTAAGTTTCCATGGGATGCGCACCAACGCCAAATGGCACATGAGCACATGCAAGATGCCAACAGCGGCCAGCCCCCCCCCCCACAATGCATGCACACTTTATACCAGCACCACTTGCATGCTTTGCTGTGCTGCTTTTTCACCGTGCTGCAGCAGCGCAGTGTGATCAGCACTTGGGGCTAGAGCATGGCAACCCGGTGGCTCATGTGATTGGGCTACTGCACCTCATCTTGCTCTGAGGCACACAGCCATGCCTCCCCCCGCATTTTTTGGCCTGTATGACCGGGGCCTAAATAAACTTTTTCCATGGTATTATTCAAAGCAATAAGGACTAGGGATGGGCACATACCAACAGATGAACCCCGGTTCAAGTACAAACCATGACTGTTTGTGGTTCCCATACCAAAGGTTCAGGGAATGTGCCTCCCACGATCTGCTCATGAACATCCACGTGGGTTTGTGAGGTTCAGGGAGCGGGTGTGTGGGCTCAGAAGGCATTTAAATACCTTCAGAACCCAACCAGAAGAATGCCTTCGGAGCTTAATTCTGGGTTGGGTGGCCTTCAGAGCTTGCTCGGAGATCCCAGTCAAGTCAGGCTGCACAACTCAACTGAGCTCCCAGACCAATTTCTGAAGGCCTATAAAGGCCTTTGGAGAAGAAGAGAAGAAGAAGAAGAGAAGAGATTGGATTTATACCCCGCCCTTCACTTGGAGTCTCAGAGCAGCTTACAAATTCCTTTCCCTCAGAGCGGCTTACAAACTCATTTTCAGAGCCGACCGAATCCAGAGGTGGATTCTGAACGCATTGAAATGCCTTCAGAGCTCACTTCCAGGTGGGCCAAACTCCCCAGAGCATGAACTAGTTTGTGCAATAGAGGAGTTTTTTGGATGTTCATGGTTTGGGGATCGTGTGCATGGGGGCACTAGAATCACTAGTCATTGGAATGAATTGTTGTTGTACATGGACTCCCTAGGGACGTGTGGTACCTGTTTGCCACCCTGTTTGCTCTGATGTTTCCTAGAATGCTGCTTAGGTCCATAGTGTGAGCAGAAGGTAGTGAGACTGCTGGTGCTGAAATCTAGAAAGCCTTTGAAACTGCTGTTGGGAGAGGTGTCTAGGGAAGTCCCTGTGTTTGACACTCCAGGCAGGTGGAGCTTTAATGCCAAGAGTCTGTGTTGATCTTGTTCTTCTGGACTCTGTCCAACACATTGTCTGTCTGGGAGCTAAAAGGACCTGCACCCTCAAAGGGCAAGTCCTTGTCTTTCACTCTACAGTCATGTATACTGGCCTGAAGTCAAGAGTGTCTCCACAAAACTAAAGTCTGCTCGCTGTGTCAACTATATACACAATGAAAAAGTGTTATCTGGATAGACGCGCTAATCCCATGCAGTCACACTATGAATAGCAGCACATCTGGCTATCAAATTAACATTTATAACATTTTAAAACACTGAAATCTTTAATAGCACATTCTCATCATACATAATATGGCATATCAATTGTGGACAAGACTAGTCACATTTAAATAGTAAACACATTTCTTGGAAATATATTGTATACGTATTTGCTTCACAAAGGAATGATTCACTAATGGTATAGATGTTGTTGTTGTTGTTCAGTCGCACAGTCGAGTCCGACTCTTCGCGACCCCATGGACCAGATTACGCCAGGCCCTCCTGTCTTCCGCTGTCCGCTGAAGTTTGCTCAGTTTCATGTTTGTTGCATCGATGACACTGTCTAACCATCTCATCCTTTGCCGTCCCCTTCTTCTTTGACCTTCAATCTTTCCCAGCATCAGGGTCTTCTCCAGTGAATGCTCCCTTCTCATTTGGTGGCCAAAGTATTTGAGCTTCAGCTTCAGGATCTGGCCTTCCAGGGAACAGTCAGGGTTGATTTCTTTTAGGATTGACTGATTTGATCTCCTTGCAGTCCAAGGGACTCTCAAGAGTCTTCTCCAGCACCATAGTTCAAAAGAATCTATTCTTCGGCGCTCGGCCTTCCTTATAGTCCAACTCTCGCAGCCATACATTACTACGGGGAATACCATTGCTTTGACCATGCGGACTTTTGTTGGCAGGGTGATGTCTCTGCTTTTTATCATGCTGTTTAGGTTTGCCATCGCTTTCCTCCCAAGGAGCAGGCGTCTTTTAATTTCATGGCTGCAGTCACCATCTGCAGTGATCTGGGATCCTAGGAACGTGAAGTCTGTCACTACTTCTACGACTTCCCCTTCTATTTGCCAAGGAGTGATGGGGCCAGATGCCATGATCTTAGTTTTTTTGATGTTGAGCTTCAAGCCCACTTTTGCGCTCTCCTCTTTCACCCTGAGCAAGAGGCTCTTTAGGTCCTCTTCACTTTCTGCCATCAGAGTGGTATCGTCTGCATATCTGAGGTTATTGATCTTTTCCCCAGCAATCTTAACTCCAGCTTGTGATTCATCCAGGCCAGCATTTCGCATGATGTACTCTGCATATAAATTAAATAAGCAAGGTGACAATATACATCCTTGTCGTACTCCTTTTCCTATGCTAAACCAATCAGTTGTTCCATATCCGGTTCTAACTGTTGCTTCTTGACCCTTATACAGGTTTCTCAGGAGACAGGTGAGGTGGTCTGGTACTCCCATCTCTTTAAGAACCTGCCATAATTTATTGTGATCCACACAATCAAAGGCTTTAGCATAGTCAATGAAGCAGAAGTAGATGTTTTTCTGGTACTCTCTTGCTTTCTCCATAATCCAGCGAATGTTGGCAATTTTATCTCTAGTTCCTCTACCTCTTCGAAACCCAGCTTGTACTTCTGGCAGTTCTCTATCCACGTACTGTTGAAGCCTAGCTTGTAGGATTTTGAGCATGACCTTGCTAGCGTGTGAAATGAGTGCAATTGTGCGATAGTTTGAACATTCCTTGACGTTGCCCTTCTTTGGGATTGGAATGTATACTGACCTTTTCCAATCCTGTGGCCACTGTTGTGTTTTCCAAATTTGTTGGCAAATTGAGAGCAGCACTTTAACAGCATCTTCTTTTAAGACTTTGAATAACTCAGCTGGGATACCATCACCTCCACTAGCTTTGTTGTTAGTAATGCTTTCTAAGGCCCATTTAACTTCGCTTTCCAGGATGTCTGGCTCGAGGTCAGTGATTATACCATCGTGGTTGTCAAGGACATCGAGGTCCTTCTTGTATAGTTCTTTTTTTTTTTGTAAATACAATTTATTATTGGATATATCACAAGTTCATACAATTTAAACATACCAATACATACCCATTTTTCTTTTTTCCCTTTCTCCCCCCACATCAGGCTTCCAGCACTGCTCCAACCCCATTAATATCTCTCTTATTCCATTACAATTACTTCTAAACTTATTTTCTCTTACTAACGGTAACAATACAAAAGTCTAATTCTCTTTCCGTTTCTTCTTAATAACTGTCAAAGCAAATCAAACCACTTTTAATGTCCCAATTTTTCAACAAATATTTTTGAAAGTCTTTCCAATCTTTAAAAAAAGTTTCATCTTCTTCGTTGTTTAACTTTCTTGTTAACTTGTCCATTTCCGCCAAAAACAACGTTTTTTTAATCCATTCCCATGTTTCAGGTACTTTATCTTGTTTCCAATATTGAGCAAAAGTCAGTCTTGCTGCTGTAGTCAAGTACCATAATAGTGTTCTCTTGGCTACATTTATTTCTTCCATTTTAAGACCTAACAATAACATCTGTGGGTCTTTCTTAAAAGTACAATTCAAAATTTTTTGTATCTCATTGTGGATCTCTGTCCAATATTTTACTGCTTTATCACATGTCCACCACATATGGTAAAAAGACCCTTCATGTTTCTTACATTTCCAACATTTATTAGACATACTTTCATTTATGATAGCAATTTTTTTGGGCGTCATATACCATCTGTACATCATTTTATAACAATTCTCTTTAACATTTACACAAGTTGAAATTTTCATTGACTTTTTCCACAAGTATTCCCAAGATGTCATTAATATCTCTGTATTAACATTTACAGCCCATTTTATCATTTGCTCTTTTACAACTTCATCCTCAGTATACCATTTCAATAGAACCTTATACAGTTTAGAAATCATTTTTTTCCTTTCTCAAGCCATACAGTTTCAATTTCAATATTCTTTTCTCTAAAACCATATTCTCTTTTATCGGTCTTAAATAAATCATAAATCTGTCTATACTTCAACCAATCATATTCAAATTCAACATCAAATCTGTCTTTTAACACAAAATTTTTCCCTTCAGATTTTAAAAGATTTTTATAAGGTAGCCAGTCTAGCCCTTGATTTCTTGAATATGGATTAATCACTTCAGCTGGTACAATCCAAAGTGGTCTTTCTTCTGAGAAGAATTTTCTGTATCTCATCCATGTCTCGAACAGTGATTGTCTTACAAAGTGGTGTTTAAAAAATTTATCCATTTTTACTTTTCCATACCATAAATATGCATGCCATCCGAATTTGTTATCATGCCCTTCCAGGGCCAATAACTTCTTGTTCTCCAGATTAATCCACTGTTCCAACCATGTTAAACAGACGGCATCATAATACAGTCTTAGATTTGGTAGTTGTAAGCCTCCTCTCTCTCTTGCGTTACATAAAATTTTCATTTTAATCCTTGGCTTTCTTCCTGCCCATACGAATTTGGATAATTCTTTCTGCCACGAATCCAGTACTTTCCTTTGTTTTAGTATTGGAATAGTCTGAAATAGAAACATCAAACGCGGCAAGATATTCATTTTTACAGTCGCGATTCTTCCCATCAATGATAAATTCAAAGTGTCCCATTTCTTCATATCTTGCTGAATCTTGTGCCACACCTTTTCATAATTATTTTTAAACAAGTCAATATTTTTCATGGTTAATTCAATTCCAAGATATTTAGTCTTTGTAACTACTTCACATTGAATTTTCTCTTGAAGTTCTGTTTGTCTCTGTTTCGTCATATTTTTACACATCACTTTGGTTTTACTTTTGTTAACATAAAATCCCGCAACTGAACCAAATTCTTCAATTTTTTCCATCAATTGTGGTATTTTCTCAATTGGGTCTTGGATCATAAACATTACATCATCTGCAAATGCTCTGTATTTATAGGCAAAACCTTTCACTGTAAGTCCTTCAATACTGTTATCTTTTCTTATCGCTGTCAATAATATTTCCAATATCCAAATAAACAACAACGGGGATAACGGGCAGCCTTGACGTGTTCCCTTTTGGACTTGGAAGAAGTCCGTCTTTTCTTTATTTATATTCAAAGCCGCTTTTTGTTCTGAATATATTGCCACAATCATGTTTAAAAAGGACTGTCCAATGTCCATTTTTTCAATAACTTGCAGCATGAATTCCCAATTTAAATTATCAAAAGCTTTTTCCACATCTAGGAAGAGGAATCCAACTTCTTTTTCAGGATGCTTGTCATAGTATTCAATTGCATCTATCACCACTCTTAAATTGTCTCTGATTTGTCTGTTTGGTAAAAATCCAGCTTGTTCTTCCGCTATTGTATCTTTCAAATATTTTTTCAGTCTCTCCGAAATTATTTTTGCAAATAATTTGTAATCGTTATTTAATAGCGATATTGGCCCTTCTTGTATAGTTCTTCTGTGTATTCTTGCCATCTTTTCCTAATCTCTTCTGCTTCTGTTAGGTCCCTACTGTTTTTGTCCTTTATCATGGCCAGCTTTGCATGGAACGTTCCCTTGATTTCTCCAATTTTCTTGAAGAGATCTCTAGTCCTCCCCAATCTATTGTTTTCCTCTATTACTCTGCATTGTTCATTCAGGAAAGCCTCCTTATCTCTCCTTGCTGTTCTCTGGAAATCTGCATTCAGTTGGGCACATCTTTCCTTTTCCCCATTGCCTTTAGCTTTCCTTCTTTCCTCTGCTATGCGACAGCCACTTTGCTTTTTTGCATTTCTTTTTCTTTGGGATGGCGGTGAGTGCTGCCTCCTTTACAATGTCACGGACCTCTGTCCATAGTTCTTCAGGCACTCTGTCTATCAAATCTAGTCCCTTAAACCTATTCTTCACCTCTACTGTATATTCATCGGGGATGCGATCTAGGTCAAATCTGAATGGCCTTGTGGTTTTCCCAACTTTCTTCAATTTAAGTCTGAATTTTGCAATGAGTAGCTCATGATCTGAGCCACAGTCAGCTCCAGGTCTTGTTTTTACTGACTGGATAGAGCTTCTCCATCTTTGACTGCAAATTATATAGTCAATCTGATTTCGGTGTTGCCCATCTGGTGATGTCCATGTGTAGAGACGCCTCTTAGGTTGTTGGAAAAGGGTGTTTGCTATGACCAGCATGTTCTCTTGACAAAACTCTGTTAGCCTTTGCCCTGCTTCATTCCGTTCTCCAAGGCCAAACTTGTCTGTTATTCCAGTTACCTTTTGATTTCCTACTTTAGCATTCCAGTCCCCTATGATGATGAGGACATCATTTTTTGGTGTTAGTTCTACGAGCTGTTGTAGGTCTTCGTAGAACTGGTCCACTTCAGCCTCTTCTGCAGCAGTGGTTGGGGCATAGACTTGGATTACTGTGATATTGAATGGTTTGCCTTGGATCCGGACCGAGATCATTCTGTCATTTTTGAGATTGTATCCCAATACTGCCTTTCTCACTCTCTTGTTGACTATAAAGGCCACACCATTTTTTCTACGGGATTCCTGGCCACAGTAGTAGATATAATGGTCTTCTGAGTTAAATTCGCCCATTCCTGTCCACTTTAGTTCACTGATTCCCAAGATGTCAATGTTCATTCTTGCCATCTCATTTTTGACCACGTCAAGCTTACCTTGATTCATAGATCTTACATTCCAGGTTCCTATGCAGTATTGTTCTTTGCAGCATCGAACTTTCCTTTCACCGTCAGACACATCCACAACTGAGCGTCCTTTCGGCTTTGGCCCAGCCGCTTCACTCTTTCTGGGGTTACTCGTACTTGCCCTCTGCTCTTCCTCAGTAGCATATTGGACACCTTCCGACCTGAGGGGCTCATCTTCCGGCGTCATATCTTTTAGCCTTTTGTTACTGTCCATGGGGTTTTCTTGGCAAAGATACTGGAGTGGGTTGCCATTTCCTTCTCCAGGGGATCACGCTTGGTCTGAGTTCTCTGCTGTGGCCTGTCTGTCCTGGGTGGCCCTCCACGGCATAGCCCACAGCCTCATCGAACCACGCAAGCCCCCTCGCCACGACAAGGCAGTGATCCATGAGGGAGAATGGTATAGATAGTCTTTCTAATGGAAAAAAAAAAATGGAGATTTGGGGGAACACAGATAAAATCTCCTGTAATTTGGGAGTGAGGGAAATGGTTTGCAAGTCCAAGCTTTACTCATTTAGCACATACAGTATGAAGATTGTTTTTAATGGTATAGATAGTCTTACATAAAAACAATCTTCATACTGTATGTGCTAAATGAGTAAAGCTTGGACTTGCAAACCATTTCCCTCACTCCCAAATTACAGGAGATTTCATCTGTGTTCCCCCAAATCTCCATTTTTTTCCATTAGAAAGTAGGGAAAGAATGTCCTCTGGGAGAAAAAACAGATACCTTTTTCGGTTTTGTCCAGGGCTTTGCACCTTCAGTTGGGAGATGATTCATTACCCAACTGGATGGTGCTTTGAGCAGTCAATGCATCGCCATGATAGTCTGTTCCATCATTAACCCCACCAGTGCTATAATTGTCTTCAAACTGCTCCATGGAGCCCCTTGAACTGCAATAGAAGAACTGAACAGGTGGGCAGGGAGAAGCCCAAGGGAAGGAGTAGCTGTTGTTCCTCCAGCTGTCCCTTTGCAATTGGTTTGTGGCATATGCAAGCCTTCCTTGTAATGGAGAGAAGCCTCCCACCTTTTTCAGTTTGTGATGAACTCTAGTGCGACTTCCTCTTTATTTTTATGCAAAGAACAACATTTTGCTCTAAGTATCCAATTAATGAGAACAACCTTCCACACAAAGTCAAGAAATTCATTGGAGCAATCAACAGATAGGCTTTTCAACATCAGTAAATAATAACCAATTAGAATATTGATTTAGGTTGCGGCTGTGGCTCAGTGGTAGAGCAACTGCTTGGCATGTAGAAGGTCCCAGTTAAAAGGATCAGTTAGGAGGTGATGGGAAAGACCTCAGCCTGATATTCTGGCAAGCCGCTGCCAGTCTGAGTAGGCAACACTGACCCTGATGGACCAAGGGACTTTTTCTATACAAAGCAGCTTCATTTGTTCAATAGATGGAACTGGAAAAATATTCCAAGCCAAAAAATCCCTCAAGAATAGCACATTATCATATCTGAGGACAGATGCAAAGATTATATTTAGCATCACTCCAGAATACGCAAATATGACGCTTTAGAAGAGGATATAGATTTACAGTGCAATCCTGAACAGAGTTACTCCCATCAAAATCTGTTAAAGACAGTGGGATTAGATAGGTAGAATTCCCCCAAGGATTGTTGTGTTAGTAACCAAGTCCTTCCTGGTAATATTTGCATCTTAGTATGATCAACACTTGGAAATAGCTCCAGCCTCTCCAGATGTTTTTTCTGTTCCTAAACAGAAGGCTAAAGTGTGGCGTTAGTCTCACTGAAAGGACAGCACTGGAAGAAGCCTGAACATCTCTGCAGAAGACGCACTTCCTTTTGGTGCTCAGAAAGATGGCTACCTTATTAATAATAGTCTGCTTCGTATTTCTGGTTATGGAAACCCTCATTGGGATGCTGGCAAATGGATCTATTGTCCTCATTAATTTCATTGACTGCTTCAGAAGAGGGAAACTGTCCCCGACGGACTTCATCCTGATCTGTCTTGGCTTATCCAGACTTTTGCTGCAGGCAATAATGATTCTGGGTGTAACTCTATTTATTTTGTTTAACCATATACCCAGCAATTTATTGTTCACAATGATGATTTTATGGGGATTTACGAACACTGTGAACCTTTGCTTTGCTGCCTGCCTCAGTGTTTTTTACTTAGCAAAGATCGCTGTCTTCTCCCACCCTCTTTTTCTCCAAGTCAAGCAACGATTGTCTGGGCTGGTTCCTTGGCTGCTTCTGGGCTCAGTGGTCTTCTCTGCTGTCAAGACTATTATTGTTACCACAAGCTGGAACTACAGCTTCTTTACCTGCAATCCCTACAAATCACTTTCAATCAATAGCAGCAATGTTGAAATGAACATACCACCTGTGTGTATTCATATCATGGCTCTAAATGCTGTCTTCGATTTTATTCCCTGTATGGCATTTCTGTTATCGTCCATCTTTTTAATAAGTTCTCTCTGGAAGCACATGAGATCTGTGCGACGCAATGGGACGGGCACCAAGGATCTCAACACACAAGCGCACTTGAGTGCCATCAAAGCTCTGGCTTCCTTTGCAGTTCTCTACCTCATCAGTTTTGCAGCTGCCACTTCACAATCAATACTGACTGGGAACGATGAAGACACATGGAAAGTTCTGCTCCTTAATGTGAGTGCTGTGTACCCCTCTGGACATTCCATTATCCTGATATTAATAAACCCCAAATTGAGACAGGCATGGGTCAGGATGATACATCACTTCAAATGCCGCTTGAGGAAAGTACCATCTTAATACCTACCAAACCCTTTTAGGGAGAGGACATTCTCTTCTGCAAGAAGGATCCTGAACTACACTTTTGGGCAATGATCCTTTGAGAAATTCTCTGTGCAAGCTCCACTGAGTTGGGACTGTGGATCTCCTGAGCAAATTATTATGGTGAGAAATTAGATTTTTTAGCTTGAGTAGATTTGGATTATTATTAATATGGTTAACACATATACCTTTCTTGAAAGGAACTAAGGTGGTCTACTTTGTTCTTCCCTCCTTCATCTTATCTTCACAACAACCCTGTGAAGTAGATTAGAGGCTGACCGATCCAAGATCTTCCCACCAGTTTCACGGCAAGCAGGGATTTGAACTATGCTTCTATATGCCCAGTGTCTGTATGCCTCTGCTGAAGTTCTGCTTGCATGTAAATAAAGTAAATGTTACAAAGAAACATGAAGCCACCAGTCCTTTCTGAGTAAATGAATCTGAGGGTTTTTAAAACTCTTTGTGGACTTCTTTCTGCCCCAAGAGGGCAGAAAGGCAGCATACAAATGTTTTAAAGAAACAAGCTAATAGGAAATGACAGGAGAGAAAGAGGACAATGTTTTGGGAACCACTAGAGATGTTTTAAGAACATGTATTTTTGTCCCCTTGGGAAACTGAAGTCCTATTCATACCTCTATGTCCAGCCCCAGTCCAGAGAAATAAATAAAAGGCAGAGGGTTGGAAGAGAAGGGCTCAGTCAAGCTGCTGGGGTACCTGGCTTGATGATCCTCTGGAAAGATTCTGAAGTCCAGGTCTTCGACTGAGGTCCTAGAGTTTCAGCTCTTAGTTCAAGGTTTTCTGCAGCAGCTTGAAAAAATCCATCAGAAATTTTTGCATATTGGCAAGAAATTGGAAATCCGATACTGTACCCTCTAAGGTGGAATGAATTTGTAAAATTTTAGATCCCTCCCAAATGGACGATTTAAGTTTAAGACTGCAAAATCGAGATTCGAAAGTACATGTAAATAGATGGTCTAAACTTTATAGTTGGATAGAAAAATGTATTGAGACCTAAAGACTCTGTAAATATATGGAAATGATTTTGTAGAGAATATGTGTTTGTTGGTATTGAAAAACCCTAAAATAAATAAAAAAAATTTTTTTTTTTGCATATTGAAGGCTTTTAATAATAATTGTACTTATTGTTAACTCACTGTATCATACCTTTATTTAATTGTGATCTGTGCAAACTGTGACTTGTGCTGGTCCATGACCTCTTTAATAAAGATTGGATGTATGTATATGTGTGTGTAAATGTGTGTTTACACAAACACACACACACATGTATATACAGAAACATATATATACACATTTTATAACAATCTTGTTCATAGATCTAGTTGTTTGATATTGTATACCTGATTCTACTGTTCTTTGTCTGTAATAAATGAAACAGAATGGAAGTCCCCGAATTTCAACAGTACTTATTCCCAGATTCATTGCATAGGATTTGCAGTCTTAGCCATTTCCGAGACAATGCCATATATTCGGCAGGAGTTTGGGGGAAGATTTGAATTGGAGGTTCCAAACTGTCACAGGGCACTTAACCTTCCAAATGTGTTAATGGTCACCGATTGCATATCATGTAAAAGCCAGTACAGGTAGAAGCATCTTTGGCTTCTAGCTCGGCGTGGTTTAATTGCTGTTGTCCTGTTAGTACTCCCTGATTTTTCCCTGAAAGGCCTCCTTGGAGGCATTCGTTGTGGTCATCCCAAGATCCTCTGCTGTGTTCACTGCTGCAGGGTTTCTCTGTGAGACACAAAGCATGGCAGTTGCTCCCCATGTTCTTTGTGTGTGCCTTGTAGGACTTCCTCACGGTGTTACACATATGGTCAGGCTGGGAGGGAGGGTTGTGCAGATGATGGGTTGTGTGTGACAATAACAGCACTGCAGGCTAGCAGGCGGGTAAGGAAGAGGAGGAGGGTGGGTAGAGAGGAGTGGGTGCTGCCACCATTCCCCATGCCACCAACGGCATGTGAGCCAGTTGAGCACAAGGGGTGGTCACTAACAGGTAGGAGCTGGTGCAGCGGCAGGGCCCCCCCCCCCCAGTTGTGTTAGCCATGCAGGCATAAATGGTGTTGCAAACAGGTGGGCTGGCTGGTCGATTACCAGCTCAGCAAGCAAGGGGGTGGGTGAGGTTCCCCCCACAAATCTCATGGGTCCCTGAATGATATAATTTAGGTTTTGAATGAGAAATGGACCTCTTCAGCCCCCAGTATCAGAGGCAACCCCATCCAGCTTTCTTTTTTAGTTATAGAAGTAGATAGAATAACAAGAAAGACTGAATGAACAGAAAAGAAGTTAGAAGAATGAGTAATAATCTATTGGAAGATCCAAAAGATGTATTAAGAGATTAATCGTGATTTAGAGGGAGTCGTATGGTGGTTTTATATGTGGGTAGGATAAGGGAATAGGAAAAGAAGAGGTTATCGGGATTAAGTTTAATTTGTTAGTTATATAGTTTGGAATGTAACCTCATTTTTACTTTTTTTCTTGTGTAATGCATGAAAAGGCATATAATGTATAAGGATATGAATAATTTTTATGAAATATAAATCATATACTCAATAAAAATATATTAAAAGAGAAATGGACCCATTTCAGCTCCTATGTAGTGAATTGGAGAGAAGGTTCAGATCCAAAACTTCCATTCTCCTGATGGTAGGGCTTTCCTCTGAAGCAAGGAGCCTCCCACCAGCACGAGGGATCTTCCTTCAGTGGAGAACATAAGAGAAGCCATGTTGGATTAGGCCAATGGCCTATCCAGTCCAACACTCTGTGTCTCACAGTGGCCAAAAAACCCAGGTGCCATCAGGAGGTCCACCAGCAAGGCCAGAACTCCAGAAGCTCTCCTACTTTTGCCCCTCCAGCACCACGAATACAGAGCATCACTGCCCCAGACATAGTGTTCCACTAACAGCCACTCATGGACCTCTGCCCCATATGTTTATGTGATTCCCTCTTGCAGTGACCTGTGCCACCCCTTCCTGTGGCCGTGAATTCCACATGTTAATGACTCATTGGGTGAAGAAGTACTTCCTTTTATCTGTTCTACACCTATAGCTCATTAATCTCATTGAGTGCCCATGAGCCAGTTTGGTGTAGTGGTTAAATGCACGGACTCTGTGGGAAGAAATTTTTTTATGTAGTGTGTTTGGCTTAATAAATGAATCCAGCAAATATATTTTATGCAGTTCTGCCTATAAAGCAAAAGCCTGTGTGCTAAAAAGAACCTGACTCCCATGAAGCTTTGCAAAAGCTTCTAGCTTGTTCTATTCCTGTTTGTGTATGTTATAAGAACCAGTATTCTTTTCCCCAAGCTAAGAACCTTTGTGAATTACCCTAGGTATTAGAAAGGTAAAACCTAAAGCCCCATTTAGCAGAAAAGACAGACCCTTTTGGCCCAGGATCCATCAGTTAGCAATGTAATGGTAAGAAAGAG